>CM033794.1:39469504-40076221 GCA_019656835.1 Rhododendron ovatum
GTCAAATCAAATCTCAAGAACTCATAAAATATGAAAAAGTACCATAGAACTGTGAATGGGAGTAGCAAATGGAACTTAGGATGACTGGAAGGGGCGTGAAAATATGTTTCAACTTATGTGGCTCTAATGATGTTTGAATTTGTCTACTCCTGCCTACTCTTCCCACACCAAATCCATTAGTTTATATGGTTTGACCCCACCATCTTTTAGAACTTTGAGAATACTCAATATCGATATGTAGACAGTCTTTATCCGATTTAAAATGATGGAGATCCGAGCGTTTTACAAGAACAATTCATTTTTGGACTCAGTGAGGGTAAAATAGTCATATATTTTGATGTACAAAAAAAATTGCATCCATACTAATTGGGCTAGAAAGAAGACTTAACAAGCTTTTTAACGGTTCAAACTTGCAAAAGCAGTATTCGGTAGTGTCCGAAAGAAGGCTGCGAAATTGAAGAAATTTGAACTTTTTATGCGCCTGAGGCATTTCTTTTCGCCCAAGGCGCACTACATTGCGCCTGAAGCGCCTGGGAGCTCCACAACTGTCAAACTTTGCAAGTTTGTTCCCGACATTCCGAACTCCGATTTTTACATGGTTTGAACGTTAAAAAGTTTGTCAAGTCTACTTTGTAACCCAATTTGTTTGGATGCAAATTTTTTTATACAACAAAATATATGACTATTTTACTTCATTGAGTCAAAAAATGAAATTTTCTTGTAAAACGCTCGCATCTCATCCTTTTAAATCAGATAAACAACTTCTTTTTATCGATAAAGAGATTTTGAAAGTACTAAAAGATGGTGGAATACAACTATACAAATAATAAAGTTTGTTATTGAAAAATGCGTAGAAAATAGACAACTACATACAAAGATCGTGGAAGCAGTACCAACCCTGTACCACAAACATTTCATTGTAACACAACCCCTCCACCACCATCACTTGACCGCATATACAACCATAACTTCACCACTACCACCACACTTCCACTCTTCTACCACCATTGAAACCACACCTCAGCCCTACCGCCTCCGCCTTCCTTTTACCATAACAACCAACCCAAACATGCACTTAGTGGCCACGACAATCAAACCGCAACATGCAACTCTAGCACGACTAATACTCCTCCAACACCACTACCATTTTAACACATCATAAAGCACCACCCCTCCACTCCACCACCAATGTCATGACCACCACAATTTCGTTTCCAAAATTAATAAGCCTGTAAAGCGTGCCTCTTGGGCATATTCGGGTGATTAAGCTATTTTTATATGCATTTGTGATGCGAGGAAAGTCAAATCAAATCTCAAGAACTCATAAAATATGAAAGGGTTCCATAGAAATGTGCATGGAAGGAGGAAATGGAACTTAGGATGAGTGGAAGCGGCGTAAAAATGTGTTAACTTATGTGGCTCTAATGATGTTTGAATTGGTCTCCTCTCGACCAACTCTTCAAAAACAAACATCCATTAGTTTATATGGGTTGACCCCACCATTTTTAGTACTTTGAGAATCCTATTGATCGATATATAGAAGGTCTTTATCCGATTTAAAAAGACGGAGATGAGAGCGTTTTACAAGAACAATTCATTTTTGGAATCAGCGAGGGTAAAATACTCATATATTTTGATGTACAAAAAAATTTGCATCCATAATAATTGGGTTAGAAAGAAGACTTAACAAGCTTTTTACAGTTCAAACCTTTCCAAAATCGGTGTTTCGGTAGTGTCCAAAAGAAGGCCGCGAAATTTAAGAATTTTTGAACTTTCAATGCGCCTAAGGCGCATTTCTTTGCCCCAAGGCGCACTACATAGCGCCTGAGGTGCCTAGCAGCGTCACAAGTTTGTCCAACATTCAGAACTCAATTTTGCAAGATTTGAACGGATAAAAAGCTTGTCAAGTCTACTTTGTAACCCAATTAGTTTGGATGCAATCTTTTTTCTACAACAAAATATAGGACTTTTTTACCCTCACAGAGTCAAAAAACGAAATTTTCTTGTAAAACGCTCAAATCTCGATCCTTTTCAATCGGATAAAGACCTTCTATATATCGATAAAGAGGATTTTCAAAGTACTAAAAGATGGTGGAATACAACTATACAATTAATAAAGTTGAGTTTATGAAAAATGTGTAGGAAATAGACAACTACATACCAAGATCGTGGAAGCCTTACCACCCCGCAGCCACAACCATTTTCACAGTAACACAACCCACCACCACCATCACTTGACCACACATACCACCATAACTCCACCACTACCACCACACTTCCACTCTTCTATCACCATTGACACCACACCTCATCACTATCGCCTGCGCCTTCCCTTTGCCATAACAACCAACACAAACACTTCCTCGCCACGACAATCAAACCGCAACATGCAACTCTGGCACGACTACTACTCCTTCGCCGCCACCATCTTTTTGACACTTCATAAAGCACCACCCCTCCACTCCACCACCATTGTCATGACCAACACAATTTCATTTCCAAAATTAATAAGCCTTGAAAAGCGTACCTCTTTGCATTATCGGGTGATGAAGCAATTTTTATGTGCATTTGTGATATGAGGAAAGTCAAATCAAATCTAAAGAACTCATAAACTATGAAAGGGTTCTGTAGAACTGTGAATGTGAGTTGCAAATAGAACTAAGGATGAGTGGAAGGGGCGTGAAAATATGTTTTAACTTATGCGGCTCTAATGATGTTTGAATTGGTCTCCTATCGAGCAACACTTCAAGAACCAACATCCATTAGTTTATATGATTTGACCCCCACCATCTTTTAGTACTTAAAGAATCCTCTTTATCGATATATAGACGGCCTCTATCCGATACAAAATGACGGAGTTGCGAGCGCTTTACAAGAACAATTCATTTTTGGACTCAGTGAGGGTAAAATAGTAATATATTTTGAAGTACAGAAAAAATTGCATCCAAACTAATTGGGTTAGAAAGTAGACTTAACAAATTTTTAACGATTCAAACCTTTCAAAAATCGGTGTTCGGTAGTGTCCGAAAAAAGGCCGGGAAATTTAAGAAATTCTGAACTTTCAATGCGCCTGAGGAGCATTACTTTGCGCCCCGGGCGCAATACATTGCGCCTGCGGCGCCAAGCAGCTCCACAATTTGTCAAAACTTTCCAAGTTTGTTCCCGAGATTCCTAACCTCTGATTTTTGCAAGGTTTGAGCCGTTAAAAAGTTTGTCAAGTCTACTTTGTAACCCAATTAGTTTGGATGCAATCTTTTTTGTACATAAAAATATATGACTATTTTACCCTCATTCAGTCAAAAAATTAAATTTTCTTGTCAAACGCTCGCATCTCCTTCCTTTTCAATCGGAAAAAGACCTTCTTTATATCGATAAAGAGGATATTCAAAGTACGAAAATATGGTGGAATACAACTATACAAATTATAAAGTTGAGTTTTTGAAACATTTGTAGAAAAAAAACAGCTACATATAAAGATCGTGGAAGCAATACCACTCCTCTGCAATAAACACTATCACTGTGACACAACCCCTCCGCCACCATTACTTGACCGCATATGCCACCATAACTTCACCACTGCCACCACACTTCCACTCTTCTACCACCATTGACACCACACCCCTTCCCTACCGCCTCTGTCTTCCTTTTACCATAAGAATCGACACAAACATTTCTTCGCCACGAAAATCAAACCGCAACATGCAACTCCAGCAGGACTACTACTCCTCCACCACCAGCACCATTTTAACACATCATAAAGCACCACCCCTCCACTCCACCACCAATGTCATGACCACCACAATTTCGTTTCCTAAATTAATAAGCCTTGGAAAGCGTACCTCTTGGTCATATTCGGGTGATTCAGAAGTTTTTATGTGCATTTGTGATGTGTGGTAAGTCAAATTAAATCTCAAAAACTCATAAAATATGAAGGAGTACGATAGAACTGTGAATGTGAGTAGCAGATGGAACTTAGGATGAGTGGAAGGGTGTGAAAATATGTTTTAATTTTTGTGGCTCTAATGATGTTTGAATTGGTCTACACTCGACCAACTCTTCGAAAACAAACATCCAATAGTTTATATGGTTTGACCCCACCATCTTTTTATACTTTTAGAATTCTCTTTATCGTTATAGAGACGGTGTTTATGCTATTTAAAATGACGGAGATGAGAGCATTTTACTAGAACAATTTATTTTTGGACTCAGTGAAGGAAAAATAGTCATATAGTTTGATCTACAAAAAAAGTTGCATGCATACTAATTGGGTTAGAAAGTAGACTTGATGAGCTTCTTAATGGTTGAAACCTTTCCAAAATCGGAGTTCGGTTGTGACCAGAAGAAGGCCGCAAAATTTAAGAAATTCTGAACTTTTAATGCGCATGAGGGGCATTTCTTTGCGCCCGAGCCGCCCTAGGAGCTCCACAATTTGTCAAACTTTGCAACGTTGTTCCTAACATTCCCGAACTTCGATTTTTGCAAGGTTTGAACTGTTAAAAAGCTTGTCAAATTTACTTTGTAACCCAATTAGTTTTGGATGCAATCTTTTTTGTACATAAAAATATATGACTATTTTACCCTCATTGAGTCAAAAAATGAAATTTTCTTGTAAAACGCACGCATCTCCTTCCTTTTCAATCGGATAAAGACTTCTTTATATCGATAAAGAGGATTTTCAAAGTACTAAAAGATGGTGGAACACAACTATACAAATAATAAAGTTGAGTTTTTGAAAAATGTGTAGAAAATAGAAAACTACATACAAAGATCGTGGAAGCAGGACCACCCCTCTGCCACAAACACTTTCACTGTAACACAACCCCTCCCCCACCATCACTTGACCACATATACCACCATAACTTCACCACTACCACCATTGACACAGCACCTGATCACTACCGCCTCCGCCTTCCCTTTACCATAACAACCAACACAAACACTTCCTTGCCACGACAATCAAACCGCAACATGTAACTCTGGCACGACTACTACTCCTTCACCACCACCCCATTTTAAAACCTCATAAAGCACCACCTCTCCACTCCTCCACTAATGTCATGACCACCACAATTTCATTTCCTAAAATCATGAGCCTTGTAAAGCGTATCTCTTGGGCATATTCGGGTGATTAAGTAGTTTTTATGTACATTTGTGATGTAAGGAAAGGCAAATCAAATCTCAAGAACTCATAAAATGTGAAAGAGTACCATAGACTATGAATGCGAGTAGCAAATAGAACTTAGGATGAGTGGAAGGTGCGTGAAAATACGTTTTAAGTTATGTGGCTCTAATGATGTTTGAATTGGTCTACTCGACGAACTCTTCAATAACCAAGATCCAATAGTTTATATTGTTCTGATAAAAAAAAAAAGGTTATATGGGTTGACCACACAATCTTTTAGTACTTTTAGAATCCTCATTATTGATATATAGACGGTCTTTATCCGATTTAAAATGACAGAGATGCAAGCATTTTACAAGAACAATTCATTTTCGGACTCAGTGAGGGTAAAATAGTCATATATTTTGATGTACAAAAAAAATTGCATCGATACCTATTGGGTTAGAAAGTAGACTTAACGGCTTCTTAGTGGTTCAAACCTTGCCAAAATCGACTTCGGTAATGTCCGGAAGAAGGCCGCGAAATTTAAAAAATTCTGAATTTTCAATGATCCTGAGGAGCATTACTTTGCGCCCCGGGCGCATTACATTGCGCCTGTGGCGCCTAGGAGCTCCAAAATTTGTAAAACTTTGCAAGTCTGTTCCCGACATTCCCGAACTCGATTTTTGCAAGGTTTGAACCGCTAAAAAGCTTATCAAGTCTACTTTATAACCCAAATAGTTTGGATGCAATCTTTTTTGTACATAAAAATATATGACTATTTTACCCTCATTCAGTCAAAAAATGAAATTTTCTTGTAAAATGCTCGCATCTCCTTCCTTTTCAATTGGATAAAGACCTTCATTATATCGATAAAGAGGATATTCAAAGTATTAAAAGATGGAGGAATACAACTATACAAATAATAAAGTTGAGTTTAGAAAAATGTGTAGAAAATAGACAACTACATACAAAGATCGTGGAAGCAGTACCACCCCTGTGCCACAAACACTTTCACTATAACACAACCCCTCCACCACCATCACTTGACGACGTATACATCCATAATTTCACCACTACCACAACACTTCCACTCTTCTACCACCATTGATACCACACCTCATCCCTACTGCCTGCGCCTTCCTTTTACCATAACAACCAACACAAACACTTCATTGCAACGACGATCAAACCGCAACATGCAACTCTAGCACGACTACTACTCCTCCACCCACCACCACCACCATTTTAACTCATCATAAAGCACCACCCCTCCATTCCACCACCAATGTCATGACCACCACTGTCGCACCCGTCTCGGATATTTGGTATTTTAATTCATGTATTTAATTACATTATGCGTCACGGGGTTAAATTGCATACATTAGAAGCGTGAGGGCTTGTGTGTGATTTGTGAATTGGAGCATGATAGCATGTGGTCTTGTTGGCACACAATAATCTTCCTTAGAGTTTATCAAACTGGAGTACGTGTTCTATTTTCTTTCTTCGTTGATACACGTAGAGAGAGAGAGAGAGAGAGAGAGAGAGAGAGAGGAACAGGAGGAAGAAGAGAAGAATAGGGGAAAACTTAGAAGATTTAGTTGCCTTGAATTGAAGTTTAATTAGGTGAGTTTCATCTTCTTAAGTGCTGAAATTCATGTTTCCATGCTAGATTTCATGTTCTGCATCTAATATGCTCTGAATTGAAGCCATGGGAGAGGGTTTTTGAGGTTGGAATTGAGTTTTTATTTCAGAGAATTCGTGTATATGATGAACATGCATAACTGTGTTTGAACAAGTTCATAATCTGTCCTGTTTTGACGAGTTTATTCAAGGTACCTAGAAATCTTCTAAATTCTTGAAAAAAATCCTGAAGGTTCATCTGTGAGTCTATTGCATCGTGTTAAATTTTCAGAAAATAACTCGAAGTGTTCTGGCCTACAAAATTCGTGGACTGAACTGGTGTCTGATTCGCGTCTGTGCAGACAGCACAGACACGTGTTGGAAAAATGGGCATAACTTCTTGCTCGGGTGTCGGTTTTATGCACCGTTTCTTGATTCCAAAACTAGACTCATATATCTTTCTGAACATGTAAGGTTTGTGCCTTAGTTACTTCTAGGAAAACTCAGTTTTGGTTCTGAAGTTAATGGTTTGTTAACTCTGGAAATCTGGGCAGGTTTTGGAGCTGTGTTATTCATCAATGTTGTCATAGTTAAATATACTTACTGGCTATGGGTCCTCATGAGTCTTAAATATTGTTGAGTTGGTGATGTTTTGGCCCAAGAAGCATCGAAAAATATTAAGTGTGCGATTTTTAGTGATCTTTCGATCACAGACAGTTCTGCTGAATTTCGTATTTTCTGCATCGACACATCTTGGAAAAATAGGCATATCTTTTAGCACGTGTATCGGATTTGCGAACCGGTTTGTGATTTGGAAACTAGACTCTTGTACCTTTCAGAACATGTTGGCTTGTACCTTGAAATTTCGTAGGTAAATACAGCTTTTGGTTCGAACTGGCTGATCTGCAGAAACTGCAGAGTTGTGTTTCTAAGTGTGCATCTTTGGACAGTCGTAACTTTGTCATCCGAAATCTATTTGGGACAAACTCTATATCGATATTGGTGTACTGAAAGTCTACTTTTAATGGTGGTGATTTCATGACCCAACTTTGATCCTATAAAATGCTACAGTCTTTTAAAGACAGGCTGGTTGTAGGATGTCTTGTTATTTTGGGAGTTTGTTTTGTGTTTGAACTTCATGTGTGTTTTGTTTATTTCTAGGCCTATGAGATGGACATACTTGCATTCTTTGGGCATTATTTAGTTCCTATTAGCTATATTTTGTGTTGATCATTCGTTGAACTTCATTACTAATACGTTAAGCGTGTGGTTAGGTAACGAGCTGAGTAATCGGGAGGTGCCAAATCCGTAATTTGGCATACTTCGGTCGACTCACAGGTGAGTGTGTTTGATATCTTATATCTTCAATAAGATGTTAACATGTTGGTTGTGCATCATGCTATGGTTGGTTTAGTTACTGGCGTGCATGATTGGTGTATGTTGATTGTACTCGTATAAGTTTGTGGAGTGAGTCACACCTTGTCGTGGGCCGTGCCGTTCTATTTACGGTGAATGGGAGCTTGGTGTGCGGGACACAATACCTTGGGTACATGGGATGTGGCAGACGTGTCACTGCATGTGTTGTGAACATAAATTGTAGTTGTTCATTAGTTGTTTATGTTGAGTTTTATTGGATTTATTCTATATCTTACACACTTCTGGTTTTCTTTTGGATTGCCAGATAGCAGGGGTTTGTAGGATGGTCCACTACCGGTCGGCATTTTGGGGTTGGTTTAAAGGTTGTTGTTTGTGTCGGTGGTAGTGAATCGTCTTGTACATATTATCGACTCGTTTTGTAGCAAGGATGTATTACACTTTAGTATGCCAAGTATGTAATGGTATGGGTTTGATGTCAACTCTTTCGTTAATATTAATGTTAAGTCTTCCGCTGGTTTATTCTGAGTTAATATCAGTTGTTAAGTGATTGTTCGGTTGGTGATTAGGAATGCCACGTGGCCGCGCCGACTCGGACCCACAATGGGTGTCGTTTTGCGGGGCGGGGCATGACAACCACAATTTCGTTACCTAAATTAATAAGCCTTGTAAAGGGTTCCTCTTGGGCATATTCGGGTGATTAAGCAGTTTTTATATGCATTTGTGATGTGAGGGAAGTCAAATCAAATCTCAAGAACTCATAAAATATGAAAGAGTACCATAGAACAGTGAATGTGAGTAGTAGAAGGAACTTGGGATTAGTGGAAGGGGTGTGAAAATATGTTTCAATTTATGTGCCTCTAATGACATTTGAATTGATCTACTCGCGACCAATTCTTCGAAAACAAACATCCATTAGTTTATATGGTTTGACCCCACCATCTTTTAGTACTTTGAGAATCCTCATTATCGATATATAGACAGTCTTTATCCGATTTCAAATGACGGAGATACGAGCGTTTTACAAGAACAATTTGATGTACAAAAAAAATTGCATCCATACCTATTGGGTTAGAAAGTAGACTTGATAGGCTTCTTAACGGTTCAAACCTTGCCAAAATCGGAGTTCGGTAGTGTCCAGAACAATGCCGCGAAATTTAAAAAATTCTGAACTTTCAATGCGCCTGAGGAGCATTACTTTGCGCCCCGGGCGCACTACATTGCGCCTGTGGCGCCTAGGAGCTCCACAATTTGTAAAACTTTGCAAGTCTGTTCCCGACATTCTCGAACTCCGATTTTCGCAAGGTTTGAACCGCTAAAAAGCTTATCAAGTCTACTTTATAACCCAAATAGTTTGGATGCAATCTTTTTTGTTCATAAAAATAAATGACTATTTTACCCTCATTCAGTCAAAAAATGAAATTTTCTTGTAAAACACTCACATTTCCTTCCTTTTCAATTGGATAAAGACCTTCATTATATCAATAAAGATGATATTCAAAGTACTAAATATGGTGGAATAAAACTATACAAATAATAAAGTTTCGTATATGAAAAATGTGTACAAATAGACAACTACATACAAAGACCGTGGAAGTAGTACCACCCCTGTGCCACAAACACTTTCACTGTAACACAACCCCTCCACCACCATCACTTGACGACATATACCTCCATAATTTCACCACTACCACCACACTTCCACTTATCTACCACCACTGATACCACACCTCATCCCTACTGCCTGCGGCTTCCTTTTACCATAACGACCAACACAAACACTTCATTGCCACGGCAATGAAACCGCAACATGCAACTCTAGCACAACTACTACTCCTCCCTCACCACCACCACCGTTTTAACACATCATAAAGCACCACCCCTCCACTCCTCCAAAAATGTCATGACCACAAAAATTTCGTTTCCAAAATTAATAAACCTTGTAAAGCTTACCTCTTGGGCATATTCGGGTGATTAAGTAGTTTTTATGTGCATTTGTGATGTGAGGGAAGTCAAATCAAATCTCAAGAACTCATAAAATATGAAAGAGTACCATAGAACTGTGAATGTGAGTAGCAAATGGAAATTAGGATGAGTGGAAGGGGCGTGAAAATATGTTTTAATTTATGTGGCTCTAATGATGTTTGAATTGGTCTACTCTCGACCAACTCTTTGAAAACAAATATCCATTAGTTTATATGGTTCGACCCCAACATCTTTTAGTACTTTGAGAATCCTCATTATCGATATATAGAAGGTCTTTGTCCAATTTAAATGACGGAGATGCGAGCGTTTTACAAGAACAATTCATTTTTGGACTCAGTGAGGGTAAAATAGTCTTATATTTTGATGTACAAAAAAAATTGTATCCAAACCAATTGGGTTAGAAAGTAGACTTAACAGGCTTCTTAACGGTTCAAACCTTGCAAAAATCAGAGTTCGGTAGTGTCCGGATGAAGGCCACGAAATTTAAGAAATTCTGAACTTTCAATGCGCCTGAGGCGCGTAAGAGCTCCGCAATTAAATCCTGACAAGATTGTTCCCGACATTCCCGAACTCCAATTTTTTTTCCCGACAATTTATTCCCGACAAGATTGTTCCCGACATTCCCGAACTCCAATTTTTATTCCCGACAATTTATTCTCGACAAGATTGTTCCCGACAATTTGTCAAACTTTGCAAGTTTGTTCCCAACATTCCTGAACTCCAATTTTTGCAAGGTTTGAACCATTAAAAAGCTTGTCAAGTCTACTTTGTAACCCAATTAGTTTGGATGAAATCTTTTTTGTACAACAAAATATAGGTCTATTTTACCCACACTGAGTGAAAAAATTAAATTTTTTTTGTAAAAAGCTCGAATCTCCGACCTTTATAATCGGATAAAGACCTTCTTTATATCGATAAACATGACGTTCAAAGTACTAAAAGATAGAGGAATGTAACAATACAAATAATAAAGTTTAGTTTATGAAAAATGTGTAAAAAATAGACAACTACATACAAAGATCTTGGAAGCAGTACCACCCCTGTGCCACAAACACTTTCACTGTAACACAACCCCTCCACCACCATTACTTGACCCCATATACCACCATAACCTCACCACTACCACCACACTTCCACTCTTCTACCACCATTGACACCACACCTCATCCCTACCACCTCTGCCTTCCTTTTACCATAACAAACTACACAAACAATTCATCGCCACGGCAATCAAACCGTAATATGCAACTCCAGCACGACTACTACTCCTCCACAAGCACCACCATCACCATTTTAACACATCATAAAGCACCACCCCTCCACTCCACCACCAATTTCATGACCACCACAATTTCGTTTCCAAAATTAATAAGCCATGTAAAGCATACCTCTTGGGCATATTCGGGTGACTAAGCAGTTTGTATGTGCATTTGTGATGTGAGGAAAGTTAAATCAAATCTCAAAAACTCATAAAATATGAAAGTGTTCCGTAGAACTTTGAATGTGAGTTGCAAATGGAACTTAGGATGAGTGGAAGGGGTGTGAAAATATTTTTTTAACATATGAGGCTCTAATGATGTTTGAATTTTTCTCCTCTCGACCAACTCTTCAAGAACCAACATCCATTAATTTATATGATTTGATCCCACCATCTTTTAGTACTTTGAGAATCCTCTTTATCGATATATAGACGGCCTTTATCCGATACAAAATGACGGAGTTGCGAGCGTTTTACGAGAACAATTCATTATTTAGACTCAGTGAGGGTAAAATAGTAATATAATTTGAAGTACAAAAAAATTGCATCCAAACTAATTGGGTTAGAAAGTAGACTTAACATGCTTTCTAACGGTTCAAAACTTTCCAATAACGGTGTTCGGTAGTGTCCGAAAGAAGGCCGCGAAATTTAAGAAAATCTGAACTTTCAGTGCGCCTGAGGAGCATTTCTTTACGCCCGGGGCGCACTACATTGCGCCTGAGGCGCCTATCAGCTCCGCAATTTGTAAAACTTTCCATGTTTGTTCCCGACATTCCTAAACTCCGATTTTTGCAAGGTTTGAACCATTAAAAAGCTTGTAAAGTCTACTTTGTAACCCAATTTGTTTCGATGCAATCTTTTTTGTACATAAAAATGTATGACTATTTTACCCTCACTGAGTCAAAAAATAAAATTTTCTTCTAAAACGCTCGCATCTCCTTCCCTTTCAATCGGATATAGACCTTCTTTATATCGATAAAGAGGAATTTGAAAGTACTAAAAGATGGTGGAACACAACTATACAAATAATAAAGTTGAGTTTATGAAAAATGTGCAGAAAATAGACAACTACATACAATACCACCCCTGTGCCACAAACACTTTCAAAGTTACACAACCCCTCCACCAACATCACTTGACCACATATACCACCATAATTTCACCACTACCACCACACTTCCACTCTTATACCACCATTGATACCACACCTCATCCCTACTGCCTGCGCCTTCCTTTTACCATAACAACCAACACAAACACTTCATTGCCATGGCAATCAAACTGCAATATGCAACTCTAGCACAACTACTACTCCTCCACAACCACCACCATCACCATTTTAACACATCATAAAGCTCCACCCCTCCACTCCACCACCAATGTCATGACCACCACAATTTCGTTTCCTAAATTAATAAGCCTTGTAAAGCGTACCTTTTAGGCATATTCGGGTGATTAATCAGTTTTTATGTGCATTTGTGATGCGAGGTAAGTCAAAGCAAATCTCAAGAACTCATAAAATATGATAGAGTACCATAGAACTGTGAATGTGAGTAGCAAATGGAACTTGGGATGAGTGGAAGGGGCGTGAAAATATGTTTTAAGTTATGTTGCTCTAATGATGTTTGTATTGGTCTACTCTCGAGGAACTCTTCAAAAACCAACATCCATTAGTTTATATGGTTTGACCCCACCATCTTTTAGTACTTTGAGAATCCTCTTTGTTGATATATCCCCACCATCTCCGTCATTTTATTCGATTTAAAATGACGGAGATGCGAGCGTTTACAAGAACAATTTATTTTTGGACTCAGTGAGGGTAAAATAGTTATATATTTTGATGAGTAAAAAAAATTGCGTCCATACTAATTAGGTTAGAAAGTAAACTTAACAAGCTTCTTAATGGTTCAAACGTTGCCAAAATCGGAGTTCGGTAGTGTCCGAAAGAAGGCCACGAAATTTAAAAAATTCTGAACTTTCAATGCGCCTGAGGAGCATTTCTTTGCGCCCGGAGCGCACTACCATTGCGCCTGAGGCGCCTAGGTGCTCCACAATTTGTCAAACTTTGCAAGTTCCCGACATTTCCGAACTCCGATTTTTGCAAGGTTTGAACGGATAAAAAGCTTGTCAAGACTACTTTGTAACCCAATTAGTTTGGATGCAATCTTTTTTGAACAACAAAATATAGGACTATTTTACCCTCACAGAGTCAAAAAATGAAATTTTCTTGTAAAACACTCGAATCTCCGTCCTTTTCAATCGGCTAAAGATTTTCTTTATATCGATAAAGAGGATTTTCAAAGTAATAAAAGTTGGTGGAATAAACCTATACAAATAATAAAGTTGAGTTTATGAAAAATATGTAGAAAATAGACAACTACATACAAAGATTGTAGAAGCAGTACCACCCCTCTGCCACAAACACTTTGACTGTAACACAACCCCTCCACCACCATAACTTGATGACATGTACAACCATAACTTCTCCACTACCACCACACTTCCACTCTTCTAGCACCATTGACACCACACCTCATCCCTACCGCCTCCGCCTTTCTTTTACCATAACAACCAACACAAACACTTCATCACCACGGCAATCAAACCTCAACATGCTACTCTAGCACAAAAACTACTCCTCCACAACAACCACCTTCACCATTTTAACACATCATATAGCACCACCCCTCCACTCCACCACCAATGTCATGACCACCACAATTTCATTTCCTAAATTAATAATCCTTGTAAAGCGTACTTCTTGGGCATATTTGGGTACTTGCTAATTTCAAAATTAAAACCCTAACCTCAAACCCCCAATTTTGGATTTCAATCCCCCAATTTGGAATTCGAACCCCAATTCAAATCGTATGAGAACCAAGCCCTTACCTCAATCGTGTCGCCATCCATAACCCTAACCACTACTCGTCACCATCATAAACCCCTAACTCCACTGTTGTACATCCGTCATAGAGAAGAGAAGGGATTTCGAATTCCCCAAACCTAAGAACCCTGGAATCGCGCAGAAAATCCGAATAAGGGGGAGATTGATGGGTGAAATTTATTTGAGAGAGGAGAATCTGAGGGGAGAGAGAAAGGAAGGGGGAGGGGGTTTCTTCTTCGTTAGGTGGTGGCCGGTGGGAGATGGGAGAGTTCCAAATATGCATATGGTTTCACTTTGTGTGAGAGGAGTATTATCAAATTACTCTAGGCCGCATCGAATTGCACTTGGTCGTTACGAATTGCACTTGGCCGCTACGAATTGCACTTGACCGCACCGAATTGCACTTGGCCGCACCGAATTGCACTTGGCCGCATTGAATTACTATTGGCCACGTAGAATTGCTCTTCACTGCTAAGAATTGCAATTGGCCGCTTGTAATTGCACTTGGCCGTGAAGAATTGTGAGACCATAAAGTAATTAGTGGCGGCCAAGAATTATTTGATGCGTCCAAGAGTTATTTGATGCGGCCAAATGCAATTTGAAGCGGGAAAAATTATGAAACATTAATTTTAGTTTTTCATTCATCCTTCTTGCAAATATTCATTATTTCGAAGTATATTGCTAGTCTTACACTTGTAAATCTCAGCTATAGAATAATATGTACAAATCCAATGGCCCAAAATATAGAGAATTCAAAAAATGCTGCTCCATATTATATAGATTTCACTTTGGAATTAAGGAGAAAGACCACATTGTCTGTCCTGACTTCATCGACGAAATATTCTCAGTTGACGCCCTCTATCAACTGTGTTCGTTCCAATCCACAATTGATAAATTCTGCTGCTTAACGAATTAGGTGGATGGAGATTTGAAGACGGACCACCGAAAGGATTCCAGGAACCTTGTAGTGCAAAGTCCTTTGCCATGAAAGAATCAATGGCTCATAAGGTTGAACATCTGTTTTTTTTTTCTTCTTCTTTTGAAGAAAGATGTTTTCTGATTATGAAACTATCAATATCTGAGCAATCTAATATTTTGCACTGATGATTTGCTCAGCTAGTAGAAAACGGAGGTGGTCCAATGCTACCACCAAATGCACGACGCAACTGGGAAAATCGAATGAAGAGAAAAAGCTCTATCCATATACCTAACCCTAGGATTGGATTTCACTAACTTCTGGCACTTTGAAAATCTTCTCTTTATTGATATAGGGGAAAAAACCGAAATGGTCCCTATGGTTAATTGTTTGTGTCAACTTGGTCCTTGCAGTTTTAATTGGCTTGATTTACACTATGTATTTTCCATTTTGTTCCAATTTGGTCCAATTACTAACTGTCGTTAGCCTTTTTAACGCCAAACGAGAATGGGTCCCTTTTCTGGGGTTAAAACAATAATTCTCCTACTCCCTTCTTGCCTTAATATACCTCTGAACCAAAATACAACTCATTCTTCCATTCCTAATGTTGATCACTGGTATTAAGTTTGGATTTTGGTAATGAGCAAAATTTGGTTATAGTTTTCTTTTCCACATTTGTTAGTTTTGCGCAAAACTTTTGTGGGTTATTGATTCGTCTCGACGAAAGATATAGGAAAGTAAATTTTTTTTTTTCGTTGAGATGAATCAATAACCCATAAAAAGTTTGGCGCAAAATTTACAAATGCAAAAAAAAAAATTCAAATATGGACAAAATTTCAAGATTTAAGTTAAGTTCAAAAGAACGCAACTTGAAAATGCATATAGAACCATGTCCAAAAGTCACAATATGATATAGATCCAAAAGTCACAACATGATAAAGAAACCATGTTCAAAATTCAGAATATTACATCAACTCAGTTCCAAATTTAGCAAGTCATAACCTAATACATAGACATAAAAAAACCACTCAACTAGGTTACATTAAACCTAACTTAACAACCCAAATGGTTACAAAAAATAATGCCTGGTCATTCCATTCATTTTCCTACACTTGGCCCATGCACTGATTCCTAATTAGGGATGTTGAAGTTTGAGTAGTCTCACAGAGGGGAATAGGAGAATTATTATTTTAACCTCAGAAAAGGGGCCTATTCGCGTTTGGCATTAAAAAGGCTAACGACAGTTAGTAATTGGACCAAGTTGGAACAAAAGGGAAAGTACAGAGTGTAAATCGAGCCAATTAAAATGATAGGGACTAAGTTGACACAAACACTTAACTACAGGGACCATTTCGGTTTTTTTCCCATCGATATATAATAGGTTTTTAACCGATTTAAAATGAGGGAGAAACGAGTTTTTTACTGAAATATTTTCTTTTCAACTCTCTGAGTGTAAATTGATCACATCTTTCAATGTCCAAATAATTATAGATTTAGACTCCTCGGGTAAGAAATTATACTCAACAAGCTTTTTAACGTTTCCAACCTTGTGAAAATTGAAATTCGGAAATGTCCGGGATAAACATGCAAAGTTGAACAATTTTCGAGTTTCAATGCGCCTCAGGCGCAAATCCTTGCTATAGATTGAAAACATCAAGAATATTCTCAATCGTTATTCTCAATTTTCGTTGAATTTATAATGCCGGTAAAATAATTAATGTCAATAGTAACGGTGAAGTAAATAAGGGTTCCGATGGTGGAGTGGAGGCCTGCGGTTATGCATGTGGTCCTAAAATGATGATGATGTGGAAGTGTAGTAGTCGTGGTGGTGTTGAATGGGGTGGTGTGATCGTCGTAGTAGTGAAGTCGTGGCCGTGCGTGTTTGTGACAGTGGTTAAATGAAAACGGAGGTGGTAGGGTTGAGATGCAGTGCCAATGGTGGTAGCAGAGTGGAACTGTGGTGGTAGTGATGGTGAAGTGATGTTGGTGTAGGTGGTGAAGGGATGGAGGTAGAGGGGTTGTATTATGGTGACAATGTTGGTGGTGGAGTTGTGGGAGTACTTCGATGAGGTTTATAGTCTTCTTACTACCCAATTTTCAGAAAATAAAAGAATTATTTTTATGATTGGATTTCACCAACTTTTAGTACTTTCAAAATCCTCGTTATTGATAAACAATAGGTCTTTATCCAATTAAAGATGAGGGAGATGGGAGTATTTTACTGAAACAATTTACTATTCAACTCTCTGAGGGTAAATTGGTCATATTTTTAAATGTACAAATATTTTAAAATTTAAACTACTTGGGTTAGAAATTAAACTCAACAAGCTTTACAACGGTTCCAACCTTGCAAAAATCGGAGTTCGGGAGTATCCGGAATAAATCCGCAAAGTTTGAACAATTTTCGAGTTTCAATGCGCCTCAGGCGCAAGTGCATGCTCCCAGGCGCATCCTATTGCGCCCAGGCGTGACCTCGATATTTCTATACTAACCAAACTTTGCGGCTTTGTCACGGGCAATCCCGAACTCCGATTTGCACGTGGTTTGAACCGTTGGAAAGCTTGTCTATCCTACTTTCTAATTAACCAAATTAGTTTGACTCCCAAATTTTTTTACATCAAAATATATGACAATTTTATTCTCAACTTGTCGAAAAACAACCTATATTGGGAAAATCCTTGAATCATGCCAACATTAAACCGGAACGAAGCCTACTTTATATTGATATAAAGGGTATTGAAAATGCTAAAAGATTGTGGGATTGAATCATAAAAACAATGTATTTTGGCATATGAAAAATTAGTCAAGATTAGACCAACTCAAAGATCGTTGGAGCCACTAAATGCATAGATCGAATTGGTCTGACGCTCCCACCAAAATTTACGACGCAATTGGGAAATCCGAAAGCCTCCCCTGTACGTTTCCTCTACTGATGTTTATATTTCAATTTTTTTTTCTTCGCTAAGAATCAAAGAACTAATTACAGGGGGATTGTGGGGAAGGTCGCCGACGTAATTTACGAAATCTTATGGGGGGCATTATTCTCGAGGGGGGCTTGACCGGGTCTAGAGGAATGAATCGGCCAAAATCATACCGAGTTGAACCTCAGCTCGAGTGGTTAGGTGCACGTTGTCCGGTTCCAGCTCCAATCCCTGGGCATCAACACATTTCACATTTTCAAGGTCTAATCCCAACTGGGCTCCTCTCACTTGCTCAAGAAAATGGCCTTGTGCTGATGCCAATGCAATGTACCAACAAAAATCATAAGATTGTTATGGATCATGTACATTTTCAACTGGGCTCTTCTCACTTGCTCTTTGCTCGTAGTTTTAATTTTTTTTCGTGGCATGACGTCTTTTGAGTTCCTTGACTTTTGATGGTTTTTTGGGCCGCTATTTTGGTGGTAAACTTTTTAGAGAAGGGGCACTTTGTGCTTATGTTACAAGGGTCAAATTTGTCTCCAGTCATGTCCCGCCCAGAGCCCCGTCAGGATTCTTTTAGCTATGCTTGATCCTGGCTCGGTCCAGGTCCTTTTTATTTTATACTTCCTTAATACCAAAAGACCAACTCCTCCAACTGGTAATCTTGTATGCTCTTTCTTGTGGCCAAGGTAGCGTTGGTGAGCTGGTAAACCATATTACAAAAACTTCGACAACAAGCTGGACTTAGCTCCATCTACTCGTTGGTGAGTTGGTAAACCATATTACAAAAGCTTCAACAGCAAGCTGGACTTAGCTCCATCTACTCGAATATGAGACCTCTCCAAGCCGCTGAGCCAAAGGCCCATTGGCACGGAGGGGGCCTAAGTGAGAACATCCATGTTGGTATTTATGAAGCCCGGCAATTTCTTACCAGAAAGTCTATTGTCAATTTTGCTGTGTACCGAGATTTATTTGAGTTTGTAGAGCATCGACTAACCAAACCAAACCGAGTCTTGTTTCTCAATCAATTGGGGTCCGCTACATGGGTGTGTAGGATCGACTCATCCAAATGAATCAATACTAAGATGTGAATTCTGAAAGGTAGTCCAATTAGTGTACATGTATTATTAGTAGTGAAGGAGACTCGAGATCGCATCTTAGATCCTGAAAGAACTTCGATGGTTGCCCCATGTACAACTCCGCGTCCTCTTGTAACTCCATATCACTCTCCCCCTGATACCATAGCTTCGCCTGGATCTTCCCTCCGCCTTGCACGGTGGCTCTAGCCCTGCTCACCAAGCGGTCATAAAAAAAACTCCCCCGACCCCAACTACTTATGTTGGACCCGCCTAATGCACAGGGCACCAATCCCACCATGCCGATGCTCAGGTCTTTGGCCAATATCGAATTGGCAAACGAAATCCCGGGGCCCACCCCGAACGTTATGTTCACGTTGATGTCCCTGTGGAGTGGCTCGGCCGGGAACCCACGTGAGGTTTGGGGCCAGGCTGAGGATCGATGGGTTAGGGGCGCATTTGGGTGGGACGACGCCATCCCAGGTGCCGCTGGTTGTGCTGCCGTGGCCGGACATGTTGCTTTGTCAGGCAACCAGGAATAAGTTCATGACTTGCGATGAGAAAGGGGACACCGCGGTTTCCAGAAGAATTAACCGAAGGATAGGGAGCATTGCTTTGGTTTGTAACACTGTAGTCAATGTTAGTAAGGAAGATGATTGCACAACGTTATAATGGCATCCACGTCTCATAGTGACTATATTTATTTGGTCATGAACACGTCCAAAATAATTATTTTAAAGTTAATGAACTACTCAAATTATTTGTGTGGGATCGATCTTCTACCACCATTGATACCACACCTCATCCCTACTGCCTGTGCCTTCCTTTTACCAAAACAACCAACACAAACACTTCATTGCCACGGCAATCAAACCGCAACATGCAACTCTAGCACGACTACTACTCCTCCACCACCACCACCATTTTAACACATCATAAAGCACCACCCCTCCACTCCACCACCAATGTCATTACCACCAAAGTTTCGTGTCCTAAATTAATAAGCCTTGTAAACCATACCTCTTGGGCATATTTGGGTGATTAAGCAGTTTTTATGTGCATTTGTGATGCGAGGAAAGCCAAATCAAATTTCAAGAACTCATAAAATATGAAAGGGTACCATAGAATTGTGAATGTGAGTAGCAAATGGAACTTAGGATGAGTGGAAGGGGCATGAAAAGATGTTTTAACTTATGTGGCTCTAATGATGTTTGAATTGGTCTACGCTCGACCAACTCTTCAAAAACCAACATCCATTAGTTTATATGGCTTGACCCCACCATCTTTTAGTACTTTTAGAATCCACTTTATCGATATATAAATGGTCTTTATCCTATTTAAAACGACGGAGATGTGAGCATTTTTACAAGAACAATTCATTTTTGGATTCAGTGATGGTAAAATAGTCATATTATTTAATGTACAAAAAATATTGCATCCAAACTAATTGGGTAAGAATGTAGACTTAACAAGCTTTTTAATGGTTCAAACCTTGCCAAATTCGGAGTTCGGTAGTGTCCGAAAGAAGGCCGTGATATTTAAGAAATTCTGAACTTTCAATGCGCCTGAGGCGCATTTATTTGGGCCCGGGGCGCACTACATTGCGCCTGAGGCGCCTAGGAGCTCTATAATTTAACAAACTTTGCAAGTTTGTTCCCAACATTCCCGAACTCCGATTTTTGCAAGGTTTGAGCCGTTAAAAAGCTTGTCAAGTCTACTTTATAACCCAATTAGTTTGGATGCAATCTTTTTTGTACATCAAAATATCTGACAGTTTTACCCTCACAGAGTCAAAAAATGAAATTTTCTTGTAAAATGCTCGCATCTCCATCCTTTTCCATCGGATAAAGACCTTCTTTATATCGATAAAGAGGATTTTCAAAGTACTAAAAGATAGTGGAATACAACTATACAAATAATGAAGTTGAGTTGATGAAAAATGTGTAGAAAATAGACAACTACATGCGAAGATCGTGGAAGCAATACCACCCCTCTGCCACAAACACTGTCACTATGACACAACCCCTCCACCACCATCACTTGACCAAATATACCGCCATAATTTCACCACTACCACCACACTTCCACTCTTCTACCACCATTGACACCACACTTCTTCCCTACCGCCTCCGCCTTCCTTTTACCATAACAACCAACACAAACATGCACTTAGTGGCCACGACAATCAAACCGCAACATGCAACTCTAGCATGACTAATACTCCTCCAACACCACTACCATTTTAACACATCATAAAGCACCACCCCTCCACTCCATCACCAATTCATGACCACCATAATTTCGTTTCCTCAATTAATAATCCTTGTAAAGCGTACCTCTTGGGCATATTCAGGTGATTAAGCAATTTTTATATGCATTTGTGATGCGAGGAAAGTCAAATCAAATCTCAAGAACTCATAAAATATGAAAGGGTTCCGTAGAACTGTGAATGGGAGGAGCAAATGGAACTTAGGATGAGTGGAAGCGGCGTAAAAATATGTTTTAACTTATGTGGCTCTAATGATGTTTGAATTGGTCTCCTCTCGACCAACTCTTCAAAAACAAACATCCATTAGTTTATATGGGTTGACCCCACCATTTTAAGTACTTTGAGAATCCTATTTATCGATATATAGAAGGTCTTTATCAGATTTAAAAAGATGGAGATGAGAGCGTTTTACAAGAACAATTCATTTTTGGACTCATCGAGAGTAAAATAGTAATATATTATGATGTACAAAAAAATTTGCATCCATAATAATTGGGTTAGAAAGAAGACTTAACAAGCTTTTTAACGGTTCAAACCTTTCCAAAATCGGTGTTCGGTTGTGTCCGAAAGAAGGCCGCGAAATTTAAGAATTTCTGAACTTTCAATGCGCCTGAGGCGCATTTCTTTGCCCCAAGGCGCACTACATAGCGCCTGGAGTGCCTAGCAGCTCCACAATTTGTCAAACTTTGCAAGTTTGTTCCCAACATTCCCGAACTCCGATTTTTTCAAGGTTTCAACCGTTATAATGCATGTCAAGTCTACTATGTAACCCAATTAGTTTTGATGCAATTTTTTTTGTACATAAAAACATACAACAATTTTCCCCACACTGAGTCAAAAAATGAAATTTTCTTGTAAAATGCTCGCATCTCCGTCCTTTTAAATCGGATAAAGACCTTTTTTATATCGATAAAGAGGATTTTCAAAGTACTAAAAGATGGTGGAATACAACTATACAATTAATATATTTGAGTTTATGAAAAATGTGTAGGAAATAGACAACTGCATACCAAGATCGTGGAAGCCTTACCACCCCTCAGCCACAAACACTTTCACTCTAACACAACCCTTCACCACCATCACTTGACCACATATACCACCATAACTCCACCACTACCACCACACTTTCACTCTTCTACCACCATTGACACCACACCTCATCACTACCGCCTGCGCCTTCCCTTTGCCGTAACAACCAACACAAACACTTCCTCGCCACGACAATCAAACTGTAACATGCAACTCTGGCACGACTACTACTCCTTCGCAACCACCATCCTTTTAACACCTCATAAAGCACCGCCCCTCCACTCCACCACCAATGTCATGACCAACACAATTTTGTTTCCAAAATTAATAAGCCTTGTAAAGTGTACCTCTTCGGCATATTCGGGTGATTAAGCAGTTTTTATGTGCATTTGTGATGTGAGGAAAGTCAAATCAAATCTAAAGAACTCATAAAATATGAAAGGATTCCATAGAACTGTGAATGTGAGTTGCAAATGGAACTAAGGATGAGTGGAAGGGGCGTGAAAATATGTTTTAACTTATGCGGCTCTAATGATGTTTGAATTGGTCTCCTCTCAACCAACTCTTCTAGAACCAACATCCATTATTTTATATGATTTGACCCCACCATCTTTTAGTACTTTGAGAATCCTCTTTATCTATATATAGACGGCCTTTATCCGATAAAAAATGACAGAGTTTCCAGAATTTTACAAGAACAATTTATTTTTGGACTCCGTGAGTGTAAAATAGTAATATATTTTGAAGTACAAAAAAAATTGCATCCAAACACATTGGGTTAGAAAGTAAACTTAACAAACTTTTTAACGATTCAAACCTTTCCAAAATCGATGTTCGGTAGTGTCCGAAAAAAGGCCGCGAAATTTAAGAAATTCTGAACTTTCAATGCGCCTAAGGAGCATTACTTTGCGCCCCGGGTGCACTACATTGCGCCTGTGGTGCCTAGCAGCTCCACAATTTGTAAAACTTTCCAAGTATGTTCCCGACATTCCTAAACTCCGATTTTTGCAAGGTTTAACCTGTTAAAAAGCTTGTCAAGTCTACTTTGTAACCCAATTAGTTTGGATGCAATCTTTTTTGTACATAAAATTATATGACTATTTTACCCTCATTCAGTCAAAAAATTAAATTTTCTTGTAAAACGCTCGCATCTCCTTCCTTTTCAATCGGATAAAGACCTTCTTTATATCGATAAAGAGGATATTCAAAGTACTAAAATATGGTGGAATAAACCTATACAAATTATAAAGTTGAGTTTATGAAAAATTTGTAGAAAATAGACAACTACATATAAAGATCGTGGAAGCAACACCACCCCTCTGCAACGAACACTGTCACTGTTACAATACCCCTCCACCACCATTACTTGACCACATATGCCACCATAACTTCACCACTACCACCACACTTTCACTCTTCTACCACCATTGACACCACACCTCTTCCTTACTGCCTCTGCCTTCCTTTTACCATAAGAACCGACACAAACATTTCTTCGCCACGAAAGTCAAACCACAACATGCAACTCCCGCAGGACTACTACTCCTCCATCACCACCACCATTTTAACACATCATAAAGCACCACCGGTCCACTCCACCACCAATGTCATGACCACCACAATTTCGTTCCCTAAATTAATAAGCCTTGTAAAGCGTACCTCTTGGTCATATTCGGGTGATTCAGAAGTTTTTATGTGCATTTGTGATGTGAGGGAAGTCAAATTAAATCTCAAAAACTCATAAAATATGAAGGAGTACGATAGAACTGTGAATGTGAGTAGCAGATGGAACTTAGGATGAGTGAAAGGGGCGTGAAAATATGTTTTAATTTATGTGGCTCTAATGATGTTTGAATTGGTCTACACTCGACCAACTCTTCGAAAACAAACATACATTAATTTATATGGTTTGATCCCACCATCTTTTTGTACTTTTAGAATTCTCTTTATCGTTATAGAGACGGTGTTTATCCGATTTAAAATGATGGTGATGCAGGGTTTTACAAGAACAATTTATTTTTTGGCTCAGTGAAGGTAAAATAGTCGTATATTTTGATGTACAAAAAAAAATTGCATGCATACTAATTGGGTTAGAAAGTAGACTTAACGAGCTTCTTAATGGTTGAAACCTTTCCAAAATCGGAGTTCGGTAGTGACCAGAAGAAGGCCGTGAAATTTAAGAAATTCCGAACTTTTAATGCGCCTGAGGGGCATTTCTTTGCGCGCGGAGTGCACAACATTGCCCCCGAGGCGCCTAGGAGCTCCACAATTTGTCAAACTTTGCAACGTTGCTCCTAACATTCCCGAACTCCGATTTTTGCAAGGTTTGAACTGTTAAAAAGCTTGTCAAGTTTACTTTTTAACCCAATTAGTTTGGATGCAATCTTTTTTGTACATAAAAATATATGACTATTTTACCCTCATTGAGTCAAAAAATGAAATTTTCTTGTAAAACACACGCATCTCCTTCCTTTTCAATCGGATAAAGACCTTCTATATATCGATAAAGAGCATTTTCAAAGTACTAAAAGATGGTGGAATACAACTATACAAATAAGAAAATTGATTTTATGAAAAAGGTGTAGAAAATAGAACTACATACAAAGATTGTGGAAGCATTACCACCCCTCTCCCACAAAACACTTTCACTGTAACACAACCCCTCCACCACCATCACTTGACCACATATACCACCATAACTTTACCACTACCACCACACTTCCACTTTTCTACCACCATTGACACCACACCTCATCACTACCACCTCCGCCTTCCCTTTACCATAACAACCAACACAAACACTTCCATGCCACGACAATCAAACCGTAACATGTAACTCTGGCACGACTACTACTCCTTCACCACCACCCCCATTTTAACACCTCATAAAGCACCACCCCTCCACTCATCCACTAATGTCATGACCACCACTATTTTGTTTCCTAAAATAATAAGCCTTGTAAAGCATACCTCTTGGGCATATTCGGGTGATTATGCAGTTTTTATGTGCATTTGTGATGTAAGGAAAGTCAAATCATATCTCAAGAACTCATAAAATGTGAAAGAGACCATAGAACTATGAATGCGAGTAGCAAATAGAACTTAGGATGAGTGGAAGGTGCGTGAAAATATGTTTTAAGTTATGTGGCTCTAATGATGTTTGAATTGGTCTACTCTCGACGAACTCTTCAATAACCAACATGCAATAGTTTATATGGTTTGACCATATCATCTTTTAGTACTTTTAGAATCCTCATTATCGATATATAGATGGTCTTTATCCTATTTAAAATGACAGAGTTGCGAGCATTTTACAAGAAGAATTCATTTTTGGACTCAGTGAAGGTAAAATAGTCATATATTTTGATGTACAAAAAAAATTGCATCCATACCTATTGGGTTAGAAAGTAGACTTAACAGGCTTCTTAGTGGTTCAAACCTTGCCAAAATCGGACTTTGATAGTGTCTGGAAGAATGCCTAGGAGCTCCACAATTTGTAAAACTTTGCAAGTCTGTTCCCGACATTCCCAAACTTCGATTTTTGCAAGGTTTGAACCACTAAAAAGCTTATCAAGTCTACTTTATAACCCAAATAGTTTGGATGCAATCTTTTTTGTGCATAAAAATATATGACTATTTTACCCTCATTCGGTCAAAAAATGAAATTTTCTTATAAAACGCTCGCATCTCCTTCCTTTTCAATTGGATAAAGACCTTCATTGTATCGATAAAGAGATTATTCAAAGTAATAAAAGAAAGAGGAATACAACTATACAAATAATATAGTTGAGTTTAGGAAAAAATTGTTGAAAATTGACAACTACATACAAAGTTCGTGGAAGTAGTACCACCCATGTTCCACAAAAACTTTCACCGTAACACAACCCCTCGACCACCATCACTTGACGACAAATACATCCATAATTTCACCACTACCGCAACACTTCTCCTCTTCTATCACCATCAATACCACACCTCATCCCTACTGCCTGCGTCTTCCATTTACCATAACAACCAACACAAACACTTCATTGCAACGACAAACACTTCCACTCTTCTACCACCATTGACACCACACCTCATCCCTTCCGCCTCTACCTTCCTTTTACCATAACAAACAACCCAAACACTTCATTGCACGGCAATCAAACTGCAACATGCAACTCTTGCACGACTACTACTCCTCCACAAGCACCACCATCACCATTTTAACACATCATAAAGCATAACCCCTCCACTCCACCACCAATTTCATGACCACCACAATTTCATTTCCAAAATTAATAATCCTTGTAAAGCATACCTCTTGGGCGTATTCGGGTGATTAAGAAGTTTTTATGTGCATTTGTGATGTGAGGAAAGTCAAATCAAATCTCAAAAACTCATAAAATATGAAAGGGTTCCGTAGAACTTTGAATGTGAGTTGCAAGTGGAACTTGGGATGAGTGGAAGGGGTGTGAAAATATGTTTTAAGTTATGTAGCTCTAAAGATGATTGTGTTGGTCTACTCTCGACGAACTCTTCAAAAGCCAACATCCATTAGTTTATATGGTTTGACCCCACATCTTTGAGTACTTTTAGAATCCTCTTTGTTGATATATAGACGGTCTTTATACGATTTAAAATGACGGAGTTGCGAACGTTTTACGAGAACAATTCAATTTTTGGACTCAATGAGGGTAAAATAGTAATATATTTTGAAGTACAAAAAAAGTTGCAACCAAACTAATTGGATTAGAAAGTAGACTTAACATGCTTTTTAATGGTTCAAACCTTTCCAAAAATGGTGTTCGGTAGTTTCCGAAAGAAGGCTGCGAAATTTAAGAAATTCTGAACTTTCAATGCACCTGAGGAGCACATCTTTGCGCCCGGGGCGCACTACATTGCGCCTGAGGCGCCTAGCAGCTCCACAATTTGTAAAACTTTCCAAGTTTGTTTCCGACATTCCTAAACTCCGATTTTTGCAAGGTTTAAACCGTTAAAAAACTTGTAAAGTCTACTTTGTAACCCAATTAGTTTGGATGCAATTTTTTTTGTACATAAAAATGTATGACTATTTTACCCTCACTGAGTCAAAAAATAAAATTTTCTTGTAAAACGCTCGCATCTCCTTCCCTTTCAATCGGATATAGACCTTCTTTATATCGATAAAGAGAAATTTGAAAGTACTAAAAGATAGTGGAACACAACTTTACAAATAATAAAGTTGAGTTTATGAAAAATGTGAAGAAAATAGACAACTACATACAGAGATCATGGAAGCAGTACCACCCCGGTGCCACAAACACTTTCAAAGTTACAAAACCCATCCACCATCATCACTTGACCACATATACCACCATAATTTCACCACTACCACCACACTTCCACTCTTCTACCACCATTGATACCACACCTCATCCCTACTGCCTGCGGCTTCCTTTACCATAACAACCAACACAAACACTTCATTGCCACGGCAATCAAACTGCAATATGCAACTCTAGCACGACGACTACTCCTCCACAACCACCACCATCACCATTTTAACACATCATAAAGCTCCACCCCTCCACTCCACCACCAATGTCATGACCACCACAATTTCGTTTCCTAAATTAATAAGCCTTGTAAAGCGTACCTCTTGGGCATATTCGCGTGATTAAGCAGTTTTTATGTGTATTTGTTATGTGAGGGAAGTCAAATCAAATCTCGAGAACTCATAAAATATGATAGAGTACCATAGAACTATGAATGTGAGTAGCAAATGGAACTTGGGATGAGTGGAAGGGGCGTGAAAATATGTTTTAAGTTATGTAGCTCTAATGATGTTTGTGTTGGTCTACTCTCGACGAACTCTTCAAAAACCAACATCCATTAGTTTATATGGTTTGACCCCACATCTTTGAGTACTTTTAGAATCCTCTTTGTTGATATATAGACAGTCTTTATACGATTTAAAATGACGGAGATGCGAGCATTTTACAAGAACAATTCATTTTTGGGCTCAGTGAGGGCAAAATAGTCATATATTTTGATGAACAAAAAAAATTGCATCCATACTAGTTAGAAAGTAAACTTAACAAGCTTCTTAACGGTTCAAACCTTGCCAAAATCGGAGTTCGGTAGTGTCCGGAAGAAGGCCATGAAATTTAAAAAATTATAAAATTTCAATGCGCCTGAGGTGTATTTCTTTGCGCCTAGGTGCTCCACAATTTGTCAAACTTTGCAAGTTTGTTCCCGACATTTCCGAACTCCGATTTTTGCAAGGTTTGAATAGATAAAAAGCTTGTCAAGTCTACTTTGTAACCCAATTAGTTTGGATGCAATATTTTTTGTACAACAAAATATAGGACTTTTTTACCCTCAATGAGTCAAAAAATGAAATTTTCTTGTAAAACACTCGAATCTCCGTCCTTTTCGATCGGATAAAGACCTTCTATATATCAATAAAAAGGATTTTCAAAGTACTAAAATATGGTGGAATAAACCTATAAAAATAATAAAGTTGAGTTTATGAAAAATGTGTAGAAAAAAGACAAATACATACAATGATTGGAGAAGAAGTACCAGCCCTCTACCACAAACACTTTAAACTGTAACAAAACCCCTCCACCACCATCACTTGACGACATATACAACCATAACTTCACCACAACCACCACACTTCCACTCTTCTACCACCATTGACACCACACCTCATCCCTACCGCCTCTGCCATTCTTTTACCATAACAACCAACACAAACACTTCATTGCCACAGCAATCAAACCACAAAATGAAACTCTAGCACGAAAACTACTCCTCCACAACAACCACCATCACCATTTTTACACATCATAAAGCACCACCCCTCCACTCCACCACCAATGTCATGACCACCACAATTTCGTTTCCTAAATTAATAAGCCTTGTAAAGCGTACTTTTTGGGCATATTCGGGTGATTAAGCAATTTTTATGTGCATTTGTGATGTGAGGAAAGTCAAATCAATTCTCAAGAACACATAAAATATGAAAGAGTACCATAGAACTGTGAATGTGAGTAGCAAATGGAACTTAGGATGAGTGGAAGGGGCGTGAAAATACGTTTCAACTTATGTGGCTCTAATGATGTTTGAATTGGTCTACTCTCGAGCAACTCTTAAAAAACAAACATCCGTTAGTTTATATGGTTCAACCCTACCATCTTTTAGTACTTTGAGAATCCTCTTTATCGATATATAGACGGTCTTTATCCGATTTAAAATGACGGAGTTGTGAGCGTTTTACGAGAACAATTCATTTTTTGGACTCAGTGAGGGTAAAATAGTTATATATTTTGAAGCACAAAAAAAATTACATCCAACCTAATTGTGTTAGAAAGTAGACTTAACATGCTTTTTAACGGTTCAAACCTTTCAAAAATCAGTGTTCGATAGTTTTCGAAAGAAGGCCACGAAATTTAAGAAATTCTGAACTTTCAATGCGCTTGAGGAGCATTTCTTTGCGCCCGGGGCGCACTACATTGTACTTGAGGAGCCTAGCAGCTCCACAATTTGTAAAACTTTCCAAGTTTGTTCCCGACATTCCTAAACTCAGATTTTTGCAAGGTTTGAACCGCTAAAAAGATTTTCAAGTTTACTTTGTGACCCAATTCGTTTTGATGCCATCTTTTTTGTACATAGAAATGTTTGACTATTTTACCCTCACTGAGTCAAAAAATAAAATTTTCTTGTGAAACGCTCGCATCTCCTTCCCTTTCAATCGGATATCAACCATCTTTATATCGATAAAGAGGAATTTGAAATTACTAAAAGATGGTGGAACACAACCATACAAATAATAAAGTTGAGTTTATGAAAAATGTGTAGAAAATAGACAACTACATACAGAGATCATCGAAGCAGTACCACCCCTATGCCACAAAGACTTTCAAAGTAACACAACCCCTCCACCACCATCACTTGATCATATATACCACCATAATTTCACCATTACCACCACACTTCCACTCTTCTACCACCATTGATACCACACCTCATCCCTACTGTCTGCGGCTTCCCTTTACCATAACAACCAACACAAACACTTCATTGCCACGACAATCAAACCGCAATATGCAACTCTAGCACGACTACTACTCCTCCACAACCACCACCATCACTATTTTGACACATCATAAAGCTCCACACCTCCACTCCACCGCCAATGTCAAGACCACCACAATTTCGTTTCCTAAATTAATAAGCCTTGTAAAGTGTACCTCTTGGGCATATTCGGGTGATTAAGCAGTTTTTATGTGCATTTGTTAGGTGAGGAAAGTCAAATAAAATCTCAAGAACTCATAAAATAAGAAAGAGTACCGTAGAACTGTGAATGTGAGTAGCAAATGGAACTTAGGAAGAGTGGAAGGGGCGTGATTATAAGTTTCAATTTTTGTGGCTCTATTGATGTTTGAATTGGTCTACTCTCGACTAACTCTTAAAAAACAAACATCTGTTAGTTTATATGGTTCCACCCCACCATCTTTTAGTACTTTGAGAATCCTCTTTATCGATATATAGACGATCTTTATCCGATTTAAAATGACGGAGATGCGAGCGTTTTACAAGAACAATACATTTTTGGACTCAGTCAGGGTAAAATAGTAATATATCTTGATGTACAAAAAAAATTGCATCCATACTAATTGCGTTAGAAAGTAGACTTAACAACCTTCTTAACGGTTCAAACCTTGCCAAAATAGGAGTTCGGCAGTATCCGAAAGAAGGCCGCAAAATTTATGAAATTCTAAACTATCAATGCGCCTGAGGAGCATTTCTTTGCACTCGGGACGCACTAACATTGCACCTAAGGCGCCTAGCAGCTCCACAATTCGTCAAATTTTGCAAGTTTGTTCCCGACATTCCTGAACTTCAATTTTTGCAAGGTTTGAACCGTTAAGAAATTTGTCAAGTCTACTTTGTAACCCAATTAGTTTGGATGCAATCTTTTTTGTACAATAAAATATTGGAATATTTTACCCTCACTGAGTCAAAAAATGAAATTTTCTTGTAAAACGCTCGAATCTCTATCCTTTTCAATCAAATAAAGACCTTCTTTATATCGATAAAGAGGATTTTCAAAGTACTAAAAGCTAGGGGAATATACCTATACAAATAATAAAGTTGAGTTTATGAAAATTGCATAGAAAATAGACAACTACATACAAAGATTGTGGAAGCAGTACCACCACTATGCCACAAACACTTTTGACTGTCACACAACCCCTCCACCACCATCACTTGACCACATATACAACCATAACTTCACCACTACCACTACCACCACACTTCAACTCTTCTACCACCATTGACACCACACCTCATCCCTACCGCCTCCGCCTTCCTTTTACCATTACAAACAACACAAACACGTCATTGCCACGGCAAGCAAACCGCAATATTCAACTCTAGCACGACTACTACTCTTCCACAACCACCACCATCACCATTTTAACACATCATAAAGCACCACCCCTCCACTCCATCACCAATGTCATGACCACCACAATTTCATTTCCTAAATTAATATGCCTTGTAAAGTGTACTTCTTGGGCATATTCGGGTGATTAAGCAGTTTTTATGTGCATTTGTGATGTGAGGGAAGTCAAATCAAATCTCAAGAACTCACAAAATAAGAAAGAGTACCATAGAACTATGAATGTGAGTAGCAAATGGAACTTAGGAAGAGTGGAAGGGGTGTGAAAATATGTTTCAACTTATGTGGCTCTAATAATGTTTGAATTGGTCTACTCTTGACAAACTCTTCAAAAACAAACATCCATTAGTTTATATGGTTCCACCCCACCATCTTTTAGTACTTTGAGAACCCTCTTTATTGATATATAGACGGTCTTTATCCGATTTAAAATGACGAAAATGCGAGCATTTTACAAGAACAATTCATTTTTTGACTCAGTGTGGGTAAAATAGTAATATATTTTGATGTACAAAAAAAATTGCATCCATACTAATTGGGTTAGAAAGTAGACTTAACAAACTTCTTAACGGTTCAAACCTTGCCAAAATTTGAGTTGGGTAGTGTCCGAAAGAAGGCCGCAAAATTTAAGAAATTCTGAACTTTCAATACGCCTGAGGAGCATTTCTTTGCGCCCGGGGCACAATAACATTGCGCCTCAGGCGCCTAGGAGCTCCACAATTTGTCAAACTTTGCAAGTTTGTTCCCGACATTCCCGAACTTCAATTTTTGCAAGGTTTGAACCGTTAAAAACCTTGTCAAGTCTACTTCGTAACACCATTAGTTTGGATGCAATCTTTTTTGTACAATAAAATATTGGACTAGTTTGACCTCACTGAGTCAAAAAATGAAATTTTCTTGTAAAACGCTCGAATCTCCGTCCTTTTCAATCAGTTATAGACCTTCTTTGACAAAGAGGATTTTCAAAGTACAAAAAGATGGGGGAATAAACCTATACAAATAATAAAGTTGGGTTTATGAAAAATGCGTAGAAAATAGACAACTACGTACAAAGATCGTGGAAGCAGTACCACCCCTCTGCCATAAACACTTTTGACTGTAACACAACCCCTCCACCACCATCAATTGACCATATATACGACCATAACTTCACCACTACCACAACACTTCCACTCTTCTACCACCATTGACACCACACCTCATCCCTACTGCCTCAGCATTCCTTTTACCATAACAACCAACACAAACACTTCATTGCCACGGCAACCAAACCACAATATTCAACTCTAGCACGACTACTACTCTTCCACAACCACCACCATCACCATTTTGACACATCATAAAGCGCTACCCCTCCACTCCAACACCAATGTCATGACCACCAAAATTTCGTTTCCTAAATTAATATGCCTTGTAAAGCGTACTTCTTGGGCATATTCGGGTGATTAAGAAGCTTTTACGTGCATTTGTGATGTGAGGGAAGTCAAATCAAATCTTAAGAACTAATAAAATATGAAAGAGTACCGCAGAACTGTGAATGTGAGTAGCAAATGGAACTTAGGATGAGTGGAAGGGGCGTGAAAATATGTTTCAATATATGTGGCTCTAATGATATTTGAATTGGTCTACTCTAGACAAACTCTTCAAAAACAAACATCCGTTAGTTTATATGGTTCGACCCCACCTGCTTTTAGTACTTTGAGAATCCTCTTTATCGATATATAGATGATCTTTATCCGATTTAAAACGACGGAGATGTAAGCGTTTAACAAGAACAATTCATTTTTGGACTCAGTGAGGGTAAAATAGTCATATATTTTGATGTACAAAACAAATTGCATCCATACTAATTGGGTTAGAAAGTAGACTTAACAGGCTTCTTAACGGTTCAAACTTTGCCAAAATCAGAGTGCGGTGGTGTCCGGAGGAAGACCGCGAAATTTATGAAATTATGAACTTTCAATGCGCCTGAGGAGCATTTCTTTGTGCCCCGGGCGCACAACATTGCGCCTAGGAGCACCATAATTTGCCAAACTTTGCTAGTTTGTTCCCGACATTTCCGAAATCCGATTTTTGCAAGGTTTGAACCGTTAAAAAGCTTTTCAAGTCTACTTTGTATCCCAATTAGTTTGGATGCAATCTTTTTTGTACAACAAAATATAGGACTATTTTACCCTCACTAAGTCAAAAAATGAAATTTTCTTGTAAAACGCTCGAATCTCTGTCCTTTTCATTCGGATAAAGACCTTCTTTATATCGATAAAAAGGATTTTCAAAGTACTAGAAGATGGTGGAATACAGCTATACAAATAATAAAGTTGGGTTTATGAAAAATGTGTAGGAAATAGACAACTACATACAAAGATAGTGGAAGCAGTACCACCCCTCTGCCACAAACACTTTGACTATAACACAACCCCTTGACCACCACCACTTGACCACATATACCACCACACTTCCACTCTTCTACCACCATTGACACCGCACCTCATCCCTACCTCCTCCGGCTTCTTTTTACCATAACAACCAACACAAACACTTCATTGCCACGGCAATCAAACCGCAACATGCAACTCTAGCACGACAACTACTCCTCCACAACCACCACCATCACCATTTTAACACATCATAATGCATCACGCCTCCACTCCACCACTATTGTCATGACCACCACAATTTCGTTTCCTAAATGAATAAGCCTTGTAAGGTGTACTTCTTGGGCATATTGGGGTGATTAAGCAGTTTTTATGTGCATTTGTGATGTGAGGGAAGTCAAATCAAATCTCAAGAACTTATAAAATATGAAAGAGTACCGTAGAACTATGAATGTGAGCAGAAAATAGAACTTAGGATGTGTGGAAGGGGCGTGAAAATATGTTTCAATTTATGTGGCTCTAATGATGTTTGAATTGGTCTACTCTAGACCAACTCTTCAAAAACAAACATCCGTTAGTTTATATGGTTCAACCCCACCATCTTTTAGTACTTTGAGAATCCTCTTTACCGATATATAGACGGTCTTTATCCGATTTAAAATGACGGAGATGCAAGCGTTTTACAAGAAAAATTCATTTTTGGACTCAATGAGGGTAAAATAGTCATATATTTTGATGTACAAAAAAAATTGCATCCATACTAATTGGGTTAGAAAGTAGACTAAACAAGCTTCTTAACGGTTCAAACCTTACCAAAATCGGAGTTCGGTAGTGTCCGGAAAAAGGCCGCGAAAGTTAAGAAATTCTGAACTTTCACTGCGCCTTAGGAGCATTTCTTGCGCCCAGGCCGCACTAAATTGCGCCTGAGGCGCCTAGGAGCTTCAAATTTCTAAAACATTGCAAGCTTGTTCCCGACATTCCCAAACTCCGATTTTTGCAAGGATTGAACCGTTAAAAAGCTTGCCAAGTCTACTTTGTTACCCAATTAGTTTGGATGCAATCTTTTTTGTACATAAAAATATATAAAAAATTTACCCTCACTTAGTCAAAAAATGAATTTTTCTTGTAAAACGCTCGCTTATCCTTCCCTTTCAATCGGATAAAGACCTTCTTTATATCGATAAAGAGGAATTTCAAAGTACTAAAAGATGGTGGAATACAACTATACAAATATTAAAGTTGAGTTTTTGAAAAATGTGCAGAAAATAGACAAATACATACAAAGATCGTGGAAGCAGTACCACGCCTGTGCCACAAACACTTTCACTGTAACCCAAACCCTCCACCACCATCACTTGACCAAATATACCACCATAATTTCACCACTACCCCCACACTTCCATTCTTCTACCACCATTGATACCACACCTCATCCCTATTGCCTATGCCTTCCTTTTACCATAACAACCAAGACAAACACTTCATCGCCATAGCAATCAAACCGCAACATGCAACTCGAGCACGACTATTACTCCTCCAAAAACCACCACCATTTTAACACCTCATAAAGCACCACCCGTCCACTCCACCACCAATGTCATGACCACCACAACTCCATTTCTTGAATAAATAAGCCATGTAAAGCGTAGCTCTTGCCATATTCGGGTGATTAAGCAGTTTTTTTGTGCATTTGTGATGTGAGGGAAGTCAAATCAAATCTCAAGAACTCATAAAATATGAAGGTGTACCATAGAACTGTGAATGTGAGTAACAAATGCAACTTAGGATGAGTGGAAGGGGAGTGAAAATATGTTTCAATATATGTGGCCCTAATGAGGTTTGAATTGGTATACTCTCGACCAACTCTTCGAAAACAAACATCCATTAGTTTATATGGTTTGACCCCACCATCTTTTAGTACTTTGAGGATCCTCTTTATCGATATAAACAAGTTTCTTAACGGTTCAAACTTTACCAAAATTGGAGTTCGGTAGTGTCCGGAAGAAGGCCGCGAAATTTAAGAAATTTTGAACTTTCAATGCGCTTGAGGCGCATTTCTTTGTGCCTGGGGCTCACTACAATGCGCCTGAGGCGCCTAGGAGCTCCACAATTTTTCAAACTTTGCAAGTTTGTTCCCGACATTCCCGAACTCCGAGTTTTGCAAGGTTTGAACAGTTAAAAGGCCTGTCAAGTCTACTTTGTAACCCAATTAGTTTGGATGCAATCTTTTTTGTATGACAAAATATAGGACTATTTACCACCATTGATAACACACCTCATCACAACTACCTCTGCTTTCCCTTTACCATGACGACTAACACAAACACTTCCTCGCCATGACAATCAAACCGTAACATGCAACTCTGGCCCGACTACTACTCCTTCACAACCACCGCTATTTTAACACCTCATAAAGCACTTCCCCTCCACTCCACCACCAATGTCAGGACCACCACAATTTCATTTCCTAAATTAATAAGCCTTGTAAAGCGAAGCTCTTGGGCATATTCGAGTGATTAAGCAGTTTTTATGTGCATTTGTAATTTGAGGGAAGTCAAATAAAATCTCAAGAACTGACAAAATATGAAAGAGTACCTTAGAACTGTGAATGTGAGTAGCAAATGGAACTTTGGATGAGTGGAAGGCGCGTGAAAATATGTTTTAACTTATGTGGCTCTAATGATGTTTGAATTGGTCAGCTGTTGACCAACTCTTCAAAAACCAACATCCAATAGTTTATAGGGTTTGACACCACCATCTTTCAGTACTTTGAGAATCCTCTTCATCGATATATAGACAGCCTTTATTTGATTTAAAATGACGGAGATGCGAGCGTTTACAAGACTAATTCATTTTTGGACTCAGTGAGGGTAAAATAGTCATATATTTTGACGTACAACAAAAATTGCATCCATACTAATTGGGTTAGAAAGTAGACTTAACAAGCTTCTTAACGGTTCAAACCTTGCTAGAATCGGAGTTCGGTAGTGTCTGGAAGAAGGCCGCGAAATTTAAGAAATTTTGAACTTTCTATGCGCCTAAGGAGCATTTCTTTGCGCTCGGGGCGCACTAACATTGCGCCTGAGCCGCCAATGAGCTCCACAATTTGTTAAACTTTGCAAGTTTGTTCCCAACATTCCCGAACTCCAATTTTTGCAAGGTTTGAACCGTTAAAAAACTTGTCAAGTCTACTTTGTAACCTTATTAGTTTGGATGCAATCTTTTATTTACAAAAATACTATAGTACTATTTTACCCTCACTGAGTCAAAAAACTAAATTTTCTTGTAAAATGCTCGCATCTCCGTCCTTTTAAATCAGATAAAGACCTTTTTTATATCAATAAAGATGATTTTCAAAATACTAAAAGATGGTGGAATACAGCTATACAATTAATATATTTGAGTTTATGAAAAATGTGTAGGAAATAGACAACTGCATACCAATTGTGTTAGAAAGTAGACTTAACAAGCTTCTTAACGGTTTAAACCTTCCCAAAATTGGAGTTTAGTAGTGTCCGGAAGAAGGCTACGAAATTTAAGAAATTTTGAACTTTCAATGCGCCTGAGGAGCATTTCTTTGCACCCGGGGCGCACTACATTGCGCCTGAAGCACCTAGGAGCTCCACAATTTGTCAAACTTTGCAATTTTCTTGCCAACATTCCCGATCTCCAATTTTTGCAGGGTTTGAACTATTAAAAAGCTTGTCAAGTCTACTTTGTAACCCAATTAGTTTGGATGCAATCTTTTTTGTAAATAAAAAAATATGACTATTTCAAAAAATAAAAATTTTCTTGTAAAACGCTAGCATCTCCTTCCTTATAAATCGGATAAAGATCTTCTTTATATATATCGATAAAAAAGGAATTTGAAAGTACTAAAAGATGGTGCAAAACAACTATACAAATAACAAAGTTGAGTTTATGAAAAATATGCAGAAAATAGACAACTACATACAAAGATCGTGGAACCAGTACCGTCCCTCTGCCACAAACACTGTCATTGTAACACAACCCCTCCACCACCATCAATTGACCACATATACCACCGAAACTTCACCACTACCACCACACTTCCACTCTTCTAGCACTATTGACTCCACACCTCATCCCTACTGCCTCCACCTTCCCTTTTCCATTATAACCAACACAAACACTTCATCGCCACGACAATCAAACCGCAACATCAACCTTTAGCACGACTACAACTCCTCCACCACCGCCACCATTTTGACAAATCATAAAGCACCAGCCCTCCACTCCACCACCAATGTCATGACCGCCATAATTTCGTTTCCTAAATTAATATGCCTTGTAAAGTGTATCTCTTTGGCATATTCAGGTAATTAAGCAGTTTTTATGTGCATTTGTGATGTGAGGAAAGTCAAATCAAATCTCGAGAACTCATTAAATATGAAAGAGTTCCATAGAACTATAATTGCGAGTAGCAAATGGAACTTAGGATGAGTGGAAGGGGCGTCAAAATATGTTTTAACTTATGTGGCTCTAATGATGTTTGAATTTGTCTACTATCGGCCAACTCTTCCAAAACCAACATCCATTAGTGTATATGGTTTGACCCCACCATCGTTTAGTACTTTGAGAATACACTTTATCGTTACGTAAATGGCCTTTATCCGATTTAAAATGATGGAGATGTGAGCGTTTTACAAGAACAATTCATTTTTGGACTCAGTGAGGGGAAAATAGTCATATATTTTGATGTACAAAAAAAAATTACATCCATACTGATTGGGTTAGAAAGATGACTTAACAAGCTTTTTAACGGTTCAAACCTTGCCAAAATCGGTGTTCGGTAGTGTCCGAAAGAAGGCAGCGAAATTTAAGAAATTCTGAACTTTCAATGCGCCTGAGGCGCATTTCTTTTCGCCCAGGCGCACTATATAGCACCTGAGGCGCCTAGGAGCTCCACAATTGTCAAGCATTGCAAGTTTGTTCCCGGCATTCCAGAACTCTGATTTTTGAAAGGTTTGAACCGTTAAAATGTTTGTCAAGTCTACTTTATAACCCAATTAGTTTGGATGCAATCTTTTTTGTACATCCAAATATATGACTATGTTACCCTCACTGAGTCAAAAAATGAAATTTTCTTGTAAAACACTCACATCTCCATCCTTTTAAATCGGATAAAGACCTTTATATCGATAAAGAGGATTTTCAAAGTACTAAAAGATGGTGGAATACAATTATACAAATAATGAAGTTGAATTTATGAAAAATGTGTAAAAAATAGACAACTGTATACAAAGATTATGGAAGCAGTACCACCCCTTTGCCACAAACACTGTCACCGTGACATGACCCCTCCTCCACCATCACTTGACCACGTATACCACCATAACTTCACCACTACCACCACACTTCCACTCGTCTACCACCATTGACCCCACAAGTCATCCCTACTGCCTCCGCCTTCCTTTTACCAAAACAACCAACACAAATACTTCATCACCAAGACAATCAAACCGCAACATGCAACTCTAGCACGACTACTACTCCTCCACCTCCACCACCATTTTAACACATCATAAAGCACCACCCCTCCATTCCACCACCAATGTCATGACCACCACAATTTCGTTTCCTAAATTAATAAGCCTTGGAAAGCGTACCTCTTGGGCATATTCGGGTGATTAAGTAGTTTTTCTGTGCATTTGTGATGTGAGGAAAGTCAAATCAAATCTCAAGAACTCATAAAATGTGAAAGAGTACCATAGAGCTGTGAATGAGAGTAGCAAATGGAACTTAGGATGAGTGGAAAGGGGTTGAAAAAATGTTTTAACTTATGTGGCTCTAATGATGTTTGAATTTGTCTACTCTCGTCCAACTCTTCATAAACCAACATCCATTAGTTTATATGGTTTGACCCCACCACCTTTAGTACTTTGAGAATCTTCTTTATCGATATGTAGACGGTCTTTAGCCGATTTAAAATGATGGAGATGCGAGCGTTTTACAAAAATAATTCATTTTTGGACTCTGTGAGGGTAAAATATTCATATATTTTGATGTACAAAAAAAATTGCATCCATACTAGTTGGGTAAGAAAGTAGACTTAACAAGCTTCTTAACGGTTCAAACCTAGCCAAAATCGGAGTATGGTAGTGTCCGAAAGAAGGCTGCGAAATGTAAGAAATTCTGAACTTTAAATGCCCCTGAGGAGCATTTCTTTGCACCCGAGGCGCACTACATTGCGCCTGAGGCGACTAGGAGCTCCACATTTGTCAAACTTTGCAAGTTTGTTCCCAACATTCCCAATCTCCGATTTTTTCAAGGTTTGAACCGTTAAAAAGCTTGTCAAGTCTACTTTGTAACCCAATTAGTTTGGATGCAATCTTTTTTGTACATAAAAATTTATGACTATTTTACCCTCGCTGAGTCAAAAAATCAAATTTTCTTGTAAAACGCTTGCATCTCCTTCCTTTTAAATTGAATAAAGACCTTCTTTATATCGATAAAAAGGGAATTTCAAAGTACTACTAAAAGATGGTGGAACACAACTATACAAATAATAAAGTTGAGTTTATCAAAAATGTGTAGAAATTAGACAACTACATACAAAGATAATGGAAGGAGTACCACACCTCTGCCACAAACACTGTCATTGTAACACAACCCCCTCCACCACCATCACTTGACCACATATACCACCATAACTTTAGAACTACCACCACACTTCCATTCTTCTACCACCATTGACACCACACGTCATCCCTACTGCCTCCGCCTTCCTTTTACGATAACAACCAACACAAACACTTCATTGCCACGACAATCAAACTGCAACATGCAACTCCAGCACGACTGCTACTCCTCCACCACCACCACCATTTTAACACATCATAAAGCACCACCCCTCCACTCCACCACCAATGTCATGACCACCACAATTGCATTTCCTAAACTAATAAGCCTTGTAAAGCGTACCTCTTGGGCATATTCGGGTAAATGAGCAGTTTTTATGTGCATATGTGATGTGAGAAAAGTCAAATCCAATCTCAAGAACTCATACAATATGAAAGAGTACCATAGAACTATGAATGGGAGTACTAAATGGAACTTAGGATGAGTGGAAGGGGTGTGAAAATATGTTTAAACTTATATGGCTCTAATGATGTTTGAATTGGTCTCCCCTCGACCAACTGCTTCGTCCCAACCTAACCGTCGAAATAGGTTGAATTACCCCGAGCGTAGGGCTAGGTCATTGTCAGCATAAAATCCGGAAGTCCGGAATCGTTCCCACAGAGATGGTCTTTATAGCTTGCTAGGATTTTTAGATGTAAGGATTTGCGGCGTTTAGTCGGCCAACTTTTGGTTTTGCTTTGAAAGGTGAGAATTGCTCTTATGGAAAAGACTAGAAATGAGTTTTAACTAGATTAAATAAGCGGCAAGGCATTGGAGTTCATAACGCCCGTAACTTAGGCCAACTAACCAATCTCAACGAAAACACGATTGAATCGCACGGCATAGGCTATCAACCGGAAAATTTAGCAATGAAAATGTTTAGACTTGATATAGAGTTTGAACAACAAGCTTAACACAAGGCGTGACATAGCTCACGGAACCATATGTGCTAGCATATGATCACCGGAGGTTAACAACGCCAAGACTTGCATTCGAACTAAATATCAAGGTCAAGAACTAGAAGCATGGTTTGGAAAGCGAGCAAGTTCTTTAGTTCTTTTGGCAAACACGAGGCGAGACATAGCTCACGGAACCATATGTGCAAGCATATAATCACCGGAGGTTAACATCGACAAGTTTTGTTACATAAAAGGCGAACCACGCACATTTACAAACCAAACCTCAAGTCTTAAGTTGAGAAGAGTAAGATTAACATAAGTCACATGACGCTAATCACTCCGTGGCCAAGCCTAATCAACTACTCACACATAACAAAAAGACTAGAAATTATGCTTGAAAAGGTAAACATGATTAACCGATAAAAACGGAAATAAACTTGATTTATAAGTAGATCCAAGCCTTAGCTACAACATTAACACTTGAGAATTAATCATCCAACCATTACTTACTTGAGTTGTTGAGGAATTGAATGCAAAAGCTTGGGAGAAATAACTATGGAGCTCTTAAAAATAAAAAGACTTGAAGTGTAAAGATTACATAATGGCCAATAATGGCTTACAAAGCTATTTATAGGCCTTATAAATCAGCCATACAATGGACCAAAAGGTCCCTAAAATATCCTGAAAACATGCCAAAAGTGGAAACTTTCTATTAATAGAAGGTTGAAATGTTCAGCAAAAAGTGTGCTGGGCGAAGGGCATTGGTACCAATACCTAAAAAATGAGGTATTGGTACCAATCTAACTGTCTTCAATTTCAGCATGATGGTACCAATACCTAAAAAATGAGGTATTGGTACCTCTGTGTGAAAACTGCAAAACATGGTCAGCTTGTGCCATCATGCCTTGTCGTGCCCCGACAGCCTTTCAATACTTGATTTCTTGATCAATGGGACTTGACGGAGGTATGCCATGTGGCCTTGGTCCCACGAATGTCCTCGGAACCATCCTTGATGCGTATGCCTCATTTGATACACTTTGGCTCACTCCTCGCCAACTTTGACCACCGAACGATCTCCGAAGCTTCTTGTGACACCATTAGGCTTCGGTGACAATGAAATGTATACCGCCGGGCATCTGGACACTTGGTTCATCCCGAAACGTTGATTGGCATTCAAAACCGCCTTATTAGCACGTTTTTCCTGAAATACACACAAAAATACCTTACGTGCATTATGGGATAAAAACGACTACTTAAACATATAAAAGTCACAAATTAGAGGATTAAAGCCCCAAGATTATACAATCTTGGACGCTAATCACCAACTCTTAAAAAACAACCATCAATTAGTTTATATGGTTTGACCCCACCATTTTTAGTACTTTGAGAATCCTCTTTATCGATACATAGAAGGTCTTTATCCGATTTAAAATGACGGAGATGCGAGCGTTTTACAAGAACAATTAAATTTTGGACTCAGTGAGGGTACAATAGTCATATATTTTGATGTACAAAAAAAATTGCATCCATATTAATTGGGTTAGAAAGTAGACTTAACAAGCTTCTTAAAGGTTCAAACCTTGCCAAAATCGGAATTCGGTGGTGTTTGTAAGAAGGCCGCAAAAGAAGTGGTCCGATGCTCCCATCATATTCACGCCGCAATTGAGAAAACCGAATGCTTTCCCTTTAATGTATCAACTTTGCATGTTGACAAAAAAACACTCATCAGGTCAAAAAATAACTTCTATTGCGAAAATCATTGAATCACACAAACATTAAACGAGAACGAAACCTACTTCATATTGATAGAAAGGGTATTCGAAGTAGTAAAATACAGTGAGATCATATCATAAAAATATTTTTTTTTGTTTATGAAAAATTATTCGAGATTATAACAACTCAAAGATTGTCAGAGCCACAAAATGCATAGAAATGGTTTGATGCTCCCTGCAAATGCACGACACAACTGGAAAAATCGAATGCAGAGAAAAAGCTCTGTCCATATAACTAAACCTATCACTACTCTTGTTCTCCTTTTGACTTTCCGGTAAAAAATTCACATCTCCCTCATTTTAATCTATTTGTTTCCTACTAGGGTTTCAATTCGTTGTGGTGGCACTAATCAATGTCACACTAGAAATGTGGTGGCTGTAGATTGAAAAATCAAGAATATTCTCAATCGTTATTCTTAATTTTCGTTGAATTGGTAATGCTGGTAAAATAATTCAAGTCAATAGTAGTGGTGAAGTAAATAAGGGTTTCGATGGTGGAGTGGAGGCCTTTGGTTATGTGGTTCTAAAATGATGATGACATGGAAGTGTAGCATTAGTTGTGGTGTTGCATGGGGTGGTGTGATCATCATAGCAATGAAGTCGTGGCCGCACTTGTTTGTGACAGTGGTTAAATGAAAACGGAGGGGGTAGGGTTTAGATGCAGTGCCAATTGTGGTAGCAGAATGGAAGGGTGGTGGTAGTGATGGTGAAGTGATGTTGGTGTAGGTGGTGAAGGGATGGAGGTGGAGGCGTTGTATTATGGTGACAATGTTGGTGGTGGAGTAGTGGTGGTACTCCGATGGGGTTTGTAGTCTTCTTAGTTTCCAATTTTCATAAAACAAAAAGAATTATTTTTATGATTTTATTTCACCAACTTTTAGTACTTTCAAAACCCTCGTTATCGATATACAATAGGTGTTTATCCAATTAAAAATAAGGGAGAAGCAAGTTTTTTACTGAAATAATTTATTATTCAACTCTCGAAGTGTAAATTGGTCATATTGTTTAATGTAAAAATAGTTTAAGATTTAAACTACTTGGGTAAGAAATTACACTCAACAATCTTTACAACGGTTTCAACCTTGCAAAAATCGGAGTTCGGGAGTATCCGGAATAAACCCGCAAAGTTTGATAAAGTTTCGTGTTTCAATGCGCCTCAGGTGCAAATGCATGCACCCGAGGCGCATTCTATTGCTTCCAGGCACGACCTCGAAATTTAAAAACTACCCAACTTTTGCGGCCTTGTCCCCGGCACTCCCGAAATCCGATATGCACGTGGTTTGAACCGTTGGAAAGGTTGTCTATCCTACTTTCTAATTAACCAATTAGTTTGACTCCCAAATTGCTTATACATCAAAAGACATGATAATTTTACCGTCAACTTGTAGAAAAAAAAAAACCTTATATTGAGAAAATCCTTGAATCACACCAACATTAAACTAGAACAAATCCTACTTTATATTGATATAAAGCGTATTCAAAATGCTAAATCATTGTGGGAATGAATCATAAAAATAATGTACTTTTGTTTATGAAAAATTAGTAGAGATTAGACCAACTCAAAGATTGTTGGAGCCACTAAATGCATAGAAGTGGTCCGACGCTCCTACCATATTCACACTGCAATTGGGAAAACCGAATGCTTCCCCTTTAATGTATCAACTCTGCATGTTGACAAAAAAACACTCACCAGGTCAAAAAATAACTTCTATTGGGAAAATCATTGAATCACACAAACATTAAACCAGAACGAAACCTACTATATATTGATAGAAAGGGTATTCGAAGTTGTAAAACACGGTGAGATCGTATCATATAATTTTATTTTTTTTTTGTTTATGAAAAGTTAGTCGAGATTATACCAACTCAAAGATCGTCAGAGCCACAAAATGCATAGAAATGGCCTGATGCTCCCGCCAAATGCACGACGCAACTGGGAAAATCGAATGCAGAGAAGAAGCTCTATCCATATAACTAAACCTATCACTATTCTTGTTCTCCTTTTGACTTTCCGGTAATAAACTCACATCTCCCTCATTTTAATCTATTTGTTTCCTACTAGGGTTTCAATTCGTTGTGGTGGAACTGATCAATGTCACACTTGAAATGTGGTGGCTTTAGATTGAAAAAATCAAGACTATTCTCAATCGTTATTCTCAATTTTCATTGAATGGGCAATGCCGGTAAAATAATTCATGGCAGTAGGGGTGAAGCAAATAAGGGTTCCGATGGTGGATTGGAGGCCTTTGGCTATGTGGTCCTAACATGATGATGACGTGGAAGTGTAGTATTCGTGGTGGTTTTGCATGGGGTGGTGTGATCATTGTAGCAATGAAGTCGTGGTCGCGCGTGTTTGTGACAGTGGTTAAATGAAAACAGAGGTGGTAGGATTTAGATGCAGTGCCAGTCGTAGTAGCAGAGTGGAAGGGTGGTGGTAGTGATGGTGAAGTGATGTTGGTGTATGTGGGGAAGGGATGGAGGTGGAGGGATTAGATTATGGTGACAATGTTGGTGGTGGAGTAGTGGTGGTACTCCGAAGAGGTTTGTATTTTTCTTACTACCTAATTTTCATAAATCAAAAAGAATTATTTTTATGATTGGAATTCACCCACTTTTAATACTTTAAAAATCCTCGTTATCGATATACAATAGGTCTTTATCCAATTAAAAATGAGGGAGATGTGAGTTTTTTACCGAAATAATTTACTTTTCAACTCTCTAAGGGTAAATTGGTCATATATTTTAATGTAAAAATAGTTTAAGATTTAAACTACTTGTGTTAGAAATTACACTCAACAAGCTTTACAACGGTTTCAACCTTGCGAAAATCGGAGTTCGGGAGCATCTGGAATAAACCCACAAAGTTTGACAAAATTTTGAGTTTCAATGCGCCTTAGGCGCAAATGCATGCACCCCAGGCGTATTCTATTGCGTCCAGGCACGACCTCGAAATTTAAAAACTAACCAACCTTTGCAGCCTTGTCACCGGCACTCCCGAACTTGGATAAGCACATGGTTTGATCGAACCATTGGAAAGCTTGTCTATCCTACTTTCTAATTAACCAAATTAGTTTGACTCCAAAATTGCTTATATGTTAAAAGACATGATAATTTTACCCTCAACATGTCGAAAAATAACCTTATATTGGGAAAATCCTTGAATCACACCAACATTAAACTTGAACGAATCCTACTTTATATTGATACAAGGGGGATTAAAAATGCTGAAAGATTGTGGGATTGAGTCATAAAAATAATGTATTTTTTTTATGTAAAATTAGTCGAGATTAGACAAACTCAAAAATCGTTGGAGCCACTAAATGCATAGAAGTGGTCCGACGCTCCCACCAAATTCACGACGCAATTGGGAAAATCGAATGCTTTCCCTTTAATGTATCAACTCTGCATGTTGACAAAAAAACACTCATCAAGTCGAAAAATAATTTCTATTGGGAAAATCATTGAATCACACAAACATTAAACCAGAACGAAACCTACTTTATATTGATAGAAAGGGTATTCAAAGTAGTAAAACATGGTGTGATCATATCATAAAAATGATTTTTTTTGGTTTATGAAAAATTAGTCAAGATTAGACCAACTCAAAGATCGTCGGAACCACTAAATGCGTAGAAGAAGCTCTTTCCATATGACTAACCCTATCACTACTCTTGTTCTCCTTTTGACTTTCCGGTAAAAAACTCGCATCTCCCTCATTTTATTTGATTTGTTTCCTACTAAGGTCTTAATTCATTGTGGTGGCACTGATCAAAGTCACACTTGAAATGTGGTGGCTATAGATTGAAAACATCAAGAATATTCTCAATCGTTATTCTTAATTTTCATTGAATTGGTAATGCCGGTAAAATAATTCATGTCAATATATAGTAGTGGTGAAGTAAATAAGGGTTCCGATGGTTGAGTGGAGGCATGTGGTTATGTGGTCCTAAAATGATGATGATGTGGAAGTGTAGTATTCGTGGTGGTGTTGCATGGGGTGGTGTGATCGTCATAGCAGTGAAGTCGTGGTCGCGCGTGTTTGTGACGTTGGTTAAATGAAAACGGAGGTGGTAGGGTTGAGATGCAATGGCAATGGTGGTTGCCGAGTGGAAGTGTGGTGGTAGTGATGGTGAAGTGATGTTGGTGTAGGTGGTGAAGGGATGGAGGTGGAGGGGATGTATTATGGTGACAATGTTGTTAGTGGAGTAGTGGTGGTACTCCGATGAGATTTGTAGTCTTCTTACTACCCAATTTTCATAAAACAAAAAGAATTATTTGTATGATTGAATTTCACTAATTTTTAGTACTTTCAAAATCCTCATTATTGATATACTATAGGTCCTTATCCAATTAAAAAAGAGGGAGATGCGAGTTTTTTACCAAAAAAATTTACTTTTCAACTCTCTGAGGGTAAATTGGTCATATTTTTTTAATGTACAAATATTTAAGATTTATACTACTTGGGTTAGAAATTAAACTCAACAAGCTTACAATAGTTCTAACCTTGCGAAAATCGGAGTTCGAGAGTATCCGGAATAAGCCCACAAAGTTTGAACAATTTTCGAGTTTCAATGCCCCTCAGGCGCAAATGCATGCGCCCAGGCGCGACCTTGAAAATAGATTGTGGGATTGAATCTTAAAAATAATGTATTTTGGTTTATGAAAAATTAGTCGAGATTAGACTAACTCAAAGATCGTTGGAGCCACTAAATTAATGCATAGAAGTAGTCCGATGCTCCCGCCAAATGCACGACGCATATGGGAAAACCGAATGCCTCCCATGTAACGTATCCCTCAACTGATGTTTATATTTCAACTTCTTTTTTTTTCTCACTAAGAATCAAAGAACTAATTATAGGGGGATTGTGGGGAAGGTCGCCGACCTAATTTTCAAAATTTTCTGGGGGGCATTATTCTTAAGGGGGGCTTGACCGGGTCTGGAGGAATGAATCGGCCAACATCATACTGAGTTGAACCTCTGCTCGAGTGCTTAGGTGCAGGTTCGCCGATTCCAGCTCCAATTTTTGGGCATCAACACATTTCACATTTTCAAGGTCTAATCCCAACTGGGCTCCTCTCACTTGCTCAAGAAAAGGGCCTTGTGCTGATGCCATTGCAACCTACCAACAAAAATCATAAGATTGTTATGGATCATGTACATTTTCAACTGGGCTCCTCTCACTTGCTCTTTGCTCGTAGTTTTCATTTTTTTCATGGTATGACGTCTCTTAAGTTTCTCGATTTTTGAATGTTTTTTGGGCCGCTATTTTTGTGGTAAACTTTTTAGAGAACAGTCACTTTGTGCATATATTACAAAAGTCAAATTTGTCTCCAGTCATGTCCCGCCCAGAGCCCTGTCATGATTCTTATAGCTATGTTTGATCCCAGCTTGGTCCAGGTCCTTTTTATTTTATACTTCCTTAATACCAAAAGACCAACTCCTCTCCAACTGGTAATATTGTATGCTCTTTCTTGTGGCCAAGGTAGCGTTGGTGAGTTGGTAAACCATATAACAAAAGCTTCAACAGCAAGCTGGACTTAGCTCCATCTACTCGAATCTAAGACCTCTCCATGCTGCTGAGCCAAAGGCCCATTGGCAAGGAGGGGGCCTAAGTGAGAACATCCATGTTGGTATTTATGAAGCTCAGTAATTTCTTACCAGAAAGTCTCTTGTCAATTCTGTTGTGTACCGAGATTTATTTGAGTTTGTAGGGTTGACTAACCAAACTAAACCGAGCCCTGTGTCCCAATCAATTGGAGTTGGCTATATGGGTGTGTAGGATCGACTCATCCAAATGAATCATTACTAAGATGTGAATTCTGGAAAGTAGCCCAATCAATGTACCTGTATTATTAGTAATGAAGAAGACTCAAGATCACATCTTAGATCCTGAAAGAACTTCACTAGTTGCCCCATGTACAACTCCGCGTCGTCTTGTAACACCGTATCACTCTCCCCCTGATACCATAGCATCGCTTGGATCGTCCCTCCGCCTTGCAAGACGGCTCTAGCCCTGGTCACTAACCGGTCATATAAAAAAACTCCCTTGACTCCAACTACTTATGTTGGACCCACCTAATGCACAGGGCACCAATCCCACCACGCCGATGGTCGGTTTTCTGGCCAGTTACACCGAATTGGCAAATGACATCCCGGGGCCCACCCCGAACGTGATGTTCACGTTGATGTCCCTGTGGAGTGGCTTGGCCACGGAAACCCACGTGAGGTTCGGGGCCCGGCTGAGGATTGACGGGTTGCGGGCGCGTTTAGGCGGGACGACGCTGTCCCAGGTGCCGTTGGTTACGTTCTGCCGCCGTGGCCAGACATGTTGCTTTGTCCGGCCAAACATGTCCGGCCACCAGGAATATGTTCATGTATTGTGATGAGGAAGGGGACACCGCGTTTGCCAGAAGAATTAACCGAAGGATAGGGAGCATTGGTTTTAGTCAACGTTAGTAAGGAAGATGATCGCGCAACGTTATAAACACATCCACGTCTATTATAACAAGCTTGCGTCGTGTAATGCATAAATAATTGACTATATTTATTTGGTCGTGAACATGTCCAAACTTTTGCATTCTCATTTTCATAAGTTTGGTTGGAACGGATTGAGAGATGTTGCCAAGCGGGGGTGCTTGGCAGCTGTGTCGAGCGGCCGATTTGGCCATTCATCGATATCTCGGAAATCGACAGCTTGGATCTTGGCGAGCACTGGACGATTTATGTGCTCAGATTTAATCCGAATCGTTCATGTCAAGATGAAGGACCGGTGTGCTTGGCATCATCTCCTAGCTCGGTTGGTGGATCACGTAATGAACACTTCATTTTGCGCTGCTCCCCTTTTCCATAGGATAATATGGAGTAGGATTTTCTTGGTGAAAAAAAAAATGTGCTTCCACTTTGTTTTTGGCTTTAGTCTCTTTAAAATACATAGCAATTGGGAGATTATAAGTAGGTTGTCGAAAACATAAGAGTACAACAAAAGAAAGAAGATTACAAAAAAACATAGAGAAAACATTCTGTCCGGAGGCGGGGAAAAGGGGGATTTTCCGCCACCCCTGTGGGCCTCTTTCGTGATTTTTTTGGGTAATCTAAACTGTTCATCATATAGGGCCCGGAAAATAATTTACCCATGCTAAAAATCAGCTTGTCCGGACATCGATAGGTATGTCAAAAGTTGAGTTTAAGACGAAAGAATGGACGACCGTTGACAGATTAACTTAAAAAAACAGTTGATAGATTCATGCCGTCCATATTTCCATCTAAAACTCAACTTTTGACACACCTATTGATGTTCGGACAAGCTGATTTTTTTGCATGGATACATTATTTTGTGGGCCCTACAAGATGCACAGTTCGGATTATCCAAAAAAACGTGCGGTTGGAGCCCACACTAGGGATGGCAGAAAACCCCTTGTCTGCTGGCGCCGGATAGAATTCATTCTAAAATACATAACAATACGATATATAACTAGAAGAAGATTATCAAGCCCAAGGGATTGGCCGTGAGAAATATAGGCAGAGAAATCAGAGAATCAATTGTATTGAATTACATAATAGTTACATTACATGGAGATGGTATATATGTAGATAAGGTACCAGATGTTATTAAGTGATCACCCATTTCACTCCCAAGCAATGTAAGATTCTATTTCCTTAACATCCCCCTCACGTGCAGCCGCATTTGAGGTCTGTCACATGTGGCCACTTTTGGGTCCTATTATCGTGCAGCATTTTTGCTGGTCTGTCATCGTGGGGTGTGGATTGTTAATTTTTAAAATGTGGGGTGGAACGGGCCCCGCTCTGATACCATGTGGAAACTTTATATCCATCTCAAAACCAATTGGCAATGAATGGAGAGGTCACAGATGTTATTAAGTGATCACCCATTCCACTCCCAAGCAATGTGGGATTCTATTTCCTTAACAATACATAACACAACAAGTACATTAACAGGCCGGGTGCTGATAAGACATGAGAACTAGGTGTTTGTTTCCTTCTATGATCTCAGGTTCGAAACATTTCTGTCGTTGTTAACTCATCTAGGGTCAGTCCATACAGAGCTTTACTTTGATTTGAATTGGTCTCATTTGCAAGTAAGCGGTGAGATTGAACCTTAAAATTAGTTGAGATGTGAGTAAACTGGCTCAGTCGACGAGTTATCAAAGAGCAGGAAAGAAGATTATTTTATTATCTTGGTACTAATAGCTGATCAACTAATCCTACCCAGTTCGAAAAGACAAATGCAGACACATTTAACGAACCCTATTCGATAATTGGCCGTTGTAATCGATCATGGAAACGACATATTTTACTCCTGTCTTCTTCTTAGTTGATAATGTTTGAAAAATATTATTTATATGCAATTATTTAGCCAATTGATTATGCCGATTGATTAGCCAATTGATTTTGCTGGTAACTAGTGAGAATCTGGTACCAATATAGCTGTAAATCCAAAAGAATGACAATCTTGTTTCTAAGTGTGTTTATGTGGGAACTGGTTGAGGCGGGGATGGATATTACCATCTCCGTCTCTTGTTCCCGAACCCATCACCCATCTCTGTTCCTATTCTGATCTCCGACGGAAAAATCATTTTATTGTCCATTTGCGGCCCAAATCAAGAAAGGAGTTTAAAATATTATAAAAAATGTTTTCTATTATTTTACAAATGTTGTTCAAAACAACTATTTCACAAACTTTAAGTTATGCAAAACATATTTGATTTCTAATTTCCACCATAGAAGCAAAAACCTATATGTCATCACCATCAAGGGACCTTTCAAAACCAGTATTATCATCTAACCTTTCAAAATTCAACAAACACTCATGAACTTTTAACATCTCTTGAGGGGAGGTCACCGACGTAATTATGAAATCTTTTGGGGGCACTAGTTATTCGTGAGGGGGTTGGGCCGGTTCTGGAGGAATGAACCGGCCAACATCTTCCCGAGCTGAACCTCTGCTGGAGTGCTTAAGTGCAAGTTGTCTGATTGCAGCTCCAATCCCTTGGCATCAACACATTTGACATTTGCAAGGTCTAGTCCCAACTGGGCTTCTCTCACTTTCTTGGTATAAGGTCCTGCTGATTCTGATGCTAATGCCACCTACAAATAATAACCATAAAAAAAGGTTCAATTTTCTGCTAACGTTATACTAGCAAAAGTTATGTACCAAATGTTTATGTGGAATATGTGACTTATAGCTAGGGTGGTAAGTGAGCCGAGCTTTGTCGAGCTCGAGCTCGGCTCGTCTCGTTTAATAAACGAGCTAAAAAGCTTGAGCTAGTTCTCGGCTCAAGCCTTAACAAGCAGAGCTTAGTCATTTATTAAACGAGCCTTTTTAATTGAGCCGAGCCACCCTTAACGAGCTGAGTTTTTGTCGAACGAGCCGAGCTCCACTCGGCTCATTTGCTAAACGAGCCAAAAACTCGAGCTCATCTCATTTACTAAACGAGCGGAGCCGAGTGTTAACGAGCCGAGCTCGCGAGATTTTCGGTTCGTTTACAACCCAACTTCATAGCATGCGTGGAGCTGCAAGTAGAAAAATCATGGCTTATAAAGATTGCAAGTAACTGATCAATTAGAGTACCTGAATTATTAGTAGTGAAGGAGATTGCAAATCAAGTCTAAGATCCTGGAAAAACTTCTGCAATCGACCCTTGTATAACTCCGCGTCCTCCGATAACACTGCATCACTCTCCCCCTGATACCACAGCATCGCCTGGATCTTCCCTCCGCCGCCTCGCACGGCGGCTCTAGCCCTACTCACCAACTGGTCATACAAAAAGCTTCCCTGACCCCATTGACTTATCTTGGTCCCGCCGTACGCACAGGGCACCAATCCCACCACCCCGAGGCTCGGGTCACGAGCCAACACCGAATTGGCAAACGACATCCCGGGCCCCACCCCGATGGCTGCGTTCACGCCGCCGATGTCCTTGTGGAGCGGCTCGGCCGCGGGAACCCACGTGAGGTTTGCGGCCAGGCGGAGGACCGACGGGTTGGGTCCGCATTCGGGTGGCACAACGCCGTCCCAGGTGCCGTTGATCACGCCTCCATTGCCGGCCATGTTGCTCTGTCCGGCCAATAGGAATATGTTCTTGTCCTGAGATGAAACAGGGGTCACCGGCAGGGCGTGAGCCACAATTAGGATTACCCAAAGGAAAGTGAACATGGCTTTGCATTCAATGTAAAGAAGATGGTACCATCGCATATAACCTTATAAACAAGTACAAATACGCGTATTTGAATAAGACTTTCGTCCCGTGCGATGCATGATTATTGAACAATCGCTTTTGCTTATCCATTCGAGAACACGTCCAAATTTGTACATTCTGATTTTTCATTATTTTGTTTGGAAACTTTGGAAAATAAGACAAGAGAAAATAGGTGATGGTTTGACGTGGTGCTCCAATACCTTGTTATTGAGCAATTAGTCAGTGCCCCAAGGCACCATGGAATGAGGATGTTGCCGAGCAACCCCTGCAAATTAAGTAGATGCAGAGCGGTCGATCCGGCCGTTCGTTTCGGTAATCAACGATTCGGATCTTTGCTGAGCAATCGACGACTTATATTTGTATGTGCTCAGATTCAATCCGAGCTATCCTTGCCGAGATATAAAAAACGGCTGAATCGACAGCTTGTCACCGCTTTACAAGATCCGGGACACCACTGCCAGTGCCCCAATCTCTTCACCATCACACATTTGTGTGGGCTCGACACACTTCATGGTGGGGGCCAAGCAAATGTGTGGTGGAGAAATAGTACCTGAGGGCACCACGTGACGGTGTAGCAGATCGCAGGGGTCATAGAAAGTAGCGTTTACTTATTTTATTGGGTTTGGACCATCACTTGTATTTGTGTGATCGATGTCAATGATAGGTTAATTCATGCGAGACGTCATCTCTGGTTTTCAAGTGAGCGTTTGGCCAATAAGATGAGATTGATCTCCAAATTAGTGGTCCAATTTCTAAGGTTCCAACCAAGACATGGGGTGGCATTTGATATTGATGGGTATTGGAGGAAGTCCGTGTGGTACTACTACAAGACAAGCCAGCCAGTCATGGTACGTTGTTCTTCAAATGTTGATGAGATCTAGAGAGATGACAAGAAATTTAACCAATGGATTTTTGGCGTAATTTTCATCTCTCTTGCTCTTTTCATTCTTTGATGAAAAGCCGAAGCAAGTGCCAAAAAAACAGCCTGGCTGCTATTGCCAAACAACTGGTGTGTTGACCCAATGACTTAATTGGTTCGGTTCACTTGCTTTCGTGTTGAAATAAATAAGACTATGATGCCAGTAGAATATACAAAATTTGTTCGATGAAATATATGTTCGATTATACGCTTTGTTTCACTTGATGGGTAAGGTAAGAGCCCGTTCGTGTTTTCGTATCCAAAATGATTTTATAAAGCATTTTTTCCCACTTTCTATTCTGTTGTGTCAAAAAGGTTTTTAAAAAGAAGAAGAAGCAAGTAAACTAGTGAGCACGTACACGGATGATGTTTCGAATGTAATCCGGGTTGATTTGATAGTCAATGCGTAAAATTTAGAGGTTTGCTCCCTTATAACATCTCTGGATTGAAACCTAACTCTAGGTGCTACCAACTCTTATAGGACCAGTCCATGCAAAGTTTCGTGCTCACTTTAAATGAGCCCCCTCAGTTAGTGGACTGGGGCAGGCAACAAGACGGGGCGGACAGGGCAGAGTGGATATTACAATCTCTATTCTCGACGCTGAGCCTACTCCAAATTAATCCCCATTCCCGTTCCGATCTCGAACAGAGAAATTTTTTGCGCTCCATCCCCGTAACAAATGGTGAACGGGGATCTTCAAACGGGGTTACGAGGAACGGGAATTCATCATTAGGAACATTCACTTCTAATATTTTATGAACATTGCCAAAAACAATACTCGTATTATACTCGTATTTAACAAACAAAATAAGTTATAAAAATCCAAAACCTAATTGATTTGCAATTTTACCTAAAAAACAATAGCATTAATGGATTGTGAAGGGTCTTGTCTAGTCCCTTAGTACTGTCCGCTTGGACAGGGAACGATGAGAATTGTTAGATGAGGTAGACTTACCAACCCTGTAATAAATTGTGAAATTGGCACCCCTAAAACTAGTCCAGGCTCGCATAATCTACCCGAACACCCTCGGATACGTTAAAAATAACACTGAGAGCTACCCATGCGTGACTTTTATTTCTTTACTAAGGAGGTGAAGTGAATAATGTGATCCACCAATGTTGCTGCAACGTTCATCCGGTAAAAGGAAATAGTCTGGGTAAATTTCACTAGCACACCTTGAGGCTTGCCTTAGTGACAAATACCCTCCTCATGTATGGGTAATGACTATAAAATTCCTGTAGCTTTAATACTTATTTCAACGACACCCGACCAACAATTAGTTGACCAAACATTTTGGTAGGATTAGCCAAAAGCGTCTTATATTAACAAATTTACCCTTTTCAATAAAAGAATAAATAATAAAAAGTTCTCAATTTTCAATTTTTTGACCAAAAATAATAAATTTATCCTTTCTGACCAAAATAACGTCTATTTAGAGTAGTAAAAACTATATTGTTATCAAAAAACCAAACAGCTCCTCTCAAGGGCAAGAAAATTTGTGTTGATTCAAAAAAAGTGAGAATTGATAGGCTTTTACTAATTACTAGTGATTTTTATTGTTAGAGAATGTGAACTTTTAGTTATAAGTTGCCTTTGGCTCATTCCATCGTGTTTTTGGATAGAAAATTTTCTATTGGGGGTGTTGGAGAAATGTACATAGAAACCACAGGGAGTTCATTATTATTTTTCATACGTGAGGGGTATTTGTCGGTAAGACAATCCTCAAGGCGTGTCAGTGATATTACCCAAAAGCAACGCTTCATGGTTATGCTGTTGATGTCACCAAGTGGGTCCTTACATTAAACATTTTCTCCTAAAACTTTCCGAACACGAATATCATGGATGCCCGATCCAATAGCATTCACATGAATGCCATGAGACATTGTCATTCTCTTTTTTCGGTGACAAAGAGTCATTTTGTCAAAAATAAATAAATAAATAGCGGGGTTTTTTTATCCACAACAATAACATTTTATTCAAAAAATACTTGACAAAGAGTACGCTAAGTTTGAGGGGATGGGATGGGATGAAAATAAAAACACTTGATGGGACAAACGCCCAAAAACAACCAAGAGTCAAACCTGAAATAGGGTTTCGCAGCCATGTTTGGTACGAGCTCTTTCCCTCTCTCCCTTTCAATCTCTACTGGCAATTTTACCACATACGACAAAAAATAAAATGACATTTTCCCAAATATAAGAGAAATTATTGTTTGTGCATGTGGCACCCAATATAATTTTTTTTTTTGGGATAAGCATGTGGCACCCAATTTGCCATTTATTATATCATTTTAAATGAATGATCAGAAATTCGGCCATTTTTGGCATGAAGTGTGGATCGTCCAAACAGACCAAAACAGATAGTAATATCTAATATATAACCAAATAAGAGATTCTTATTTATGCATTTTACAGCACTAGGGGAAACTCAGAACGCTAAAGTATTACTAGTAATCCATTTAGTTAGGAGGACACAGATCTAAGCAAAAATACATCTCCAATAAAACCAATTTAAGCTAAATTTCAATAATGCTACGTACCCTCCTACCGATCACTCACCTATTACATATGTGTTAACCCCATATAGATGAGGAGTGATCGGAGAGAGGCCAGTAGGCACATCCATAGTATTATTGGAATTTAGTACATTTTATTAGTCCGATAGTATGATGAAAGTCATTTGCCCCGATTACTAAAATTCATCTTCTCGTAGTACCGAATGGACAGAAGCGACAACGACAGATGAACCTCATCCTTCCCCCACCGAGTCTTCCCGCCGCCGCCGCCAGCTTTCGCCGGCACCTCCGCTGCCGGAAGACAAGGCCAAGCCGAATTTGAATTCGAAGTAGAGGGTTTGGAGAGTTGCCAGAGGTACAGCGAATGGAGGCGGCGGAATCCACCCAGAGCGAGGACCACCGAACGGAGCTGTTGGCCGCCGCAGCCGGCGTTAGCCCAGTGCCTCGTGCAGATCAGCTCCCACAGCCGCTCGTCCTTGGCGGTCTTGTGCCACTGCCTGTTCACACACGACGCCGTGGCCAGCGACCGCGCGTCCGCGCGCTTTAAAACCTCGTGGAGCAAGTTCTCGTCCGTTAGCACGAACGACGTCGCCTCCGTCATCTCCTCCGCTGGGCGCCCCTCCGTTATCTCCGCCGACGTCGTCTCTGCTTCTGTCTTGATCTTCTTGGACCTCTTCTCCGAACCGTCGTCCGCTTCAATCGGTCGTTTCATGGCCGGTTAGAGAGAGAGACAGAGAGAGACTTTGAGCTGTGAGTTGGTTGAATGGTTCTTTCTCTGGTGATGAAGGAATAAGGAGAGTAAAAAGGATTGGTTGGCTTAGTCTTCGCGTTTCAAGTATTTATTTTTTAAATTAAAAGTGATATATTACAAGGGAAGGGCATGTCTTGTAAGATAATAAGTAAAGATTTAAAAAATAAAAATTTTAGTAAAAAAAAATTAGGAATTTGCTCTCTTTGAGATTTTAGGTAAGTTGAAATCTCTCGGGTGTTATTAACTTTTTTTATTACAGGGATAATTTGTTCTAACTTTAAGTGGAACCTCCGCTATAAACGGTAAGTTTATAATTCAGAAAAGTGAGTCGAATTACGCATAAATTGATCCGAACACGAGCATATACATGTGTCAAAAAAGTAAGGTGGATTGGAGTAGGGATTGGGGTTGGAGGAGAGGATATGGGCACCCACATGCTTTTTGAGAGTTTACGAAGACGACAAAAGTAGAAATTTGAATTCACTTGGGTGTCTTAATTATTATCTGGAGAGGACGTCGACCTTGCCCAATTTGTCAACTGTATTTATTTACTGTTGACAATAGCTTTTTGTTTGGTATCGATCTCTTGGTTCCTTATATTTGGCTTTTTCACTTTTTTCAAAAATTCTTCTACTATAGATCTATTAAAGACAATTTCAAAACGCAACTCGATTAATTTCCGAAGTTGCCTCGTAAAGTTGTGTAGCTGTGTACGAAGTTGCCTCGTAAAGACAACTTCAAAAATTCTTGTTTGGTATATCTTGTAGTTGTGTCCGAAGTTGCCTCGTAAAGTTGAATGGAAAGCATTACTCTCTTTTTTCCCTCTTGGTACAGCCATCGAGGGTTTTCGAGCCAGTTTACGCATGCTTCGCTTAAAATTTTTTCATGGTTCAGCAAGACAGGTCATCTACGTGTGATTAGAAAATTTACAAAAAATTACTTTCTTGCAATTAGGCCCCAATAGTCGGACAGCCCACATGGGCTGGTTTAATTCTTTGTGAATGTGCTCAAACCTTTCCAACAAAGCCCTACAAAGGATAGAATATGGGTAGGAGGGTGATAAATGATTTTTGAACTCTTTTGTTTCATAAATGCACTTTAATAATTCTCCTTTTTTAGTGCTTGAACCAACACATGACACTATATATTCTCAAAACAAAATAACACATTTTAAAGTATATTAATTTATGAAAACAATATAGAGTGTAACATTACTTCCCTTGTCACGCATGTTTTGCGTGCAAATTAATTAAATTCTGTTTCGTCCTGATGAATGAATTTGGCATAAGGGCAATGAAATTGTAACACCCCATTCCAGGGAGATCCACATCGGTGGGAAATGAGAAAAGGTTGTGAAATATAAGGAAACTCGACCAGCTACTGTATAACTTGAGGTTAACCTTTTGAAGCACTTGGTTAGGCAAATGGTTAGCAGGTCAACTGGGACGGGTCGTTATAGAAATAAAACAAACTCACTTATTTATGGTTTTTTTTTTTTTTAGGGTGTGTACGATCGAGTGGTTGGATTATGATACCTTTTGAATATATGTTACAGACCGTGCCACTACTTTTTTTTATTTTATCTAATCCAAAAAGATGCGTAAAGTAGTAGGACTAATATTGTCCTTAGGGCAAAAGAAATAATGTATTGTGGAGGGATTTGAAAGAATAATTGGAGGTGAAAATAAAGGTTGGAAGAAAGTAATTATCATGTTGCTCAAAAGGCAACACTTACAGGAAAAACACAGATTAGTCCCAATCACTCAACTTTGCTTTCATTAATTAATTTGCCAACTTTTCTTCTATATATATATATATATATATATATATATATATATATATATATATATATATATATATTTTTTTTTTTTTTTTAACTCTTTTGAGCAACATGATAATTACTTTCATCCACAATTTTTGACCACATCTTCAACCACAGTAAATTTAAATTGATACTTTTCAAAACAGAAAAAATGCAAGCCTGCTGAAATCAACGGTACAGAGAAAAAACAAGAATACTTGACTTCCTTTTCTGCCGTCCCTTACTCGGACTGGGTGGTTTTATCCAGGTTGTTTTCAGGATCTTCATAAATTCGTTTTGATGACCGAGACCGTTGATATTTTAGACCTTGTCAGGAACATTAGGCATGTCCAAATTCATGATAATTGGACATCACTGATATATTTTCAAAACACTTAACTAGAGAAAAATGGGTTCAAAAAATTTTGCAACACTGGATAAAATCTCTCTTTCTAGAGATAAACTATGCTTTGAGAACACATTAAACAATATCATATTAGCATTATTTTTGCTTCCCTAATGTTCTCGACAAGGTCTAAAACATCCATTATTTTGATCATATTTGGAAAGGGCCTGGGAAACGACCTGGACAAAATACTATTCTTTTAAGGGACCGGAGAGTATCCCATTCCTTTTACTAGTAAAAATAGCTGGGGGTTTCTATCGTAACAACTTACAAATTACGTTCAAATCCGTTGAAAAATGGCAAGAAGGAGAAAAGAAGGAAAAATAAATCAATAGATGTTCCTCCTCTTTTGTTTGGCTTTTAGTGGGACAGGGAAGGAAAGAAACGAAAAGAAAATACGATGGGACTCATGTAAGAAACAAATGGACCCGGGGGAGGTGCTGTGTGGCACTGTGCACATGTTGTGCACATTTGAACCGTCCATTCGGCAATTCAATGGTTCAGATGTGCACAGCATAATCCCTGATTCAAAACAAATACTCCGTAGTAGAAGAACGTTGTATCTAGTCTCTCCTTTGTTTCCTTATTCTTTTCTCTTTAAAACCTAACGTGAGAAATTGTTTACTTTTCCTCAAATTTTTCTTAGAAGATTAAAAATGAAAAAAGTACTCCTTTTGTCCCATAATTTTAGTTCTTTGTCCTCATTTTTCTAGTTTTTTATATTTCGCACCATTTTAAAGATTATCTCTGAATGGAATTATTTTTGTAATTAGCACGACTTTTTATCATGAATTGAAATTATGGAAAGTATTTCTATGCAACTTTTTAATTTTATTTTTCACTCCTTTCTAGTTTTTTCTTCCTTAGGTTCCAAAAAAGCCATTAAATCTGTGCATATAGCCATTAAATCTGTGCATATAAATAGACTTAGATTTGGGCCTCATCTGACCCAGTTAGATCCCTTTTCCCATGAACTTAAAAGCCCAATCTTTTGTTTCTGGAAGCTTCAAGTGTGGATGGACCTATGTCAGGGAGTAGTCTTTGGTCCAGTGACTAATCTTCCGGTCTGGTACAGTTTTGGGCCAAATTGGGCTTACAATAATTTTCCCATGAACTTAATTTATGTAAAATGAGTTTGATCAGATGATAGCTCGATCAACAGAAAGTCTATCCCCACCGTTGTGTTTCACTGCTTCCCTCTCCTCCGCTCTCAAACTCACCTTCCAAAGTGATTGCCGGAATGGATAGTGAGATTGAGTGCTGCGGTGAGAAGAGCGGTGAGACAGAGCGACGGGGGTAGTACCGCTATACAGGACAAAATGGATGGTAAAACTTTGAATAGATGATTTTGCCTTTTGATATATGTACCAGCAATCTAATGTGCTTACGAAAACGTACTTCTTCATATGCCCATCCTCACAGAGAGATCGTCATAGAGGATTTGGAAGAGCGGTGAAACAGAGCGGCGGGGGTAACACCGCTGTATAGGACAAAATGGATGGTAAAACTTTGAATATATCATTTTGCCTTTTGATATATGTACCAGCAATCTAATGTGCTTACGAAAATGTACTTCTTCACATGCCCATCCTCACAGAAAGATTCTCATAGAGGATTCGGATCCCTAAAATGTGAACAATTTGTGGCCTCGAGTTAGTCCCAATAGATGTAAATTAGAACAAAAGTGGAGGATTAGCCATTGGACCGAGCCCCAACTTCTTCTACGTGCAACGAAGAGGGGAACTGGGATTACGCAAATAAGTAAACTGCTATTTTCATGTAATTTTCGGTTGATTAAAACATCGATAGCTATAGCAAACAGTTCACATTTGTGCAAGGCAAAATACATAGGTAGTAGATGTTTATTTGCCTTACACAAATGTAAACTCTTGATGTTGCAATGATGTTCAACCAATCGAATGATTTACAGGAATGTAAATTCTTTAAAAACCCTAGATGTGTTTGGTTGAAATTACGTTGTGGCCCTGATTGAGCCCCCAAAATTAGACAAAAACCGGAAAGGAAAGAAAATTTTCTCAAAACCCTTGTGCACAGTCTTTAATAAATTTTATCTATCTATCTCTCTCTCCACCTATTACTCTCAAAAATCTTCCTCAAAACTCAAACCGAACAATTCTCACAAATTAAATGGGTAAAAATCAGTTGGTGGAAAGCATCATATGATTATTGGTAAAAATACAATACTTGTCTCCACAAATAAAATTACAAGAAAAAATCAGAACATAGGGAAAAATGATGATTCTCACATTGTCCATTAGCTTGGAAGAAAGGAAAACAGGGTTTTATCCACTAGTTAATTTAATTCCAGCAATACGTTTTAAAACAAGCATTTGCTTCCTCTCTCTCTTTTTTGGTACGCAGGAGGGCCCATCGACCCATCGATGAACTCCGAGACCTTCGCGGATCGCGATCATTGCGCAAAACATTTAGCACCTCTTCTAGGGCTTGATCAAATATTTGTTCCTTTTGGTCTAATTGAAGACCCAATCCAGCTAGTTTATGTGCACAGCCGTTCACTTCCCTTCTCCGAACCGAAGGTTAAGTCACAAGACTCACAACAATTCCAACTCATTTTATGTTGCTCATTGATCAACAGGATCGGGTTGTAATTAGGACCAAAGGGATGCTGATTCGAAATTGCACGGAGAGCCTCTAGAGAATCCATTTCCTTCCTTGACTAAAGTTACGAGTCGTTGGGGGCGGTCAGGGCTCAGACAGAAGTGCCAAATTTCAAATCGACAATGTGCTTAAAAAATCATGATGTTTAAGAATCAAATAGAGCGGCTGCCGGCCAGTGAATAGTACAACAAAAGTCATGACTGGAGTTTGGCAGATTGTACAAACGCACATGCAAATCACAAAATGGCCAACGACCAGATTGTATGAAATCCGGTATGGTTTATCATTTCTATATCACTACTCATGTCTTATAGACTACTTGATGCAGCGGATGCGATCGCAGTTGATTACATGGCTCAATTTGAAAGGGAACGGTCCAAATTAAGAAATACAAACCCGACATTTGCGGATTAGTCTATAAAGCCTAGGGGTGAGCAAAATAACCATGAAACCGTAAATTCAGTCCAAACCAATCTAAACCGAATAATTTGTTTTGGTTTTTTAATGATGTGGTTAGGTCTCGGTTTAAAAAAAATAAAAACCGTGTTAAATGGTTTGGTTTATGGGTTTACGTTAATGGTTCTGGTTCCAAACCAATCCGAACTGTGTGATATACACACACATGTACATATAGTATATAATTTGTTTAGATATACTTAATAAACTTAATTTCCTTATCTAATACTCTATTCCACCACCCAATTCTTTTCTTTCACTTTCAATATTAATTTCCTAGACTTCCTATTCCTACAATTTCATTACGCTAAACATACATGATTTGGGCTTAGTAAAATGATTTCCTACTCTTTTATCTCGATAACTTACTTTCTAATGCATTCTATTCTTATTTAGTTGATTGATGTTAGTGAGCTTTGATGATTTTAATATATTAATTTAAATATAAGTTTTAGTTTAAGTTATCTATGCAATTTTAAGTACTTAAAATAGTTTATAGTAATGATATCTCAATTTTAAACGAACCGTGGTTTAAAACCGAAACCAAACCGCCTTTAAATGGTTTGGATTGGTTTGGTTTTATAAATTTTATGGATTGGTTTGGTTCTTTAAATTCATAATCCGTAAGTAGTGGTTTGGTTATTGGATTACTATAAAACCAGACCAATCCGATCCATGCTCACCCCTAATAAAGCCTGTGGTCGAAAGAAATACAAGAGTCATTGCTTCGGAATGACAAAGACCCTTTTTTCAAGCATTCGACATCGTTAGGGCCTCCGAATCCTAGATTTTTGCCATTTTAAAAAATACTAATTGAATTGCTAATTACATGGTCAAGGCAATTTCGTTTAGGGCTAGGTTTTCACTAATAATTATATTTTTTAATTTAGTTTCTAGATTTGAGCCTAACCCAAATCTTTTCATTTTGGGGATATTTCTTACTTTCTTTGATTCTTTTTGCAGGACCCACCTCGGATTCCGTAAATATGAGCCGAATCGCTCATTTTTGTAAAAATATAGAGTAGTTTTTATTGGTGCATGTAAAAAATTAACTCAATCGGATATCGGTAAAAGCTTTGTCAGAATTTGTAAGGCGAAATCAAGTGATTCCCCCTACGAATTATAAAATTGTTCTTGTCAATATCCGATTGAGCTGATTTTTTTCAGGAACCCATACAATTATGTTAAGAAAAAATGAGCGCTTCATATCATCTTTGCGGGACCCAAAGTGGGCCCCGTAAAAAGGTCCGTGCAAGATATAAGCCCCATTGTGTGTAGTACGAGATTTCTGAACAAGTTCATGAATTAATAAAGAAAGCCGATTTTCACCAATTTCACACTTCATTAATTTGGTTTTAAGCCGAATGTCAACTTTTCTTTTCTTTTTTAATCCTCAAGCCGAATGTTTAATCCTCAAGCCGAATGTCAACTTGTGCACTCACATTCCAAGCCATAATTTTCAGCTTCTGAACCCCAGCAACAAGCATCATGTTCTACCAAACATCGACAGAAAGTCAAAAAAACCTCTAAAGGAGTTCTACACCTTTATGTGAAAGAAGACCCCACAGACAGAATCGGTTTGTTCTCTTTTAAATTTTATGTTTACTTTCTCGGTGTCATTGACTCTCGTGAGATCAGTTTGTTCTTAGTATATATGTTCTCTCTTAAATATCAGGTTTAATTTTTCAGTATTATTGACTCTCATGAGATCAATTTATACTGATTTTTGTTTTGTTTTTTTTTTTCAAATGGAAATACTATATATTTATAATGAACTTCATCCAGACTTTTCATGGACTCCTTTAGTGGCTGAAACGTACTAAGTTATAGGAAAAATATTGACCTTTTTTTACAGGAAAAACATAGTAAGTTATAGGAGTATCATAAAATATTGACCTTTTTATTTTATAGGAAAAAAAACATAATAGTGGCACGAGCTCAAGACTTTGAACGGCATTTATTATTCCACAAAGCATCTTGTTTGGCTGTCACCTTCTCGTTGGAACTGCTATATTAATTTATTCTTGGAAATATAGGCCTCAAAAGGAGAACGCGTAAGAGATCGATGTAAATAACTAACATGCACTTGCTATCCTCAGAGCATCTCCAGCAGTTCCTAGCCATTTTGGCTAGGAAATATGCCAGATATGAGTTTAGCTAGCCACCAATTGTTCAAGTCCCCCAACAGACTAGGCATTAGGCTATGCAAAGGCAAAAACAGTAACGGCTTGATGCAAAAAGAAAATGGCAAACCTGCTTCCTCCAACTGCTATTTGCTCCAACAGCTTTCTTCCCCCTTCCAACAGCTATATCTCACTTTTCTAACAACTATTTTTTTCCTTCATCTATAAATAAGTTCATATTTTACATTTCCACAACCATCTCAATTTAGTTTTTTTTTTTCTCTTATCCTTGATTCTTCTCCATATTTCCTCTCATTTTCACACACACATGTCAATTTTAATTTTGTCGATACGGCTGGCCTATGGCTGGGGCTTGGTATTTGTTTTGTTCTTGGTTTCTTTGGCTTGCCAAAAATAGGACTCTCTAAAAACAGAATGCCCATTATAAAAGTAGAAGCATCAGTTTTATTATGCAAACCCCATAATAATACAAGAGTTGAAACTTATCTTGACACAATCCCCCTGTGAAGAAACATAGTAGCAGCATAAAACTTGAAACAAAATCTGAGGGCTAAAGAACATGTAACCACAACCATTGTAGTAGAAGCAAGTAGTACCACCATAAGAAGCAGCAACAATTGAAAGGCTTTGCAGTCCAAAACAACAGTAGTACAGACTTGGAAGGAAACAAGGCGAAAATGGCTCAAAATTGGCCATGGACAGAAGTAGCCTACTTGATATTGAAACACCTCCATTGCAGGATTAAAAAGTGGAAATTCCCCCCAATAAATTCACTCCAACATCAAATGCAGCGGGAAAAAAAAATCCGACGAACAACATAAACCCAATATATATATAGCAAGCAGGAAAGAATACATGCTACAAGTCCCTTAATAAGACAGCTCTAGCTATATCATGAGCTTCCCTTGCATCATTTCTAGAAACTTTAACAAGTTTTACATAATTAAACAATACGTTACATAACAAACAAAAGTCTTCAAGGGCTGTTTGCAGAGTAGGGCACACAGATGAAGGCTTCTTAGCCCCTTGAACAAATACCACGCTATCTGTTTGAATGCAAAGCTCCTTCACATTATTGGAGACAGCCCTGAGAAGGGCCAAAATCCCCGCCTTCACCTCCACCAAAGTAGCAGAAGAAGCCTTAGCCTCCACCACTTGACTCACTCTCTCCCTTTGCCTTCCACCCACCCTAACCCAAGCTGCCACTCCCTTTCTCGTATTCTCACACCAAGCTCCATCCGTAATGAACACCAAGAAGCCCTCCCGTCATCACCCAAACCACCCTTTCGAAAAATAAAACTAGCACTTCCCTTATTTGCAACGCAAGCACCACCCATCCCACCCTCACCCTTATCCCCTCCAGATTTCCACTTCCCATTCTTAACAAGATACGCAATCCTGCAAAATAAAACAGGGCATTATCCACGGCAAACAATTCATTTCGAAACAAGACATTATTCCTAAAACACCAAATACTCCACAACAGGCAAACCGAGTCCCAAATCACTTCCTTATCATGTGCTTCTTTCATCCACCACAACAACCAATCATTAAATGATACCAGAGTAGTGCCTAGAGTAAGCTCGCCATGGCCTCCTAGACCCCTCACACTCAAAACATAAGTGCTCTACCATCTTCCCTACACACCCACACCGTGGACAAGCAGGATCAACACTAATGTTCAGTCTCAGAAGTGCATCTTTAACTGCAAGGATTTGATGAATGATCTTCCAAAGAAAAAGCTAGAGCTCAGGTGGAAGACCCAAAGCCCACACTTTTCCACATAACGGGAAAGCCCCCATTGGTTCAGTCAGCTCATGCTCATATCACTCATGAAACAGTAACATATACGTAAACTTAACAGAAAACAAACCATCCTTAGTACAATCCCAAACCAACTCATCTTCCAAATCATTAACAGCACATGCATAGAGGTAATTTCAGTAACAACATCAGCTGGAAAAAAACCCGAAATTAGAGGTTCCCTCCACAACCTAGTGACAAGATCAAACAAGTCCTTGACCTTTAAATTCGGCAAACACTCATACAAAGTTATGAAAAGCTGAAGATCTTCTAAGCTCAAATCATTTGAGTGGTTAATCTCCTATCTTTTCATTTACCAATCCCCTAGAAAAAAACTAGAGTTAGTGACTCTTTTTTCATAGGCAGAAATCCTTCTAAATGAAAAGCAAATTCTATGCGTATTAATACTTAACTGCCATCTTTAGTAATGTGAAATTACTGACGACACATGTAGAAGATCCAAATCAATATAGTCGAAGGAAAAGGAGTGATAGCAAAATGACACCATGAGTCAAGTAAGTATAGGACAGACAAGTCGTTTGATTGAAGCTAAAACAATGTGCAGCTTATAATATTCTCTGTGACAAATAGGCAAAGCAATATGCAGTATTGCATAGTTATTCTGCAACAAGTATCTCAAGACAGCATAACGAAGTAGAGGAGAAAAGAAATCAAATAATTTGAACTTGAATCAGCTTTTCGAGTTCTAATTAGAATTACGGATAAAGTGTTCTAAGCTGCAACTTTTATCACACAAGCGATTCTTATTATAAAAGATGACCAAAATAAGAATCTAATTAACAGCATCCTTTGAAATTAGAGTTATGTATTCCATTTCATTAAAATCTTGCTGCTTATGCCAGAATGTGCATGACCTGCTTCAAGGGAAGTTTTCGTGGCAGCTTCTTTATGAAATGCAAGAAAACAAAAGGCCAACTTCACTGGCCTATTTTATTTCTCGATGGCCTATTTTATTTCTCGATCGCCTTTCTTCATGTCAATCAAACCATTTGGGTTACTCAAATACCATGTGGCCATTCTAGCCACCAATCTTACCAGCCACTTCCCGACCACTTCTCCCTCACATATTTGTTTGGGGCCTTATTAATTATGTGAGCGGACACATATGTGAGAGTGGAGTAGTTAGTAGGAGTGTACGTAGCATTGTTGCCAACCGAGCCATAATGACAAAACTGACACTAATTCTGAACAAAACAGAGAACCCAACAAATATTATTCATGGAACAAGCATTTGGCTTGATCTAGATTTTCAGTATCGTATGAGAAATTGGTTAGCCAGTCAGTAGAAACTGAGCCAATAGTCGAATCTTTTGTTTTGCTTCACACATCACATAAAAGCAAGTATGAAAATCCTACTTTTCTAAGCCAAAATCGAAAATCTAACTGGCAAAAAAACTAATGACCAGTATCGAAATAAAAACCCAGAAAAGAAAGTAAAAAAAAAATAATCCGACGAATCACTGGCGACACTCGGATATGAATGTACAATCAACTAAACACAATCCAACTATAAAATCAACACGCACAAATACAGTACAAAATCCTAGGGAATTGTGGTAACCCTAGTACTGCATGTAATTTAGGTACCAATTCTATAACTATAATCTAATTCACACAAACAATCTTCTCTAATTTCATACCCCAATTGACGTTGATGAAAAAATTAATCCCAGAATCGAAACCTAAATCATGAAGTTCAAATTAATTTCGACAGAGAGAGAGAGAGGAATACCTTGACGATGTTGAGGACCATAAAAAATCTCCACAACCCTAGAGTATAGAGGGAAAAGAGGGAGAAACTTTGCGCAGGAAAGCGAGAGCGGCGATGAACTTCGCGCGGGAGATGACAAATCTAGGGGAGGAGAGAGGGAAAAGAGGAAGAAATCGACAGAGCGAGGCTGAAATTCCTCGCTTGGATGAGCGAGGTACTGTAGCACCACGCCATTTCACCCACGGTGAAGCGAGTCTGCTGGATTTCCTCTTTTTGTGCTTTGGCTAGCTATTTAAGCTAAATACTCCAATTGCCTAGGCAGTTGGAGATGCTCTCATAAAGGGTGTGATTTTAAAATAGTGTTTTCGAATGATGAAAAAGTGAAGCCCAAATGAATGGACCAAAGAGAAGGCCCTACTTTGTAGTCTTATTATATGTGGTTGGTACTGGTCGGCAGGCTTGTACGGTAAGAAACCTCGAAAAACGGTTGGGTCATCCCACAAGTTAATCACGCCTAAAATCACTCTTCCATGGAACAAGCATAACAGTAAACTTTTTTTGGGTAAGGATAACAGTTATAACTTCCCCACACGATCTCATAATCTAGGCATAAGGGTCATCCGGTCCGCACTTTGCTTGGATACGAAGATCCGTATTAAAAGTTTACTATATATATATATAGCCACGACTTGGATGGGAAAGGTACGCACTAATCATTCTTATAGAAACTGTCTCCACGTTTTGCCATATCTTTATTTGATCGTCAAAGGGTCCACAACTGGAAACACTACCGGTCCTTGAACTTATTTTACAGAAAATCCTTCCCAAAGGCTCTCGGCGCGATCATTCGGACTTGCCAGAAGTCTTGTTGAAGTGCCCAGATCTACCAACTAGATTTTGGCATCAAGAGGTTACAATATACATTTCATTTGAATCATTTCTTATTTCTAACATCCAAGAGCTGAGCCTCATCGGGTAATGATGGCTTCTTCTCTTTTTTGTTTTTTTGTGGAACAGCACAAGAAAAGAAATTTTATTAATTTTTGAAGAATTATTATAAAAACTAGAAGGACAAGGAGGAAAGTAAAAAGTACTTATCCGAAACCCAAACCTTGATGGCTTCTATGTTACCACACCTTCAAAGACCATTCACAATGCAACTTACGTTCGAAAATGTTCCGGCTTATTAGTTATTAATAATGATTTTCCACACTCAATATGTAGTTGAATATGTCGTTGAAGAATCTAGAACCTTCAAAATCTGGAGTCTTCTGAAATTTGAACAATCTGATAGAATTCGCTTTGAGTCACGTTACAATGTCGATTTCCAAAAACATTATTCGCCTCCACAAATTGATGTGCACCAAGTTGTAGCGAATCTATTCTGAGGATAAAATGATGCTTGATCAATGATCTTCTGCCTGCGTCCACACAAATGAAGGACAGACAGTAGAATACCGGGCCTAAAAGAATCAATATAACTTAGAACTATTAATTCCGTTTCTGCAGAATAACAAAATAATAGCATAGAAGCAACCGATTAGAGAGAGGGAGAATTTCTAGAATTATGGTGTACGTGTACCAAATGGCTTGAACTCAGGTCTATTAATAGACCCTGATGCCCCCAATCGATTGGGTCATGTCCCTTGCTTTCACCCACTAACCTGTGACCGTTAGATTAGCTTCTACGGTGCAGATCACACCTATTCGAACCAGTCCCTTAATCGCCCACACCCAATCGGTTCACCCGAACAGGTACGCACCATCATGGACTGTTCGATTTTGATCGATGGCGGCGATTGAATCACCAAACAGGTTCACCCCTTCGCGGGCTACTAGAGGAACCCGTGTGACTCCCCCACCACACATACGCCATGCGGCTTCCATGGCAGCAACATTTCTCCCGCCGACGTGCAAAGTGCGCTGACAAAGCATCACATTATTGCAGCCACACGGCCCACTGCCGCACTCATGCGCGCGGTTGGGCCACTACATTCCCTTGCCCCTGCGGTTTTGAAATTTTTTTTTGTAGTCTTGGACTATAAAAGTCAAATTCAACAGCTCAAAATACACGTTCCCAAATCAAAAACCTCACCGACCCGACCTGGTCTCTCTAATGGGGTCCCATTCCAAAAGTTCCACACCGTCCTCGCACAAAACCTATCTTATAAAATATGATGTTCGTATCATTATTTGTTGTTTCAAAAACTCAAAGCTATTAAAACTTCAGAGTACAATTGGTTCTGAAACTAATTTTTTTTTTTATCAGCTATTTGTACTGAAACTATACTCGAATCGCGCAGTAATGGCATGGACAAAGAAGAGCTCATCAACTTCACCTATGAAGAGTAGTATCTGTATTGCGTTCGTGGTCCTATTGCTGGTGATGGGAACCCAGTTCCCTGGCGTCCATTGCCGTGCTCTTCCAGCACGAATGAGCGCGACGAGTACTGCAGAACGAGTCGAGGGGGACGAGTGGCCAGAACGAGTCGAGGGGGACGAGTCGATGGCCACGGCTAAGACGTTCCACGTCTCCTCCCGAAACTCCAGTAGTAGTTCTTCTTCTTCGGCTCGGGACTTCAGTTTCAACTTGGCATCTGGGCCTAGCAAAAAAGGTCCTGGGCATTAACAGACAACTCAACTCCATACAACTATATACACTAGCTACTAGCTAGTCACTCTGTTCGTTATTATTATTTTTTTTCGTTTTCATTTTTTTCCCTCACACTTTAAGGCTCCGTTTGTTTCGAAGTAAAATATTTTTCTGTAAAATATTTAACTTATTTTTCGGTGTTTGGCTCCTAAAAAATGCCAAAGTTATTTTTAATGTATAATATTTTACATCGCATGGGCAATTTTGTATTAACGTCGAAGGCTCCATAAGTCGTTTTTTTATGAAGTTGACTAATTTTGCAAAAGAAATCCTTAACATAAGAGTGGGATCTAACATATCACACAACAAATATCTCTCTCTATCTCTACAAAAATATATGTATATACACATATATGTCCATATACATATGTTTTTATGCCTATAATAATATTATTCTATAAAGATTTTTTTTTTGGCGTTCGGTGCTATTCCACCCCCCATCAAATGGTCCGACTTTTTTTTTTTTTCTTTTCAAACAATTCTTTAACCAAACAAACACCGGATCGGAAAATGAATTTGAGAAAAAAAAAATTTCTCCCAAAACATTTTACGTGAAAAATATTTTACTTCGTAAAATGTTTTACATTCAAACAAACGAAGCCTAAATTTGTAATTCTAATATGTCCATATTTGTATTTATGTTACCTTTGAGGTTCCATTACACGGAGGTGCCATAGAATTCTTGTTGATGATCCCCTCTGGTATTGTCACCCCTGTTTTTTTTTAATCTCCGTTCCATTCTCTTTTGGAAAGATTATTTAGTTGTCCGTCTACTACCACACATTGATGTGAGTTTGATACACTTTGTTTTCGACCCATGGCAATATGTGGTTGTGGAAGGGCGTGGAGTACCACATAGTAAGTTTCTAAAAGGGAATCTCTTGTACCGTGTTTTGCCAAATTGGTATAGAAATGGTTAATTAACAAGTTTTCGTTTGAAGGCTTGACATTTTCTTTCATGGGATGAGTTATGTGTATGAGTCTAATTGAAAATGCACTTCATCAACTTTACGTTGTACCGGTTTTTTAACGCATTTGCGGTGTTCCGATCTCAAGATTCTCACATTTATCTATCTATCTATCTTCTATCTATATCTTATAGGAATGTGTTTAGGCCTACTAATCCTCCAAACCTTCATCTCTAATTTTCTAGAGTTTTGATTTTCTTTTAATTTGTTTAAATTGGGAGTGAGAAAGAGAGGGAGAGAGGGGAAGCTGGGACGTGGGAGGGGCTATCCCCTGTACCCAGAAGATGATGTTCCTACTCTTTATACCATGCTTCTAATTCCGCGAAGCGTCCAAAAATCTAATTAATGCTAACTCCACCATATTTTTTTTATCCCTTGAACCTCTTGCTAACGTTACCAAATCAAACCAAACCGAACCTTATGTCATAATTAATTGGGGTTCGCTAAACATAGTCACAAGGTACGAAAGTTGCAACACAAAAAAGAAAAAGAAAAATGTGTTTGAGTCCCAAAAGCCTCCAAATCCCCAATTCTACTTTCCTAAATTTTTCTTTTATTTTTAAAAACAAAATCCAACAACCACGGATATATTCCTCCGAAATTATCACATCCCAAAACACTTATATTCCCGCCTCCAAAATCTAATTTCACATCTCACATTCTCCGAAAGTATCACTGCAATTCTAACATTCATCCCCCGCTAATGATTTCCATGGACCACACGCCATATAGTTTGTTGCGAGAATTTCTTCATAAAAATTTAAGCAGCAAATCGACTCCAATGCTAGCGAACAAGGGGCTGAAAAAATATTAAATTAATTTTTTTTTATCAACTAGCGTTATGCCCGTTCGATGTACGGAACCAGGATTCTAGTGGATAATGTTCACCCGCTTTTAAAGGTGACTGAACAAAATTGACCCTGGGGAATGGTTATAAAGGCGTTTCAGAGGTAGATACGTCCTTCGATCTAGGGTCGTTGGGTTCTTGGATCGTGATGTTGATAAGGATGACACCGACTACTTGGGTTGTTTGACACGTTTGTAGCTTTCCCACGGGGATAGAGCATAGAGGTGGTATAAGAGAGTCCTGAAACACATATACAGAAAGGTGTACTTGGGTGCTCAAACACGGATTATGCCTATGAGAAAGAAAAATGATACAATACATGAATAATTTTCATAAAACTGCCCATGAAAGGCAAACAAAAATGAGTCGTTGGGGGCGGTCAGGGCTCAGAAGCACTAAATATCAAATTGACAATGTGCTTAAAATCATGATGTTTAAGAATCAAATACAGCAAAATCATAAAACAGCCAACGATCAGATTGTATGAAAATCGGTATGGTTTATCATTTCTATGTCACTACTCATGTCTTATGTAGTACACCGAATCTAACGGTCCAAGTCCGTTGAGGAGCAGGTCGAGACCGAGCTTGGCTATTTGCAAGATTACGACATGGATGGCTTAATCAAGCTCGGCAACCTTCCTGAAGAAGTAAGCTCTCAGCCGCGTCTGCCATTTAGTAGACTCTTCAGGTTCGGCCACCCCTTGCATGACGGCTCCGTTGGACCTCTCACCTCGTGTCGTCCACCAGGGTCGGCAAGACATGGGCTCGGCCACCTACTGAGTCATGTGCTCTCTCACGTGACGAAGCAGTTACGCCAAGAGATAACGATGGGAGCACATGGGGGCTGCCAGCTCATGGCCCAAAAACGGTTGCCAGATCTACTCAGTGACGTTAGGGCGACGTCACCTAACCCGTGCAAGGCACATGCCTGTGCTTGGGAAGCAAGTCAATGAGGCACTATAAATACCGAAGGAAAAACCCTAAAAGGTACACACACTACTCTATCTGAAAACGCTAGTCTCTTACTCAATTCTCTGCACTTTCTCATCCTCTCGTCGGAGGGCCTTGCCGGACAACCCCGGCCAGGTCTCAGTCGTGCGTTCATTGTGCAGGGTTGAGAGAAAAGACTAGGAAATCCACGAATTAACGGAGGAGTATCCCATATCAAAGGACCACGGGCCACACATCTTATAGACTACTTGATGCAGCAGATGTGATCGCAGTTGATTACATGGCTCAATTTGAAAAGGAGACAGTCCAAAATACTAACCTGACATTGGCGGATCAGTCTGTAAAGCCTGTGGTCGAAAGAAATACAAGAGTCATTGCTTCGCGATGACAACGAACCCTTTTTTCAGGTGTTCGACATCCTTAGGGCCTCCGAATTCTAGATTTTCGCCGTTTTAAAAATAATTAAATTGCGAATTACAGTACATGGTCAAGACAATTTCGTTTTGGGCTACGTTTTTACTCAGTTAGTTTTTTTTTTTTAAATTTAGTTTCTAGATATGAGCCTAACCCAAATCTTTTCATTTTTGGGATTTCTTACTTTCTTAATTTGATTCAGATTTGATTGGCTGGTATTTTCTTTTCCTGTTTTGGTTGACACAGAGTCTGTTTGTACAAACATTGAAGCACATATCTTGCATAGATCTTTTTGTGGGGCCCATCTCAGATTCCGTAAAGATGATCTGAACCAGTCACTTTTGTGATTTTTCTTTTTGTTGGTTCTTGTAAAAAATCAGCTCTATCGAATATCAAAAAGACGAAAAGCTCATTCAAAATTCGTAGGGCAAACCTGAGAATGATTCTTCTACAAACTATAAAAATGCCTTTACCGATATCCGATTGAGCTAATTTTTTCGAAGAACCTGGAAAATAAGCGGTTCCAAACACCTTTGCAGAACCCGAAGTGAGCCCCGTAAAAATGGTATGTGCAAGATATGAGCCCCATTGTCTGTGCGCATAGCACAATTCTTTGTATATATTTTTTTATTTATTTTTGGTCCCCACAATAATATTCGGTCACACCACTCGGGGAAATTCCCTTTCGTCAAATGTCGTGGCAACGAACTTCCTCTGTTCTTTAGTACTACGAGATTTATTAACAAGTTCATGGAGAAATTTTTTGGTGCCAGGTGGGTATATCCTACGTGGTATCTGCTCGGCACATTCGAGCTGTCTACTTTTGAACAGTTCGGATTGAAACCCTCTCTCTTCTCTTACTCCAATACTTTCTCTTTCCTTTTTCTCTATCCAAATTTGAGCCGTCCAAAAACGCAACAGTTTGAAGGGCATGTATCATTTCTTGGATCAAATTCATTAGCTAATCCAAATATCAAAATCTAATAAAGTCCTTACCTATTTTTTTTTAACCCAATTGTTTGGCTAGTGGTCTTGACCTGTGACTTGGGATCCAAGAGGTTGGCTTGTGGTCTTGGCCTAGCCTGTCACTTGGGTTTTTACTTTCTCTTATAAGGTCTCAAGTTTGATTTTACTTGCCATCAACTCTTATATTAAGGCTTGCTCACCTCGCATGTAAGTGTAGAAATAGATGTTGGAGGGGCTACAAGGATTAGTTCGCGACGCGCGTAAGGACACTTTACATTCATAAGACCATAAAGTAGGGCTTTGTCTTCGGTGCAATTCATTTAATTTCACTTTCATCCCATAAGGGCTAACGGTTCATATTTGTTTGTGACCAGATTCAATCCAAACCGTCTGTGCTCGACACCACTTTTCTGAAATGCTACTCGGTCCCTATGGTTTCAAACCCTCTTTGATGAGAAATTTTTAGATGCTAGGTGGGTATATCCCACGTGGTAGCCGCTCGGTACATCCAGGCCGTGCAATACATTTTTGAACGGTTCGGATTGAAACTCTCTCTCTCTCTCTCTCTCTCTCTCATCTCAACACTCTCTCTCTCCAAGTCTGAGCCGTCAAAAAATGCAATAGACGGCTCGGATGTACCAAGTGGACACCATGTGGTACCCACCCGACATTGAGAAATTTTCCCTCTTTGAGAATAGAAAGTGCATGTATTTACATCAATCTCTTACGCGCTCTCCTTTTGAGGCCTACGTTTCCAAGAACAAGAAGATGGTCTGTGGAATAAGAGAATAAATTCAGAATTTATTCTTGTGGAATAATACATGCCCTTCAAACTGTGGTCTTGTGCTTGCGCCATGATTATTATTTTTCCTTTAAAAAAATCCAATATTTTTTGATAAACTTTTACAATGTTTCAGCCACTAGACTGATTTTTGGGACTAATTAATTCCAAGTCCGACTGTAAAGCAGTCCATGAAATGTCTGGATGAAATTCTGTATAAACTGATGTCACGAGAGACGATAACACCAAAAAAGTAAACCTTATGTATAAGAGAAAAAAATTTCGGTGCCGGGTGAGTATATCCCACGTGGTACTTGCTCGGCACATCTGGGCTGTCCAACGCACTTTTAGACGGCTCGGATTGAAACCCTCTCTCTCCCCTCACCCCAATATTTTCTCTCTCCTTTTTCTCTATCCAAATCTGAGCCGTCCAAAAACGCAATGGACGGCTCGGATGCGTCAAGCGGACACCACGTGGTACCTACCCGGCACTGAAAAATTTTCCGTTTTAAGAGAGAACATACTACCCCGTTCCCGAAAAGCAAATAAGTACTTAGTTTTTAAAAAGGCAATTTCAAGCTCAAAAATTATGTATTTATGCAAATAATTTTTCTATCAATATGGATCTTGTTTGATAGATTTCATTGAGATCTTTTATATGTTGCAAAAAAATTAAAAAATTATTTTTTATTTATATTATTTTTAAATTTAAAAATATAAAATAAGTACTTATTTTTCAGAAAGGTATTCTGAAACGGGCCTAAGCATATACCGGTATCACGAGAGTCAATAACACCGAGTGTGTCGTCGTGACTCGTGGGGTCTTCGCCTACCTAAAGGCGCACCAACAAGGCAACAAGTCTTCTTAGAACTCTTTTAGAGGTTTTTTTTGACTTTTCTGTTGATGTTTGGTAGAACATGATGCTTGTTGTTGCTGCGGTACTTCTGAAGCTGAAGATTATGAGTACTACTGTTTGTACCGACGGTTTCCGTTGGGAAATCTACCGACGGCCATGCGTGGCCGTCTCCGGCCACCGGACGGCCGATCTGAGCCGTCCAAAAAAATTTTTAAAAAAAACCAAAGGGGCCTGCGCGGGAATCAATGGCATCTGATGTGTGTAGGCCCCCTCGGGTTTTTTTTAAAAAAAATTTGGACGGCTCGGATCGGCCGTCGGTAGGTTTCCCTACGGAAACCGTCGGTGCAAATAGCTTTTTCGGAAGATTATGGCTTGGAAAGTGAGTGCACAAGTTGACATTCGGCTTGAGGATTAAAACAAAAAAAAGGTTGACATTCGGCTTAAAACCAAATTAATGAAGTGTGAAATTGGTGAAAATTCGTAGGCTTGTTTGTCAAGTCATGAACTTGTTCAGAAATTCTCGTAGTACTAAAGAACAAAGGAAGGGAAGTTCGTTGCCATGACATTTGACCAAAGGGAATTTCCCCGAGTGGTGTGACCGAATATTATTGTGTTGACCAAAAAAAAATATAAAATATATATACAAAGAATTGTGCTATGCGCTCAGACAATGGGGCTCATATCTTGCACAGACCGGTGGGTATCACGTGGTGCCCGCTCGGCACATTGAACTGTCCATTGCATTTTTTGACGGCTCGGATTTAGAGAGAGAAAGTGTTGGGGTGAGAGGAGAGAGAGGGTTTCAAACCGAGCCATCCAAAAGTGTATTGCACGGCCTGGATGTGCCGAGCGGGTACCACGTGGGATATACCCCCAGCACCGAAAATTTTCTCATCAAAGAGGGTGTGAAACCATAGGGACCGAGTAGCATTCCGAAAAAGTGGTGTTGACCACAGATGATTCGGATTGAATCTGGGCACATATAAATATGAACCATTAGCCCATATGGGATGTAAGTGAACCCAAAATGAATTGCACCGAAGACAAAGCCCTACTTTATGGTCTTATGAATGCAAAATGTCCTGAGTCAACTTACGCGCATCACGAACTAATCCTTGTAGCCCCTCCAACATCTCTTTCTACACTTACATGCAAGGTGAGCTCGCCTTAATATAAGAGTTGTTGGCAAGTAAAATCAAACTTGAGACCTTATAGGAGAAAGCAAACATCCAAGTGGCAGGCTAGGCCAAGACCACCGGCCAACCCTTTGGGCCCAAGTCACAGGTCGAGACAACTAGCCAAACTATTGGGTTAAAAAAAGTAGGTAAGGACTTTATTAGATTTTGATATTTGGATTAGCTAATGAATTTGATCCAAGAAATGAGTTTTAAGAAACTTATTAAAAGACTCCCAAGGATGAAATTTGTTAGCAATTGTGTCAAGAATCTAAGGTCATCATGGAGAAGGGAGTTTAGAATGTAATATCGAGTTTCGCATTCAGAAATCAGGTTTCTATTACAAATTTGTTCCAAATGTAAGAATCATTGGGTCACAAGACTCACAACATACATTTCATTTCTTATTTCTGACATCCAAACTGAGCCTCATCGGGTAACGATGGCTTCTATGTTAACCACACATTCAGAGACCATTCACGATGCAACTTATGTTCAAAAATGTTCCGGCTCATACATGGTTTCTTTAGATTTGCTTTCGCATACACACATGCAAGAAATCTAATCTAACCTAATCTATGAGACAGAGAATGAAACTCCATGATAATAGATCGAACCCAGAACCTGATCCTGAAAGCCCTACCACTGAAGTACCCCTTTGTTTTCTACTCTGCCCATTTGTGGTCAATAGACACTATTTAGTGCCCAACACGTGATGCCTCAACCCCTCTTTTTCCCACATGTTTTTTATTAAAACCATACAAAATGTGTAGTGGAAAAAGACATTGGGGCACTACGTTCCCTTGCACCTGCGACAGTATTGAATAGTTTTTCGTAATCTTGGGCTATAAAAGTCAAATTCAACAGCTCTCTCTAAATTTCGTTGCAGGCAACAAAAAAGCCGGAAAATGGAGTCCCATTCAAAAAGTTCCACACACCGTCCTCGCACAAAACCCATCATAAAAACCGAACCGGAGCGGACCGGTATTTCTCCCCTATAAATATGCCTGTTGTGCAGCATGCATTGTTTCAAAAACTCAAAGCTATTAAAACCTCATAGTACAATTTTTGTACCCAAACTATTTTTTTTATCACCTATTTGTACTGAAACTCTACTGGAATCGCACGGCAATGGCGTTGAGAAAGAAGATCTCATCAACTTCACCCATGAAGAGTCTCTGTATTGTGTTTGCGGTCTTGTTACTGATGATGGGAACCCAGTTCCGTGGTGTCCATTGCCGCGCTCTGCGAGAACGAAAAAGCGTGACAAGTCCTGCAGAACGAGTCAAGGCGGAGGAGTCGATGGCTGCGGCTAAGTTCGACGTCCCCTCCCGAAACTCGAGCATTGGTTCTTCTTCATCGGTTCGGGACTTCGGTTTCAAGTTGGTATCTGGGCCTAGCCCAAAAGGTCCTGGGAATTGACAGACAACTCAACTCCATACAACTATATATATACTAGCTAGTAGCTAGACACTCTGTTCGTTCTTTCATTTTTTTCCCCTCATACTTATAAATTTGTAGTTCTAATATTTGTATTTATGTTACCTCTGAGGTTCCATAGGACTAATATTTGTAGTTCTTTCTTTTTTCATTAATATTTGTATTTGAGGTGACACAGAATTCTTGTTGATGATCCCCTCTGGTATTGTCACCTCTGTTTTTTTTTCATGAAAGGCAAACGAACAGTTCTAGTTCACAATGATGTGCATCTGAACCATTCATCTGCTTTTGATGGACAGTTTAATGAAAAAATTTCTTGAGAACTTCTCTACAACTTCTTTGGAAGTGAGGATGAAATTCTCTTGACATAAGACCGTGTATTCAGATAATTTCTGAAACATCTTAGAACCTCAACTCCAACACATAAGAACCTGGCCATAACCTCGTAGGAAAAATTTGGTGAACGTGTCTATCTTGTTAACGTTAAACTAGTTTACGCGGTACTACAGGAATTTCCCCGCAAGTTGTTTTCAACATTAGCTAATTGACAGAAACTTATTTACGGAGCGACGCAATCTCAGCCATATATTCGCGCAATTAATGGGTGAGATTCTTTTTAAATTTTGGCTAGTCACAATTAATTATTACCGGACCGGCAAAAAATACTTCGAACACGTGCGATTGACCTCCATAAAGCCTTCTTTTCGGAAGGGTCTGCAAATAAAATTTTCTTGTTTTTCTATCAAGCCTACAAAAAGGTTTCTCATAAAAAAACTACTATCTAAGATTTGAAGGGCTCTCTCATGTACAAAATTGATGAGTCGATTTTCGGCACAGTCAGTCTCGATAATTTGTAAGAGAGAACTTGGTACCGGTGTCGTACCAGCCAACAACCCTCCGATCAATGCCTTAGTATGTTTGTGAAGAAAATTGTATAAAGCTCAAGCGAATTAGGGTGTATACCAGTTAAATTATTTGTAGCGAGTTAGGATTGGGATCAGTGACGGAGCCAGCATTTTCGATAAATGAGTTCGAAAATTTGAACAATCTGTAATTCACTTTTCTAATTGTAATTGAAAGAACATATCAACATATAATAATCAATATACGTAGAATTTGGTCCACCTTCCACAAACAACTTTAAAACTACAGCCTACAGTGACTTTTATAACTAATTTTTAAGTCGTTCGGTTGTTTCCAAGTAAAAAAAACAGAGTATACTAAGGCTCCGTTTCAGAAATCTTCTTAAAAAATAAGCAGTTTATTTCATATTTTCAAACTCAAAAATAATGTAAATAATGAAAAATAATTTTTAATTTTTTTTGCATCGTATAAAAGATTTCATCGAGATTTTTCAGACAAAATCCATATTATATATTTTTATATTTTAATAAACCTATAACTTTTGAGCTTGAAATTGTCTTCTTAAAAAATAAAAACTTTTTTTCGTTTGTGAAACGGGCTCTAATACTAATGTACCATATGACATACTTTTTAGAACCACTAAATTACTCGCTTAATTAGCCACACAAACAAGCCCACAAAACTTAATCACTTTACAAAAGTACTATTTTAATCACATATACTTTTGAAACAACAAAAGCACTAATCTCAGTGACAATTATCACGTTATTCACATGACTAGAAAAACACTGATCGGCAACTAGAACTACAGTAGGGAAAAATTTGCCTACATGGTTACACCTTCGATTTCGCCAAGACAAGTGACTTGGGTTTCCACAATCTCTTCTCCTAAGTTATCTGGATATTCCAAGTCTCCACCAATTTTTATCATTCTCAGAATTTGATTATGCGAATCCATAAAAAAGAGAGAGAAAAAATAAAATTTGGCTCTAGTTTGTGCTGTGAGAGAGAAATCAAGAGACAGAGAAAGAGAAAGAGCGATGATTGAGAAGAGAAGGAGGTTACCTTCCATGGAGATTTTGGAGCAGAGCAGTCGAGTAGAGATTAGGAGAACTGGAGAAGTGTTTGAAGAGTGATGTCGAACAAAACCCTTTTGTTAGCGCTATGTTTGGGAATTTTGTGGGTAGAGATTTTATTTTGACTCATTTTTTTTCTAAGTACAAAACCCTTATATGGACTGGAGCAAAAATAAATTCTACAGTAGGGTCAAATTAGTAAAAATGAGGTAAAATTTGGCAGCCAATGGGGTCGGTCGGCCGCCCTCCCTTGCCCCCATGTGCCTCTGCTTAGGATGCAAATCCTGGTATTTGAAGTAACCTGGCATATTTTGGTGCTCATAGTCCGATTATGCCTATCAAAAACGAAAATGATACAATACATGAAAATTTCCATGAAAGGCAAACGAACAGTTCAAGTTTACAATGATGTGCATCTGAACCATTCATCTGCTTTTGATGGACAGTTTAATGAAAAAATTTCTTGGGAACTTCTCTACAACTTCTTTGGAAGTGAGGATGAAATTCTCTTGACATAATACCGTGTATTCAGATGATGATTTCTGAAACATCTTAGAACTCCAACTCCAACTCATAAGAACCTTGCCATAACCTCCTAGGAAAAACTTGGTGAACGTGTCTATCTTGTTAACGTTAAACTAGTTTACGCGGTACTGCAGGAATTTCCCCACAAGTTGCTTTCACATTAGATTGACACAAACTTATTCACATAGTGGCACAATCTCAGCCATCCATTCGTGCAATCAATGGTTGAGATTCGTTTTTCAATTATGGCCGGTCACAATTAATTATTACCAGACCGTCCAAAAATACTTTGGCCACGCGCAATTGATCTCCGTAAAGCTTTCTTTATGGAAGGGTCCGCAAATAAGATTTTCTGTATTTTTCTATCAAGCCTACAGAAAGGTTTCTCATAAAAAACTACTATAAATACGAGTGTTCATGTCATTATTTGTTCTGCATACGTTGTTTCAACCTCATAGTACAATTCGTACCCAAACTAGTTTTTTCATCACCTATTCGTACTGAAACTCTACTTGAATCTCACGGTAATGGCGTTGAGAAGGAAAAGCTCATCAATTTCACCTATGAAGAGTCTCTGCCTTGTGTTCGTGGTCCTATTGCTGATGATGGGAACCCAGTTCCGTGCCGTCCATTGCCGAGCTCTTCGAGAACTGAAAAGCGCAACAACTGCAGAACAAGTTGAGGCGGACGAGTTGATGGCCGCGGTTAAGTTCGACGTCTCCTCCCGAAACTCGAGTAGTGGTTATTCTTCACCGGTTCGGGGCTTCAGTTTCCAGTCGGAACCTGGGCCTAGCACAGAAGGCCCTGGGCATTGACAGACAACTCAACTGCATACAACTATATATACATACTAGCTACTAGCTAGTCACTCTGTTCGTTCTTTCATTTTTTTCCCCTCAGTTTTAAATTTGTAGTTCTAAAATTTGTATTTATGTTACCTTTGAGGTTCCATAGAATTAATATTTGTAGTTCTTTCTTCTTTCGTTAGTATTTGTATATGAGGAGCCATAGAATTTGAGGTTCCATAGAATTAAATTTGTAGTTCTAATATTTGTATTTATGTCACCCCTGTTTCTTTTTATCTCTGTTTCATTCCCTTTTGGAGAGATTATTTAGTCGCCCGCCACGTAATGCCCCAGGTCCTTCTACCACCACACATTGATGTGAGTTTGATACATTTTATTTTCGGCTCATGTCAATATGTGGTTATGGGAGGACATGGAGTACCACATGGTAAGTTTTCATTGGATGTGTTTGCTGAAAATGCACCTTTATCTTATAGTAAGTTGTTTAGTTAAAATGTAAAAATACTACTACATCCAATTTTTATTCTCGTTATTTATTTTAAACGTGTGTTATGTTTACATTGGATTGTTAGTATTTTTATTAAATTTATGTTTAAAAGATGACTCAGACTTAGGGGTGAGCATGCTCCGGATTGGTTCGGTTTCATACTAAACCAAGAGCCAAACCAACCCACAAAAGACATAAAACCAAACCAATCCAAACCATTTACATATGGTTCGGTTTATGTTTTAAATCACGGTTTGCTTTGAACTAAGCTATTGCCTTCAAAAAATATTTAAAGTACTTAACATTATGAAGATAAATTAAAAAAATACATATATTTAAACCAATTCCATTCAAATTATTAAAACACACTAATATCAACCAACTAATTCAGAGTAGGATACCAAAAATTGCCTCAAGTCTTAAACTAAGAAAATCAAATGCTGGTAAGTCACTAAAATGAACCTACTAAGAATACCAACCACTAAACATCTTAATATAGTTTAACCAAATAAAAGACCAAAAATAATTTCTAAAACTATTGAATTGAAATGAGGTAGCAAAAGAGCAATAGTAGTAGCATGGTAGAAATGAACTTGTGATATGACTCTACATCAAGGTTCATATCATTATTTTGGCAGTGAAGGAAAATTAAATATTGTAGTGGATTTAATGTGATCAATAAATTAAGAAAGTAGTTGACTAAAAGCTCCCATATTTATTGGGTGATCATAATTAATTTATATATATATATGTATGTATGTATGTATGAATGTATCATACGGTTCGGATCGGTTTGGAACCATAACCGTAAACGTAAATCCACATACCAAACCATATAACGCAGTTTCTAATTTTTTTAAACCATGACCAAACCATACTATTAAAAACCCAAACTAAACCTTCCGGTTTGGATTGGTTTGGACTGGATTTGCGGTTTGACGGATTTTTTGCTCACCCCCTAATGACTCTCTATCCGAAATTTCTGAATCCGCCACTGTTGATAAGGATGACACCGACCAATTAGGCTATTTTTAGCTTTCCCCATGGGGATAAGGGTGATATGGGAGAGTCCTGACACACATAGAAATCCCGCTTGGGATGCAAATCCTGATATTTGAAGTAACCTAGCGTATTTTGGGGATTGGGAAATTCTATGGTACAAGGCACCCTATAGGGGCGCACACGGGCCATCAATCTTGACAATGAATGGTTGAAATGTGGTTTTTACTTTTCCGGGGAAGAGTTTTACTTTTCCTCGGAAATCTTATAGTGCAAGGCCATGCAATGCACCCTGTAAGGCGCTATAGTACACCCTGCACTACAGGGTTTCCGGAGTATTTTGGTGCTCATAGTCCAATTTGCCTATCAGAAACGAAAATTATACAATACATGAAAATTTCCATGAAACTGTTTATGAAAGGCAAATGAACAGTTCAAATTCACAATAATGTGTATCTAAACCGTTCATTAGCTTTTGATGGACAGTTTAATGAAAAAATTTCTTGAGAACTTCTCTACAACTTCTTTGGAAGTGAGGATGAAATTCTCTCTCTTGACATAAAACCGTGTACTCAGATGATGATTTCTGAAACATCTTAGAACTTCAACTCCAATTCATAAGAACCTTGCCATAAACTTGGGAATTTCCCCACAAGTTGCTTTCCAACATTATCTAATTACGTCGAAACATCCTAACGTTACTCTATCAAGCCTACAAAATTTTCTCATAAAAAAAAAAAAACTACTATCTTCCCATGCCATTTCATGAATTCTTTGAATTTCTGTTTTCCCATTTGGTAAATGTCATTCAAAGAGCTTTTTCCCCCCGCTTTTCTTGAGCCTTTTTCAAAGACACACAAAATCACTTGCACATTAGTTGCATTCTGAGACAGAGAGCATACAAGGAACTCACACATGCATAGTATTTGTGCTTGACGATTTCCTAGTCTTAAATTAATGGGTTGTCCCAAGCGTAGGGTAGAGACCGATATAGCACAATATCCGGTAAGACCTAAGTTGAATCCACAAAGACGACAATGTATGCTGACTTAAAAACTCAGGTTGTTAAAATATAAACGGGCTCTTAAGTAGCCACCCCTTGTAATTTGATGCTGAGATTAACTAAGACTAAGAAATAGTCTGATTTTTTTTCAAAAAATTAAGAAAAAGGTACGGTCGTTCGGTTCATAGCATTCGCAACCAGTTCGGACTTCCCTGCTCCATTTAGTGTTCTTAAAAACATTCAACTTTAGAAAGAAAAAGATACTCCGAAAGATGCGAACCTTTATGGTTGCCGTTTACCCATGCGCAGCGGAGAATGAGTTTTGAACCCCCATTCCCCGTTCACATGAGCTCCGACGATGCCCGGATTCGTCTCACGGATTTTCTTAATGAACCTAAAATTGCCCTTTCAATTTTCATGTCAGAAAATCGGAGCAGAACATGTCCGACCTGGCTACGGTGTATTAATCACCCTGTGACCCTACCTATAAGACTACTCACTGATTATCAAACAGAAAATGAAAGAAACCCTAGATTGAAACATGCTCCTAATGCTCGGAATAAGAGAAAAAAATAATAATAAATATCAACTAATCAAATACCAGTTAATAACTTTTATAAAAAACAAAAATTAAAACGAATTACCAAAGTGTGAATAATTAAACAAAGCTTTAAATAACTTAAAAGGAACAAAACTCAGAAGAAAACTATGGGAACAAAATCTCGGCAGCCTCCTAGGCTTTGCGTCGAAACTATTGTTCACGACTTTTCGTTGAAAACCCAATTCCCCTCCTTTTCAAGCTGCTGCTTAAGTCATTATTCTGTTCCTTAAGTCATTATTCTGGGGTGCCGCTATTCGCAGCCCTCTATTTACTCCCGTAGCCCGTTAAAAATTTTCAATTATACTCGACAGTTAGTTACCGAAATTGAGATATATTTTCAGCGTCCAATTACCGAAATATAATATTTTTTTCAACAGATGTTTACCGAAAATGCATGTTCGGCAGTTGTTTACCGAAAGTTGAACATATTTTCGACATGTAGTTACTGAAACATAATCTTGTTTTCAACAGCAATTTACCGAAATGTTATTTATGATTTTCAACAATCATTTACCGAAATGTAGTGGGCTACGGGAGTAAATAGAGGGCTGCGAATAGCGGCGCCCTTATTCTGTTCCTTATATAATATATAGGGTAAACATGCTTTAATTACACAAAGCTCCCTTGGGCTATGTATAATAACAACCCACAAAATCGACTTTAAAGCACTTTGCACTTTTAACCCCAAACTTTCTTTTACTTCTGTTGTTATCCAAATTTCTTGAAAACAAGCTTGAGCAACCTATAAACACAAAAGAACAGAAATAATTATCAATTAACCAAAATGAATGACTAATAAATGTAGTTTAAAGAGCCAAAATACGTATGTTTTGACACTTATCAATTTGACAACATAATTTCAACAATGTTTGGCCTCTTGTGTAAAGCATTAAATTCTTGTTCATGAAGGGACTAAAACATTCATCAATTACATGCTTTCGACTTTACACAGGAGCTCGGCTGTGGCTCGACGGGGTTTGCACAATGCCTCAAAGGGCCAGTTTGGCTTTAGGCATTGCGAGGCCTGTAGCCTCTGTCAGGTCAATGTATTCGTCGCCAACTCACTTCCACTCCAAGGTTAGAATCAAGGATCCCAATGCCAACGCCATGACTTGCTTGGCCGAATTGGTCCCACGGGACAAGCCCTCCTGCCCGACCCAAATGGAATAAGTTTATACCCTTCTTCTTCTCCCCCTTGAAATTTATCTGGCATGAATTTCGTTGGCTCTGTCCGCAGTTATGGTCCTTATAAATTGCCCATGCATTAATTAGTGGCATAGTGCCTCAAGGGATCTACCCTTTCCTTGAGTTCATGACGTTTTGTTATAAAAGTAGAGGAAAATCCAAGCAGACAGAGATCTGACTCAAATCGAAGCAGACAAAGAAACATAGGTGAAATCCATACCGGAAAACAACCTTAAAAAAAACCTTAAGAAAATCCAGAGATCTTGAGTCGAAAAAACTCAGTTCACTCTGCAATATGAGGACTACGATATGTGGCAGCATGCTTCGAGCTCCTAACGAGAGAGCTCCAAATTCCAAGAACCCAAACTTCACGTCCTCTATTAATGAAAAGAACGGCAGCAGTGGAAGGTGTGATGGTCGGCGGAAGGCTGTGGAAGAGGGGCAACGGATAAAATGGCGTCGGGAAGTAGAATAAGTTTGATGGGAGGAGGAGATATTCACACAATTATAAGCACACTTTTATTGATAAAGCACACAAAAGATTACAATGCTCTCACAAGTCTCTCTTTCTTTCTCTCACTCAACACCCTTACTTGCTTCATTACACAGACACTTATATAAGGAAATAGATAGAGAATGAGTCAGAGTTTTGGATTACTCTTATCTCCGACTCGTATCCAAATTACAATCGCGAAACTACATAGTCAACATATATGGCTTATCCACAAAGCCTCCAAACCAACCGTAGAAACACCTATTATTCGTTCCTAAACCAAGCTTACTTTGCTTGCTTTTCAACAGAAGGGCGGGTGAAAGCATTGCATAAACTATCACAGCTCAGAAAGAGCATCCATTAATGCTTTACGAGGCCGAAATACGATCAGCATCAATGTCCCATTTTCTATTTTCCTTCCATTACCACCTCCCTCGGAATTCTCCTCACCATTTTCCCAATCAAAGCACTGCATCAAAGTTCCCAATGCCAACGCCATAACCCTCATGGCCAAACTTACCCCAGGGCAAGCCCTTCTACCGGACCCGAATGGAACAAACTTATATCCTACCTTTTCCCCTTCAGGGCCATTGAACCGCTCCGGCTTGAACAAGGTCGGGTCGGCCCACAACGTTGGGTCATTGTGCAGAGCCCAGTTGTTGACAAGTAAAAATGGTTCCCCTGGGAACTGTGAAACCTCATACGACACAATCTTCCGACGCTTTGTGCAGGACATTCAACGGGACCGTGGGACCCAATTAGAGCGCTTCGTTTATGATGCAGTGAAGGTATGTGAGTTTAGAGAGATCGCCATCGTCCACTAGTCGAGATTGTCCAACATTGGAATCAATCTCATCCCTTGCTTTGTTAAACTCATTTGGATTTGAGATCAGAAATGAGACTGCTGCTTCCAGGGTGTAGTTGTTGATGCGTCCGTCCCTCCTACCAACATTACCTGAATAGAAAACGCCACGGTTACTGAATAAAATCTAAATTATTTTCCTTTTAAACAAAGAAAACAATCTGAACTGTCATCTTATAGTATACAAATTGGAATCGGTTATTTGAGGCAAATAAAATTTTTCCCCAGTGCCAAGCAAGTCTCTCTTTTCCTACTGTTGAAATGTGGTAGCTTCCACAGCTGTTATTGATCACCGTTAATTGGAATGAAGTTATCCTTAGCCTCCTCCACTAGTCCTACTTTGAAGATCAAGAACTTGTCTTCCGTATGTATAACTCAAGTGTGTCGGGGTCAGTTTACACGCATTTTCTCTAATTCTAGGGACCAATATTCATCCTTCAAGAGCCAGTTAAAGCTGGAACAAACCTCCGTATAGACTGAGTCTATAAGAGTTCATGATACCTAGGAGGATTTTGAACCCGAGACCTATGAAAGAACAAACCTCTGAGTCGCATGTGTTGACCACCACACCGGGGTTATAGGATCTAGACGAAATCAATTTGTTTCCATCACATGTTCAGACGCATATTAATCATCTTGACTGGAGTACTTAGGCCAAATGAGGCCGAAGTTAGAATGGATATTAATCATCTTGACGAATCCGGGGATCCTACTAACCTTTTCAGGTCAGGTCAGCATGGGTGTTGTCCCTCATCCGGACCGTCCATCTCGACAACTAGAGGGTCAGCAGGACGAGGGACAACACGCATGCTGACCCTCCATTTGCATCTTGACTGGAGCAAAATATATAAGCCAATTTGAGTATTCAGGTCTTACCAGTATAATCCCCTTCATGACAGCATCTGTGTAGAATTCAGGTTCTGATTCTTCTAGCAACAGCATAACATCAATTACATTTTTTCTCCTCTCCCTCCTCAGTAACTGAACAACACATTTTCCTTCTATGTGTATCAATCAGATTTTGCACAAACAAATCCTTTTTTTTTATGCAATCTCTCAGTTTTCAAACCCCCAAACAGATAACTCACAGGCTTCAAGAAAGGAAAGAAGTCACCCACAGCAGGCCCACTGGGGGGACTAAACATCTGAATGTCCTTGAGCTCAACTCTCCCCTTTTCTGATTCCAATTTATCCCCTTCAAAGTGCCTCTCCCCAGAAACCATCTTCATCATCATGTTGAAGTTCAACATGTAGAACAACGGATTGACCTCCACTTTGCGATTTCTTCTGGCGAACAGTTTTGTCGCCTGACACCAGACTTCGTCATCGCGGATTCTTGAAGTCATCTGAACCGACGCTGACGAGAAGATCTCAATGGTGGCGAACCGGCGCAGGCCGCGCCACTGGGGGCCATAAGGGACCATTGGAAAAGAGACGACTTCGTTCTCCGGTTGCCTCGTGGAGGGAAACAGTGGTCGTCCAGGTGATTTGGGACTTTGTTTTCCAGGCATATTTGGCATTTCATTTAAGTCTGTATTCAATGATTTGGTTATACATTCATTAATGGTCTAGTGTCTGTAAGTATACCTAAATACCTTCAAAATTTATCTTATATATTTGCATTCTTGTATTGATGTGATGATATGAAGCCAAATTTCAGGCTGCAATTTTCTATTTATATCCACATTTTCTGCATATATTATACATTATAGTTTAACATCTTCAATTTTTGCAAATATCCAGAAAATGGGATATCTCTCCGGTTCCTCTCCTAACATAAAGAGTGGAGCTGTTTCTGCCCTATCTGTACTGGTACATGACAACGCAGAAATATGTCTATTGGTACCTGATCTGGTCCCATCTGTTCTAGCTTTGCTGCAAACCAAAGCTGTCGAAGTCATTAAAGTGAGTGTGCCCTAACTTCTAATCCATGTTCTTAACCATTTGGTACTTTTTAATTCTGATAAGTTCTTTTTGAATCGAATAGGCTGTTTTGGGATTCGTAAAAGTACTTGTATTGTGCCATCAGGCGAAAGACCTACAGAATATTCTGCCTGATATTGTCAATGAAGTTGTCCGATGGTCATCTGTCTCCCGGCATCACTTTAGAGCTAAGGCATGTCCAATTTTGCTTTAAGACATGTTCAGTTTTGAAGTATTTGTGTTGATGTTTCTTGCTTCTCCTTTTGTCTGAGTGATATAAATGTGTGTATTTCATCATTAGTATAGGTCACTGTCATTCTGGAGATCCTCATGCGTAGGTGTGGTTCAGCCCAAGTTAAGTTAGTTACACCGGAAAAACAACTGAATTTTGTCAAAGGCGTTTTGGAGGTAAACTCTCCTTTTTGTTTCTGTTTGTCACAAATTCGTTATAGGTGACATTGAATTAATTAATTTACCAAAAAATTCGAAACAATAACCATTGGAAAATGTGCACTATACTTTTGTTTCAGAATCGACATGGCAAAGCAAGTTCGAAGGAAAGTAGCGCTATTGATATGGAACCGGAAGTTCTGGAGTCATCTCCCAGGAGGTGTGTTTGTTATAAGAACGATGCAGAAACTTTTACATGTTCAAATTCTATGTTTTGTCAAATTTTTCATTATGTTTTAACTTTCATTTCACTTAGGATGCAACGGAAGAGGAAACGTGAGGAACCTAGTATTCAATCTGAGGAAGATGGTAAAGTGGAGTCTAGATTTAGGAAGCGGGGGATGAAACTTGTGAAAAAGGCTGGCAGTCATACTGCTGATCGATGAACTGAAGGTCAATCACGTGGAAATGCAAGAAGTGACCAAATTCAAAAGATGTAGCATTCAAGGCATTTAAATAAATGTGCCACTACGTGCGAGAATTTGTACCTACAAGTAGTTATCTTACCTTAGCGGTTTGTTGCAAACTGTAGCTCTATCTTGTCTTTGGAAAGCATGAATGGAGTTGCCTGCAGTCTTACTTGCAACAAGAAAAAAGAATTGCTTTGTGCTCATATTCAAGCTTGAAAAGGACCAAGTAGGCATGTGAAGATGAGAAAGATAAGATGGACGTGCTATTGAACAAGAGATAGTATTACTGACTCATCCTAACAAATTTGGAAATAGAGGCTACCCGCAGCAGGATATAGCTATGTGAATATGACCTTAGAAAAGAACCGCCGAACACTTCGCTAAGAAAGGAAGAAAGGTATTGTTTGACCTTGGGAGCTATAAGGAACTTGAGGAGGTGCACATTCTCAAGTTGTCAGTCTGAAAGATAAATGCCTAGCATTCAACAAACTATAGCCAAATAAGATGGGGAATGGAATTGGAGGAAAGTAGATAGATGCACACAGTTTTCTTTCTATGTCACATGCCAACTATCTCGAATCATTACTGTAAGTCAAGGTTTTATAATAGGATGACAACAAGGGTTATCCAACAAGTACATAAGAAAGGGTACACCTAACATGAGGTTATTAAGAAACATTGCGGCAGCTAAATAAGTTTTTCAAGATTGCCATGATTATGTAGTAGATATATGCGTAACATTCAATACACTACCAAAGAAGATAAAAAGAAAAATTGCACTGGTGGACTCAAATAGGTCCACATGGATATCTTTACGTGCAAGTTGCAACATTTGAAGCCACATGAATGTCTCTACATAAGTTTTTCAAGAGAGTTTCCTTGAAATGATAGGAAGGCATTTTAAGCTCATGAGCAAGCTTTAACCCATCTAACTTACGAAAATCAAGCTTCAAGTACAAAGGTAAACTGAGACTGCGATAGAGAGAGCAATAGAGATAGAGAGAGCAATAGAGATAGGGAGAAGAAAATTTAATCATTATCCCCGACATGTCTTAATCGACCCGAACACGAGCCGATCTCTGAGTAGTTTGTACTTTTCATATATCATAAGCAAAACGATCCGAGTAATAGCTTATTCGAGCTTGGTTTGAAACTCTAACGAGCTCCAAAAAGTGAAGTGTTTACTCTCTCTCTTATCATCTATATTTTTTTCCCTGTACATGTCAATTACGTAGGTAGAAGGAAAACTGGAAGTTCACAAAAAAAAGGGTATCGTTCAAGGGATGAAGCCCAACCTGAAAGCAATCATTTCCATTCTAAGAACCTAAAATATCTAGCAAAAACCAGTGCTCTCCGCAATGGCTCGCACAGTAATACACACAAAGCAGTTGACAATTGCCTCAATTTAAACATGCAAAGGAGCAAGAAATTTTTTGTTCGTTGTCGCAGATTACTAGGTCATCAACAGAATAAGGTAAAATTCATGAAATCTCTCATAATAAAACACAATTCTTGTCAAAAATAGAAATTTTTGCCAAGAACAATGAAAGCTAAAAAGAATCGAAATTAGCTTACTGGTTATCAGATTGTGTTGACGGATGGAAGATTAGAAATGGAGTGAGAATTTTTTTTCTACTGAGCAACCTCTCCGTCGTCGGCGACGTCCCTTCGTTGGAGTTTTCTAAGTAGCTGATAGGATGGGTCTGATACAGAGTGGCCAAATCTATTTTAATAAATACAAATTCACTTTGATCGTCTTCAATTATTATTCATTCAGAACTATATTCAATGATCTTTGACATCCTGTATCTTCTTGACAAGCTCTGCAAGTTGGACGATTTCGATCGTGGAGATAAATCGAAACGAGATTACAATTTGACGAATTCAAAACAACATTTCTCTCTGTCGAAATGGGTTTGATACAGTACAGTTAAGTTTATTTTCACAAAAAAAAATTCACACTTATAGTCTCTGATTTTAAATCAAAAAGCATTCAATTCGAGCAATCTGTATCAAGGTTTATCTTCATAAAATGATCTTCAATATGTATAATTTGGATCATAAAAATGAACCCTAATAAGCTCACAATTCGACGAATTCTTGTTTCAAGAGACTTCGCAGGGCCAAGATGAGAAGTCTCAATGAGTACGGGTGACGTCGTTTTGATAGAACGCGCGTCTGTCTTATGCGAGTCTCTAATGATTGTCGATGCAGCATACCGAGCACCAGTCGTCGATTTTATTTTTTTTTCCCTTTTGAGTCAGTGATAGCACCAGTCGTCGTTCCTATTTCCCCCCAAGATCTCTCTCTCTCTCTCTCTCTCTCTCTCTCTCTCTCTCTCTCTATACATGATCATTGTATTTCACTAAATCTTCCTTCACAAAAACGAACCTCAATCCTCTGCAAGCTGATTCTGGCCTCTCATTTCCAGGTATGCAAAAGCTCATTTTTTATCCGAATTGTATTCAATTCAACTGAGGCTATTGATTTCATCATTTCACATTACCTAATTTAATTCTGGTCGATCTTCTTTTTCAGTTCTTGGATTTTATTTTGCTTTTTTTTGCAATTCTGGTTATTATCACCCGAACTTTAACTCTTCCTTTCTCTAGATGTACGGTCACTTACCTATATGGAATATCTCGAGTTTAGGATAAGTTTCCATATAGGCAAACTTAGAATTGTTATTGCCCTATGTTTGATTAGCGGCTGGATCTTTAGCTGTCTGTTTAAAAACCGAGTAGTTCGTTCAAAAATGCCGGGCACACCGCACACACATCAAGTTTATCTCAAGTTTTCGAAGCATTCAATGACGTATATATCTTTTCATATTGGTATTCGTCGTGGGACTGCATTACTTTTCCATTGGTGCACACCGTCTTAGTTATTGCTAGGATCCACGTACACGCACAATGACTTTTTTATGTGATATGTACTTCTCTGCATAGACTTGAGTGACTGACTGCTGTTCAATTCGGAGTTAATGATTAATGACTTCTACTTCGTGTTGTCAGATAGTTTTGCTACATTACCCATAGCGCGAAGTGAGGATATCTTTGTATGTTTTTCTTTTAATGCTCAGACTCATCAGTGGAGGAACCCACTGATTTCAGTTCTGTTTCCAGAGGAGGTGGCGCAATAGATTTTGTCCCTGTATATTCCTTGAAGAGATGTTGAGGTTGAACTTGCATGGGAGCATACCAAGGATGGTGTTGTCACTGTTAAATCAGCTTACTTGCTGCAGTTTTTTGAGAAGCATGCGCTTGTTCTAAGAGAGGGTATGAATATCATGGATGACATGCTTTGTGCAGCTGTGTGTATTTGTACTCTTCTCTTTTATAGGTGTTAATTGTTTAGGTTTTTTCCCTTTCATTCGCAAATGCTATCCTTGGATAGAAAAACTTTTAGTGTTTGTTAGATGTTGGACCTGTATCAGTTTGGATTTTAGGTGTTGTTTAATAAATTGAATTCTGAAAGTAAATACTGAAAATTAATACACAACTTATTTGATACAAGAAGCTAAAATCTCAACCGTATTGTTTAAGAAAGTTTTAAATTTGGAGGTAATGCGCAGGTGGGGCTGTTGGTGGCGATAGGCATAGAGGTAGTTGTGAGTGGTGTGATGGTGGTGGTAGTGGTGATGGGTTGAGGTGACGGTAATAGTCATATACGGTGGAGTGGCGGACGAGTGTGGTGTTTGTGGTGGTAGCGGGGGCATGAAGGCAGTTATGAATGGTTTTATGGTGGTGGTTGTGATGTGGTGTGGCGATGCAAATTGTGGTATAGTTGGAGAGGCAGTGGTGGTGTGGCGTGACAGAGAGATGGTGGTGGTGGGGATGGTGTGGCAGGTGCAATATGGTGCATGAAGGTAGTATAATGAGTGATGTGGTGATGCTAATTGTGTTATAGGTGGAGAATTGGTGGTGGCGTCAGTGGAGCTGTGGTCGAAAGATGGTGATGGTTTAGTCATTAGTGGTGGGGCAATGGTGGAGATACAGTCGTAGAGCGAGCTGTGGCGGGCCAATGGTGGAGATACGATTGTAGTCGTGGTGGTTGTGGTATGGTAATATCGCCGGTGGTGTTCTACAGAGGAGGTGGGTTGGTAACTTGGTACCTTGGTGGAGAGCTGGTAGGGGTGCCGGTTAAGGGGAGGTGGCACTGGTGGCGTGCTTGTGGTCGTGGTGGTGGTAGTGGAGACGTGTGGGTGTGATGGAGGAGGGATTGTGGTGGTAGAGGAGGAGGAGAAGTGGTATTGATGGTACATAAGGGGTGATAAATTCACCCAGCATCAAGACCGAGCTCTGCTACTCATGATTTTAATAATTGTTTACTCACATATAAAGAGGCACTAAAAACTTGAGGTGATATGGAAGGCTATTATGAAGCAGTATTTAGTTGACTTTCACTCAATACATTGAAGTCTGTTATCAGACAAACCCTTTGGTATTACACTATTACTGATACATCTTTATTGCCATCGTTCTACTGGATAGACTAAGGGCCTTGATTTGTTTAATGAATTGATGCTCATTGCTCAAGTCTTTGATGCCAGCAGAATGATGATTATCTCTGTGACCTTAATGAATTTATCGTTCAGATTCCTCCTAGTCGGTCTACATATAACAACTTGATCAATTCATGTGGATGAAGAGGAAATTGGAGACAAGCTCTACAAGTTTGTAAAATGATGACGGAGACTGGAGTTGGGCCTGATCTGGTAACTCGCATTATTGTTCTCTATTGGCTTTCAAAAGAGGAGCCCAGTGTTTGAAAGCCGTCTCCTATTTCCACCTTATGAAAGGGACCAATATCCATCCTGACACGACTACCCATAATATCGTGATACATTGCCTTATAAAGCTTGGACATTATGTGCAAGGTGTTGAAATGTTCAATTCAATGAGGGGAAAAAGATCAGAATGTAAACCTGATATTGTGACATTCGCTAGCCTCAATTCATTGCAAGGCTGTTTTCAACTCCATGCTTCGAGAAGGCCTAAAACCCAATATTGTTACTTATAATTCTTTAATAGGTGCCTATGCTTCACATGGTATGAATGAAGAGGCCCTATCAATTTTTAGTGAGATGACGAAAAATGGTTTTCGCCCTGATGTTGTCTCTTACACGTCTTTGCTCAATGCTTACAGAAGATCCGAGCAACCTAAAAAGGCAAGGGAAGTATTTCACTTGATGAAACGAAATAATTGCAAGCCAAACGTGGTTGGTTACAATGCACTAATTGATGCTTATGGATCCAATGGTTTTCTAGCCAAAGCTATTGATGTGCTCCGTGATATGGAGCAAAATGGGGTCCACGCAAACACTGTTTCTATTTGTACCCTCTTGGCTGCCTGTGGGCGTGTTGGTCAAAGGGTCAAGATTGATTCTATACTCTCAGCGGCTGAGTTGCGAGGCATTGCGTTGAACACAATTGCTTATAATGCTGCTATTGGAAGTTATATGAATTTCGGGGACCATGAGAAAGCTATAGAAATATATAGATCTATGAGGAAAAAGAAAGTTAAACCTGATTCTGTTACTTACACTGTGCTAATAATTGGTTGTTGTAACTTGGATTTCTTGACGAGATGATGGGTTTGAAAATCCCTTGGTCCAAGGAGGTGTACTCAGCTGTGATATATGCCTACAGTTTGGAAACCTTATCTCTGTGTAATCACTGCCGTAACTTTTGAGTTCAAGTAATGTGATATATGCGTCCTCTTTTCTACAACTTTTCATGGTCGATTCACGGAAGCAGAATCTACCTTCACCACGATGAAAGTTGCAGGTTGTTCTCCTGATGTCGTGACGTATACCACAATGATACATGCATGCACTTCTGTAGGTAAGATGGTTTGGTTAACTGCTGAAAGTTAAGACAGTAACAAGAAGGATACTCTCTATAAGCTGAATTGAAAGTTTCTAACTTCAGGGGATTGGGAAAAAGTGGCTGCACTACTCAAAGAAATGGGAATGAATAATGTCCAACCAGATGCCATTGCTTTTTCGGCTATGCTGCTAACTTTCAATACTGGGTGCCAACCAGCCAAAGTAATGTCTCTTGTGGGGTTTATGAGAGAGAAAAACATCGCATTACTCTCTCTCTCTCTCTCTCTCTCTCTCTCTCTGTGTGTGGCATGTTTAGGCGTGACTGCTCCATGGTCTTGCATTTCTGTTCTTTGAGCTATTCTTGAATCTACTGTCTATGCAAGAATCTTGAATGCATGTTCAGGCGTGACTGCTCCATGGTCTTGCATTTCTGTTCTTTGAGCTATTCTTGAATCTACTGTCTATGCAAGAATCTTGAATTATACTTTGAACCTTCTTTTGAAATAGTAAAGTAGATCCCTTCGCCCTGAAACCTGAGTAACCTTCTGCCTGATGCATTACGGATCCGTTTGGGATGTCTAAAAGCCAACTTTTTTGGAATCTTTTTCTCTTTAGTGAACTTTAACTCTTCTTTGGGTCATATCTTATACCCCCTCCATCCCTTTATTATAGTCCAGCATTTCATTTTCAATTGTCCCTTAATAAATGTCCATTTGGTAAAGTTAGTAGGTAAAAGTTGGTACATTATCTATTTTGTCCCTAAAAGTAAATTCCATTTTGCAAAGTTAGTGAATAAAAAGTGTAATGATGATGGGTAAGTAGGGAAAGTGGAGGAAAAAATTGATGTGAAAGGTATAATGATGATGTTTTTTTAATAAGTTGGAGTTACGAAGTAGGACATTTAAAAAGGGACGGAGGGAGTACATTCTTTGGTTCATCTCGACTTTTAGATTTTGAAATAGCTGATCACTCTATTCAAACAAATCAGAAAAGTAACTTCTTTTGCAAACCTCTCTCTCTCTCACACGCGCGTGCGCACACACAAAATTAATCAGGATTTTGCATTTAGTATTTCAGAATGCATAAAATTAGGTAGTCGTCTACAAATGGTCAGTAACAAGCAAAATGGTATAATGTGCTTTCAGTGCTGCAGCCAGGATACGTGCTGCATGATTGAGTTCTTTGGCCAGCTGAAGTAGGCGAATGAGACAAACTAAGGCTCTGAATCTTGAAGGAAAGATTGTCCACAATATCTACGAGGCCATATGAAGGTTTTGCATTTTGCTTATGAACAGAAGAAAGCATGCTTCCCCTATTAGGTAATCTTTAGCCGATGTGCCAAGTCTTGGTACAAAGATTTGGAAAAAAATGAAAAATTGACCCAGTTATATATCTCTCGATTCAATTCGAGGTTGGCTTATGATAGGGGAGATTATTCAGTCGTTCAGCTCCGTCTTTGTTGCTCTCGTAGATATTACTTTGCACAAAACGACTTGATCAGGATGCAGAGGGAGGCTAATTCTCACTTATGCAATATGGTATTTTTCGCCTTGCTCAATGGTTTGTTTATTGGAATAAAGCGTTGTGTCCTGGTTTATGTGGTTATGGTTTATTGAGGCCATGTTCATCGTTCACTCTTTTTTGTTTTTGTCCTCTTGTTGCACTCTTCATTTGTTTTTTTCCTGACACCGGTCATTGGACTCCGCTCTGACGAATTCTTGAGTCGATGTAGTTTCCATATGAAGTAATCAAGGGATTTAAGCCTTGAAAATTGGCTCTAGACAAATGTGAAACAGTAAATGAAAGCAAGTCTCTGCTTTTCCCCTCGCGAGAAGAAAATTATCACTGTACGTTAGCAACATCAAGAAATGGAATAATCGAGAAAATGTGTCCCGTCAGTAAAATGTGTCCTATCAAAAGTCAATCTATTCGTCAACTCTGTTTTCATGTCAGTATGGAGAAATCTTTCAGGATACTGGATTCCTGCAGTTTTTCCTAATGATAAATTCCAATTCTTCGGATGAATGAATCAACAAAATTGGACTTTGGTCTCACCATTTTTGACTGGCGTTTTGCATTAAGTAGAAAGTAGTAAATATTTGATGCATTCATTCAAACCCTTTGGCCTCCCATAATTGTCTATTATTTTGACCTTTCTTTTACGGAATACGAGCACAGAATCAACTATATATACGCCGCTATCAACTGCTTGAGTCTGGATCCCGAGACACAAGATTACAACGGCTACCAACTGCTTGTAGTCTGGACTCTCATACTTCCATTTGGTAGGTTGGTGTTCAAAACCTTGAATTTTCCATCTGGACTCTAATCAGTGCATAAAACCTACAGAATGTCATCGCATGCATGAAACAAAAGCAACACCGTCAGTAATGAATTTTCGATTTCATGCTACGGATGTATTACGATAACTCCTAAAGCATTAGCTAAAGCAGAAAAGAAAGAGGGAAAAATAAACAAAAAAGAAAATCCTTCACAATTACTAGTCGGACTAGTCCCATAGTGTACGACTAGGTGTGAACCTCATCTTAAGCACAAAATACACCATGGTTGCCTCCAAACTTGGATCTACATTCTCAAACTTGGCAGTAGCCCAAGCTTCAACAACTGCACCAAGCAATATGATTAGCGAAGCATAAGAACAGATCAGTCAAAAGAAAATGTCATGGAAGAAGATGACAGAACTTCTTAAATCACTGACCCTATTAAACCAATTGGTGAAGTTCTTAACCACTTACCCTTCTTAAATCGCTTAACCAAGACTTAACCATCAACAGTGGCATCAAAAAACAAAAAAAGTTTCAAATGCAAAAACTAGCTGAAAAACTTCCATCAAGCATTGTATTTCTAACTTACGCAGAAGAAACAAGATTCTGAAAACGGCAATGCCAAAAGTGACCAAACTCGAAAGATGTAGCATTCAAGGCATTTAAATAAATGTACCACTACGTGCGAGAATTTGTACCTACAAGTAGTTATCTTACCTTAGCGGTTTGTTGCAAACTGTAGCTCTATCTCGTCTTTGGCAAGCATGAATGGAGTTGCCTGCATTATTACTTGCAACAAGAAAAAAGAATTGCTTTGTGCTCATATTCAATCTTGAAAAGAACCAAGTAGGCATGTGAAGATGAGAAAGATAAGATGGACGTGCTATTGAACAAGAGATATTACTGACTCATCCTAACAAATTTGGGAACAGAGGCTACCAGCGGCAGGATATAGCTATGCGAATATGACCTTAGAAACGAACCGCCGAACACTTCGCTAAGAAAGGTAGAAAGGTATTGTTTGACCCTGGGAGCTATAAGGAACTTGAGGAGGTGCACATTCTCAAGTTGTTAGTCTAAAAGATAAATGCCTAGCATTCAACAAACTATTGCCAAATAAGATGTGGAATGGAATTGGAGGAAAGTAGATATAAGCAAATAGTTTTCTTTCTATGTCACATGCCAACTATCTCGAATCATTACTGTAAGTCAAGGTTTTATAATACGATGACAACAAGGGTTATCCAACAAGTACATAAGAAAGGGTACACCTAACATGAGGTTATTAAGAAACATTGCGGCAGCTGAATAAGTTTTTCAAGATTGCCATGATTATGTAGTAGAAATATGCGTAACATTCAATACACTACCAAAGAAGATAAAAAAAAAAAAAAATTTGCACTGGTGGCCTCAAATAGGTCCACATGGATATCTTTATGCAACATCTGAACCCACATGAAGGTCTCTTTTCAGAATTTTCTCTTGCACCAAGATAGTTTTCTTGAAATGATAGGAGGACATTTTAAGCTCATGAGCAAGCTTTAACCCATCTAACTCACGAAGATCAAGCTTCAATTACAAAGGTAAACGGAGACTGCGATAGAGAGAGCAATAGAGATAGGGAGAAGAAAATTTAAACATCATCCCTGACATGTCTTAATCGACCCGAACGCAAGCCGATCTCTGAGTAGTTTGTACTTTTCATAAATCATAAGCAAGACGATCTGAGTAGTAGCTTATTCGAGCTTGGTTTCGAAACTTTAACGAGCTTCAAAAAGTGAAGTCTTTACTCTCCCTCTTTTATCTTATGTATTTTTTCCCCCCTGTTCATATTAATTATGTAGGTAGAAGGAAAACTGGAAGTAACACAAAAAGGGTATCTTTAAGGAATGAAGTCCAAACTGAAAGCAATCATTTCTATTCTAATAACCTAATAAATCTCTAGCAAAAACCAGTGCTCCGCAATAGCTCGCACAGTAATACACACAAAGCAGTTAACAATTTCCCCAATTCAAACATGCAAAGGAGCAAGAAATTTCTTGTTCGTTGTCGTAGATTACTAGGTCATCAACAGATTAAGGTAAAATTCAAGTGACCATAAAATCTCTCATAATAAAACACGATCCTTGTCAAAATCGAAATTATCGCCAAGAACAATGAATCTAAAAAGAATCGAAATTATTTTTCGAATCGAAATTAACTTACTGGGTATCAGATGGTGTTGAAGGATGGAAGATTCGAAATGGAGTGAGAATTTTTTTTCTACTGAGCAACCTCTCCGTCGTCGGAGTGAATATATTACTGTAGCTGATATGATGGTATGATGGGTTTATACAGTGCGGTGAAATCTATGTTTATAAAAACAAATTCACTTTGATCGTTTTCGATTATGAATCATTCACAACTATATTGAATGATCTTTGACATCGTGTATCTTCTTGACAAGCTCTGAAAGTTGGACGATTTCGATCGTGGAGATGAATCGAAACGAGATCACAATTTTACGAATTCACGTTGCGGTTCAAAACAATCTTTCTCTCGGTTGAAATGGGTTTGATACAGTACAGTCAAGTTTATTTTCACAAAAAAAAATTCACACATATCGTCTCTGATTATATATCAAAAAGTATTCAATTCGAGCAATCTGTTTCAAGGTTTATCTTCATAAAAATATATTCAATATGAATAATTTGGATCATAAAAATGAACCCTAATAAGCTTACAATTCGACAAATTCTTGTTTCAAGAGACTTCGCAGGTGAAAAATGAGAAGTCTCAACGAGTACAGGCGACGTCGTTTTGATAGAACGCGCGTCTGTTTTATGCGAGTCTCTTACGATTGCCAGTACGATGCAACAAACCGAGCAGCGAGCACTAGTTGTCGTTCCTATTTCCCCCCAAGATCTCTCTCTCTCTCTCTCTCTCTCTCTCTCTCTCTCTCTCTCTCTCTCTCTCTATATATATATATATATATATATGTGTGTGTGTGTGTTCATTGTATTTCACTTAATCTTCATTCATAAACAGGCGTCAATTCTCTACGAGCTGATTCTAGTCTCACATTTCCAGGTATACAAAAGCGCATTTTTTGTCCGAATTGTATTCGATTCAAATGAGGCTATTGATTTCATCATATTACCCTATTTAATTCAAGTCGATCTTCATTTTCGGTTCTTGGATTTTATTTTGCTTTTTTTATTTTTGGAAATTCTGATTATTATCACCAAAACTAATAATCTTTTCCTTTCTCTAGATGTACGGTCATGTACCCATGTGGAATATCTCGAGTTTAGGATAAGTTTCCGCATAGGCAAACTTAGAATTGTTATTGCCCTATGTTGATTAGACGCTGGATCTTTAGCTATCTGGTTAAAACCAAGTAGTTCATTCAAAAATGCCGGGCACACCGCGCACACTTCAAGTTTATCTTAAGTTTTCGAAGCGTTCATGACGTACATATCTTTTCATATTGGTATCCGTCATGGGACTGCATTACTTTTCCATTTGTGCACACCGTCTTAGTTATTGTTAGGATCCACATACGCACACAATGAATCTCTTTTTTTTTATGTGATATGTACTTCTGTTATGCAATCTTTGTAGTTATTGCAAGTAAGCTGCATAGACTTGAGTGACTATTGTTCAATTTGTAGTTAATGATTAATGACTTCTACCTGGACATGTTAACCAGTTCGCATTGACAGGTAGCGCGAAGTGAGGATATCTTTGTATGTTTTTCTTTTTTCAAGTTGGCAGATATGTTTAATGCTCAGACTCGTCAGTGGAGGAGAGCCCACTGATTTCAGTTTTGTTTTCAGAGGAGATGGCGCAGTAGATTTTGTACCTGTATATACCTCGAAGAGATGTTGAGGTTGAACTTGCATGGGAGCATACCAAGGATGGTGTTTTCACTGTTAAATCAGCTTACTTGCTGCAGTTTTTTTGGGAAGCATGCGCTTGTTCAGCGGCTTTGGCGCAAATCACGCCAGGGTTGCAAGTACTGGAACGGGCCATCGACAATGGGATTGAAGCAGTGAGCATTCACACGGATTGCCTGGTTTTTGTTCAAGGTCTAAACATGCCAGATAAAGCTAGTTCTAACCTTCAAATGCAATTTGATTTCCATTATCTCTTCTTTTTTGAAATGTGTAAGAATTACTATTAAGGTACCTAGACTGGATGTTAAGCCAGCTCTTGATGTTTCTAGAGCAGCTTTACTACTATGCTTGTAATGTTTATATATAATGGTATGATCTTGTTCATCCCATAAAAAAAACACCGTCGCAATTCTATCTCGTCCAATTATTTTTTGTGCCTAGCCTTTTTTGCACTTTGGAGTTTAGATCTAATTAGGAGTACATTTTAACCAATTGATCGACTACTCAAATTGGATCCTTTCCTTTTTGTCTGAGCATCTGGCAAGAGCACTTCTTTTTTTTTCCTTCTATTTTTCCACGTGTTAGTGCAGCTGATCTTGAGCTCCAAAATCAAATTTTTAGCCACTCAATGGCATGTGACATAGATCTGATCTCCTCATCCGCTGACCATAACAGAGAGTGGAAATTGGATCCTCTGGATCATAATATGGAATGGAGATCTGGATTGCAATCTAAATTGGTATGTTGTGGACCCATCCTCGATTGCCCATGAAGTTGCTCCAGTAATAGCCTAGCTCTTGGCTACAGGACTGAGGGAGATGTTGGATAATACAAGTTCAGTATTGGTCGGATGTGAGATGAACGATCACTTGAAATCTCAACACCTAGCAGCATAAACTTTTGATTTGGAATACAGTTTCTATAATTTTCCCGGGCATAATCCCAGCTTCGTCCATGTTCTTATTGTAACACAAGACTAATAAAGTAAAATCAGTGTTAATTTCTCTCACATGTTGGCTACAATCAACTTTGAATTCAGACTCCTGTAAATGTTCAACTAGAAAAGTGAGAATTAACAAGTAAATCAAAATGGTTTTATTGCCTCGGGTACATGCAAAGAACCAATTCAATACAACTCTATAATCCTCGACCGACCAAAGGAAAATAATAACATAGTTGCCTCATAAATCAACTCCATGCGCAATATGTTCCAACACCAAAAAGTAAAGGTAGAATGTGTGGATGAGACCAAAACTGAGCCCTTCGAGTAGCACTTCCAAAAGCAGGGGAGAAACACCTGGGGATTAGGAATAACAGCAGCGTCTGAGCTCCAAGAGTGAGAGTGATGCCCCGATAATAGAGGCATCAACTGAGCCAAATGGAGTAGCCCAAGATTGAGGCCACAACATGAACGTAGCAGAAGCATGAACATATAGCAGATTGAGCCGTGTCATTGACCAAACATCAACATAGAGCGGCCGCAAAGAGCATGACTAGTAGTGTATCACAACAATCGAAAACCACAGCAAGAGGACATGTAAAATAGAGCAGCAGCAGCAACATCACATGACTTATAAAGACACCAGGAGATGCGAAATCTTTGGCCTCAGAATAGATAGCAAAGATCCCCTAAAGCACCAACAAGAAAGCAACCAAGATAGCTTGTTGAACTACACTGAAGCTTGCCAGCACCAGTTGAGCACCACCACACGTACCAGAGCAAGCAGCTTCAATAGGACAAAAAGGCACTGCACCAACTACCCAAACTCACCCCTGGACAAGACACCAAGAAAACTAGATAAACAGACCACCAAACACAACCCTGACCAAAACACAAACGCAACTCTCAGGAGTTGGAGCCATTTTACGGGGTCTAAGATAATTGCATTTTGCAAAGATAGGTTTTTTCATGTATGCTACTATTAATTTCTGTTTGGGTCAATTCAACCGGGATTTTGCCCCGACTATAGTTGGGCCCCTTTAGTGCACTAACAATTAGTCCATGAATTAGTCAGTTTATTAAACCGGTACCGAGTTGCAAAGAAAAAGAATTGCTCTGCGCAGGGTCTAACATAATTGCAAAGTAAAAGTTCTTTCATGAGAACGGTAACAAGGAGCTTGGTCCGACTAATCACTAGATATACATCTTCTTTCCAACCTGCATATATCAGGTAATTAGTAGGTAAAACTGATTTCGTTGCTTCTAACCTAATTTGAAAAAACAGTTGATCTCAAGGAATTTATAAGTTGGCAAAGACAATAGTCCTAAATATGTACAGAAGTAACACAACGTCACAACCCACTTTACGAATTGATAACAAAGGGAATGACGCAAGTCTCCCTGTTAAACAACTTGCAAACATTCTGAATAATAGAGAAAGACACTATTAAATTTAAGCCCGTGTATGAGAATGGTGGAGGGAAGAGAAAAGGTAAAGGAAAATATTACTCTAGAAGGTAAGAAGTGGGCAGACCAAATATTCTTCTAATTTGCACCACCATTTCCCTTTCCCTCCATACACAAATCTACAAATTCATTATCCAAACGCAGCATGAGAAATTTCTCCACGTTGGCTAAGAATCAGGAAGATACCGGATTTTCCGCAGGTCCAGTATGTATGATTCTACCCCCTGATTCTCCATCAACAGCAGCATTCTGTCTTATAAGAATAAAGTGGTTTTATACAACACCTGAAAAAATATATATTGAATAACAAAATGTAAAAAGATGGTAAGGCCAAGAGACAAATGATGTAAAACTACCAGAAATAGAACTAATATCTTCAGATATCCAGTCTTTAATAGATGGCCCTCTTGAGTTCTATGATGGATGATCATGCTGGATATAGGGAAATGCTTAATAATCTCCTGAGGTAGATTGACCTTCAAGAAAATCCGGGATAGTTAATACAGCAAATTTCAGATGTTAATGAAAGCCACTTAATAATGTAAATCCATTGCAGTCCCCAAACTTTTAATGCTACTTTCTCACAAGCCATATAACTTAGAGTTTCACAAATGCCTATCAGTTAATTCGAACCAAGTCACCAAGATTTAAGAGTACAAGATAATTAAATCGCTCATTCACAGCAGATAGAAAAGCCAACCCCGATTGAATGGAAACAAGGCTTATTTTGGTTTGTTCAAGTCAAAACACCTTTAAAACCAGAGAACTTTATTCAGATTCATGAGTTGGCGAGGAGACAATGTGATTAGTACACACCATTTATCTCAACTAACTCAACCCCTTCATGTATATCAGCATGAACAGCTAGACCACTGACCACCCTTTAGGGCCTCTACACTAGACAACAACCTGAAAATTTAGGAAAGTATACCGAGTCAACTTGGCAGCTTAAGATCATGGAAACCACGGAAAATTGTCCAGACAGACATAGGAGAGAGAGTAGCTGACATTCTCCAAAAACTTAAAGGTATTGTCATAGGTGTCATGCTTTCTAAGACTCTTCCGTCGAATGTGCAACATAACATACTAAAAACTTCCTTCTTTGTTTTCCTCAGTGAACAATTTATAGGACGGCATGTGTTTCGAGATGGACTACTTGTCCAACAACCAAATAAAAAAAAGCTTCATACTTGCAAACCCTGTCAGGGAGAAGTAAAATGCATATTCTTCATCCCCATTCATAAAACTGATCATTATGATCCATGTTATTGCCTCCTATTTAAGCGTTACATACATGTACAAAGTCTCCTTCGCAATGCTGCACTTTAATCGAGTGTGAGAACCAGAAGACAGTGATCATGGGATTCACTTACCAAATGCCTAGTTTTAGGTTCCATGTTTATGAAGAGGCCGACTCCTTGCAAATTCCCATCGCTACCAATCTGATATTCCAGGAAGCAAAAATCCTATGTAAGATTGTAGTGGGTATTTTTGAATATGGTCTAAAGGGGGAAAATAGCATTTTGAGATACACCAACAGGATTGATGGAACTATTATAAAGCAAGTAATGATGTTTTCCCATGCTAATGATGAGTTAGCATGAGAAAGCAGGGTTCAATCCAATCAATCATACTATTTGGTTGACCTCAAAGTGAACATTTTTATCTGGAAGAATAATGGGAAGTAAAGAAAAGACCTTTAGACTAATAATCAGAGTGTAGGGATCTCCATGTCTGGAAAGCATTCCAGTACTGATCTTGTTGTAAGCTACATCTGTGGACCTAAGTTGGAAACATTTTCACCATTGTTTGTCGCAGCTTTAAATCTCAGTCTGCAAAAAAGTACAAGTTGTCAATTATACTTCTAGAAAAGCACATTTACCCAATAATGGATGTCGATCTACTACTGAATCCAAGTCTTCCATCTAAAATGAGTTTTAATCGAGCCGAACACAAGGAGTTTAAATTTTCATATATCACAAGCAAGACGAGCAGAGTAGTAACCTATTCGAGCTTGCTTTGAAACTTCAACGAGCTTCAAAAAGTGGAGGCTTTATCTCCCTCTTTTCTTCTGTAACTTTATGTCCACATTCACTATGTATGTAGAAGGAAAACTGGAAGTTCACACAAAGAAGGGCTAACTTCAAGGGATCAAATCCGAGCCGAAAGCAATCCTTTTCGTTCTAATTAAGAACCTAAAAATCTCTAGCAAAAACCAATGCTCGCAAAAGCTCCTACAGTTATTCACATGAAAGTAGATGACAATTGCCTTAATTTAAACATGCAATGGAGCAAGAAATTATTTCCAAGAACAATGAAATCTAAAAAGAATCGAAATTAGCTTACTGGGTATCTATAGGGTTCTCATATTCAATATATGCTTTTTATTTAGGACCATGTGGAGCAGAAATGTGATTATTAGAGTCCTATGAACAAAAAATAATTATGACCCTTTAGAATAATATGATAAGAATAACAAGATTTTTGCATTTATTCAAACGGAGTGAAAATTTGAGCACTTAATTTTTTTAGACCGTTTATATATTAAAAAATATGATTAAAAAATTAAATGCTCCAATTTTTAACCCGATTAAACGGGTGAGAAGATCTTATTATTCTAAAGAGACATAATCAAATTTTATCTCTAGGACTCTTATAATTACGTTTTTACTCTACAGGATTGCAAATGGAAGATAAGAATTTTTTTTTACTCCAAAACATTGCCCTTTTTTTTACTGGGTAGGGGCTGCTGTCTCATGGGCGCAGCAAAGCCCTTGGGTCCGTATAAGAGAGTCCTGAAACACATATACAGAAAGGTGTCTTGGGTGCTCAAACACGGATTATGCCTATGAGAAAGAAAAATGATACATACATGAATAATTTTCATAAAACTGCCCATGAAAGGCAAACAAAAATGAGTCGTTGGGGGCGGTCAGGGCTCAGAAGTACTAAATGTCAAATTGACAATGTGCTTAAAATCATGATGTTTAAGAATTAAATACAGCAAAATCATAAAACGGCCAACGATCAGATTGTATGAAAATCGGTATGGTTTATCATTTCTATGTCACTACTCATGTCTTATAGACTACTTGATGATGCAGCAGATGTGATCGCAGTTGATTACATGGCTCAATTTAAAAAGGAAACGGTCCAAAATACTAAACTGACATTGGCTGATCGGTCTGTAAAGCCTGTGGTCGAAAGAAATACAAGAGTCGTTGCTTCGCGATGACAAAGAACCCTTTTTTTAGGTGTTCGACATCCTTAGGGCCTGCGAATCCTAGATTTTTGCCGTTTTAAAAAATAATTGAATTGCTAATCTATATTACATTACACAACGGTTTTAAAAAATGTCTATCTCACAACTGTCCTACATGGCACAATGGAGGGATGTGATTGAATTGTGTTATAATCTTTCGTTGAATTCTAGGGCCCAGATTCTCTCCTAAAGAGTTTTGGTAGTGGGGGGTCCTTTGGGGCTCTATTTTTGGACTAAATTGAGTGTTGCTAATTTAGCATGGTGAAGATTGATCTCTCGGATGGAATTAATGAGGGATTGAAGAATATACAGTGGTGAAGATTGATTCTCTCGGTTTCCCAATTCAAGAGGATCTCTTTATTTTAGCATTTTCAAATTCAAACGAGGTTCCTCTATTAGTGATTGGATTTGCCCACAAAGGACTCTCTCTCTCTCTCTCTCTCTCTCTCTCTCTCTCTCTCTCTCTCCCCGCGGAAGGAAGCAAAATGAAGTGCGGAAAATCCTTTCTTTGTTCCAACAACGTACTGTGCAAGCGCCCATCTCCAATGGCTAAGCTATATTCCTCCTCGATTTTCATTTCTCTCTTCTGCTCTTGGTTCATATTTCCATGGCAGTTCTTTCTCCATTGAGATTTAGTGTGGTGAATGTTGGGTGACTGAATCTCTGATTCATGTAGTGTTTGTGATTTCTCTAGTTTTTATAAGTATTTCATAGTTTGTGTTTTTAAGTCTAATTTAATTTGTGGATTCGTAGTTTGCTGGGACGTTTTGGTGTGTAATTTTAACAAAGTAACAAACTTTAATTGTTACTGATTGTGTAGATGTTGTTTGATAGTTGCTTTATGTACTGATTCAAGTTAACTGGTGGATATACTTGACCTATTCTTTTTGTGTAGTTGGAATTTTGCGAATTGGCCTTCAAGAAATTAGATGGACAAAACTGGATAATTTGTTGAATACCGATTTCGAGCCGTGCCTTCAGGCACGGGCATGCACTAGTTACAGTACATGATCAAGGACAATTTCGTTTTGGGCTACGTTTTTACTCATAGTCAGTTTTTTTTTTTTAATTTAGTTTCTAGATTTGAGCCTAACCCAAATCTTTTCGTTTTTGGGATCTTTCTTACTTTCTTTGATTCAGATTTGATTGGCTGGTATTTTCTTTTCCTGTTTTGGTTGACATAGAGTCTGTTTGTGCAAACATTGAAGCACATATCTTGCATGGATATTTTTGCGGGGCCCATTTCAGATTCCGTAAAGATGATCCGAATCACTCACTTTTGTGATTTTTTTTTTGTTGGTTCTTGTAAAAAACGGAAATGCTAGAGGCACATCGGTGTGGCTGAATTCAGCCACACCCCTCTCACATGCAGGTGGAACCCACTGAAGTGGATCCCACCTGCATGTGAGAGAGGTGTGGCTGAACTCAGCCACACCGATGTGTCCCTAGCACTCTCCTGTAAAAAATTAGCGAAAAGCTCATTCAAAATTCGTAGGGCAAACCTGAGAGTGATTCTTCTACAAACTATAAAAATGCCTTTACCGATATCCGATTGAACTGATTTTTTCGAGGAACTTGGAAAATAAGCGGTTCCAAACACCTTTGCGGAACCCGAAATGAGCCCCGCAAAAATGGTCTGTGCAAGATATGAGCCCCATTGTCTGTGCGCATAGCACAATTCTTTGTATATATATTTTTTATTTTTTTTTGGTCAACACAATAATATTCGGTCACACCACTCGAGGAAATTCCCTTTCGTCAAATGTCGTGGCAGCGAACTTCCTTTGTTCTTTAGTAGTGCGAGATTTCTGAACAAGTTCATGGAGAAATTTTTCGGTGCCAGGTGGGTATATCCTACGTGATATCTGCTCGGCACATCCGAGCTGTCCAACACACTTTTGAACGGCTCGGATTGAAACCCTCTCTCTTCTCTCACTCCAATACTTTATCTTTCCTTTTTCTCTATCCAAATTTTAACAGTCCAAAAACGCAACAGTTTGAAGGGCATCTATCATTTCTTGAATCAAATTCATTAGCTAATCCAAATATCAAAATCTAATAAAGTCCTTACCTATTTTTTTTTAACCCAATAGGTTGGCTAGTGATCTTGACCTATGACTTGGGGTCCAAGGGGTTGGCTGGTGGTCTTGGCCTAGCCTGTCACTTGGGTTTTCGCTTTCTCCTATGAGGTCTCAAGTTTGATTTTACTTGTCAACAACTCTCATATTAAGGCTAGCTCACCTCGCATGTAAGTGTAGAAATAGATGTTGGAGGGGCTACAAGGATTAGTTCGCGATGCGCGTAAGTTGACTCAGGACACTTTACATTCATAAGACCATAAAGTAGGGCTTTGTCTTCGGTGCAATTCATTTAATTTGGGTTCACTTTCATCCCATATGGGCTAACAGTTCATATTTGTATGTGACCAGATTCAATCCAAACCGTCTGTGCTCAACACCGCTTTTCTGGAATGCTACTCGGTCCCTATGGTTTCACACCCTCTTTGATGAGAAATTTTTAGATGCCGGGTGGATATATCCCACGTGGTAGCCGCTCGGTACATCCAAGCCGTGCAATACACTTTTGGACGGCTCGGATTAAAACTCTCTCTCTCTCTCTCTCTCTCTCTCTCACCTCAACACTCTCTCTCTCTCCAAGTCCAAGTCGTCAAAAAATGCAATAGACTGCTCGGATGTGCCAAGTGGACACCATGTGGTATCCACCCGGCAGCGAGAAATTTTCCCTCTTTGAGAATAGAAAGTGCATGTATTTACATCAATCTCTTACGCGCTCTCCTTTTGAGGCCTACGTTTCCAAGAACAAGAAGATGGTCTGTGGGATAAGAGAATAAATTCAGAATTTATTCTTGTGGAATAATACATGCCCTTCAAACTGTGGTCTTGTGCTTGCGCCATGATTATTATTTTTCCTTTAAAAAAAATCCAATATTTTTTGATAAACTTTTACAATGTTTCGGCCACTCGACTGATTTTTGGGACTAATTAATTCCAAGTCCGACTGTAAAGGAGTCCATGAAATGTCTGGATGGAATTCCGGATAAACTGATCTCACAAGAGTCGATAACACCAAAAAAGTAAACCTTATGTACAAGAGAGAAAAAATTCGGTGCCGGGTGGGTATATCCCATGTGGTACTTGCTTGACACATCTGGGCTGTCCAACACACTTTTAGACTGCTCGGATTAAAACCCTCTCTCTCTCCTCACCCCAATATTTTCTCTCTCCTTTTTCTCTATCCAAATCTGAGCCATCCAAAAACACAATGGACAGCTCGGATGCACTGAGCGGACACTACGTGGTACTCACCCGGCACTGAAAAATTTTCTGTTTTAAGAGAGAACATACTACCCCATTCCCGAAAAGCAAAGAAGTACTTAGTTTTTTAGAAGGCAATTTCAAGCTCAAAAATTATGTGCTTTATGCAAATAATTTTTCTATCAATATGGATCTTGTTTCATAGATCTCATTGAGATCTTTTATATGTTGCAAAAAAAATTGAAAAATCATTTTTCATTTACATTATTTTTTAGTTTGAAAATGTAAAATAAGTATTTATTTTTTAAAAAGGTATATTCTGAAAAGGGCCTAAGCATATACCGACATCACGAGAGTCAATAACACCGAGTGTGTCGTCGTGACTGGTGGGGTCTTCGCCTACATAAAGGCGCACCAACAAGGCAACAAGTCTTCTTAGAACTCTTTTAGAGGTTTTTTTTGACTTTTCTGTTGATGTTTGGTAGAACATGATGCTTGTTGCTACGGTACTTCTGAAGCTGAAGATTATGACTTGGAAAGTGAGTGCACAAGTTGACATTCGGCTTAAAACCAAATTAATGAAGTGTGAAATTGGTGAAAATTCGTAGGCTTGTTTGTCAAGTCATGAACTTGTTCAGAAATTCTCGTAGTACTACAGAACAAAGGAAGTTCGTTGCCATGACATTTGACCAAAGGGAATTTCCCCGAGTGGTGTGACCGAATATTATTGTGTTGACCAAAAAAAAATATAAAATATATATACAAAGAATTGTGCTATGCGCTCAGACAATGGGGCTCATATCTTGCTCAGACCGGGTGGGTACCACGTGGTGTCCGCTCGGCCTGGATGTGCTGAGCGGGTACCACGTGGGATATACCCCTGGCATCGAAAAATTTCTCATCAAAGAGGGTGCGAAACCATAGGGACCGAGTAGCATTCCGGAAAAGCGGTGTCGGGCACTGATGATTCGGATTGAATCTGGGCACATATAAATATGAACCGTTAGCCCATATGGGATGAAAGTGAACCCAAAATGAATTGCACCGAAGACAAAGCCCTACTTTATGGTCTTATGAATGCAAAGTGTCCTGAGTCAACTTACGCGCATCACGAACTAATCTTTGTAGCCCCTCCAACATCTCTTTCTACACTTACATGCCAGGTGAGCTCGCCTTAATATAAGAGTTGTTGACAAGTAAAATCAAACTAAGAAAGCAAACACCCAAGTGGCAGGCTAGGCCAAGACCACCAGCCAACCCTTTGGGCCCCAAGTCACAGGTCAAAAGACAACTGGCCAAACCATTGGGTTAAAAAAAGTAGGTAAGGACTTTATTAGATTTTGATATTTGGATAAGCTAATGAATTTGATCCAAGAAATGAGTTTTAAGAAACTTATTAAAAGACTCCCAAGGATGAAATTTGTTAGCAATTGTGTCAAGAATCTAAGGTCATCATGGAGAAGGGAGTTTAGAATGTAATATCGAGTTTCGCATTCAGAAATCAGGTTTCTATTACAAATTTGTTCCAAATGTAAGAATCAGGGTCACAAGACTCACTACATACATTTCTTTTCTTATTTCTGACATCCAAACTAAGCCTCATCGGGTAACGATGGCTTCTATGTTAACCACACATTCAGAGACCATTCACGATTGAACTTATGTTCGAAAATGTTCCAGCTCATACATGGTTTCTTTAGATTTGCTTTCACATACGCACATGCAAGAAATCAAATCTAACCTAATTTATGAGACAGAGAATGAAACTCCATGATAATAGATCGAGCCCAGAACCTGATCCGAAAAGCCCTACCACTGAAGTACCCCTTTGTTTTCTACTCTGCCCATTTGTGGTCAATAGACATTATTTAGTGCCCAACACGTGATGCCTCAACCCTTCTTTTCCCCACACGTATTTTATTAGAACCACACAAAATGTGTGGTGGAAAAAGACGTTGGGGCACTACGTTCCCTTGCACCTGCGACAGTATTGAATAGTTTTTCGTAATCTTGGGCTATAAAAGTCAAATTCAACAGCTCTCTCTAAATTTCGTTACAGGTAACAAGAAAGCCGGAAAATGGGGTCCCATTCAAAAAGTTCCACACACCGTCCTCGCACAAAACCCATCATAAAAACCGAACCGGAGCGGACCGGTATTTCACCTATAAATATGCCCGTTGTGCAGCATGCATTGTTTCAAAAACTCCAAGCTATTAAAAATCTCATAGTACAATTTTTGTACCCAAACTATTTTTTTGATCACCTATTTGTACTGAAACTCTACTCGAATCGCACGGTAATGGCGTTGAGAAAGAAGATCTCATCAACTTCACCCATGAAGAGTCTCTGTATTGTGTTTGCGGTCCTGTTACTGATGATGGGAACCCAGTTCCGTGGCGTCCATTGCCGCGCTCTACGAGAAGGAAAAAGCGTGACAAGTCCTGCAGAACAAGTCAAGGCGGAGGAGTCGATGGCTGCGGCTAAGTTCGACGTCCCCTCCCGAAACTCGAGCATTGGTTCTTCTTCATCGGTTCGGGACTTCGGTTTCAAGTTGGTATCTGGGCCTAGCCCAAAAGGTCCTGGGAATTGACAGACAACTCAACTCCATACAACTATATATATACTAGCTAGTAGCTAGACACTCTGTTCGTTCTTTCATTTTTTTCCCCTCATACTTATAAATTTGTAGTTCTAATATTTGTATTTATGTTACCTCTGAGGTTCCATAGGACTAATATTTGTAGTTCTTTCTTCTTTCGTTAGTATTTGTATCTGAGGAGCCATAGAATTTGAGGTTCCATAGAATTAAATTTGTAGTTCTAATATTTGTATTTATGTCACCCCTGTTTCTTTTTATCTCTGTTTCATTCCCTTTTGGAGAGATTATTTAGTCGCCTGCCACGTAATGCCCCAGGTCCGCCTACCACCACACATTGATGTGAGTTTGATACATTTTATTTTCAGCCCATGTCAATATGTGGTTATGGGAGGACATGGAGTACCACATGGTAAGTTTTCATTGTATGTGTTTGCTGAAAATGCACTTTATCTTATACTGTAGTAAGTTGTTTAGTGAAAATGTAAAAATACTACTACATCCATTTTTTATTCTCATTATTTATTTTAAACGTGTGTTATGTTTATATTGGATTGTTAGTATTTTTATTAAATTTATGTTTGAAAGATGACTCAGACTTAGGGGTGAGCATGCTCCGGATTGGTTCAGTTTCATACTAAACCAAGAACCGAACCAATACTTACGGATTATGAATTTAGAGAACCAAACCAATCCACAAAAGGCATAAAACCAAACCGATCCAAACCATTTACATACAGTTCAGTTTCGGTTTTAAATCATGGTTTGCTTTGAATTAAGCTATTGCCTTCAAAAAACATTTAAAGTACTTAACATTATGAAGATAAATTAAAAAAATACATATATTTAAACCAATTCCATTCAAATTATTAAAACACACTAATATCAACCAACTAATTAAGAGTAGGATACCAAAAATTGCCTCAAGTCTTAAACTAAGAAAATAAAATGCTGGTAAGTCACTAAAATGAACCTACTAAGAATACCAACTACTAAACATCTTAATATAGTTTTACCAAATAAAAGACCAAAAATAATTTCTAAAACTATTGAATTGAAATGAGGTAGCGAAAGAGCAATAGTAGTAGCATGGTAGAAACCAACTTGTGATATCACTCTACGTCAAGGTTCATATCATTATTTTGGCAGTGAAGGAAAATTAAATATTGTAGTGAATTTAATGTGATCAATAAATTAAGAAAGTAGTTGACTAAAAGCTCCCATATTTATTGGGTGAATCATAATTAATTTATATATATATATATATATATGTATGTATGTATTATACGGTGCGGATCGGTTTAGAACCATAACCGTAAACGTAAATCCACATACCAAACCATATAACGCGGTTTCTAAGTTTTTTAAACCATGACCAAACCATACTATTAAAAACCCAAACCAAACCTTCCGGTTTGGATTGGTTTGGACTAGATTTGCAGTTTGACAGATTTTTTGCTCACCCCCTAACCACTCTCTATCCGAAATTTCTGGATCTGCCACTGTTGATAAGGATGACACCGACCAATTAGGCTATTTTTTGCTTTCCCCATGGGGATAGAGGTGATATGGGAGAGTCCTGACACACATAGAAATCCCGCTTGGGATGCAAATCCTGATATTTGAAGTAACCTGGCGTATTTTGAGGATTGGGAAATCCTGTAGTGCAAGGCACCCTGTAGCAGCGCACACGGGCCATCGATCTTGACAATGAATGATTGAAATGTGGTTTTTACTTTTCTGGGGAAGAGTTTTACTTTTCCTCTGAAATCCTGTAGTGCAAGGCCGTGCAAGGCACCCTGTAGGGCACTATAGTGCACCCTGCACTACAGGGTTTCCGGAGTATTTTGGTGCTCATAGTCCAATTTGCCTATCAGAAACAAAAATGATACAATACATGAAAATTTCCATGAAACTGTTCATGAAAGGCAAATGAACAGTTCAAATTCAAAAATGATGTGTATCTGAACCGTTCATTAGCTTTTGATGGACAGTTTAATGAAAAAATTTCTTGAGAACTTCTCTACAACTTCTTTGGAAGTGAGGATGAAATTCTCTCTCTTGACATAAAACCGCGTACTCAGATGATGATTTCTGAAACATCTTAGAACTTCAACTCCAATTCATAAGAACCTTGCCATTACCTCGTAGGAAAAATTTGGTGAACGTGTCTATCTTGTTAACGTTAAACTAGTTTACGCGGTACTACAGGAATTTCCCCACAAGTTGCTTTCGACATTAGCTAATTGACAAAAACTTATTCACGGAGCGGCGCAATCTCAGCCATCCATTCGCCCAATCAATGGCTGAGATTCGTTTTCAATTTTAGCCGGTCACTATTAATTATTACCGGACCGTCCAAAAATATTTTAGACACACGCGATTGGCCTCCGTAAATCCTTCTTTACAGAAAGGTCCGCAAATAAGCTTTTTTGTGTTTTTCTATCAAGCCTAAAAAAGGTTTCTCATAAAAAAAGAAAAAAAACTACTATAAATATGAGTGTTCGTGTCATTATTTGTTCTGCATACGTTGTTTCAACCTCATAGTACAATTTGTACCCAAACTATTTTTTTGATCACTTATTCGTACTGAAACTCTACTCGAATCTCACGGTAATTGCGTTGAGAAAGAAGGGCTCATCAATTTCACCTATGAAGAGTCTCTGCATTGTGTTCGTGGTCCTATTGCTGCTGATGATGGGAACCCAGTTCCATGCAGTCCATTGCCGAGCTCTTCGAGAGCTGAAAAGCGCAACAACTGCAGAACAAGTCAAGGCGGACGAGTTGATGGCCGTGGCTAAGTTCGACGTCTCCTCCCGAAACTCGAGCATTGGTTCTTCTTCATCGGTTCGGGACTTCAGTTTCAAGTTGGTATCTGGGCCTAGCCCAGAAGGTCCTGGGAATTGACAGACAACTCAACTCCATACAACTATATATATACTAGCTAGTAGCTAGTCACTCTGTTCGTTCTTTCATTTTTTTCCCCTCATACTTTAAATTTGTAGTTCTAATATTTGTATTTATGTTACCTTTGAGGTTCCATAGAATTAATATTTGTAGTTCTTTCTTCTTTCATTAATATTTGTATTTGAGGTGGCATAGAATTCTTGTTGAGGATCCCCTCTGGTATTGTCACCCCTGTTTTTTTCCCTCTCCGTTTAATTTCCTTTTGGAGAGATTATTTAGTCGCCCATCGTGTGATGCCCCAGCCCCTCTACAAGCACGCATTGATGTACCCGTCCCTGTTGCATGGCGAGTGGGAACTCAATTTTGTTCACCCACCTTTTAAAGTGTGTGAACTTTACTCACTATGTTTTAGGTCCTATTTCGTTGATTAGAATGTTTCATCTCTCATAACATAATATTATAACTCTCCTGCAAAAAAAATTAGCCCAAACTGATCCCAGTAAGTGTTTGATAAAATCACTCGATTTTCAGTTTGGAAGTTTGAAACAAATCCGAATGTGAAAATTGTGTGATTTAAACAAGCAGTTATAAAATGCTAGGCACTAGGGAATGGTTATATAGGCATTTCAGAGGCAGAATCCTTCTAGGACTGGGTTCTTGGATCGTGACGCCGATAAGAATGACACCGACTAGCTGGGGTGTTTTGTAGCTTTCCCCATGGGGATAGAGGTGGCATAGGAGAGTCCTGACGCACCTAGAAATCCCTCTTGGGATGCAAATCCTGGTATTTGAAGTAACCCAGTGTACTTGGGTGCTCGTTGTCCGATTATGCCTATCAGAAACGAAAATGATACAATACATGAAAAATTTCCATGAAACTGTCCATCAAAGACAAATAGACGGTTCATATTCACATCGCCATATCAATCCTCTTCTCTTGGGACTTCTCTACAAATTCTTTGAAAGTGAGATGAAATTCTCTTGACATAAAACCGTGTACTCAGATGATGATTTCTGAAACATCTTAGAACTTCAACTCCAATTCATAAGAACCTTGCCATAAACTTAGGAATTTCCCCACAAGTTGCTTTCCAACATTATCTAATTACGTAGAAACATCCTAACGTTACTCTATCAAGCCTACAAAAAGGTTTTTTTCTCATGGAAAAAAAAAAAAAAAAAAAAAACTACTATCTTCCCATGCCATTTCATGAATTCTTTGAATTTCTGTTTTCCCATTTGGTAAATGTCATTCAAGAGCTTTTTCCCCCCGCTTTTCTTGAGCCTTTTTCAAAGACACACAAAATCACTTGCGTATTAGTTGCATTCTGAGAGACGGAGAGCATACAAGGAACTCACACATGCATAGTATTTGTGCTTGACGATTTCCTAGTCCTAAATTAATGGGTTGTCTCAAGCGTAGAGCAGAGACCGACGTAGCACAATATCCGATAAGACCTGAGTTGAATCCACAAAGACGGTGATTTATGCTGACTTAAAACTCGGGTTGTTATAATATAAACGGGCTTTTAGGTAATCACCCCTTGTAGTTTGATGCTGAGATTAATTAAAACTAAGAAATTGCTTGATTTTTTTTCAAATAATTAAGAAATATGTACAGTCGTTTGGTTCATAGCATTCGCAACCAGTTCAGACTTCTCTGCTCCATTCAATATTCTTAAAAACATTTAACTTTAGAGAGAAAAAGATACCAACTTTAGAGAATAAAAGATACTCCGAAAGATACGAACTTTTATGGTTGCCGTTTACCCATGCGCAGAGGAGAATGAGTTTGGGACCCCCATTCCCCGTTCACATGGCTCCGACGATGCCCGGATTCATCTCACGGATGTTCTTAATTAACCTAAAATTGCCCTTTCAATTTTCATGTCAAAAAATAGGAGCAAAATGTGTCCGACCTTGCTACGGTGTGCTAATCACCCTGCGACCCTACCTACAAGACTACTCACTGATTATCAAACAGAAAATGAAAGAAACCCTAGATTGCAACATGCTCCTAATGCTCGGAATAAGAGAAAAAAATAAATAAGAAATATCAACTAATCAAATATCAGTGAATAACTTCTAAAAAATAAAAAATAAAATGAATTATCGAAATGTGAGTAATTGAACAAAATTTCAAATAACTTAAAAGGAACAAAACTCGGAAGATAACTATCGGAACAAAATCTAGGCAGCCTCGTAGGCTTTGCGTCGAAACTGTTGTACACGACTTTTCGTTGAAAAGTCAATTCCCCCCCCTCTTCAAGCTGCTGCTGAAGTCATTATTCTGTTCCTAAAGTCATTAATCTGTTCCTTATATAATATATATAGGGTAAACATGCTTTAATTACACAAAGCTCCCTCGGGCTATGTATAATAACAACCCACAAAATCGACTTTAAAGAACTTTGCACTTTTAATCCCATACTTTTTTTTACTTCTGTTTTTATCCAAATTTCTTGAAAACAAGCTCGAGCAACCTATAAACACAAAAGAACAGAAATAAATATCAATTAACCAAAATGAATGACTAATAAATATAGTTTGGAGAGCCAAAATATGTATGTTTTGACACTTATCAATTTGACAACATAATTTCAACAATGTTTGGCCTCTTGTGTAAAGCATAAAATTCTTGTTCATGAAGGGACTAAAACATGCTTTCGACTTTACACAGGAGCTCGGCTGTGGCTCGATGGGGTTTGCACAATGCCTCAAAGGGCCAGTTTGGCATTAGGCATTGCAAGGCCTGTAGCCTCTGTCAGGTCAATGTATTAGTCGCCAACTCACTTCCACTCCAAGGTTAGAATCAAGGATCCCAATGCCAACGCCATGACTCGCTTGGCCGAATTGGTCCCACGGGACAAGCCCTCCTGCCCGACCCAAATGGAGTAAGTTTATACCCTTCTTCTTCTCCCCCTTGAAATTTATCTGGCATGAATTTCGTTGGCTCTGTCCGCAGTTATGGTCCTTATAAATTGCCCATGCATTAACTAGTGGCATAGTGCCTCAAGGGATCTACCCTTTCCTTGAGTTCATGACGTTTTGCTATAAAAGTAGATGAAAATCCAAGCAGACAGAGATCTCTTGACTCAAATCAAAGCAGACAAAGAAACATAGATGAAATCCATACCGGAAAACAACCAAAAAATACCTTAAGAAAATCCAGAGATCTTGAGTCGAAAAAACTCGTTCACTCTGCAATATGAGGACTACGATGCGTGGCAGCATGCTTCGAGCTCCTAACGAGAAGTAGAATAAGTTTGATGGAAGGAGGAGATATTCACACAATTGTAAGCACACTTTTATTGATAAAGCACAAAAATTATTACAATGCTCTCACAAGTCTCTCTTTCTTTCTCTCACTCAACTCCCTTACTTGTTTCATTACACAGACACTTACATAAGGAAATAGATAGAGAATGAGTCAGAGTTTTGGATTACTCTTATCTCTGACTCGTATCAAAAATACAATCGCAAAACTACATAGTCAACATATGTGGCTTATCCACAAAACCTCCAAACCAACCATAGAAATACCTGTTATTCGTTCCTAAACCAAGCTTACTTTTCAACAGAAGGGCGGGTGAAAGTATTGCATAAACTATCACAGCTCAGAAAGAGCATCCATTAATGCTTTACGAGGCCGAAATACGATCGGCATCAATCTTCCATTTTCCATTTTCCTTCCATTTCCACTTCCCTCGGAATTCTCCTCACCCTTTTCCCAATCAAAGCACTGTATCAAAGTTCCCAATGCCAACGCCATAACCCTCATGGCCAAACTTACCCCAGGGCAAGCCCTTCTACCAGACCCGAATGGAACAAACTTATATCACACCTTTTCCCCTTCCGGGCCATTGAACCGCTCCGGCTTGAACAAGATCGGGTCGGCCCACAACGTTGGGTCATTGTGCAGAGCCCAGTTGTTGACAAGTAAAATGGTTCCACTGGGAACTGTGAAACCTCCTACGACACAATCTTCCGACGCTTTGTGTAGGACATTCAACGGGACCGTGGGACCCAACATTGGAATCAATCTCATCCATTGCTTTGTTAAACTCATTTGGATTTGAGATCAGAAATGAGACTGCTGCTTCCAGGGTAGTTGTTGATGCGTCCGTCCCTCCTACTAACAGTACCTGAATAGAAAACGCCACGGTTACTGAATAAAATCTAAATTATTTTCCTTTTGAAACAAAGAAAACAATCTGAACTGTCATCTTATAGTATACAAATTGGAATCTGTTATTTGAGGCAAATAATTTTTTTCCCCAGTGCCAAGCAAGTCTCTCTTTTCCTACTGTTGAAATGTGGTAGCTTCCACAGTTGTTATTGATCACCGTTAATTGGAATGAAGTTATCCCTAGCCTCCTCCACTAGTCCTACTTTGAAGATCAAGAACTTGTCTTCCGTATGTATAACTCAAGTGTGTCGGGGTCAGTTCACATGCATTTTCTCTAATTCCAGGGACCAATACCTAGGAGGATTTTGAACCCGAGACCTAAGAGCAAGAACTTGTCTTCCGTATGTATAACTCAAGTGTGTCGGGTTCAGTTTACATGCATTTTCTCTAATTCTAGGGACCAATACCTAGGAGGATTTTGAACCCGAGACCTATGAAAGAACAAACCTCTGAGTCACATGTGTTGACCACCATGCCAGGGGTTATAGGATCTAGACGAAATCAATTTGTTTCCATCACATGTTCGGACGCATATTAATCATCTTGACTGGAGTACTTAGGCCAAATGAGGCCGAAGTTAGAACGGATATTAATCATCTTGACGAATCCAGGGATCCTGCTGACCTTTTCAGGTCAGCATGGGTGTTGTCCCTCATCCGGACCGTCCATCTCGACAACTAGACGGTCAGCAGGACGAGGGACAACACCCATGCTGACCCTCCATTTGCATCTTGACTGGAGCAAAATATATAAGCCAATTTGAGTATTCAGGTCTTACCAGTATAATCCCCTTCATGACAGCATCCGTATAGAATTCAGGTTCTGATTCTTCTAGCAACAGCATAACATCAATGACATTTTTTCTCTTCTCTCCCTCCTCAGTAACTAAACAACACATTTTCCTTCTTCTATGTGTATCAATCAGATTTTGCACAAACAAATCCTTCTTTTTATGCAATCTCTCAGTTTTCAAACCCCCTTACAAATAACTCACAGGCTTCAAGAAAGGAAAGAAGTCACCCACAGCAGGCCCCCTGGGGGACTAAACATCTGCCTAATGTCCTTGAACTCAATTCTCCCCTTTTCTGATTCCAATTCATCCCCTTCAAAGTGCCTCTCCCCAGAAACCATCTTCATCATTATGTTGAAGTTCAACATGTAGAACAACGGATTGACCTCCACTTTGCGATTTCCTCCAGCGAACAGATTTTTAGCCAGACACCGGACTTCGTCAGCGCGGATTCTTGAAGTCATCTGAACCCGTGCTGACGAGAAGATCTCGATGGTGGCGAACCGGCGCAGTCCGCGCCACTGGGGGCCATAAGGGACCATTGGAAAAGAGACAACTTCGTTCTCCGGTTGCCTCATGGAGGGAAACAGTGGTCGGTTTGCAAATATTATGTCATTTTTTGTGAAGCACTCTTCGACGGCGGAGGGAGTTGATATTACTAAAACGGGAGGACACCCAAACTGGAGGGAAAAAACAGGGCCGTATTTGAGGGAGAGATTGTGCAGGGCATGGTGGAAGGGCTTTTTCACTAGGTGAAAATGGCCTAAAATGGGAATTCTGGGTGGGCTTGGTGGTAGATTTTTATGTTGGACTCTGCTACTTGGGAAGATGAGTTTGTAGAAGATGAGAGGGAAGGAGAATAGGAAACCAATGTAGAGCAAAGCCTGCATAATCTCCATCTTTTGCCTCTACCAATTTGCTGCTTAGTCCAGCGGCTCCAGTCACATTTTATGTAGCTCTTGTTTTGTGGACCGGACAATTTTTTTTAGGACACATTGAGTACCCAACTGCAAAATTTCTCCGTCGTTGACTTGATTTGGTTTGATGGGCATATTATATGGTATGATGGCATAGCGTAAACTTGCAACAATGATTAATATAGAAAAGATTTCATTGGTGACACTATCAAGTATCAACCTTCTTGAACAAAAAATCATAGTTACCGTGTCGGTTCTCCTCATGGATGAGTTTTAAGTTGACATTTGAATTGGCACCAACGTCATTAGATATTGCGGACATGTTACGTGGGATATACCCACCTGACACCGAAAAATTTCTCGTTATTATGCTTCGTTTGCACGGTATACAATAACAAGACGATGAGATTTTTCCTGGGTTTGCACCAACATCAATTTCTGTTTTGTTTCATCTGTTGAGGAAGTGGTATATATTGGTCTATTTGGAAGAGGAGAGTTGAAGTCATTTTTGGAACAAGGAACCAAAATATTCCAATAGACCAACTTTCTAATACGCTGCAGACCCACCTCTTATTAACACACTCTCACGATCAACAAATCGCAGTTAAAATGAGCCTCGTGCTCTACGACACATATTGCGAAGCAGACCGAAATCAAGTTTGGCAACAGTGTGAGTCAAATCAAAACAGACAAAGAAGCATAGTTGCAATCAATATTCCAGAACTAAACAACCTAAAGAACTAAAAGAAAATGCCGAAGATCTTGAATCTAAAATACACCGATGCAGTCACTTGAGGACTTTGATATGTAGCAGCATGCTTCAATCTCCTAATGAGAACTCCAAACTGCGAGAACCCAAACCTGACGTCGTCTATTAATTCAGAAAGAGAGGCAGCGGTAGAAGGTGCAATGGTCTATGGAAGGGTGGGTGAATGGTGGAGAATACTGGAGATAGGCTTGCGATGAGGCAAGGAGAGGGGAGTAAACAGGAAACCAAAATCTTACTAGGAAGCTATAACCCTCACCAAACGAGGGAGGACGTTGTTTGCTTTGAATGGGAAAAATGCCTACCAAGTATAGTAGTATTGGCAAGTTTCACGAATTTAATGTGTTCATAATATCAAACGAAACCATAAGTAACAGGAGATATACTTATTTATGGAGGTGTTGTAAACAGCATGCCAATCACAGCTGTGCGAAAATGTTCTGGAAAGTCAGGATTTTAATGACTCTCCCCTGAAAAAGTTTCATTTAACATCCCTACCATCCAAAACACTTTTGGACGGTCACGATTGAGTGTTGAGATTTTCTCAAGTAACAGTGCACAGTAAATTGAAACACTGATATGATTCAATTAAAAGTATTGCATAAACTTTGACACAGCGGAATTCACGAAGAGAATAGTTTTCGTACTATTTCGAACGAGATAAACACTCGAATCCACGAGCACACCTTGCGCACGAGGAAAACAAGAGAGAACTCTGAATTTTATTTTATTGAATAATTGAATGAATTACAAGGAGGATTGCACCCTTATTTATACTAGTAGTAGGCCTAGCCAACAAGGCAATGCTTGGCTACCAAGAATATAACTTGGAGCAGGTACCAAGCAAAATAGAACTTTCACAACTCAGAAAGAGCATCCATTAAAGCTTTACGAGGCCGAAATACGATCTGCATCGTCTTTTCCTCTTCCATTCTCTTTCCATTTCCATTTCCACCTCCCTCAAGATTTTCCTCACCCTTTTCCCAATCAAAGCACTGAATCAGAGTTCCCAAAGCCAAAGCTATAAGCCTCCTGGCCAAACTTTCCCCAGGGCATGCCCTTCTACCCGACTCGAAAGGAATCAACTTAAACCCGACCTTTTCCCCTTCCACACCACTGAACCGCTCTGGCTTGAACAGGGTCGGGTCACCCCGCACCCCAGGGTCATTGTGCAAAGCCCAAGTGTTGACAATTAAAAAGGTGCCGCTGGGGACACTGAAACCTCCCACGACACATTCTCTTGATGATTCGTGTAAGGGGATCAATGGGACCGTGGGACCCAGCCGGAGCGTTTCGTTTATGATGCAGTGAAGGTATGCGAGTTTAGAGAGATCGCCATCGTCCATTAGTCGAGATTGTCCAACATTGGAATCAATCTCATCCCTTGCCTTGTTGAACTCATTTGGATGTGAGATCAGAAATGAGACTGCTGCTTCTAGTGTAGTTATTGATGTTTCTGTTCCTCCAACCAACATCATCTGAATGAAAAATCCAAAGTCATTAGAAAAATGTGAATTATTTTGCTTTCAAGGAAAAATTGCAAAATCTGAATTTTCATTCTATAGAAATTGGAATCTCTTATTTGAGGTAAAAATGGTATGTGTCACATTGCACATTGTCATCATATTATTCCCCCGGTGCCAAACAAATCTCTCTTTCCTTACTGTTGAAATAATAATTCGTAACAAACTTCTTCTTAATTCTTTTTTCTTTTGTTTTTATCACTTTCCACACTCAGTGTTAGTGCTTCCACCACTAGCTATTACTACTTTGAAGATCTAAAATGTTTTCTTTTTAAAAACTCACATGGTCCGGATCAATTTGCGCACATGTTGATGAATATCTGGGAACTAGTTCCAATCTTCCCCCAGCAAAGTCCCATTTAAAACCGAAGCAAAGTCACTTAATGACTAACCAACCCCATAAAAGTTGGTAGAACCTAGGAGGTTTAGACTTTGAGACTCATGTGAGAGCAAACTTAAAGGATTTGCTTGCTCGTAGGTTTCATGTTCAAAACCTCATGGATGATATCAACTCTTACGGCGCCAATCCATACTATTCGGGGCTTTGCCCCAACCTCAAAGGGACCATCTCTTAGTGGATGATGGAATTGTGTCCCCAGGAATTACTCTAGGTGTGCATAAACTAATCCCAACACCCTGAAGTTAGCAAGAAAAGAGAGTTTTAGGTTTAATTTACCTTTATGATGGCCTTGATGACAGCATCAGTGTAAAATTCAGGCTCGGATTCTTGTAACATTAGCATAACATCAATGATGTTTTTCCTCTTCTCATCACCCTCCTCTGTAACTGGACAAGCCCTCTTCTTTCTTCTCTGTACATCAATCAGATTTTGCATAAACGCATCCCTCTTTCTTTGCAATCTCTCACTTTTCACCCTCCCAATTACATAACTCAAAAACTCGAGGAAAGGGTAGAAATCACCCACAGCAGGCCCACTTGATGGAGCAAAAGTCTGCTTAATTTCATTGAACTCAACTCTCCCCTTTTCTGATTCCAATTCATACCCTTCAAAGTACCTCTCCCCAGAAACCATCTTCATCATTATGTTAAAGGTCAACACATAGAACAACGAATTTACCTCCGCCAGTTTGCGATTTCCTCTGGCGAACAATTTTTTCGCCAGACACCTGACTTAGTCAGCGCGGATTCTCAAAGTCATCTGAATCCGCGCTGACGAGAAAATCTCACAGGCGGCGAACCGGCGCAGGTTGCGCCAGTAAGGGCCGTAAGGGCTCATTACAAGAGAACCCTTCTCCAGTAGCCTTGTGGAGGGAAACAATGGTCGGTTTGCAAATATTATGTCGTTTTTCGTGAAGCACTCTTCGATGGCGGAGGGAGTAGATATTACTAAAACGGGTCGCCACCCGAACCAGAGGAAGAACACGGGGCCGTATTTGAGGGAGAGATTGTGCAGGGCATGGTGGAAGGGCTTTTTCAAGAGGTGAAAATGGCCTAAAATGGGAATTCTAGGTGGGCTTGGTGGTAGATTTTTAGGTTGGACTCTGCCACTTGGGAAGATGAGTTGGTAGAAGATTAGAGAGAAGAAGAATAATAAACCGATGTAGAGCAAAGCCTGAAAAATCTCCATTTTAGGCCTCTGCCAGTTTCCTTCTAATTAGTCCGGCCATTTATAAGAAAGAAATGTGGTTCATTCTTTTTTTTATTTTATAAGTTTGAAGATTGGTTGGAGTCCGGCTCCTCTCCAATCATTGGAGAGAGTATTCTCTCTAATCCATTTATGATTAGGACATCGGGCTTGGTTTGATGTCGTTTAAATATTCAACCAAGTCGGAAATGATCGATGTGAGTCTTGAATGAACGCGCTTCTTACACGTACGTAATCTCTGTTAATTAACTGTCAACCCTTCGTCATTGATTTGATTCAATGAGTATTAATTATAATAACAGTATAGATTGCGTAAACTTGCAACAATTAGTGGGTATAGAGTAACAGATTTTAATTGGTGAGATTGTCCATCTTCTTGAAGATAAGATGACCCATTCAGTATTGGTCGTCCTCGGTATCAACTTGACGTTTTTCTGGCCAAAGGGCTGAATAGCCGGCTGCCCTAAGCTCTTTAAAAAAATTAGTGTAAATAATTAGGATTTCGTCACTGGACATAAGCTCAACAGGCGGCCCACCTTAAAACTCTTCATAAAACCCCCACGCACTATCTCTAATACATCTTCTCTGTCTATCTTTCTCCACTCAAATTTCCTTCAAAACTTAAAACGAACAAAGTCTAGGCCCCCGAAACCAACCCTAAGTTCGCCTCAAGCCCCAAAAATATTCGGGCCAACATAAGGGTGGGTTTGAATTAAAAAGTTGAGTGACTTATTTTTTTGTTCTTATTCAAATTTTTTTTGCATTTGTTTGTTTTACGTAAAACTTTTGTAACTTATTAATTCGTCTCGACAAGAAGAATCGGAAAAGTAAAAAATTTTGATCGAAACTCATAATTTTTTGAATAAAGACAAATATAAGTCAATAAGTCGGTTTTTTTTTTTACTTATTCTTGTTTTTTTGAAAAAATTATGAGTTTCGATCAAAAATTTTTACTTTTCCCGATTCCTCTCACCGAGAAGAATCAATAAGTCACAAAAAATTGACGCAAAACTAACAAATACAATTTTTTTTTGAATAAAGACAAAAAAAAAGTTATTGTTCCACTTTTAAAGACAAATGAGGCCTTAGTCCGACCAATGCACACCCGAGGAAAAAAAAATCTATGGGGTCGTGTCATCCTCAGGTCTTCCTCATGTCAACACCCAAAAGTTTAAAGATACACACAAGTTTCTAAACTTGTCTATGATCTTTAGCATTGTTGCAGCCAACACAGGCTTATACAAACTTAACTCGAGAAGGCCTGGATTAAATTACAAGCGTGATTGAGTTATATATGCAAATCTCTATTGGACTGAGATTGTATAACTCGTACTCATAGTCATAGTCATAGAGAGTATAGAGAGAACTTGGATGGGTTTTCTTCGTACTAGACTGGTGGGTGAAACTGTTGGTAAAGTTGTGTGTGTGTTTGTGTTAATACTTGTTTTTTTTATCAGGAAAAGCGATCGACAATGATAGGGAAGGAATTACACGAAGCAATAAAGGCCTTTGCTTCGAAGATTATATGAACACATCTCAATTATGTTGGCACTCATTCCTATTCCTTCAAGAAGACCAAGTCCAAAATGAACTTACTTAGTTGGCTGGGAGCTTGTTGAGGGGCTTTTTCGAAAGGTGAAAATAGCCTAAAAATGGGAATTCTAAGTGGGCTTGGCAGGAGGTTTTTATGTTGGACTCTCTCCTTGGGAAGACGAGTTTGTAAAAAGATGAGAGAGAAGGAAGATAAGAATCCAATGTAAGGGCATGGGGTTACACCTGAAAAGCACTAGAGACAATCTAAGAGAATGCGAGATGCTGCCAAGCACGTTTGAAGCAATTTTGCTATCATCAGGACCTCCAACAAACCGACCTCTAAACCAATTCTACGTGGAAAGCTAAGGGGTCCACTTCTCTACTTCTCACAATAATTTTTCCAAACACGATATCCTCTCCTCTCTCTCAACGCACCACCACTGACAGCCACCCCATTAATACCGCCCCACCACCACAGCGATCTTCTCTCTTCTCTCTCCTCCATCTCACACACACTCTCCTCTTGTCGCACCACAACCGACGAGCAACCCCAAACCCGCCCCTACCGCCACCAACGCATCACCACCCCCATCTCTTTTCTCTCACAGGTATCTCTCCCTCGCTTCCCTTTCCACTAATCTACATTTAAGCTGCGGTATTGCACAAAAGTGTTCGGATATTTTTGTGCAATGTGTGCAATCTTGCGATTGAAATCAGACAGGAACATAGTGTTATGCAGCTACGCCTCCTCCAAGGACGGAACCCAACCGTGACCCAATGACTTGATTGATGGGGGTAACTCTGACTAGGGATTTGATAGGATAAAGATAGGAGGGGGAAAATAATTGGTGGAGACACCACAGACTTGTGGTACCACTGAGCCAGCGACTCTTTAGCTCCGTCAGTCAAGGCAACTGGGCAAGGCATGCAAGAAAATCTCACGTGGTGTCCGTATGGCTGGGTTTTTCCGTACAGTGTCCTGCGGAAATTCTCTACAGTCCCAAGCATTCCAGTTTTGTTTCAATAAGTATAATGGTAGAGCAATTAAGAATTAACAGATGTTGCACAGCAGTGCACGTGGCAGTCACAAATGGGTCTGCGCGTGAGGCGATTTGGGGAAGGGTTTCCTCTGATCTAATTTTCTCTCAAATGGGTCTGCGCTTGAGGGTCAAGTTCAATTTGCCGTAGAATTGAGGGAAGAGATGGGACCCACTTTTATTACACTTGGACAGCCACGTGCACTGCTGTGCTGTGCAACATCTGTTCTTAATTGTTGTACCATTAGACTTGTTGGTTTTGTTTGCGGGCATGTGTTAATCTTAAAATTTGAATAAGAAAATAGAATATCGGATTTAGTTAATTTCGCATAGCCCACTCATTTTTTTTTAAAATTGTTGAACAACTCGGATCATTCACACGGGACCCAAAGTGGACCCAGCGTCCCCATTTCATCAGTCCCCATGGGATTATGCCAATTTGTTTGTCCAATTTTAATAATTAATTTTTTAAGGGACATAAAACTACATCCGACTCCATTTTTTAGTCCATTTTAGAAATTCCAACTCCGTAAGAAAACATAATCATTGCATGCCACTTAGACTCAATGCATCCTCCACTCTCATCATTGTAGAGAGAAAAACTCCCACCTCTCTCTAGAATCTCTTTCCAGATCTCCGCTTGGGGGGAGGCCGCCGCCTCCTCCCCCCTTCTCCTTTTCCCCCTCGTCCCTCTTCGCCTCTCTCTTCTCTCACCGTCTGTGCCTCCAAGCCCCAGCTTTGGGGCGGCGGTCTAGTAGAACGGCAAGGACCCCACTGGCCGGCTTCTGGTGGCTCCCATAGCTTTCCTCCTACTTGGCGTCTTCAAATCTGGTCTTCTTGTGGGCCTCCGGTGAGTTAATAAGGTGTGCGGTTGGGCTTGGGGGCTCTGGTTTTTTTTTAGTGTTCTTTTTCGGCTGGTTTCAGTCCGGCTTGTTTACCGGCCTAGTCCGATCTGTTATCGGTCTGAGTTTCCCCAGATTCGGTGGGGTGCGGTGGTGGGAGAATAAGGACCAGGGCTTTGCCCTTGTTTCTATGATTGTTGGTGGGTTGAGGTTCGTCCGGTTGTTATTTTCGGTGAAGGGGTTTGCTACGGTGAATGGCTCTTGTCGTCCAAATTTCATATGCGCTTCTCGGGTTTGAGCTGAGATCCGGTCCGTTTGAGTTTCTCTACTATCTAGACCTTGATTAGTTCTCATCTGGCGATTTCGCCGGTCTTGTTTCTGCAGGGGATGCCTGTGTCGAAGTCTGGGTAGTTTTGGCTCATTCTTGTATCTCTTTGATCAAATTTGTATTATCTACTGATCCTGTTATGAAATGAATTGAATGTGTTCAAAAAAAAAAACCATTGCATGCTTTATTACTTGATTTTTCTATTTTACCCTTCAATCATTACAGTGTACTCTCAAATTGTCTTTTCTTATTTTTGTTAGTGATAATACAAAAAAGAAAAGGTAAAACTGGGAATTCGTCAAATATTGCCCATTTGATTTTGAAATTGAAGAATAGTTGTAGTGGGACGGCAAATAGTGTTAACTGGGACCAAAAAAATGAGGATAGGGGAATATTATAGTAACTTAAAGTATTTTACCTACCAATATTTGTTCTTCAATTTTTTTTGAAAAGTTACTTTCTTTCAAAAAATACGAGAGTAAAAAGGAAATTTTATCCATTTAAAAATAAAATAGACAAATAAATTAAGACGGATGGAGTATGAAATTTGTTTGTACAGTAAAAAAACAATATTTTGCATTTTGTGGATTTATTTTGTTTGTGAAGATTGACTTTTTTTTTGAACGGCTTGTGAAGATTGACTTTAGGCAATTGGCATTGTATTTTGAAGAAATTACGACTACCATTTGTCTCTCTATATAAAACTCTTACTCCGTTGAAAAGTAACAAAAAAAAAAAAAAAAAAAGGCGAAGTGTATAAAGGAAGCAGAGTTAGAGAGAAAAACTCGGGGGTGGCCGGTTCCCCCACCCCCCTCCGCCCCCCCTTCCCCGTCCTCCTTCTTCCTTTTTCCTCTTTTTCCACCATCTTCCTTTATTTTCTCCTCTCAATAAGGTGGTCGAGACTCTCTCCTTCGGAAATTGAGACCTCCCACTCTCCCCTTCATTATTGAACTTAGGAGCCAGATCTAGGGTTTTAGGTCTGGTTTCTTAAAACTAGTTTAAGACGGCGTCTGCGGCGGCTTCTACCTTCAGTCTGCAGTGGGACAAGTTCGAGTTGGTGCGACGAGTCATCCAGGAGGATCTGCTCTGTATTCATACATGGCCTCTCAACGTCGGCCTCTACAACCCCTCTTTACGAGTGTGTTCGATGGATCTGGCTCCAACGTCGGCTTTTTTTTTTTGGTTTTGTTGTTTTTATTTGTTGTTTCTGTATTTTCGAACCGGTAGTGTCCGTTTTTATTGTACTGTTTTCTTATATATAAAATCAGTATTTCTAGCTGGTCAAAAAAAAAAAAGTCCAAATATCTCTTACCCTCTGTCCCTCTATTCTTAACACTTGTTTGGAAATTTGTGGAGAAGCCATGAGGGCGAAGTTAGTTTAGTTTGGGTTGAGGGCCAATCGTTTCGTTTGGTTAACCATTTCAAGATTTGATCCATTTTTCAGCGTCCGTTTTCCTTTGTTTTGTTATCTATGTCCTCAAATATTGTTAATTTTCAAAATTGTTCATTTGTAGCGAAATTTTCCTAAGATTAATGAAATTCACACTTCAAACACACCCACCAAAAATTCCGCAAGAAAATATGTTTTACATGCAGAATAGTAGAAGTACTACCTGATGTACAAAATCTACAAAAGAGTCAAGCGACACCAACTCCTGACGAACAAAATTTAAAGAAAGGGTGCAATTTTCAAAAGAGAAACAGCAACCCGCAATACCCACCAACCGTTTGACAAAACGCACCGACCAAAGGACAGTTGCCCCAACAACTACTTTGCGGGAACCGGGTTCTTGCTGTGCATTGGTTGCTGCTGCGTGTTCAAAACGGGTTCATCTCGATCCCGATAGTCGGTCCAGACTATACATATGTCTATGTTGTAGAGCTCGCCGAGTGGAAAATCCTTGCAACAACAAAAAAAAACAATCAAACATCGATGACTCAGTAATCGGAATACATCGTTCTCGAAAAAAATAGATGCCAAAAATTGTACTTCAAAATAACTTCCAAAACTTTTGCATAGGAACCTCTGAATATGTATTGATATTTGCAAAAAATTTTGTTAGAACTTTGCATTGAGTGAATTAAAGCAAGCATACGACTATACAAGCCCGGATGTATATTATTCACGCACACATAATGGTGAATAGGGGATTAGCAAAACTGTAGTGTTAAATAAAGCAAATCCGGGGATCCCATAGGTTGGCCTGCCCTACAGTGTTGTAGTGCGACCGATCCAGCAATCCATTTCAGCAATAGACGGCTCAGATTTTAATCCGAGCAAAAACTCTAGTGGGGTTCTTCAAGTTTGAGGCAATTCCATTCTACAGTTTCTACTTGTGGCGTTAAATTCACAAAAAGAAAAATCCAATTAAAAATTCAATGGGCCAAGTGACCCTACTCCAGTACTGAATGTACCTTCTTCAATCTCTACATGGTGAACGGTTCGGATCAACTTTTCAAGCTCGGAATGAACCCGTTTTTTTGGCATAAGCAAGGCACGTCATGCTCCAAACCACCTAAACCCAGAAGGCCGCAAATCCCACTTTGTGATGCCCAGAACTCTCCTTTTCCACACTTTCTATTCCTCTGCTTTCCTCTGAGCCTTCAACTTACAAAACAGAAAAAAACGAATGTCCATAAGGACCATAACTATAGAGATCTTTTTCAACGGTTGTGAAGAGGGTCTGAAGCATTCGGAACTCTCCTCTTGCTCGTGAAAAACGCGTCCGTCGAATCCCTCAGACGCTGCCGTTGTCTAGACTCTTGATGGTGTTTTTCTTGCCCTTCTTGTTGTGAGGTTCTGTTCATTCCAGCGCCGGCTGTGTTTTGCTTTCCACACCATGCTAACAATACAAGAATCAACACCACTAGCTTTTTCAGTTGCATTTTTTCTGTCTTTAGAGAGAAGAAGAAGAAGAGTAGAGATAACGGGTTTGGATTTAGAGAGAGGGGAAAGAAACAGAGGAAGCCAGAAAAGTTGATGGCTTTATTTGAAAATGCAAGAGAAGTTTGGAATGTTAGGAATTTGTGGAAGTTTTGACAACTTTTTAAAGGGACACATGTGAATAAACAAACCGAAAAGCACAAAGACAACTGCTGCAAAGAAAAACACACATGAAACCATTCTTTTATAAACTCAGGATTCCGGGCCATATCACGAACACCTCGATTAATCTTGTGGGATCAATTCCAATGCCCACTAGCGGAAAAACACACATGAAAGTTGAAACCATAAAGTACACTAAACTATTCTTTTTTTGATCATCTAATTTTTTTTTTTTATCATCAGTACACTAAACTATTCAATCAATGTGAATTCTTTCTAATAAGGAGGATAATAGCGTACATCAATAATTGTTAGTCGACACATTGCGACAATATATGATCGGTCTGGCCAATGGCTGAGCGAGAATTTGGATGTAGTAGAGTCAAGTTGTGCAAGAAAAGAAGTTTTAAATCGAATTATTTAGCCAAGAAATAAATAGACAGTTTCCAAATTCTAGGGATTTAGGGGCTATTTTAGAGTTTTCTAGGGATCAAACATGCAAAAATAAGCTACGTGAAGGGCTATTAGAGCAATTTTGCACTCAATGGGGTCAAAAAAAAAAGAAGGGGCGCTGCTATTCACAGCCCTTTATTTTCTCCCATAGCCCACTACATTTCGGTAAATGGTTGTTAAAAATCATACATAACATTTCGGTAAATAGCTGTTGAAAACAATATTATATTTCGGTAACTACATGTCGAAAATATGTTTAATTTTCGGTAAATAACTGCCGAACATACATTTTTCGGTAAATAGCTGTTGAAAAAAATATTGTATTTCGGTAATTGGATGCTGAAAATATATCTCAATTTCGATAACTAACTGTCGAGTATAATTGAAAATTTTTAACGGACTATGAGAGAAAATAAAGAGCTGCGAATAACAGCGTCCAAAAGAAGGGGTCAATTTTACCCATGGGTCTTGATGTTCCACTAAGCACAAAAGAACACTCCAAAATTATAGAGAACCCCACGAGACGTTTTCAGGATTTCTCATGCATGATTAGCATTGCCGCCAATGTGTGCAACAAAAAGTTTTCATAAGTAATTCGTTTTACAAAAAAATTCCACACACAAGTTTTAAAACACAAATAGCTCAACGCTTGTTGTCAAACGTTTTCGAACGCAACTGTATCCAAAATTATATTTATAGCATTGCTCGTTCGTTTATTGGGCTACACCTCCGGACTTTTAGAGTAGAGGAGCATGCACTATCCTTTTGACCCCATCAGCTCACTGCAAAATTGAGTTCAGACCCGTTCCACTAATTACTCAAATAAGTACTTATTTATTAAATTAAATGTGATGTATTGTAAGAAAGTGACATATCACATAAAACGAGGAATAAATACTTAAAAATAAGAAATTTAGCAGAACGGAGCCTTCGTACATGACAAACGGTTCGGCAATAGTTTTGGATTGTCGAAAAGAACAATATTGTAATACTCTGGAATTAGAATTGTTTAAGAAACGGTACACTTTGCAAAATGGTCCCTTTTTACACTTTCCAAAATGTAACCTTTTTATCAAAAACACATAAGGGGTACAAGATGTAATTTTGGTGGTATTGAGTACACCCTAGCCCCAGGGGTTGGTCAGATCTTGATAAGTATGGTCCCCACACAAAGTAATCAGTGTTTCATTCTTTAGGTCTAAGCCAGAAGAAATAATTTTTTCTAAATTTTCAAGTGCCGGCGTGGATAATTTGTTTTTATCGAACCGTGAAAAGAATTAATTAAAATACGCGTAAGCTGGTTCAAATATACTGAACTGTCGGAGGAGGAAAAAAGAAAGTATCGAGTACACCTGCAAACAAGGGACACATCTCACGATGGAACTTTTTTCCCCATTACTTTACAAATTCTCTATGCTTCGCGAGAACTTTGGCTTTTTCCATCTAGCTTTCAGTCCCTTAAAACAAGGGTCACTGACTCGGACCACATTCCAAGCCCAAATCCATCAAGGTTAATATGTATGTATGCAAATCTTGGCTCTTGCGCTTTTTTACTTTGTCTGGGTTGTGTTTTTTGTCTGCTTTCCATGCCAATTGGTCAATTTTGCTTTTTATAGCTACTTCTGCCGTGAGACCCACACCCACGACAAGAAAGAATGAAAAAAGGGGAAGAAAATCCGAGTAGAATGGTTGTTTTGAATCTTGAGTCATAATGAAAGTCTGTTCAAAAAAAAAAAAGAATCTTGAGTCATCAATGAGATATTGACTTTAGCATAGTTATTCCGGTTGATTAGTGAGTTTGTACCGCACACAATTGACCAATGTTTAATTTTTAGGGTCAAACCGCAAGAAACCAATTCCTTGTAAATCTCCTAGTTTCTTCGTGAATGGTCCACTTTTGACTAGACCGAGGACAGATTAGTCGAGATGCAGACAAACTGGCTCGAGCAGCTTGACCTTCGAACCTGTTGGGAGTATGATCGGCCAGAAGTTCTCCCATGTGCGTGTGGACCCAATCCGTTGGGAAGTATCTTCGGAGTCCATTCCACATTGCCTGGACCCATTATATATTAGATAACTCATATCTACTTAAAAGATTAAGCGTAATAAGTGAATCATCCAATTATATATGAAAATCTAACTCTTTTTCCCTTTATTCGATGTGAGTCTCAAATCTTCCAAACATGTTCCCAACCCATGTTCGGATGTTCCCAACAGGCAACAGGACCAAAACTAGAAACAGTAATGAGCAATCTTGGCCTACTGAAGTACGAATATTGAGTGGTCAAGTCTTGGGTAAAAGCATAAACTGATTACTTGAGAGTGCAGGGGTCCTTCCCAATGAACTGATGAAGGATGAACTCTTTTCTTTCCTTTTTGCGCCTCTTGTGGCCCCTGCATTTTTTGAACTACAGAGAAAATAAACAAGGGCATTTTTTGCTTCGCAGCCAAAGGCTACAGCGCCACCCAGAAGATCCAAGAGAACGTTGGAGAAAGAGGAGCCGTTTCGCCAAACGAGGTCCAAAACGGCATTCTTGGGCACACATAGGCCTTGATTCCGGACCCAGAGATGCTGCTAAGCACCCCACAATCGACGGCTCGAATCTTAATCCGACCAACGGACGGTACAGATTTTTTTGCACTTGGATAGATCCAAGCCGTCCGTGCCGAGATGGACAGCCAGATCGGCCGCTCGGCACCGCTGCCAAGCACCCTCGCTTGGCAACAAATCCCAATCCCTTGATTCCTTGTATATGGTATTACTAAAATTCAAGATTAAGAGAAAAGAAACCCATCCCCGAGGATGAAAAAACACAAGAGAGAGTAAAAAATCTTCCCCTCCCACCGCCGTGTAAGGGTGGTGAAAACCTCGGGTGGAGACCGAGGGGGGAGGAAAATGAATTAGAGAGGAGGTGTGAATTTTACATAGAAAGGGAGCTGCGTTTTTCGATAGAAAATACTTCCATTTTCTTGCCTTTCTTTTTTGGGGTAATTTCAATTTTCTTCCTTATTACATAGATATGCTGTGCAATTTTACATAGGTATCGTTCGTCTTTTCATATCCTGTGCAAAATTTTAAAGAAAAAAAAAGCCTCTTATTACCGCTACGACTGTTACATGCCAAAACCAAGAGATCGTGACCGCTACCGCTGGTTCAAACCATGCATATGATACCCCATTTACTGGTTGATACCCGGATTGTCAAACAAGCCCGTGTGAATGTTGTATGATCTCCACATCTCCCTCACCCTTGTTCCTTTGAAGCATTGTTCCGCCATCTAATTGGGTTCTATGCTTATTTCTTCTTACCCCTTTTCAACATTCTTCAACCTTACGCAGAATAACTAACAGAGTTTGAGCAAGAAAATTCCAACTTTTATTTTTGGAAGGTTTCTTATTCCGACTTAGAGGATTTCACTTGGAAAAGAAACTATTTCCATACTGATGGAGTCGGGTACATGATGATGGGTTCCAGGGCAAGAGATATTGTAGCACTTACTGATGGAGCCGGGTCCATAATTAGTGTTACGCAGAAGAAATCAATTATAGACAATAATATTACATGTGGAATCCTGGAACTAGTAGATATCAAGAAATAGAATTTGGGCAATAAAAACTGCTGTAAGTGCCCCTAAAGAACTACTCCATACAAATTCTAAGAAAAAAGAGAGCAGAGCTCAATACAAACGACCAGGTAACCATTTACTGGGTAGGATATTTATGTTGAATCTTGATTGTACTCAAGATCAGTTCCATTCTACCACCGGATGATGACTGCCAGTTCTAAAGCGTAAATTGAAACGCAAAATACCAAAAGGGCATACTTCAAAATTCTTCAACTAGCTATGTACATCAACATAATCCATACTTACTAGCCGAATGTAACACGCAAAACTTGCCATGGAGAAATATGGCTTCCAGCACATTTTGATCACAACAAAAGCTCAAAACAACCTAATAGGATAGCCCAGGTGAACTAGCTAACCTTCTGGTATAAGAATTCCTACGAGGAAACTATTTTCCCTTCTTTGAAGCTGGATTTACCGATGGAACATGAGGCAATTTTCTGCTGTAAGATCATTCTCAAGCTTTATCCACATGCATAATCTTCTCTTCATCTTCTCAATATCTAACTCCAACTATGATTCTTTAACATCTTCGAAATAAGAATTTGGTATCTCCGGAGGAGAAGACAATTTGGACACGCATTTGAACTGTTCCAAATAAATAAGGAATTCGGATTAGATACCCATTTTACTGATAATTGTTTACAAGACAAAGGATTCAAAAGATTGAATAAAATGGAAACCTGATGTTGCTTGTATTTCTCCCTTACTGCCACCAAAGAACTTGCCCTTTTGCTTAATTGCAAATCATGTATACTAAGAATGCATTGCTTCAAGTCTGCCGGTTTGTATCCAGAAAAATGCTGCAGGGATGAAGTCTATAAAAGCATATAAAATTAGTATATGGCTACGCATACAAGGATGAGCAGATGCATCTGGATACAATAAGGGGTCACCTGACCCCACTCGCATTGACAGGTTGCTGGAGCATTTTACATTTTTCAATCGATTTTTCTATTTTAACCCCACTACAGTAATAAATTCCCAAATTTCAAAATGTTGTCATTCTTCAACTATTAATCCATAGTTTGCTTGTGTATCGATAAAGACAAACCAAAACAATTAACAATAAACATGTACCTACTTATTATTTCTAAAATAATTGTTATTCACAATTATCAAATAGGGCATGCAGACAGCAGATTACATGTGTTTCTAAACTTTTGACTTTACTACCTAAAAATCAAAATCTTGACACATCTCTTCTGTACATAAGCTTAGAACTAAAACAAGTGAGCATGAAAATCAGGTTCTTACCCAAGGATGTAACTTTGATTGGATTGTGAATCTCGAAAGAAATATGACAGATGCAGCCACCAAAGATGGTAAGTATTTCACACAGCCATAGTCCAACAAACTCAACTCTGATAGGTAATAGCACAAGAACTCCAACTTCAAGTTGGGAGTCTGCAGAATCATGAAAACAGAAAATAAAAAAAATAAAAAAAACATTGAATGCGTCAATTAAAAGCCCTCACGTTTGGCATTAGATAGTCATAGAGAGAAACAAGGTTAAGCTTACTTTGTAACTTTCTTGAGCAATTTTTATGAGTATTCTGCATATAAATCAACAAGGCAGCAATAGTCAATCACTAGAAGTGACAAACTTCATTTATACATGGAATATTAGAGCTTAGGTGTACCTGAGAAATGTCTTAATTGTGGCACTGCCGATTTCAAACTTTAGATACCCAAGTATATCAGCTTCCATTTTTACCACCTCTTTCTTTGTATATGTGTTGTTTGTTATGTAGCAGAAATCTCCCACTTTTGGAGGACTAATCTCCTCATACTTTCTGCTTATCACAATAGAACAAAGAAACAGAAGGATCAAATGATCAATTACTGAAATGGGATTATGTTCAAAAGCAAAAACCAAACTTGAAACAAGAGACCAAGATGCTTACGATGCAATGAGCATCGAAGAAACCCCTAGCAACTGAAGCTTCTGCCGGTCGAGAGATTTCACAGACAAAAACCTATCAATGTAAGATATGGATAGATAGAGAGTATCAGAGAGAAGCTTGTACTCCTCTGCAACTTCCACTAACCAATCCACCAAAATCCCTCTCATTGTAGGGGTAACATCTTTCTGGACCTTCACAAAGTAATCTGGTAATGGTCTCCTCTTGACCTCCATCTAAACAAAAAAAACCAATAGGCCAAAAACATGAAAACCAATACCAATACCTACCAAACCTCATTCATATGAAAGCCAGACTTTTTGGTGTTCAAAAGCAACACATTACTCAGCTCTTAAAATTAAGAATACCCATTTCAAACAGAACTGAAAGCGAAACACCCCCATCTAACAAAACCAAACCAAACTGAGTCTCATATTCCAATCAATTGGGATAGGCTACATGAATCCTCATTTTCCATTGAACTTTGTCCGTTCACTTAGATTTAGTAAGCCCAAACTGTGAATATTGATAGTTGATGCCAAACCATTCCTAAATGCTCAACACTAGGAATACCCAACTCAACATGGAAAGATCAATGACAGCAAAAAAAACCCTCGAATTGAAGGCAAAACCCAAAATTACGTGGAAAGATCAATGAAAATGGAGACGTAATCAATGTTGAAACAAAACCCATTCCTTAATTGTAATAAAACTATGCCTATATCTAATGGAACGGAACGCAATAGCCCTAACCTATACCCATCATCAAATGGAACGGAAAGTACCTAATTTACTTCGTTACAACGGATTCATATCAAATTGAACGCAAAACAAATGAAGTTGAATAAAAGGCTCAACCTAAATGAACCAATTCTTGATTTTGACACTAACCCAGTCTTCAATCCACAAAACTAAGCATTACCCATTTCCAATCTAACCAGATTAACAAAGGATCAATGGAGACCCACTAACCTCCATATTATGAAGATACTCATACATCTCAGACTCAAAAGGCTCACTCATTTGGGGATCTTCCAATTTCTTCGCCTCAACATTCGTACTAGTCACCTCCTTCCTCCCCTTCTTCTTCACATTTCTTTTCGGCTTCGGCTGCGGCTCGGAACCCAGATCCCTCGTCGCCGGAATATTCAACAGGTTCGGAATCTCACCCAACGCCACCCTCTTCATGGTGGCGGGATGGGGAGGCTCCGGCGCCGCCCTCTTCCTCCCTGAGCGCGTGACCCGCACGCTGTTTTCCTTGTCCGCCATTGTTTTTTCTTTTTTCTCACTCTAGGAAACTGAGCAAGGGTTTGGAGGGAACGATGTAGTGAGCTGTGAGGCTTTGTAGTGCGAAGAGAGAGAGAGAGAGAGATGTGTACCGCCACTTCTGCAGTTTGAAATTTTTTTGTGTTGCGCGCTTTAAGATTTGTTTGGGTTTCGATTTAGTGTTGTGGTTTTTGAAGTTTTGGGTTTTTGGAGGGGAAATATGATTTTTGATTTGGTGTTCGAGTAATCCTGTTTTCACACAAGTCGTGTACTACTTTCTTTTCTTTTTTTACTCCGTATAAGAAAATGAACCGATATAACTTCTCCACGATCCAAATCTGAATTGCAAATTTGCAAGGGACATGTTTTGGACATTTATCTTGACTTTCAATAGTTCAAATTCATTAAGGACTTTAGCCGATGAAATAACGCTTTCAAACAACCAACAAAATAGATCAAATTTTCATTAAGCTACTTTTTGTAATCCGAATCTGTCTTACATAAAAGTTAAATTTAAAATGAAAGATGGGTACAACTTAACAGTTATTTAGTGCAATATTAAGATTTGATGAGAAAGATAAAACTCTTCAATTTATTTTAAAAAATTAAATTAATTAAGAAGAGGTTACAAAATTAAAAGAATTTTCTTGAGTTTAAAATTAAGATAAATGGGTTTTGCTAGAAAATGCCTAGTGGGCATCCACAAGAAGACAAAAATTATGTACTTTTTTCCATCTCTTCACCTCGTGTTAGGGGTCTGACACGGATCCACTCCGACTATGACGAAAATACCCCTGCTTGGGCAAAAAATATTCGAACCTATTTTATTTTTTCTTTATTTAATTAATACTAATGTTTATACGCTGTATTTTTTTTCTTTTTTATTTATTTAAAATTATTAGTGTTCCAATTTTCAATCCGGTTGAATTGGTGGAAAGATCTTTTTTTTTTATCATTTTATCTTTTTACAAAAATCAATTCACTTGGATAACAATAAAAAAGAACTATTACAAAGTTGAAAGGTGTTTTGGTAACTTCATACTAAAAATAGAAAGGGGAGTGTGGTTATTAAGTAGCCGAGTGCGGAAATGATCACCCCCTCAACAAATTTGTTCGCCAGTGTTATACGGTGTTATTGTCGTTCTCAATATGCCAATGGCATCAATTTCATCCCCAATGTTCCAAAAGTCAGATTCCTTCCATTTCCACCATAAAGGGAGGGGCATTTTAGGAACTCTCGACCTAATTCTTCAAGGATAAGAATAAAGTGGACATGTATTTTGGGATCCAAGACTGTGCTGCGAAATTGCAGAAATTTGGGCAGCCAAACGGAGCCCTTGTTGGCTGAAACATTAGGACCAGCACACCTGACGTCGTTTCCGTCTGGTTGCCCAAATTTCTGCAATTTTGCATTATACCTACAAAACAGAATGACCGCATTCAGTAGAGAAAAATGCAAACATCTTTCCCTAATCCCTCATCGACTCAAACCAAAACCATCGACTTCTGTCAAAACCATCGACTCTTGCTGCTCTTGTCAATGACTACATTCAAATGACTTTTAGAGAGAATATTCATTGTCCATCTATACGACAAGCTCTTTTACTTTTTTGACTTTGTTGAGTGAATCCAACATGTAGAACAGAGAGATCCCAAAGCAGGAGAATTTGGAGGCTTGCATGTCATTTAATTTTAATCTTTGCGAAGTTGTGGCTACGTGGGAACAGGTGAGCCTGCTAGTTTTGTCTCTTAACAATCAATTTCCAGTGTTGGATGCTCATGTCGTCATCCAAATACTCTGTTTTGATTTGTGCCCAGTGGAAAACATTTGGTATACAGAGAAGATTGGGACAAATTTTCAGACGCTACATTTGAAATTGTTTGGGTTTGATTTTTTGCCTAGTGCATTTTGCAATTTGGAATACTCTATTATTGTGGGTATAATGTGAAATTACAGAAATTTGGGCAGCCAAACGAAGCCCTTGTTGGCCAGCACAACAGCAAAACGACGTCGTTTTGCTGTTCAGCACGATGTGCAACACGAGCTGCACAGCATAGTCCCCGGATCCGTATTGTTGGGACATCCCAAAATGAAATGTTAAATTAAAAAAATGGACGAGGCAGTACATGCATGGTTATCAGTATCACATAAATAATACATTCATAACTGGAATAAATTCATTTTTATTTCATCAAACCAAACTCAAATCGTGACTCCGCACACACAACAACAGTTATAACATTTGGAATTAAGCTCGATCACAATATGTATTTCATGTAAATTCCATGCATAGTTTTACAAACACAGTGATATCAATGTGTGTCCTTAAGACTTATAACAAAGGTGAAAAAACAACGGCTTCGAAGAGTTTCGGGAGATTTAAAAATTAAACAAGCACAAAAAAAAAAACTAATTAAATACGCAAGTATAGAATGGAAACTCCTTCAAATCCGATCTTGATTCAAAGGCGTCAATTGAGACAAAAATGGTTCTAAATGCGCTCGTTCTCTGGGCTCTGCATTTGGATATGGCTCATTTCCTGCAAACCAAAATACATATTTTAATGGGTCTCATTTGCTTCACATGTGAAATCACCTGAGGAATCATCATCGATCATTGATTACATGAGAGAATCTTGAAAATGGTCGGTCCATCTACTCTAATCTTTCAAGTGATTAAAGATGTTTAAGTTCAATCAACTTGTACTACTGAGCTCATAAGATATGATATACCAATCAACTTGGTATATCATTTTCCTTATAATTTTTATTTTTCATAGTATCTTTTCATTTCATTTTCCTTATAAATAGTTAGGAAAGGACGAAAATGGGCAAAAGAATTAAAGAACCTGTGGGGTAAAATTGAATCCAAGGTGAGAGATTGACATCAGGAATGAAGTGCCCGAACTGGGCCGGGTTGTCATCATCATCCATGCCACTGCTTGGGCTTGTCTCATCGTCCAGCTGGATGTTTGGGCCTTGGAGGCCCAAGGTTGAAGATTGTTGTAATCCCATGTTGTTGTCCATGCCATTGGAATTTTCTCTAGAAAAAAAAAAAAACTCACAAAAAACAAGAAGGGAAATTAATTTATCCTATTTTTGTTCTTTCGAAAGTTTTTTTTAGGTTTGCGTCGTATTTTTTTTAAAAAAAATTTCCGATTCGTCTTGATGAGAGAAATATAAAAATACAAAAATTATGACATTCTTAAAACAAAAAATTAAGTCAAGCTGGAAATCATTTAAAACAACCAAAACTTTTATATTATTTTTTGTGATCATTTCTATTTTTTTGTATCCAATTTGGATCACGTTTTTTACTCTTCAAACTCGAGCTAAAAAAAGTTTCTTAACACCGAAAACAAGCCAACATTAAAGAAAGAAATAAGTGAAGCCAGTTCAAATTAAGTTTGAACTTTCTTTCTTTTTTCTTTTTCCTTTTTTTGTTTTGATAAGTATGTAGTTTTTGGCTCGTTTTGGACTTCTCGGCCTCCGTGATTTGGACCAAGGTCTTGGTGGTCCAAACCAACACGTGTTCTACATTTCAGGAGGTTGCTGATTTTTTGGTCCGAACCAGCATGGACGGGACAGGTTACTATATAAGCAATTTTTAGGATTTTTTGCTTATTGTATTGCATTCACAGCAGCTTTTCTGTGAGAGGCAAAGAGCAGAACGCTGAGAGATCTCATCTGTAGCCCTTTGGGCATCCGATTACTTCCGTATAGTAAAATCCTCGATTGTCTGACTGCCTGTGGAGTAGGTATTCATTACCGAACCACGTATATTTCTGTTCTCTCTCTCTCTCTCTCTCTCTCTCTCTCTTCTGTGGTTTGTTCAATTACAAAGCAATTAATTACGTCTGTTTCTGAGTTTGTTAACGCTTCCGCACAAGTAAGTTTGAACTTTCTTCACTAAACCTAAATACAAATTAACCATGTTCCTAATTAGTATGCATGTACCTGATGGGAAGAAGGCCATTTGAATCCAAAAACTTCATGATCTGGACTTGTGGGTCTTTATTATGTGGCAGCCAATCCATGATATGATTTGGATTTCTTGTAACCAACCCATTTAAATGCACAGTAGTACTCTCTGATGGGAGCTCATGCATCTACCAACAATAAACCAAGAAAATAATCAATTATCATCTTCATCTCTTGCATGTTGAGCATTAGCGCACAACAGGCTCCCTTAGTTTAGTCGTCGTTACCTATTTCTCATCTACATCGTGTCTATATATTTCTCATCTACGTACATTCGAGTTGCAGGCGATGATGATTCGTATATATATATCAATTCTCCTAGAGAAAAAGGGAATGTTTATACGGACCTGTGGAGTCGTTTCTGGGTTGTGATAGTCGTAATTTTCCTCCAAAACTTGCTGTTGAATTGAGACTTTCATTAGTACTACTCCTACAATATACAATTAAGTATATACAAAGGGAATGCAATCTAAGCAGCAAAAGGATATGTAAGAATTGGATCCTACATACTCTGCGCATACAGACTCGTTTTAACGTCTCCTCAAGGATTTGCTCCCGATACTGGGCCTCACACAAAGTGGTAATTTCACAAGGATCGCCTTCGAAAATCCTACAATATATATAGATAAAAGAGTTGGATTTGGATCCTACATAATGCTTGCGATTCCCAAGTTCTTCTATAGTGGGGTCGTACAAAAAGAAATTTAATTTCTGCATAGAACGTTGCGACATGCATTTCGTTCTTTCCAAATAAAAATTTAGGTTAAAAATATCACTATTCTACCATCCTGGTACCCCTCCGAATAAAAGTTTTGTTTGTACATCAGTACATGCATGGAACTTAGGACTATAAATGAATCGAGCAGTTCGTCTCGGCTCATTTACCAGCTCGTTAAGACTCGAGCCAAGCTCGAGCTTAAGTTTTTGGCTCGTTTATAGCCATACCTGCATGGTAGTAGGTTTTCATGATATAGTAGTAGCTAGGTACCTTAACCGCCTGTCCATACCCTCCAACTGAGACTTCATTCTCAGAATTTCTTGTTGAAGTTCCTGTAATTAATCCATGTAAATTAATCATATCCAATAAAATAATAACTGATAAAAAAATCAAAAAATAACCTAAAACAGTTTATTTAATTCCTTCATAAAATTGAAGTCTTGCATAGCTAGGGATATTAAAGTTCGATACCTCAACTTGCGAATCAGCACTCACTGGGCTGCTTCATATGTATGACAGGAAACAAAACAATTTAACCAAGTTAAAAACAAATTAATTAAAGACAAAGATGTCCGATAAGAACAACAACAACAACAATAATAATAGAAAAAGATAAGTGTTACTACAATACACACCCCTATAATGTTTGGGTTCGATATGTAAGCCCTTAGATCGTTTTGTATTATATGTATGCAAATTTATGATATTTGTATAAATTCATCACATTAAGACAAAAATTCGGAAAACATATAAATGTCATGAAATCAAGATTGATGCAGTGAATGAATGTAGTGCAAATACTGCAATCCATATGTGATGAATAGAGTTTGTGTCATGATTTTATGTCTAGATGTTACGAATTTTTATGCAATTTAAGAGATCCATAATGTTAGGGGCGGAGGAGGAGGGGGAGGGAGGACTTGAACCTTACACCTCATGCTCGGGGACAAAGAGCCGTGCCAACTGCACTGGCGTCCCACTTGCATAATTAATTGTATGAGAAAAACTTCTTTATAGAGCTTTCCGCAAAGAAAGTTTACGGAACTCAATCTCGACCGTCCAAAAGTATATTGGATGGTCCGGATTGAAACAATTTACTATTGTTAATAGATTATCTATTAGCGGTAATAGATTGCTTTTAATCCGGACCATCCAAAACACTTTTGAGGGGTCAAAATCGAGCGCCTCCATAAAGAGCCGTTTTCCGTGAATAAGTATCTCTCAATTAATATTCTCGAGACAAGCTATTTTCTTCTCTCTCCCTCTCATATTTTGAGGTTGAATCCAAACCTTGCTACTTGGTAGCTTCTATCTGTTTCACCTTTCAGCTTGGCCAGAGCTCTATGCAAATACTGCAACAATCGATCAAAATTATGGATTAAAAAATAAAAAATAAAAAAATTATGGATTAAATACAATCATATCAGCCGAGACATATCACTGATGGCAACACCACGACCCTGTTCGTTTTGGAATTTTGGATTTGGATTTATATGCAATAAGTATAGAGAGAAATAGAGTAATGATTGAAAATAAGGGTAATGATCGGAGAAATATAAAGAGAAAAATGAGAGTAATGATTTGAGAAAAATAGAATAATGATTAGAATACAAAATCCAAAATCTCAGAACGAACCAAGTCAAAAAATACGAGGCCCACAAGTGACGAATCAACCAATATTTACAACCATAGACGACGAAAATGACTCAATAGCTCGGTTTAGGGAGAGCTTACCTCTTGATTATGCAGCCTTTTGCCATTGATGTCCATATGAGAGAGAGAGAGAGAGAGAGAGAGAGAGAGAGAGAGAGAGAGAGAGAGAGAGAGGAGTAAGTACTGTACAAAAATAGAGTGCATATTGGTATATATGTATATAAATACACACGTAAAAGCGTAATATAGAGAACAATTTTGTTTATCCTCGGTGAGGGTACGTTGATTGCATGTCTCATTTCCATGATCGAAACAGATCATTTTGTGAAGGTTAATCTATAAGGAGACCATGCAAAAATTCTTCTCAATCAGATATCGGTGTAATTGCTTCATCTAGGAGATCATCTTTTTTCATTAAAATTCTCAACTAAAAAATTAAACTTGTATATCAACCGCTTACGATATCCCATTGAACTCCATTTTTGCATGGCTTTCTAACAAATGAAAAGAATACATTCAACGATTTCGATCATCGAATTGGAACTCAAAATGAAAATACCTTCGCAAGGGTGAACAAAATTATTCTTCAGAAAGATAAGGCAAAAGATCAATATATATTATTTTTTTAATCGAAAAAAGTACTACCTCCATCCCAAAATGTTTGTCCGATCCGCAAAACGATGACTAAAAAATAACGCATTTCTTTCGAGAAAAAATTTAATTTTTTTTTTCATAAATTAAAAGAACTCATCAATATCTGCTAATCAATTATATTGTTGAAAAAAATTTAAATTTTTTTTGCAAAAACTGTATTATTTTTACGTTCTCGTTTTACAGATTAGATAAACATTATGAGACGGAGAGAGTAATAGTTTATTCGAGAAAACCTAGCAAAAGATCTAAATACTTACCGTCCTCGCTCGTGCTCAGGAAGATTCACATACCGTGCCATAATCTCTTCAATGCTTCCTCAGACACAATTGACATAAAAAAAAAAATACATAAATAAGATCATTTCACTTGCCTTGCTTAGATCCCTTAATTTAAATGAACCAGAATACAAAAGATTAAAAAAAGATATGGAGGAGAAAATGGACATAGGAAAATGAGTCCATATCTTCCGTGTCTGAAAATTTATGTGGCTTTGTGCAAAGAAACTTTTCGGCATCTCAGGCCTTGGAAAAAAATTCACCCACATAATTCAACAATCGAAAACCTCTCATCATAGAGGCACATGAATTTTTGACACAAAGGATCTGGCGCCTCGGAAAATATATAGCTAAGTAGTGCATGTGAATTAAAATAAAAAATGAGACCTTCGATTGCCCGAGAAGAGGCTGAGTCTTCCGGAAGGGGAAAACATGATGAGAGCAACATCAACATCGCACAGAACAGATAGTTCATAAGCTTTCTTGATTAGCCCATTTCTCCTTTTCGAGAATGTCACTTGTCTGTTTGTTGTGTTCTCTATCTTCTTGATCTGCAGCTTCACCCTCCCCATCTCTCTCTCTCTCTCTCTCTCTCTCTCTCTCTCTCTCTCTGTTTCTTCAAATGGGTATGGGTATAATTTTCTATGCTAACAAACCCAGATAGGGTTCGGTCTGGTGATGAAATTTGTGAAGATTTTTTTGGGAACGCGGAGAAAATGGTGCAGTAATTGAAGAAATGGTCTCTGGTCAATGTTGCGATAAGAAGTTGAGAAAGTGATGATGAGAGGGGAGCGGAAAAGGTGGGAGGGAAGGAGCTAGGGTTAAACAATGAGTTTTGTCAATGTCAGGCTTCTACTCAGAAGATGACGCCAGAGAGAGAGAGAGAGAGAGGGAGGCGGTGTGTTGGCTGGCTAACGGAACGTGCAGGGTGGTGATCTTTGGAAAGGATCCGTTTTCCTATCGCTGCTAATCCTACATAAACCGACCATGGCCACCGATGGTCACGTGTGGCCCACTCCGGACCCTCACACAAATGATCCATGCGAGGTCCCAGCTAGTCGATAGTTTTAAAATTAAAAACGAGTACGTCCGTAAAAAATCAGCTCCATCTGATATGTATAGATTCTCAATTCAATCTTCTCATTTCTGAAAAATTGGATAGATTGGATGAAAAATGGAAAGATTGGATTGAGCAAGTAAACATATCGCATGGAGCTGATTTTTCGCGCGTCCACTAGATTTTTTATTTAAAAATTATTGATCGGCTCAGATCATCTGTGCGGGACCTGTAGTAGGCCCCACGTGTGATCGATACGCATGGTCTACACGTGTGGTTGGTTTCTATAGCAGCTTCCTTTTCCTAGGGAAAGAAAAGGCTCCTCTTCGATTTTAAAGAAAACAGGACTTTTGTTTGCTACATCCCGAATATATTTTGATGATGATCCGATCAATTCATCTTGTAGTGTTTATTGAAAAAATATTTCGTGCTAAAAATCATGTTGATCGGCATATATCCGATTATAAGATGGCTATACAACACATAAATTTTAATTTTAAAAATATAGACTATCGAACTTTATTCGAAATGAATATGTTCCATTCAATTGTTGAACAATTTTCAATAATTTTGATTTTTAGCTAGCGTGAAAGAATTTTGTTGATGAGATCTACAACATGAACAACACTATTGATCGCCTTAATAGTTCCGAAGCGATACCCAAGAAACCAAAGCTAACTAGTCTAGCTTTTTGCAATGATACGCATAATAAAATTAATTGTAATGTATTTAAACAGTCGAAACTCTCCTTGTTTAAGCACTTTTTAAACATATTATCTATCTAGGGCTAGTTTCGGGACTTGTCTCTCTCCTTGGCAATTTGACATGGAAGTGCTACGTGCTCAGATCACTGCATGCAAAGCCGGCCAATTGTTAGTGCCAGTTTGACAACCTCCTTTTTGCATTTTCAAGTTTTGGGTGCTTGGCAAGAGCCATCCATTACTCATTTTCCAAAATGATTTCTTCAAATTGTTGTTTAGAGAAGAAAAGTGAAAAAGAGGGCAGGAGGAGCATTTTAACTTCTCATTTTTCACTTTTTTCATTTTAGTTAACAAAAAGACCTACCGAATATATTTTGTACATATTTCTCAAACACTAATCATGTTGCAAAATACGTTCTGTATATATCATCCAAATACTCTGTCAAATTCAAAATATATTCTTACCATAATTCAAAAACTAAAAAGTTGAAAAGTTAAAAATGAAAAGACAAAAAGTAGGCTTCCAAACACCTTATTGTTGGTTGTAGCTACGTGTAATTATTCATGGTGCTAATAATTTGTTTGAGGCAAGTCAATAGGAAGTTTTGCTCTAACTTTAATTGAATCCACACAATTGGGCGGTAAGATCTATTCCCTAAACTTTGTTGGAGTGCACGTAAGATCAGTCAGAATGTACGTAAGCTGACCTAGACACTTGATTATCAAAAGAAATTTATTCACTATTTTCATAACGTACGCCTTGTAAGTGCGAGCATAGAGCAGCATTCTCGAGAATTATGAGATAAGGGGAGGCGATGAAAACCAGAGACTTCGACAGCCATTGACGTCACTGCATGCCACAGTGCCACTGCAACAAAGTTTTAGCAAGATTGGGAAGGAAATTGTCAAGTGTCTTCAGTTCTTTGTTTTCTTCGATATTTTATTGTTTTGCTCCCTCTTACCTCCTCACGGCTCGCCACTCGTGTGACTGACTCTCTCTCCAACGCCCACAGTTTCTAAGCTTATTATGTGCCATAGGGTCCACTTCCACCCCCTGTTTCCGGGGATGATGCCAAGTGTAGTAGCCCCGAAAATGGAGCTTGGATCACTCACCGAGCCATAAATGCACCGAGCGCAACCAAGAGGATCCCCGACTTCGGCATATGGCACAGAGACTCTCGGGATCCCCTCGGACCGCTCACGAGCCACAGTGCACCGAGCGAAACCAAGGAGACCCCCGCCCCTCATTCAGTGTAGGGTTCTGGGACCCCATCGTGTCCCCTCGGGATATCGCTCGGTAGAAGGCATCCACCTGGGGTTTGTTGCTACCTAGGGCCGCGGAGCATGCTCGACCCCGACTCCTTGAGACCTCTTGAAAAAAGACAGTTACGCTAGGAGGGTCCCAGACGGTTATGCCTGGAGGATAGTCATTGGGGGATGATCTGGCCATGTGTTCTGTAACCACCTTATCCCATTCATCACATATGATGTCACATGAGGCGATTACCCAAGCGTACCCTCCACGCGCTAGCTTGGAAGCCAAGCAAAGCAATGTCTATAAATACAAAGGGATTCTAACCTAAAGAGGTATGTCATTCTACCCTAATCCGAGACCTATACACTTCTCCCTACATCTAACTTGATCCTCGGAGGGTCACTGGGCTGCCACAACCCTAGTGGCTTATTGCAGGTCAGGTGGCGAGCGAGCGGGCAGAGCGGCGGAGGAAGGAACCGGAACCAACCCATGGTCAAGTGGGGTGTCGAGCAGCATTCGACTATTTTGTCGATCTATTCATCTTGGTATGAACGGTTCAGATTGAATCTGAGCACATATAGATTTGAACCGTCCGTAACTCAATCAAGGTCCGAGCCGTTGATTCATGAGAGATGAACGGCCGAATCGACTGCTTGACACCCATTTAATTTTGGTAGGCTATGCTTGAATGCATCCGCCATTCTCTCAACCCACCCAAGGCAAGGGTTTCAAAGTAAGAAAACTGTAGTTGGGGTTTTCAAGGGAATATTGAGGTACCCAGTTTTGGAGTCAGATTTGTATTTGGAGGCGGAAATTTAGAATAAGTCAGTCGCCAATGTAATAATTATTAGCAAGGTTCACGTACGTGTATAAAATTAGTCATCCATAATACTAGAAAAAGTGACAATATAATCTTAGATTACTCATCAAACAATATATTTACATTAATTTTACGACCTACCAAAAATATACCTCCACATTCTTTCAATTCTTCGAAGTTGATTATGACTTTCCTAGAGTCTCTTGTAACATAGCCGAGACAGCGACATGTTCTCTACGCCAAATATTGTTGTCATTTCCTAAAATCAATTTTTGTTTTTTAATTTTGGATCGTATTTGTAAAACGAAAGTACAAAGAAGAAAATTAAAGAAGATAAGAGAGAAGGAAAATTTAATAAAAATTGGCCCAGTACAAGACGAGAAGATTTATAACTTGCTTGGGGATGCTTTAAAGTATGTTTTAAAAGCGTGGTGAAATTTTAAAACTTTCAACATTTTCTGCTTCATAATTTTTGTACTTACCAATGTCATTTTTCAAAAATTCAAAGATTTTCCACCGACTTTGGACAATTAAAAAAACCCGCGCTGAATATTTCTCACCACGCCCAAAACGTGAAAATAGTTATTTTTATTAATACAAGTATTATTGCATGAAACAACAAGAAATTTCTCAGCCTCCAATAAATGAATTTCTTAATGCATTAAAAAAAAAAAGGGACTCCGTTTGAGTACATCTTTATTCTTTGCGAGACATAGGTCCTGAAAATAAGACGAGGTAGGTGAGTTTGAACAAACTATTTAGTGACTTTTTCGCACGATCTTTTTAGTTATTTTTCTCAATCCTTACGATCATGCAGTATGACTGCTAAATCATGTTTGCCTTCTTGATGAGGGAAAATCAGAAAGTATAAAAAGATTTACCTAAGTTAAAAAGAGTTCATATAACCCAACAAAAAAACCAAAAAAGTCAACTATACTTTTCCTTTGCCAGAAATAAGTCCTGAAAATAAGATGAGGGGAAAATGATGACCAATGACATGTTTTGATAATTAATATCCGTCAATGACATTTTCAGCATTAACAAATCTTTTCAGCATGTTCGTAACGGGTATTAATTATCAAAATACGTTATGGGCCGTCATTTTTCCTAAGATGAGGCAGTGGCTCCGGCCATTTTCCACCAGTGAAGCCCTTTCAACGATGGATTAAGGCCCCAAATTGAGTTCTATATGTAGGTTGGGCTGAGAATATCACTGATACATAAATTGGGCCTGTCAAGGCGTCAATCTGAAAGGCCCTGGCTCCAAAGTGGTGTCGATCTCACAAGTTCGGTCTCGTTTCACTAAGGTTCTTATTTTTTTTGGTATTTATTTTTCGTTTTACGAGATAGGTCATTCTCTCATAATATATCCTTTAATTTAAAAAATCAATAGTACTTATTTTAGTTAGTGAAACGAGGCCTTACTGCCATCATGACCCTTTTGACAAATTTTAAAAGAAAAAATTATAGAGTAGTAATTTAATGGAAAGGAAAGATTTTACCCCAATAAATAAGGGCATCTCCCGTGGTTATTGCCATTCATGTTACAGTGTTATTTGGCCAGCTATCGCTATTCGCTAGGGCCGCCGTTCAAAAAAAAAGCTATCACTGGGGGCCTCGGACTATTGGATCACACCCACATGGCCACGTCTCACGGCAATTGAATTGCGCTCAAGAACCTTAGATCACAACTCTTGGTGCTAATGGCAATATTTGGGCAAAGCCAATTTCACAACCAGATAAATGGCCAAGCCTTTTTTTTTTTTTTTTAAATTTTGCTCTTAAAATGCCGCACTTTGGAGTAGATAGTAATTTGGGTCTTCAAGCCAATATTAGGCTCTGGCATCTAGGGCTGTAAACGAACCGAGCAGCTCGCGAGTTTAACTCAGCTCGTTAAGGTTCGATTCGGCTTGGCTTATTTAGTAAACGAGTCGAGCTCGAGCTTGAGTTTTCGGCTCGACTTGTTCGACAAAAGCTCGGTTCGTTAAGGGTGACTCGGCTCAATTAAAAAGGCTCGTTTAATAAATGACTCAGTTCGACCCGATAAAAACTCGGCTCCTCGGCTCGAGCTCATCAAAATTTGGCTCGGCTCGACTTGTTTACAGTCCTACTGGCATCCAAAATGGCTGCCCATCGGAGATACTCTAATAGTGAGAGGAATAACCGGGCCACTTGGCCCAGGAGTTCACATTTATGTTATCTACCACCTTGACAAGTTCAATTACAATACGTTATCCATCACTGTGCCAAGTGGATGACTCTTTTCAAAAAAAAAAAACTGTGCCAAGTGGTAAACAAATAGATATGTTACCCACAGATAGTATATGCACAGATCGTGCACATACGGCTTTGTGGGGCCAACTACGGTGTTTCCACAAACGATCCATGCCGTCATTCTCTTTAAAATATTTTTCGAAGTCATGACGTAAAATATCAGCTCAATCCGATACTTCTAAATGCTTAATCTAATCTTTCAAATTTTTTCTTAGACTTTAGAATTTTGAAATCTCAAGAAACATTTAGAAGATTGAATCAAGCACTTAAAAGTATCGGATTGAGTTGATTTGTCGTGTGATGGCTTAGAAAATTATTTTAAAGCTAATGAACGGCTTGGATCGTTTATGGAGACCCCATAATAGATCCCACAGAACTGCATGTGCATGATCTGTGCACACACTATCTGTGTGAGTATCATTTCTGGTAAACAAAATTGAGATAGGTAATGTTCCTAGTTCACTTTTGCTTAGTAAAATATTCAGCGCCTGATATAGAACCTCCAAATATAAATTTGAAAATAAAGTACTAAAGTGTCAACCAATTCGAACCCCTTAAGTTTCTCGTTGTAAAAAATAGCTTAGATTAGTAAGATACACATCGTGGCACAATCATCTGCCTAGTAAAAAAATTACTCACTAACCACAACGAAAGCAACACGGGTCCAACCTTTTTTTTTTTTTTTTTAACGGAAGAACGGTCCTACAACCAGGCCATTAAATGGACCGACTACACAATCTAAACCTCCGGGAGAGTTAGTGCGGCCACACCAATCGCTACCCCTCACTTATTTCAGGGTACTCACCCGACGAAGAATCAAACCCCAGACCTTGAGAAATACTCTCAAAACTTAGACATCCGCTCGAACTACTGGGACGACCCCTGAGTGTGTCTTTTTCTTCGTCTTTCTTCATCAATTGGGCTACTTGCTGTCTTTAAAATGAAAGAACGAAATTGCTCACATGGTTTCTCGTGTGATGCGTAATAAGATACTCCACCGTAGATCTATTTGATGATATGAACCACTCGTTTTGTTAGACTCGATGAACGAAGCATATTTGAACTACTATCCATCTGAATGTAGCAAGTTTGTTACTAGAGAAATTGACGGTCTGAGTCTGACTGTCTATCTCTTCTCCCGACCAAGCTATTACCAATATTCAATCAACTGTTTTTTTTACGTGGAAGATAAACTTAAGTTCTATTAAACGAACAGTTCAGATAATTGAATGGTATTTCTTTTGTCTCTTTTTAAGTATCATGTTTTGTAACTCTAATTTATTAAGAAGATACCATCATTAGAGCAAGTTTACCAGTCATTTGCTAAAACAGCTCTTGAACAGTGCATATTTTTCATTTTATCTACACACATTTTTTTAATACTACACCAATACAATCTATTTTACCTATTTTTTATTAAAATAATATTAAGAGAGAGAGAGAGAGAGAGAGAGAGAGAGAGAGAGAGAGAGAGAGAGAACAAATAAAAAAATGGATTGCTTATGAACAGTTGTAAGCTATTTTTAGCTTACAACGGTAGATGGGAGCAAAATATCTCCTTGTTTTCCTTCTCTGCTGCAGGGGTATTTTCTCCCCTTTTGTAAGCCAAAATAACTATAAAGCTACTTTGAAGTAACTGATAAACTTGCTCTTATACATTTCATATCAACTTTTATCTTAACTTTCCCTACTTATCCTCTATGGAAACATTATTATTACACTTTTACTCACTAATTTTTCAAAATGGAATCTACTTTTAAGGGTAAAATAGAAAATGCACCAACATTTACCTATCAATTTTAAAAAATAGATACTTATTGAGAGACAGTCTAAAATGAAATACTGAACTCTGAAAAATGATCGGAGGAAGAACCTCCAAATGAGCCTTATTTGTGTAACATATAGAAAGAACCACGTAACAAAAAATCTCAAGAGGATCTTTTTTTTTTTTTTTTTGTTCGATGAAGAAGATTAAACTAGTTATATTGATATGAAAACAAAATATAACAAAACAAAACAAAAATAAAGAAAAGCCGTGTGAAACCAAACACCGAACCCATTAGTCACAGTCATGACCAAGCAAGACCCGCAACCAACTTGAACTTGTTCTCGCCGCATACTAAAGGACCATTTCAAGAGGATCTTGAATGATGCAAAGTCAGGGACGCACTTACCACATCCAGTTAGGCGCCCAAACCGCCCAAACTAAATAGAAAAACAATAGGCAAACACCTACCATTCATGAATACTTACCATTCAAATATACCCGCCAAACTCAATAAACCGTTAGTTGTACAAAAGCCAAAAACCACAACCTCAACCTCCTAAATCTACTAGTCTCCCCTCCCTCCCTTCCTCCCCTGAATCCCAACTCTCTCTCTCTCTCTCTCCCTCTCTCTCATATCACAAAACTCCCAATGTATAGACCAGTCTTGGAGCCTCTCAGATACCATACCAACAACCCACAACGGTGCCAAGAGTCCTTAGCTCGTTTGCTCACTCCCCTGACCCTCTGGATTTGTGGCATGTAATTCTTCACCTTCTTCATATTTTCCTCTCCTACCCTTCTATTCTGAAACAGCTTGGTTTTGCCTGCCCCTTCTGTTTTTTGCAGTATCTGTGACTCTAAAGTATGGGTACTATGGGAATCGTCACCTTGTGCTCGGACCTAGCTCATCTCGATTGCTCGAGGCAAGCTCTGTTTTTGTGAAGCAAATCCAAGTGAGGGATGAGTATGAGAAAGGGGTTTCTCTCTATGGGTTTTCTGAGAAACCGGAATTGAGCCTGGAAAGGAATTGGAGTGTTTCGACTTATGTGATTGTCGCCTCATACGGTCGAAAGGTAATTTCATTAGAATTCTTTTCGAAAATGATTTTCGCACTTCTTTTTTTATTTTTATCATTTGCACTTCCTGTTCTTGTCTTTATTTTTGCGAGTTTGCAACTGGCCCTTTCGTGTGCGGTGTGCAAGAAAAAGAACAAATTAATGGGCAATGTCGTAAATTCACATGAATGATGACTAGAAAACAAGTGTAGTCACAGAAAGAGTGTGAATCACTACTCGTTGTTTTGTCCTAATAAAGATCTGAATAAAGATGTGTCCGGACCGTCCAAAGCACGGACGTCCTAAACGGTTCTATAAACTCATACACATCAAACAGTTTTTGGCGCATCTATCTTACAAAAAATTCAGTACTATTTGTTATTTTTCTGTGAACTGCAATTTTGATTTTCAGGGATTTGCCTTGTGGTTGAACAAGGGTTCCACCCTCGGGATTAGATGGGAAGCTCAGACTAGTTGCTTGGGTCAACTTGAGGTGTCTATCATTAAAGGTAAAAGTCAACTTTTGATTAAATTATGTTTTTTCACTTTTACATCATGCTTATTAAAAAAATCAATTTTCTAATTCCTTTTTCTTTTTTTTCTTGGAAAAATCTGTTTAATTTTGGACCTTACAATTTCCATTCACTTCTTCGACAGGGGAACGAACTCTCGAGACGTTGATACCTACTTCAACAAGTCCCCCTGACGCCCATGCCCTATCTGAACCAGTACATGGTAAGAAATCTACTCATTTAAGTATCATCATGTACAAATTGGGTTCGGATTCTCTCCCGTCCAAGTTTTGGACCGGCGGTACTGTCCGAATCTGGACCGTTTATTACTGCAATTAACAGTTTGGATTTGCTCGGAAGCCCTTATCGGGGTTTCCTCTGGTTAGAGTCTCTGACTAAATCTGAACCTTTCATCGCAACAATGAACGGTTTGGATTTGAACAATCCCCTCGAGTCCAAATTAAGGACCGGAGAGGATCTAATTCCTTAACACGTTAAATACTCGAGTTCTGATTGGATCTTAGATTTCTGAAGGAATTAGTAAAAAGGAAGTGAAAACTTAATGAATTCTTTTCCAATATTTCAAGAAAATAAATGAAGTGGAATCCCTCTAGTTCTCATTTTTCTTTCAAGATTTATTAGATCTGCCATTGGTTTTAGTCAACTTCAATTACTCCATGTGAAAATAGAAGTCCTTGGGTAATTAATAATCTTCTGTTTTCTTTCCTTATCGATCTTAACTTCATTTTAGTCAAATGTAGAAGCAATACTACTCTACTGAAAAAACAAAATGTGTACTTGTTTTTTTCAGGCAGAGAAGCTGAATATGCAATTGAAGAAGATGACAAGTACTGTCTGCGAATCGTGAACACAAATCCCAGGAGCATCATAATGGTGGTGAACGTTAACGTTTCGTCGAAGATTTACGATACAACTACGGCGGAAAGCATGTGTTCGACTACGAATGGTTCGTGTCGGCTAGATCTTCTTTTTCCTAACACCCAATTTGTCGCGGTAACTACCCCCAACAACGTAAGGTCCCTTCCATTGAAGAAAAAGCGATAAAGCTTGTTCAATTTCCCTTCCCTTTATATTAAATCGAGCTGCAAATACATGATCCAAACACAGTCTTAATGTACTGGAAAATGCCAAGAATCTAACTTTGTTAAATTTCACTGCGTGCAGGGGGAGCTTGGGGAGTGGTACATAGAGCTATCTTTTGTGGCTCGCGTAGTAACTTATATAGCAATTCTAGGTACCGTTTCGAGCTTGATCTACCTTGCCTCTGAATTTTTTAGAGTTCAAATTTTGTTTAGCTAGTGAACATAAACCACTTTATCTCGGGGGTTCACATTGGGTCTTGCTTTGATGTTCATTCAAGGCATTGTTCTAAAGCCGATCTTTAAAAAAATCAGCTTAATATCATATATCGACAAGGGTTCGATCTAATAACATTTGTATTTGTTAAGAACTCCAAAAACATTTAGTCTTACATTTCAATATCTGCCTAACCTAATCATGGTTCCTTCAGGTTTTGTAATCATCGTCATATTCGTAATACTAAAGTACCTCGGAGCCTGTGACGGGGATCACACTCGAGAGGAAGAAACACATGCGAGACAAGTAACAGAGGCCGATCCCCTGATACCCGAGAAGCCATTTCGGTTGCCATATGGGACCGGCGATGAAGATGACCTTGAGTCTGGATCATCTAGCTCCTCTGAAGATTTGTATGACGGGAAGATTTGTGTTATTTGTTATGAAGAGCCCCGGAATTGCTTCTTTGTTCCCTGCGGCCATTGCGCCACTTGCTACACCTGTGCTCAGAGGTATGTTATAGCATATGTCCTGTTCAAAAGCAGATTACTTTTGTTGGATTTTATTGAACTTTGGTGATTTTAATAAAAGTATTGATCCAAAAACATGTTTTCATGTGAATTTACTCTAACGGGTCCGGTTTCAAACCAATTTGAGCATATTTGTATCAATGTATGGTTTTATAGGTTCCAAAGTGATTTTATTATCCAATTTATGAGTTCTTCAAATGGTTTTTTTTTTTTTAAATCTCCACTCTCTATGTATTGATTTGGTTCTTGATTTACCACGAAATAGAACCAAATCAAGTTCATGGATGAAAAGAGCTTCATATCATTTGTGTTAAATGTATGGAGATTTCATGAGGATTAGTTGTGCAGGATCATGGATGAGGAGACCAAGGTGTGTCCAATATGTAGAAGGCTCATTCACAAAGTGAGAAAACTGTTGATTCCCTGAACAGTTTCTCTCAGTCTCGTGATTTTGTGCCAATAGAAGTTGTATGAGTTCAACGGGATTGCATATACATTGGCAGCTGAATCACATAATTTTTTGCGTTGAAGGAACTTTGTAGTATTTGAGAAAGGATTCATGAGATTTTACGGTAGAAGTTGTCCATTTCCGCGGTGGCTTCAGAGCAGGCAAACTTATGCAAGGCGAATAACTTCCGTGTAAAAGTTCGCAAGCCGATTAGCATTCCATTCAGAGTAAGTTGTTCTATGAACGGCAGTTGATATATTTTATGGCCCATGGGTTCAGGTTTTTTTTTCTTTTTTTTCTTTTTCCTGTTATTTGCGAAACTAGTGTGCTGTGGTCTATTTGCCTGTAGACAAAAGTCCTCTGGGTTTTTTTTCTCTTCCATTGAGGAAATTGTTTTAGCTGAACTTTTCAGGTTCACACAAAAGAAAATTAAACAGTGACATTTGACCATTTTTTTATTGAATTGTATTATTTTGGTTTGGAAAGCTATGTTCCGTTTACCGTGACTCGTGAGATTTCTTAGATTTGCGATTTGAGAAAAATGAATCTGTCAAGCAATTGCCGTCTGGAAGTACTTCAAGGCCGATGGACTTTTCCTTCTAAGAAAACGAATTTGTCAAGCAAATGTTCGTTTTGGATTTTGTAAAGTCAAGCAAGTTGGAGTCGAACCCAAGAAACTCACCTCACCAAGTATGGCTACACGACCATCGGGCCGAACCCGAAGGTGTCAATGATCCTTGTTAATTATTTTAACTGCGTTAGATAACTATGCCGATCGGATACATATTAATACATGATCACCAGAAAAAAAAAAAAAATTGTCTTGAACAAACTCTACCGTGCTTACACTAAACCCATCTGTTTTAATGTTTAACATGTTTCAGTGAGTTATTGATTGGTTTTTTCAAACAAATTTTTTTTACATGATTACAGTATGTATTCCAAGAGTTCTACATAACAAACAAATGGTTCTGACTGTCATTATGGATCCAGAAACAGCCCACAACAGCGCTATGCAAAACTTGAACCGGAGATGGTCCAAATTCAAGTCTCCAAAGTCCAAACCCCTTCTTATTCTTTCATTAGCTCTTCAATTTGTTTTTTTTTTTTTAATTACTTTGGCGGCCGCAAAGAAAAATGCAAAAAAAAAAAAAAGAAAAAAGAAAAGAAAACCTACCATAGAAAATATAGGAGGAAAGGGAGGCACTTGTGACTCACTTTGGCCGCGGCGGGCGGGAACTGACGAAGAAGAAATGAGCGGTCCAAATAATTATTCCTGGCCGCTAATAATTGCTCTTGGCCGTAATTCATGGCGGCTAGGAGCAATTCTATGTGGTCAAGAGCAATTTTTGATGGCCAGGAGCAGTTCCAGGTGTTCGGTCTGGTCTGTTTTTTCGGGGGTTTCAGTCCGACGTTAAAATTGAAATGGACGGTTGAAATTGAGACAGATGGGGTGTGTTTATGATGGACGACTTTGATTGATCGGTCCAAATCGGTATAATTTTGGGATATATCGGTTCGGTTTGATCCAAATCGAAGCTGACCAAAACCACCCTTAAGCAGACCAAAAATCGAACCAATCGGTCGTTTATTCAGGAGGTTTTCGGTTCGTTGATTTTCCTTGCACCCCTACTTTAATCCCCGGGAATCACGAAATCTCATGCCCTCTTTCGGCTTTGATTGGGACTGATACTGGTTGGTCCGGATTTTAAAAAAGCTTTTTCAACTCTTTTCTAGAAGAGATTTTTTTTACAATTCGAACCGTCGGTGAATTTGAGAGCGATGGAGGAATCGGTGAATAGAGCGGATGGGATAGGCTTTCTGACCAAAAAATCAAATCTCAAGTCTCAACACAATCTCTAGCAATATCAAACTTGGAGAAAGCTATAAGAAATATTTTTCCTTTCATTCAATTTTTTTCACTATATTGTTTTTCCTTCTCTCCACATTACACATGATTTGTCTGATCTTCCTTGGTCCTCTCTCTCTCTCTCTCTCTCTCTAACATCACTGGCATCACCTTTCTTTTCTTTTCTTTTTCTCTCTCTCTAGACATATTTTCTTTCAATCCAAACAAGGTCCATCGGACTGTATACGAACCATCTAACTGAAGGACATAAATAGATCAGTAACATTTAGTTCTTAGCGGTCCCCATCTGAATCTGACCATTACCGTTACCTTGATCGCCTTCACCGTCGGCACCAGTAACTCTCTTGTTCATCTCCAACTCCCTCATTGTCGTCCTCCACCCGAAGAAGGTGCCAAACAAGACCTGCATTTCCTCGAGGGTCTTCCCCTGCGTTTCAGGCAGCAGCGTGTAAAAGAACACCCATCCAACCATAGCCACTCCCATAAAGAAAAAGAAGGCCCCTCCGATGGTAATCGCCTTCGAGAAGGACAAGAAGGTCATCGATATAACACCGCTCATCACGCGGTTCACAGCCACTACCATGCTCATCCCCTGGGCCCGCAGCCTCAAGGGGAAGATCTCGGAGCTGTAGACGACTGTGACGGGCCCCATACCGATGGAGAAGGTCGCGACATATGCCAGCACTGAGGTGATGGCCAGAGCTAGGGCCCAGTATAGTTTCTTGGTGGATTGGTCTATGATTGTTAGAAACATCCCTAGACTGACGAGGGACAAGATCATTCCGGCAACGCTGGTTAAGAGTAATGGCCTTCGCCCAACCCGATCCAGAAAAAATGTGGCCACGAGAATGAACATGGTCTTGACGACTCCTACCGCCACCGTGCAGAGTAGCAACATGTCTTCGTTCGTTATACCTGACAAGTGATGCCACCAACAAATAGTAAACAAGGGAAATAATTTCGCAATTATTTGATTCTTCACTAGAGAAATCTGAAAAGTTTAAAATAATAATAAAAAAAACTATACATTATTATATCTTAGACTGTCTTTGAGCAATCTAACGTGAATTTATTTGTGTTAATCTTTTCTCAACTTTTTTTCTCCATTATACGGTTGTTTCAAAGAGAATCGAATAAGTAAAAAAAAAAGAGCATAACCAGGGCCGGCCCAAGGTATTTAAGGGCCCTAGGCCAAATCATTAAGTGGGGCCTTAAATTTTTTCGCAATTATACAATAATAATAGATAATTTAGACATCTAAAAAATCTACACCACATTTCACGCAAAATATGCTTTGGTGAAGTGGCTCGGGTTTCTCCTTGTATTTTCTTGGCACAAGTTCAAAACTTGGTAGCAATTAGGGTTGCGGACAAACCGAGCTGCTCGTGAGCGGTTCGCAGCTCGGCTCGTTAGTGGCTCGTTCAAGCTCGGCTTGGAAATTAAACTAACGAGTTCGAGCCGATTTTTTCGGCTTGTTTTGTAAACGAGCCGAGCTCGAGTTAGGATAAACTCGGCTCGCAAGCCGGGGTATATATACTTAAGTTTAGGGTTTTATTGTTATTTTATAATTTATTCTTTCCGTTTTCGCACACCAATACACCCCGCTCTATAGGAAAATGAAAGATATATATTTTTCACAATCAAAATATTTTTGGTTGTATTAGGCCTATGCTAGAATATATATACATTTTTCATTGGTTCGTTGAGGCTCATGAATAAGCTCGAGCTCGAGTCAAGCCAAGGCACGCTTGACTAAAGCTCGACTCGTTAAATTTTCATTGAGCTCGAGCTCGAGCTCGGGTTCGTTACAAACTTAATAAACAAGCTTGAACTCAGTAAAGCTCGACTTGACTCAGCTCTTTTGCAGCCCTAGTAGCAATAGATTTTGCACAAGCCTTGTTTTTTTTTTTTTTTGGACAAATAAAAATTTAAAAGAAGTGTTATGGGCGGGATTCGAACCAACATGTCTTATACATTTTTTGTTTTGAACAAATAATATATATAATTACGCCTAACGGACCCCTCTTTTTGAGCCAAAATTTCGGACCTCAGACCTCTCAAACATAACTAGCAATAAAATATAAACACAAACTCCATGGGCAGAAAGATGAATTATTTTAGTTAGATATAGAAGTCCTAAGTTTGGATTTTGAAACAATAATTGACATTGCATGTGGTAATATACCAAGTTGATGTAATTTTATTATTTTTAGTTTCTGCTGTACCTGCTTTCTTGAAAATTTTGGGGCTGTACAAAACGACAGCGTCGATGCCAGAAGTCTGTTGAAAAAAGTGAATCCCGATGCCGGCGATGAGAATATGCTTAACGGGGGGAGTGGGGTGGAGAAGCAACTCCTTCCAAACATCTTCTCCGTGGCTGCGCTTCGGCATCTGGACGACGTCGTCGTCGCACTCCTCGGGGATCCTGGCCGCCTCCTTGATGTCGGCCAGCCGAAGCAAAGCCTCCTCTTTGGAATCGGACGTTCTATCCAGGACTCGCTTCGCGTCCCCGAGTCGACCCTGGAGGACAAGCCACCGGGGCGACTCGGGCATCGCTTGGACTCCTAGGGCCAGGAAGACCGACGGGATTACTCCGACTCCGAGCATGAGGCGCCAGCCTAGGTGGAGCGGGAGCTTGGAGAAGGCGTAGTTTGATACGTAGCCCAGTAATATACCTATATAAAACAATGAAAATAAGATTAGTAGGAATTAGTGGACGGAAAATGCAAAGATTTTCTCTACATGGGTGAAAAATACAAGTTCACTAGAACTTGGGTGAGTTTACGCCATTGGCTAACGGTATTTTCAGTATTTTAGTCTAAAAAAATATCCACCATTCAAGACAATCAATTTTCTTAATTAACCTTGTTATCTAAAGTGTATTTTAAGTGTAAACAAGAGGTATTTTACCGTCTATCTGAAGATAAAAAAAATATAGCGTAAACTCACATTTAGGATCATTTTTCCTTGTCTTGGTTGGCTTTCTTCGGGCCAAATACAATTTTAAGAAAAAGAAAATGCTGATTTTTAGAAAAATCATTTGCGAAGCTTATCATTATTCTTTTTTTAAGAAAAAATCATAATCAAGTTGTGCTGCCATAAACAGTCAGTAGGATTTTTTTTTTTTTTTTGGGTGGCGAAAGAAATGGAAGAAGGCATCACAACAAAGGGCCGAAAGTCATAGCGAAGTTGGCATCCACGAACCTCGACAATCATGTACCCACCAAAGCCCCGGGGGAAAGACAGCCAGATGGCAAGAAGCCAAAAAAACCTCCCAACAAAAACAAGAAAGTGCAGTACTGCTACAGTGGATGAAAAAGTGAACGCCAAAATTGGCTCGACCAACAATCAATTTAACGATATTAGAAATAGAAGAACACACGTGATTTCTTGGTAACATAGTACGGTAGGAACTTTCAAGGACCGTCTAGGTTCAGATTCAAGAGGGATCAAATTGACAAAATTGAAAGATAAGGGAGAAAAAAGAAACAAAGTGTATACTTTGAGTACTGATACTATTATTTCATCCTACAATTAATCACTTCATTTCATAAGTTTTTATTTCTTTTAAAAAATCCTGTTACTATTTTACAAATGATTAAACAACTTGATTTTGTGGCTAATTTTACGAAGCTTTTATTCTATTTTAAGAGATCTATAAACAAGTGAGAGGAAATTTTTTATTTTCTTATCCGAATATATATATATATATATACACACACACACATACACACACACGTGTGTGTGAGTTCTCAATTATTTTCCTTTTAACAAAAGTGCAAAAAAAAATCCATTGATATCTCCGAGGGGGCATTTTCGGGTAATTAGAATTAGGTCCCGTTCCAGAACATCTTCTTAAAAAATAAATACTTATTTCACATTTTCAAAGTCAAAAATAATATAAATGAAAAATAATTTTTAAATTTTTTTTGCACTGTATAAAAGATCTCGATGAGATCTATCAAACTAGATCCATATTGGTAGAAAAATTATTTGCGTAAACACATTATTTTTGAGCTTGAAATTACCTTCTTAAAAAATAAGTACTTATATTGAGTTCCGGAACGGGGCCTTATTGATATAAATAAAGTTAGACAACGGCTGCCAAACAGGGCCAACTCTCGCACGTGTACAATGTGGTCTCATTATTTAGTGCTCCAACTCCACACCTTTTCATAGAATTTGGTGATCCATAGTACTATCACGTGATGATATAATGATTTGGAAAACTACATGACGAGTTTTTGGGACTGTTTTATATGGTTTCGTTCTGTTAAGATTTTTATTTTTTTTAAATATTTATTTTTTGTTTTATTCTTTCATAATACAATACGTTTAGGCTTCATTTCTTTCGATGTAAAATAGTTTACAATATAAACTATTTTTTTCAAAAAATAAATTTTAAAAATTTATTTTTTGATATTTGATTAGCACATAAAAAATACATAATTGTTTTTGGATTCCATCTTAGCACATGAGGCCACATTTTTATTCCTTCTAACCGATGTTTTACAATATCTTAATTTGTTTAAGGAGAAATTTTTCAGTGTGAGGTGAGTACCATGTGGTGCTCGCTTGGCATATCTGAGCCGTCCATTTCAGTTTTAGACGATTCGAATTTTGAGAAAGAGTGAGGAGGGGAGAGGGGAGAGAGAGAGAGAGGATTTTAATTTGGACCGTTTAATACACTTTTAAATGATTCGAATGTGCCGAGCTGGCACCACACACTCGCCATATACTTGCACCATGCACAAAAATCGCTAAAATGAGTAAAGTTACGGTAACTTTGATTTCTGACCATAGGGTACCGAAAACAAAAAACGAAAAACAACTCACGGCAAAGACAAAAAAAAAGGAAAATAATTTCACACTTTTAAGCAAAATGTTTTACCTTAAAAATATTTTTCTCTTTCTTTTCCTAGCTAAATACTTAATTTAGTTAGTGAAATACAAATTATAAAAAACACGAAAACAAATATTTGGAACAATACCGGCGTTAATGAAGACTTCAGGAAACGAGGTAAGAAATCCGCGAGACGAAGCGGGGGAGATTTCGGCCGTGTAGACGGGGGCGATCATGGCGGCGTAACCGACTCCGACGCCGGCGACGAACCGGCCGACCATGAGGAAGGCGTAGTTGGGGGCGAAGCCCATGAGGAGTGCTCCGACGAAGAAGAACACGGAGGCGAGCACGATGGTGTAGCGGCGGCCGATCCAGTCGGAGGTGCGGCCGGCGGCAGCGGAGCCGATTAGGCAGTAGATATTCAGGATCCCCATCAGGACTTCCAGCTTGGTGTCGCTGATTTTCAGGTCCTTTTGGATGAAGAGGCCGGCCCCACTCATCACCCCTATATCTGCACCGTTGAAATATTAGTCCTCGTTAGATCGGTTTGGTTATGGAATTTCGACAAAAAGAACAAAGAATCCATTGAGCTTTTTTCAATTCGTGTCGATCGGTCCGGGACGGGGCGGAAAGATAATCGGAGCTATTCAATTTGTTAAATCCGACTAAAACATAATCAGTTTGGATTGGACATCGTTTGCCATATGAGTTCTCTTTAAAAGTGAACCGTTTTAATCATTTTTTAAGTCCATAATGAACCGAAAAAACTCGAAACTAAACCGGACTGGATCCTGAGGGACCGGAGGTCATGAGCTCAGGCCATTTTCTGGAAGTTTTCCTGTTCGGTTGCCGATTTAGAATTCGCATGCCAACACTTTCTAAAGATATCGTTTTGAAAACACAAATACTACTCTTGCGTAACAATCTCCTCTTTTTTTCCCATGAATTCATTTTGCATACATAATTCCCGGTCGTTTCTCACAAAATAAATTACTACTTCCCAAAAATTCCTGTCAAATTTGTTTGTTGTCGAGAGTTGTGTGCGTAGCATTCCTCCAAAATAAATAACTTTCCAAAATTTCTTTCAAACTTGTTTCATGAACTTCAATATTTTTCTTGTCTGTGCAAATTATTCCTATTTCTTGCGGCTCATTTGGATGGCGAGAAAATGAGAGATAAGAAAGGGGAGTAGAGCCCTTTCTCACCAAATCTTACCATTTTTTGAAAGATTAGGCCGGTGAGAGGAGAACGGCCAATCAAAACATATTTTTTTTTTGGGTATTTTTCGTGCCAAAATGTTCAATCGAAATGAGGGATTTCACAAAAAAAAAACTGTAACCCTTTCCAAAGGGGCTATTAGGGAAGTGATTTTCTAGTAATATAGAAACAGTTTCAGTTTTATTGCAAAATGAATTCTATTCGGAGAACTCCTTTATTTTCGAAAAGCTGGTTCTCGAAACAGAAACACATACTAATAGAAAAGAGAAAAAAATGATTCTGAGAACAGAAACACAGATGACAGAGGTGTGGTTTGGAAGATAGTAAAACATACCATAACCAAGTAAGATGGAAGCCATGGAGGCCAAAATGGCACAAGCAAAGGCATACTTGTTCCGTTTCGATTTTTTCGGGGGATTGAAACCCGGAATCGGTGTAGTATTATTCTTCTGGCCAGAAACGGGAATCCCAATATTGGCTTGAGGCTTCCCGTCCGCCATCGTTTAGAGAGAGAGAGAGAGAGAGAGAGAGAGGTGTATGTTATGGGTACTGGAGGTTCAAGGCGACAAGAGCATGGAGGTAGATGAAGAAGGTGTTTTATGGTCCTATGGATATAACAAATGTGTTGTGGAGGGCTGTGACAAAATATATATAGACTGAAAAAGGCTTGGACTTAACTCATCATCAGATGGTGGTGGTGATGATTACAGACTAGCTATGTCCATGGAAAGGAAAAAAAAAATCAGTGCAGATGGGTACACGTGGTGTCCGTTCAGTACATTCAAGCTGTCCATTATATTTTTGACGGTTCAGATTTGAAGAGAAAAAGAAGGAGAGAGAAAGTATTGGTGTGAGAAGAGAAAGAATATTTCAATCCAAGCCATTCAAAAGTGTATTGGACAGCCCGAATGTGTCAAATGAGTACCACATTACTAGTGTTTACTCACCCGACACCAAAAAAATTTCTCCCATGGAAAGGTCAAATATTGGACTCTACTAGTGTTTACTGGTATCAATTTTCAGAGAGAGGACCATCTTAAACTTGAAATAGACTAGAGAGAGGGGGTTTGGCCGAGCGAACACGAAAGAGTAAATAAATGTTTGTTTTTTATGAGGTTATATGTTTAAATCCTGCAAATTCTAAATGTTTCAAGCCTTGTGCGGTGATGGAGGGGCCTGAGTCACCTTGTGTCGGTACTGGGAGGAATGAAGATATTTTTCTATGTTATTAAATACTAAGGTCTCGTTCCACTAAATAAGCCAACTGGTTTATTTTTTTATTTTTATTCAAAAAGAATTCGTATTTGTTATTTTTCATTAATTTTTTGGAGATTATTGCATTGTCATGACAAGAGGAATCTAAAAAGTAAAAAATTACGATCGAAATCTAATTTTTTTAAATAAAGACAAAAATAAGTCAATTTTTTCGTCTTTATTCAAAAAAATTGGATTTCAATCTTAATTTTTTATTTTTTAGATTCCTCTTGTCATGACGATACAATAATCTCCAAAAAATTGACGAAAAACTAACAAATACGAAAAAAATTTGAATAAGACCAAAAAAAAATAAATCAGTTAACTTATTTAGCCGAACGGGACAATATCTGTTTATGTCGTTAATTATGAAGTCTTTCTAATCATAGTTGTAAATTATTTGTTTTTGGTGACAGCTGGTAAACATACATGTGCTACGGACCACAATCCACACCAACCATGTAGTACATACGATGTATTTTGGTTTTTTCGTAACTCATTGTCCAGATGAGCTTACGCGAATCTCAATTAATTTTGAAATCCTAATTTCATCGTGCACTTGTGAGACTCCTAATTAAAACACAACAAATCTATATATAGACCGACCTCAGAAGAATTGATAACATCTAACACGTTTCGAACCTGAAATCTTATTAAATAGAAAATCCCTAAATCACAGACCTTTATCACTAGACAAACCCTTGGCAGTATCTACATAGTAACATAGGATGTTATTGGGTATGTGTGACTAATTTCCAAAAAACAAAGGTTCTGTTTTCCAATCAACCCGATGGTAAGCGTTAATTTGTTTCTAGTTTTTCTCGAATTATCCCCAAATAAACAAACACTAGTGATGGGAGAAAGCATAGTTAAACAGATTTGGGAGCTGAGGGACAATAGCATTCAGCAGCGATTAATTTCATCGTCCGTTTTGATAATCAATGGTTCAGTTTTTAAAAGAAATCTTCCACGAAAGAGTTATCTTAAAATTCAGATTGTTCAAAATATTTTTGAACGGTGAAATTGAACACTGCTAAATATTGCTATTCCTAACGGACAACAGCCCCAAGTCCATGATAAACATGACAAGGGGAACTGTCATTTTGGGAAGTTTCAATGTGAAAATTCAGGAGTATTGAGGGTTTTTTTTTTTTGTAATCTTTTCTCGTATATGGGTTTGCGGATATTGATAACATGATTTTGAAACACATTTTTCACTCATTCATTATAAGATAAATATGCTCTAATCATACGTATGCGAGTATTCGATTAACGTGATTTTTATACGATTCCGTTTCCGACAAACTCTACAAATCAACGAACTGATGGTTTTGTTTAAAGCTGCTGATTTTGCCATTTTCTTTTTTGTTAACGCTATTTCTCTGCAAAAATACACTTATAAAAGAGTGACGTTAATTAAAAAGGGAATGACAAAATTATTTCCCTTTGTTAATTGTCCTAATCTAGCAGTCCATTAACTAACGAACTTCAAAACTTTGCTTAAGTACTGTATTTTGATTTGAACAGCTCAAATAATTCAATTATATATCAACCAAAAAAAAATTGAAAGAATATTTTTTCTGGCCGAGTGGGATGAGACAAGAACCAAAGGGCTTGTCCCAAAGAAGTCAAAAAATTGAATCTTATGAGGGCCAAACATTTCAAACTTTGGAGTCATTGGAAATTTGTTTGGTCGTTAACTTCATGTCCTCGAGATTAGTCAAAATGAGCGTCAGCTTGCTTACCTGGACACCCAGTTATAAAAATAATATTCTTTTTGGTTGGCTGGAGGTTGGGAATTTCAGACCAGTTGGTCAGAGATGAACATTAGTATGACAAGTCTCTCAATTGCAAAGTACTAGTACGTTACGGCTTCTTTTTTTTGTTTTGGTCTTTATCCTTTTTTTTTTTGTATTTGTTAGTTTTGGTTGAAATTTTTGTAGATTATTGATTCGTCTCCTCAAGAAGAATTGGAAGGGTAAAAAATTATGATCCAAACTTATAATTTTTTTGAATAAAGACAAAAAAATAAGTCAAAAAGACAGATTTTTTTGGCTTATTTTTTCTTCATTCGAAAAAATCCAAATTTTTTAGCTCTTTTTTTCTTTAATTAATTTTCACACAGAATTTATGTATTTCATGTCCAACACAAAACAAGGAAGATAATATAAAGAAGTATAGGAGCCATTCCTTCGAGGACATCCGATAAAATTGAAACGAAACACTGATGCCAGCCAAGTTTTCCAAGAGTAGGACAAAAGAACTTTTTCCTTTTAATCGAGACAATTAACATCCATTTTTTGTGCGGTCCTTCAATTGACAATTGGGAAGTGTCCTTTGACAAGTCAGGCAATTCAATCAAAAGTAGGGCTGCTACTCTGCCAGCAATGGGATGGGTGTAGAGAAACTTTTAGGTATACCGGGGATATCAAGCCCCATGATATCCCTTCCGGTTCGTTTATCATTTTTCGGTCATTTTTCGATCACGTTTGAATAATCGATTTTGTTCATTTTGTAGAGTTTGGCGAGAAATTTAATCATGCCAAAAATTGTGTTCATCGGATTTTATTTGATATATGATCGCCACACATGAAAATTGCAAAAAAACCAAAATTGGGTTTTGATTCAGTGTGTTTTTTTGACTCAATTTGGGTTTTCTTCAATTTTCACGTGTGCCGATCATGTATCAAATAAAGTCCGATGAATATAATTTCTGGCATGATTATGGTTCTAGCCGAACTCTACAAAATGAACGAAATCGATTATCCAAACGCAATCGGAAAATGACCAAAAAATTAGAAATGGACCGGAGGGAATACCATGGGGTTTGATATCTCCGGTATACCTAAAAGTTTCTCTGGGTCGAAACCGGCTTTATGGTACTATGCCCTTGTTCTATTTTTTACCCCTCAGAATAAGAGCAACAACATTAGTAGAGCTAAGAGAAGATTTAGGTAAAATAGCTATGCAAACCTTGAAAATCCATGCTACACCAGAGTAGCAAAACCCTAAAGGTAAAATGCATTTGTTGTTTTGGTTCGGTAGAAATACCTATCAACTGTAGCTATGTATAACTAAACAAATATTATTCTTCCCCCCTCTCTCCCTATCACTCCCTCATTCTCTCTCTACCCCTCTCTCTGTCTTTCCCTTTTAATATATTTTATAAGAATAAAGAGGTATAATGGAGAAGATTGGTGTGAGGTTGAGAGAGATTTGAGTAGGTAAAATAAAAAATGTAGATTATTGGATGGGTAAAATACATTTCATTGGTGTACATGCTCTAAGGCCGGAGCGGAAAAATCGGAAAGGTAAACAGGTCGGAAATTGTCGGGTTTCCATTCACCTTTATAATTTGCACTAATATACCTATTGTGAGGTTTTGATCTGGAAAAAGTATCTTGATGAGAAATGAAAGTTTAAAAGAGAGGGGTTTATTATTATTATTTTTTGTCTTTAAGCTAAAAAAAATAATTACACACTCTTTCAACTCCAACACAAAGAAAAAAAAGAAAAGAGGAAGTATGGATATCACAAAGGAATATGTGAAAATCACTCTCCAATAAAAGTTTAAACTAAAACAATGACTAATAAGAAATACGAGTAAAGTTTAAACTATCTTGACTTCGTTTTGGATTTCCTGAAAAATTGTTTCCTTGTTGGTTTAGGACATGGGGTGCAAGAAAATTCATTTGGGCAAAGTATTGGCTTTAAGAAGGATTATGTGGCTTTCACGCATTAAGGTTTGAACTTCTTGAGTTAATCTCTAGGAGATGTAGAACCTAAATGGTTCTTCTATGATCTTCGTCAACATCTAGTTGTCCCTTCTATGATGAGTTTTGTAAGTCTTCGGCAATTTAGAAGATTATCTTTTTCGACAATTTCTCATGTTGAAACAGTAAATTTTCATGAGAATCATCTGTTTCAGTGTGACTTCCGATCGCGTCTGTGGAACTCTGTTTTGTCTGTGTCTTTTGGTTTAAATCCTAGGGGTTTTGTGCTCATTGGTGAGAGATACCGATTGATTTTTTTGTGTGTATGTGTGAGAGAAATTAATTGGATGTGTTTTGGGAAAATTAGCTTCTCTGTAGATTAGTTATTAGGAAGTGGGGTTCGTTTTATTTATCGGTGAACGAAACAGAGAAATATGTTGATGATCAGGGAGGGTACATGTTACCCTTGTATGGAATTTTAAGATTTCTAAGACTCATTTACCTGTAAAGCTTCACGTTTTAAGATTTCTCAAAAAAAATTTGTTAATTGCTTGATCAAATCCTCGACTTACCATATTTTTAATTAAAATATGTACTACTCCGCACTTAATAATATGGGTTTGAGCCGATCTTTTGCAAGTAATATTAAAAAAGGTCAAATTTTACAAAATAAACGATTTGAATCATCGATTTTAAACTATCAGGAGCTTCACATAAAACCCACTTTCTAAAAGGTGAATAGAATAGACTGCAATTATTCTAACATAAACAATTTGGTAAGAGATCTTTATCCCTGTATGTCATAAGACCAAGTTTATCAACTACTTCAAAGTAGCTTTATAGCCATTTTACCTCAGAAAAAAGAGAAATGTATCCAAACGTAGAGTAGCAAAACAGGGACGTAATTTGTAACACCTCGATTTTTGAAAACGTTAATTTAATAAATTTTTCACATTTATTTAATAGAAAGAAACATAAAGTTATTACAAGTCAAATTATCACCAAATTTATGTTACACTTATTTAAATAGATAAGGGAGGAATACTAAGGTGACTTTCACTCTGGACGACCGTTTTCTTCTGCATTATTCTGCTCAGCACCAAACTCTTCCAAATTATAAAATCCCCATGTTTGTTTCTAAACTCTGGCATAAGATGTCAGGGTCACAAAAATAACACCGTGAGCAATTAAGCATAATAGCTAACTCCTATCTCTATGTCCCATACACTAACAAAAATAATATATAACAATTTATCATTTCAATAAAAAATTTAGCATCACAAAAATAATTAAATGTGTCGGTGTCTTTCAGAGTTATCATAGCATATCGTAAACCGTGTCATCATTTATCAAGTATCAATTCCACTTTCTATTTTATTTCCTCGAGCATTGGTTCCGTTGATCATCTTTCAGGACGTACCGAGCTCCCAGGCTAAGTTCAGATTTTGCCACCCAAAAGCACTGATTCTGCTAATCATCTTTCAGATTCCATCGGGCTCTCAGGCTCCCACACACACACCTGAGCCATGATTCCGCTAACCATCTTTCAGATTCCATCGGGTTCTCATGCTCACACACGCACATTCGAGCCATGATTTCGCTAACCATCTTTCAGATTCCATCGGGTTCTCATGCTCACACATATACACACACCCGAGCCATGATTCCGCTAACCATTCTTTCAGATTCCATTGGGTTCTCATGCTCACACAATTATTAATCTTTCACATTTCATTTTCTTTTTACTTTTTGTGTTCTACTTCTCATTTCTCGTGTCTCGTAATCATGCAATATTTTATCGCGTTCACATTATTTTTTCAAAACTTACTACAATCATGCGATGATAATAAATCACAAATTTCATACATTTTTATTTTAGACAGCATTGAAAATTATAACATTACAACTTATCAACAAACATGCGATTAATTAAGCATTACAACGATAAAATCAACTTTTCAACTTAAACAATTTAATCATAGATAAATAGTTAAACATATTGTACATCAACATTATACTTAGGTGAGCAGATAGGAGGTTTCTACCGTTTTTCTTGGCGGTAGAGCAGTTATAGAGTACGTCGGATGAAAATGCGGATAGTGTAACGTCGTTTCGGCTTGAACGAAAATAAAAATCCTATGATATCAAAGAGTTTTAATGGCTAGCTCCTAAGGTTAAATTATACTACAATCACGTTAATAAATGATAAAAGAATTTTTTTAAAAGAATTTTAATAAAATGTTTTATTTTATTCTAAAAAAAATTGACTTGAAAATTCGGGTCATTACACAATTTGCCTCCATCTACAGTTCTGAGTTAAATATAGCTTACAACTATTCTTAAGTAATTTATTTTTTTATTATTCTCTCTCTCTCTCTCTCTCTCTCTCTCTCTCTCTCTCTCTCTCTCTCTCTCTCTCTCTCTCTCTCTTAATATTTTAATAAAGAATAGGTAAAATAGATTGTATTGGTGTAGTATTAAAAAAATGTGAGTAGGTAAAATAAAAAATATACACTGTTCAAGAGTTGTTTTAGCAAATGACGGGTAAACTTGCTCTAACATCATTTATGACAAATAACTTTTGAATAAACAGTTCCACAGTACCTTGTACGTGCTATTTATTTATTTATTAATTTTTGTAAGTATAATCTTAAAAATACTCTTCTGGTCAACCATTTGATGATCCTATATATTACTACGAAGTTTATAAATCAATTTTCCGAGCCAACTTATGAGAATCTCAAAAAGATCAATTCCATCGTTAACTGCTATAGTTTGGGGTTGAGTTACTATTTTTTTTTCCAAGTAATTAAAGTTAAAAAGTGCAAGATAAACGATTATAATTGTAATTTACCGATATGAAACTTGTGTGGTATTCACATAAAATCAGTAATGTTTAACCATGTTAAGGTGAATTGAGCAATTTCGCCCTACGAATCTAAAAGTAATGCTTACTGATGTCCGTTGAAATTAATTTTTTACAGAGCCCCACAAAATAATATTCAAAAATTTATAGATATTTTTCTAGATTTTTGTAGGATCCGAAGTAGGCCCAAACACAAATTTTCTTGCGTGATTCCCTAAAAATCTTCTTTGCGATTAGAATTTCCGATTGTCATAACTTATATAATTGGTGAAAGATTGCTTTCATATCATGTTCAATATATAAGAGTTCAATATCATTGGTGAAAGATAGCTTTCATATCATGTTCAAATCATAACATATATTATTGGTGAAAGATAGTTCTCGTTATTCTAAGGTTGTGTTATTATAAATTTAACTTAAATCTGAGAATTTTATTTTTATTTGAATTTTTTCTGCATTGTTAGTTTTGCGTCAAATTTTATCAAAGAAGGACAAAATTCTCAGATTTAAATTAAGTTTAAGGTAAGCTCATAAGTTCAATAAGAGTTCAATTTCTGGTCAACCATGTGAGGATCATATTGTTAAATTTTGTTTGTGATTAAATTCTTTCCAGCGGTAGAAATAGTGGGTTTTCCCCCACAGCCCATTATAGATCCCACCATGCATGCTGGTATTGGTAAAATTCGAACATTTTATCTTGTAGGGCTCATAGTGTAGTATATTCACGCAAAAAATCAGATTGATTAGATATCGATAGGTCAATCAAGAGTTAAATTTTAGTTTATAAAATGGATGGTGTGATCCTGTCAAGTGAAGCTGTTCATGACTATTCATTTCATAAATCAAAATTCAAATTTTGATACACCTATCAATATCCGGTGGAGCAAATTTTTTGAATGAGATTATACTACTCTGCTGACCTTACAAGATGAACAATTTAGATCCACAGTTGACGCACCCTAGGGGCCAAAATGATAATGGTGAAAAACCCATAGTTTCTACCGCCAGCGGAAGGAATTCAACCTCTTTTTATTTTCATAATTAAGGAGTGCTTACCTGCACCCCAACTAATCTTGATAACTGCTACATTAAGATGTTAAACCCTGGAGCTCGAAGCTTCAATCAAAATCAATGGAGATTCCACACATCTTTCTTCTCTTCATCTTCTTCACGTACTTTCTCACCAAACACCTTCTCCAGAAACACAAAAACCTACCACCAAGCCCTTTCCCCTCCCTCCCAGTAATTGGCCACTTGCACCTCCTGAAAAAACCACTCTCCCGAACCTTAGCCGCCCTCTCCAAAACCCACGGCCCGATCCTCCTGCTCCGATTCGGCTCCCGCCCGGTCCTCATCGTCTCCTCCCCTTCCGCTGCCGAAGAATGCTTCACCAAAAACGACGTTGTTTTCGCCAACCGCCCTAAACTGCTCGCCGGAAAACACGTCGGGCACAACTACACCACCATCATATGGTCCTCCTACGGCCAGCACTTGAGGAATTTGAGACGAATCGCTTCAACTGAGATTTTGTCGGCGAACCGGATCCAGATGTTGAAGACCATTCGGTTCGATGAGGTCCAGTTGCTTCTGGGTCGGCTCTATAGAAGTTCTCGGATGGGGATTATATTAAGGTGGACATGAAATCGGCGTTGTTCGAGGTGACGCTCAATAATATGATGAGGATGATTGCTGGAAAGAGATATTATGGGGATAAAATGGGAGGTTTGGAGGTAAGGCCTCGCTAATCTGTTTCGTTTTGTGTGTTTTGTTCATCGTTTTTGAATTTTTGTAAGATTCATGCCATATTTTGGAGAGGTTGGCTAAGGTTTGTTCATCTGATTAAGTTTGGAGGTTGGCTAAGGTTTGTTCAACGGATTGAATTTGTTCATGAGGGATAAAAATATTTATAAAAAAAAAAACCCAAAAATACCTTAGCCAGCTTCTCCCAAACCTTAAACTATCATAATCTCACCTATTGTGTGTTTTGTTCATCGTTTTTGAATTTTTATAATAATCAAACTATCACTCATTTTTTTACTTTGTTTTGAAACTATTAATGTAACGATCGTGATTTTCAGTAAATAAAAAATTCGTTAAATATTTAAATTTGGTTTTAATTACTTGTTTTTACTTTTAAAAATTCCTTTAATTTCTAATAATCCGTCATAATTAGATTTTAGTCATTAAAATTTATATTTCGTGGCTAGAAATCCTACATGGCAAGTAGGGTTAAATCCTAACCGATTAGTTGGAGAAACCGAACTACCAATCCTCCTAGTTACAATTCCCTAACCCTAGATGAATATTTTTGACCGTCTTTGAGCCTTATGAACCCCTCCAACCCTAATTGAATCTTTTAGACCTAGAGAGGTCATCATTATACTCCATGTCTAATCATTTCAACCTTAGTCATCATCATTATTCTTTTACTCATTGAATAATAAATGTTAGAAAAAATTTTGTCCCTTGGATAATGGAAGCTAGATTTGCCAATGTGTTTATATATTTGATAAGACAACTCATGCCATCATTTTACTACCAAAAGAAGTCATCTTTTTGCTTCCAAAAGAAGCAACCTAAGCCTTGTCACTCATCATCTCTCATCCTAGACTATTTAGTACCTGAGTGTACTCATATATAACCATATATGTAGATATATACATATATATATATATATATATACACACACCTAGTACTAGAGAGAGAGAGAGAAAGAGAGAGAAAGAGTGTGTGTGTGTGTGTGCATGTGATTTTGTACACTCAAACAAGCTAACTCTTTTTGACCAACCTCACACTCAACCTGAGTACGTACTTCATGACAACCCATTCCTAGACTATTTCAAGCACACTACCTAGCCTTTAATCATCCTAGGAATTGACTACAACATAGCCTAGGATTGACTAAATATAGGAAGACTACACATTAGTGTAGCTATCATTTCCTTCTTACTTACAAGACTTACCAACCTAGGTTATAATCACTTAGGATTGTCTTTAAGTCTTAGAAAATCTTCATAATTACCTATTCTTACACCTAAGTTGGATTGACAAGTCTTGGCATGCATGAAAAGCTTGATTAGACAAGACCATATCTTTCATAATTACCCTTTTAATCATTGGACAATATTTGCTAGGAAAAATTTAATTCATTGCGTAATAGAAGTTAGTTTGCCTATAAATAGCACCCCATCTTTGCCATTCAACACATACCTCCACCCATTCAATTTCTCTATCTAGAATCCTTGTAATTGTTCTTTGTTTTTCTTGTTTTTGAGTTCTTCTTGTGTTCTTTAAGAAACTCATCCTAGGCCGCCACTAAACCACCACTAGATCACCCTTTCGATCCAAAAAAATTAAGTAATTTAGTCAAAAATAAGTTTCGAGAGAAACCTTTCTCTTTCGAAGCTACCGAAAGTTTACCGTAAGAAGTTACTCCGTTCGACCGCCGACTTACCTTTCCGTAGCTGCTCTACCGTCAAGAAGAACGATAGATTATCCTTATCCCCTATCTCTAAGTATACATAGAATGTCCCTAACCGTTTTTTTTAAGTATATAAGATTATCTTTCACCTATAATATTTGGAATGCATGATAATTAACAAATTTATTTTCGCTAATGGAAGTATGAGCATGTTAGAATAATCGACTTTTACTCTAATAAACATATGTTGTTTTGAACTTCTCACAAAGGAAGAAAGAACGATTTTTGAAAGATAAGACTTTATCGTTTGGTAGAAGTATTCATATTTTGATTTTTAAGATGGTTATGAGCATGTATACATGAATTGCTTGCATTACATGTCTTGTTGTAAAACATAAGTGATTTTTACTTCAAAGGCGTCCGTACATGTGGTATTATGCTTTAAGTAGTGATTTGAGCATGATTAATAATATAGAGTTGGATGATCTGCTAGTTTAGTTTCAAGATTACAATGAATGATTTATGATTACGTATGTGAAAAGTCCTACCGCGGAGTCGTTACATGAAAACGAGACATAAAAACTGAGAAAGTAGAAACATGACACCTAAGGTGTGTTAATGGCAAGGTATATTTGAAACTGCAATGTGGCCGAACTTGGTAGTCTATTGTGTGTATGAAAATCATGATGTGGCCGGACTTGGTAGCCTATCGTGTGGATTGCGAAAATCGCAACGTGACCGAACTTGGTAGCCCGTTGTGTGAATGAAAACTCGCAATGTGGCCGGACTTGGTAGCCCATTGTGAAGATTACCAATGGGGTCAGACGTGGTAGCTTCATTGGTAATATGGCTTCGTTCAATGCAAAGTTTTGTGTGCCAATGGGAACCCGGTGTGGCGAAATCATTGTGAGAATACTCGAGAAACCGGAACAGCGGAACTGAGGTTGGGTGTGTTAAGATGACGATTTTGAAAATGTTGATTTGGTTAATGAAAGGTGAAACCAGTGACACGATCTACGAGAAGTCGCATAGGAAAAACTTAGAAAATCATGGACACCAACGTTAATTGAATAGTGAATGCGGATGTGTCATTGTTAACTATTTTGTCGAATATGTATGAGCTATGTGGAAATTATTGAATTTGTGATCATTTGTCTTTAAGTTAAAGGATAGTGGGTATGAGTTACTCTATTGAGCTTTTGTAGCTCACGGTGTTACCTTTTGGTGACCCTAACATATTATATTGGTGGCGACACTGGTATAATGTGTCAGATCTTATAGACGAATAGGGTGAACTCTACACCTTGAAAGCTTTTGGAGCCGATGAGCTGATCAGAATGGAAGAAGAAGCGGAGCAGTAGATAAGAACCATAGTTTACCCCTCATTTTGTTGAATAAAAGTGCTCTTTTAAGAATTCAGCAAATTGGTCTAAAGTCCAAAAGAAGAGGTCCCAAAGTAGATTTAGTCCAACTTAAGTTTCAATGATGTGTAAAGTTCATTAATGAAAATATTTTAGAGTTTAAGGTCCGTGAAAAGACCAAATTGCCTTTAATGAGACAAGGGCATTGTTTGGCTAACACAAAAAATGTCTTTTTTAATTTAAATGATCTTAAATGAGACAAGAGTTTTGTTTGGCTAACACAAAATGTCTTTTTTCGTTTGCCGAGCAAAAAAAAAATGTCTTTTTTCGTGTTTTTCGATCTTGTTGCACTTTCATAGGGTACCCTAGGATTTTAGGCACTTTCATAGAGTACCCTAAGGTTTTAAGCACTTTTATAGGATTTTAGGGTTCATTTTCCTATTATAGGGTTTTAGCTGTTTAGATACTTTCATAGGGTACCGTAGGGTTTTAGGCACTTTCATATATAGGGTACCCTAAAATTTTAGGCACTTTCATATGGTACCCTAAGGTTTTAGACACTTTTATAGGATTTTAGGGTTCATTTTTCTATTATAGGGTTTTAGCGATTTAGACATTTTCATAGGGTACCTTAGGGTTTTATGTACTTTCATATATAGGGTACTCTATGATTTTAGACACTTTCATAGGGTACCTTCGGATTTTAAACACTTTTAACGCCGGTCAACCTTGGTTAATGCCGGTCAACGCCAGTTAACGCCGGTCAACTTTGGTCAACTCCGGTCAACCTTGGTCAACGCCGGTCAACTTTGGAAGGGGTTATTTGTAAATTTTGGACAGAATGTCCTTTAAACTTTAAAGGAAAATATTTATATCCTTATCATGGCAAAAACCCTTATAGTATGTCCTCTTACTCAATTTACCCTTAAAAATTATGCTGTAATATTGAGCCAAACTCCATTAAATTTTCAATGAAATTATCCTTTTAACGTCCCCAAAATTCGGGGCGTTACAATTAAAATCACCCATTTCGTCTTGAAACTATCCAAATCCCACCCATTAGTCCAATTAGTCCTTTAGGCCTCGTTTGACAATCGGCTTCGGCCATGGGATTGGACTATTAATGGGATTGGACTACTAATTCTTTGTTTGCTTTCACTCTCAATGGCTGGACTAACTTACCCATGGGACCGTGAGTCCTGAGATTAAGGTGGATTACTAATACCTCCTGGGACATGGTATTATCAATCCAGTACGAAGTCCCTCCAATACAATGACAAAAGTACCCATGACTTTCTCAACTAATTATTCTTTGTTTGGTTCTATGACATCTTAGGGCTCATATATGAGGGATCTAGAGTTAAAAATTAATTATGAGCCTTCAAAATAAAATAATCAAAAAAATAAAATCTTTGCACCGGTATAAACGGATTGAAAATTAGAGTACTTAATTTTTTTAGACTGTTTATATATTTAAAAAATATTATTAAAAAATTAAGTGCTCCAATTTTTAATCCGTTTAAACCGGTGGGAAGATTTTATTTATTTTTGATCATTTTATCCTAAAGAGTCATAATTAATTTTTTTAATCATATGTTATCCTTCAATTTTGCATAAGAGTAAAAATGAAAATGTTTACTAACAATCCAATCATATCACATGTGAAACAAACATGATATTAATAATCCATCATCTAATCTCATCCCAAACAAACATACTCATTATCAATCCATTCTCATTGCCAATTCTTTCTCATTACCAATCTCAATCCTAATCTCATCTTCTTAAGAATCCTACCCCTCTAATACTTTTATCAAATGAGGCCTTAATGAACTAATTATTCCTTTAATGAGTCCGAATCTCATTCTTTGGACTCAATAGGTGAAATTAGGATAGTTTAAGGAGGAATTGGGTGATTTTTGTAGTTTAAAAAGAAAAAAAAAGAAAAAAAGAAAAGGTGATAGTTTGATGGAAAAGAACATTAAAAAAAAAAACTCATTTGGATTAATAATTTGTCACAACGAAAAGAGTCTATAAAATGTAATTAGTCATGAAAGCAAAATATGTTTAGTAAAGACAAAAAAACAAACAAAGAGCTATTCTATTTTGTTTAAAATATCGTCTCATATGAATTTTTTTTCAACATCGATTCATATTTTTATGTTTGTATGCTTTCTTTCGTCGAAATGAATGATCAATCTCAACAATTACAAAGAAAAGCTAAAGAAAAAGTTTCAAAAATCTAGGAAGAATGGAGCCCAGATTATTGCAGGGTCGATCCATCGCCTCATAACAAGTTGGAAAACTAACCATCTTTCACTATGTACTATGATACTCCAATTTCAGCAACAGGAAGAAACAAGGAAGTTTAAGGAGATGGTGACGGAGACTTTTCTGTTGGGCGGGGCGACGAATATTGGAGATTTCGTACCTGTCTTGAATTGGTTTGGGTTGAATGGGCTTGACAAGAGATTGAAGGTGTTGCAGCACAAGAGGGATACGTTTATGCAAGATTTGATTGAAAAGCATAGGAGAGAGAACGAGAGTGAGAATGATCAGCAGAGGAGTAAGACGATGGTCGATGTGCTGTTGTCGCTTAACAAAGACGAACCCGAGTGTTACACAGATGAAATTATCAGTGGAATCATGCAGGTTTGTTTCCTCTCTCTGTCTCTCTCTCTCCCTTGCGTCTTCCGGAGGGTCCCGGGGATGCTGCTGTGTGCTGTCAAGTGGGTGTCGAGCGGCATCCGACCGTTCATTTCGGCACAGATAACTTGAATTGAATCTAAGCGTATACAGATTTGAGCCAATTATTTCAAGATCCGAGCCGTCGACTACCGAGATGAACGGCCGGATTGGCCACTCGACACTGCTGCCCCTGTGCTTGGGAGTATCTCCCAATCCTTTCCGAAGCATAGTTTTTTCGCTAACCAATAAGTTATGGACAACTTCTTATTATCCAAAAATGTCAAGTTGTTTCCACTAACCTATAAGTTGTAGATGGTGTATGAGCGGGTCAAAAGGGAAAATAGAGGGGAAAATAAAAAGGAAGAAATTGTGAGTTAGTGTGAACAACTAAACAAGGTGCAATAACTTGTAGTCCAAAATTTTTAGTGAAAATGCCCCCTAATTGTATACATGGAAAAGCACCTAGAAGACAATTTAATTGGGTACGTGGTGCCGGCTAGTAGTGGTCAATACATACTAAAAACTATAAATTTGTGAAATGCACGTACAGTACTAACTAAGAAAGAATAATTTTTAATTTAAGCTAACTGTACTAAAATAAGGCATCTTAAATTGTGACGTTATTTCGTGTCAATGATAGAATCGACATCAAAACTTCTGCTAATTTTCTTCTCAATTTATGTGTTCTTCTCGACTTTGAAGGATATTTCTTCACAAAATCTCTTCGCCGCTCAATTACATCCGTAGATAAGTTGCTTTCTTTCTATCTGTTTTCTATAAGATTTTTTCCCCCCATTTTTGTCTTTTTCCACTGAGCTTGCATAAAAATACAGTGTGAAGTTTGGTTTTTCAAAGTTTGAGACCTCATGTTTCGTAATATTTCACTTGGTCCATTAAATTTGATTTTGGACTATTTTTTTAACCTCATTTCTTGAAGAGGAAAAACCCAAAGGGATTATTTTATAGACTTCCTATAAAACAATAATTGATGAAAAATATTATTGTGATGGGTCTACAATTTGGGAATCCTTCTCTTGATATCTTTGACTAATTAGGAAAAGTTATTCCCAATTCTCTTCACCTTGAACTATCGATGCTTCCCGTAATTCTATTACCGAGAATTTCCGGAAATTTTGACCAATGGACATCACTGCTCTACAACAACTAATGTGTATTACATACTTTATAATGCCTTCAGGTTATGTTAATAGGAGGGAGCGACACTTCGGCTGGAACTATGGAATGGGCTCTATCGTTGCTACTAAACAATCCAGATATCCTCGGAAAGGCATATTCCGAAATCGAAAAACACGTTGGGGCTCAAAACAGACTGATTGAAGAGTCAGACCTCAACGAGCTTCCTTACCTCAACAAAATCATTAAAGAGACACTCCGAATGTGCCCACCAAACCATTTGCTCCTACCCCATGAATCATCCCAAGAATGCACCATAGGTGGCTTTCGCATCCCACGTGGCACAATGTTGTTGGTGAATGCCTGGGCCATACAGAATGATCCTGAGCTATGGCACGAGCCCAATAAATTCAAGCCCGGAAGGTGGGGCGATATGGATGATGCTAGATTCTCGTTCATTCCGTTTGGGTTTGGGAGGAGGGGGTGCCCGGGGGAAGGGTTGGCTATGAGAGTGATTGGTTTGGGGTTAGCATCGGTAATTCAGTGCTTTGAATGGGAGAGAGAAGGGGAGGAGATGGTGGACATGACCGAGGGGATAGGGGTTACAACACCCAAGGCTCTGCCCTTGGTCGCGAAATGTAGGCCACGCCGTGCTATGGTGAATCTGCTTTCTCAACTGTGCGAATGATTTACGAACAGGACGCTTGTGCCAAATAAACACACAAGTCGATCGACGCGACAATGGAACTCTTGAAATTACAAGGCATTGATGGTTGAGGTTCGAAGTAGAAGGAAGGACCACAACAAGTCCCATAGTTCTGTATAAGGATTTTTTGCTCATCAACTTCTTTGCATTTCCTTTGTTCTTCTTTCTTCTTCTTCTTTTGTTTTTTTTCCCTCTTTGGTTTGCAATTCAAGCTCGACCTGAACGTAAGGCCTAGAAGTTTAAAACTCCCAACACGTCATCTAGATCCTACGCACGCGCTTGCGTTGCGTCATCCTGTTCATTGCAGTCCAGCCCGTTTTCCGCATTCAATCCGTGATCCGCAGCGATTTTGATCTAGGCAAGTTTTTTTTTTCTCCGCAACCCAAGAGGAAATCTGGCCCAACTCACCTGATTCGCGCAAAAAGGCTCATAATTATTTTCTTGGAGCCTGTTGGTTCTCTACTATGGATCATTTTGACATATCGTACTAGAGCATTGCCTGTGTGCCTACAGGCTACGGCACACTACTAACGATGATCTAAACCACACTAAATATCTTGTTGTATTCAAAGGATTCAATTCTTCCTTGGCAAGAGCGTCATCTTGGGTGTTGGCCTTTTTCCAAATCTAACAAAATTTCTTGGCAAAGGTCAGTGACTGACAATTCATAATAGTTTCGCTTTTACGTTTGTGTGTTCATATTCCTCTACTTCAAGGACCGTCTTAAATATTGAATTACCCGTACCTACGGCACTTCCCAAAAAATAACCCGCAAGTCCGCAACATTCATTCAATTGTGATAGACTTCACCAAAGAAGCCCCAAGAAGCATCAAACATTAAGGCCGAAGGCAATGGGCTTTCAGAAGAGGTTCTCTTTTTTTCGAAATCAAACTAGACCATGGCTTTCAGAAGACCTCTTTTTCCGAAATCAAGTGATACTTTGCGATTTGTGTGAGGATACTAAAGAGGATACTTGCCATGTCTTATGTGATTGCCCACGGGCAACTGAAATCTGGGTAAATCTTGATTTCCCTCTCTTCCACGTCACGGATCCTTTCCATATTTGGGACACTAAAAACACACGCATCCTTGGTTCTCACCATTCTGGGGTACATTGGAGCCTCATCTTCCCCTTCGCCTGTTGACAAATTTGGTGTCACAGAAAGAAATGTTTGTTTGATTCCAACTCGAGTTCTAACCAACCTATTCAAATCACCAAAATCATTTTAGCGCAATCAAGGGAAGGGTTTTAGATGGTGAAACAAACAAGGCGGAGAAAGGAGGAATAGCATTATTGTTAATTGTCACCACCTCCAATAGGTGTTTTCAAACTCAGCGCGGATGGGGCGGTAGATCTTGATACGGGTACAGGTACACCTGGAGCTGCAACAGGTGGTCTAATTAGGGATCACAAGGGTCAATGGCAGGGCAGTTTTCATCGCAATATGAAAGCCAAATTAGTGCAAAATTTTTTGCACAATCGCTAGCCGTTTATTGTTATAATGGACGGTTTAGATTCGTTCAGAGAATAAATAAATTATTCGCGCAAAATAATTTACTTAAAATCTGGACGGCCAGAATTTGTTACAGTATCATTTTTGGTCTGTATCAGACTATTGGAGTACTTCGTAATCAAGAATCAAAGAGTGATCAGAGAAGACGTCATTAGAGTCTTTGTTTTTGGTAGAAAACAACCATTCTATTGGTGCTCAAGCCCACCAAATCTCTCCCCATAGATAAATAAAGCAGTCGCTTTCTGCTTCCGTCAATTATTGGGGTTCCAAGATTTAGCGATCCTCCGAGAAGCTTTATGTGCAGCAAAGTTTACTGCCTGTATGTTCAAAATATAAGAGGAGCTCCAAAGTAATGCAACACTAAAAACAGAGTGAATATAGGTTTGTTTTGTTGCTATAAAAGTGTACAAGCACTTTTTCTTCTGTGTAAATTTTGAAGGAGAAGACTGGATACAATATATAGGTACAGGTCCGCAACACCCTTCACACTACACATATATGTAGAGCCCATTTTGTTAGAGCATCCACAATGTAATAATCAAAACCAAAAAATTGCTAATGTTAACAATGTTTTCTAAAAAAAGTGCTCACATTGTAATAATCAAACTTAACAACTCATCAAATTTTGACATTTGAATAATCAAAACTAGCAATTTTTTTGCCAATAATCAAATCTAATGGTCTCCACATTTTCTCAATCAAGTATACCCGTCATTACATGAAAACCTTCTCTCTCTCTCTCTCTCTCTCTCAACTGTTTTTTTCAGAAACTTTTAAAAAAAACAGTATTTACAAAAAAAAAAAAAATTAAAAGCGTCTTTACACAAAAACTGTTTTTTTTTTAAAAACAGTTTCTGACGGTTTTTCAAAAAAAAAATATTTTTTTAAACTATTTTCAAATTTTTTTTTCACTAAACTATTTTCTTAAAAAAACTGTTATTTTTTTTCAAAAAGAGTATTCAAATTATTGTCAAAAATTTTAGTTTTTAGATTTTTTTTTGTTTAAAAAGGTGATATGGCAAGTTTTGGTTATCCAATTTGGATTATTACATTGTGGACTTCTACATTGCTAACCTTAGCAATGTCTTAAATGGATAATCAAAAGATGATTTGGCAACTTTTGGTTATTCAATTTTGATTATTACATTGCGGATGCTTTTAGGTGTATAGATTCCATAAAAATATGTAACGGAAAAAACTATTGGGACACAAGGAGGTGGCAGTGCCCGAACCACGGAGGCCATGTTTCCACTAAGTTTTCATCTCTTTCACACGAATCAATAAGTTTTGACATTTTAACTTGTCATTCACACTAATTAACAATTTGTCAACAACAACTTCTTTATCAACAACTTTTCACTGTCGAAAATAGCTGCTGTAAACACTCCGGAATAAAATACTCCAATGATTGACTTTTGCATACACCAATCCCAACAACTTGCACATGCAATAGTAAATATATATGGAAACTATTATTTCCGATCAGCCAAATTTGATGATCATACGTCTCTAGAATTGGGAAAACCACAAAGCTACAAACCAAAACCAAATGGACATCCCATACATCTTCCTCCTCTTCATCTTCACATTCTTCCTCGCCAAACACTTCCTCCACAGATACAAAAACCTCCCGCCAAGCCCTTCCCCCGCCCTCCCCATACTAGGCCACTTGCACCTCTTGAAAAAGCCGCTCCCCCGGACCCTATCCGCCCTCTCCAAAACCCACGGCCCGATCCTCTCCCTCCGATTCGGCTCCCGCCCGGTCCTCCTCGTCTCCTCCCCTTCCGCCGCCGAGGAATGTTTCACCAAAAACGACGTCGTCTTCGCCAACCGCCCCAAGCTGCTCGCCGGGAAGCACCTCGGGTACAACTACACCACCCTCGTGTGGGCCTCCTACGGCCAGCACTGGAGGAACCTGAGAAGACTCGTTTCAACCGAGATTCTGTCGGCCAACCGGATCCAAACGTTTAAAACGATTCGGGTCGACGAGGTCCGGCGGCTTCTGGGTCGAGTTTATCGGAACTGCTCGGACGGGGATTTCGCTGCGGTGGAGATGAAGACGGTGTTGTTTGAGATGACGCTCAATAATATCATGAGGATGATTGCTGGGAAGAGATATTATGGGGAGAAAATGGCGGATTTGGAGGTAACTGTGGTCTGTTTTTTGTTTTGATTTCTTTTCTTGCAATTGGTATAGAGCCCGTTGACTTGATCGGAGCTGGTGAGAGAGCTTATTGGATTCCTTGTTGCTAGTCCGTTCGGTAACTCAACACTCGGTAACTCAACAGTCCAGATTTCATTTCAACAAATGAACTCCTCAGATGCTATCTGATGGAGATAAAATCTGAACCGTTGAATTGTCGAACGAACGGCTCAAATGATATACACCTGCTGCCATTTGCTGGTCGACTGGTAGGTGCATAGTTGAGCAGCATTTTTGTTAAGAAATAGCCTTTAGTTTTTTCATTGGAATCTCAATTTCGTCCCTCTAGTGCTAACGATGTCAGTTGCAACTCCATAGTTAGCGTTCCATCTCAATTTCCTCCCTCTCACCGCGTGGTGGCAAAAGATGAAATAAATGGCAAAATTGTCGTTTATCTTTCCAGAGTAACGAAAATATATGGTATTTTTAGGATTTTAACTTCTTACTTTCGTGTTTCTTTTTCTTTGTCAATATTAATTATATATATTAGTAGTGGTTATTGGGATGTTAGAGTTAACACAAAAGGGTTCAAAGGCTATCTATAGTCGGCCCCCAAAGCCCGCTCCAGCGCCCCTCATGGGGCTCAAACCGAAGCCTCCATGGGAGAAAGGAGACAACCAATGCAGCGTGGTTTCTCAACTAATCATATAATTATGAGTTGTGCTATATGTACCGACCGGCCGGGAGGGATTTCGTACCGACAGGCCGCGCCGGGCCGTCTCTGGCCACCAGACGGCCGATCCGAGCCGTCCAAAAATTCTATAAAAAAAAAAAACCGAGGGGCCTAACGCGGGAATCAACGGCATCCGAGGTGCGTAGGGTGCTTGATCCGAGTACCCCTTTTTTGTGTATATACACGTATATACATGTATACATGAAAAATTGGTGCTTGGATCAAGCACCCTACACACCTCGGATGCCGTTGATTCCCGCGTTAGGCCCCTCGGTTTTTTTTTATAGAATTTTTGGACGGCTCGGATCGGCCGTCCGGTAGCCAGAGAGGGCCAGGCGCGGCCTGTCGGTACGAAATCCCTCCCCGGCCGTCGGTACCTATATCATTTCTGTATAATTATATATCTCTCGTGTTTGCAAAACAAGAAAACTAATCATATGTCTCTCGTCTCAATTATTGTTGTGGTACTTTTATAATCAAGTATGTTATTACAGAAATAAAATGGCGTGTGTGACTATGAAAGGTAAGTATGACATAAATATGATTGAATTATATGTGCCGAAATTTTTTAAAAAACGGTTGTGAATTTTGTGTGGAAGATGTTTTCTCGAAAAAGCTATGTTTTTTTTGTGTTTTGTTGACAAAGAATATTGTTGTAGGAAAACTTTGAAAAAAAAAATTAATTTAGCACAATGTATTTCGCGGAAAAGTGGTTTTTCCAAACGAGAAAGTTGAAGGTACTACAACTCTTTTGCTACCTGAATACAAAAGAAAGTTAGAGTAAAATTGATTTTCTCATACTTTTCATGCAACTAAACGGGACTTAAAAAAGCACAGGGCTGTTGCGTCTTGGGAACAACTAGCTGCTTGCTTCCTGCATACTCACACATACTTGGGTTTGTGTAGAACATTTTTTTTCCAGAAAAATAGTTTATACTTCATAGAAAAACATATTTGGTCACTATTTGGAAATCTTTAACCTAAACGAAGTTGTCGGTGTAGATCATATGGGCTGCCTTATTTTGCACCTTTGGATATGCTTGGGGGAAACATATTTTCATATTAATGGAGCATGACAAGAGCTAGATCTCGGTGTTTCTGTTTAGATTTACTCTGGTATTTTCATCAACAGGATGAAACAAGGAAGTTCAAGGAGATGGTGACCGAGAGTTTTGAATTGAGCGGGGGCGCGAATATGGGAGATTTCTTTCCTGTCTTGAATTGGGTCGGACTGAATGGGCTTGTTAAGAGGTTGAAGGTGTTGCACCAGAAGAGGGATAAGTTCATGCAAGATTTGATTGAAGAGCATAGGAAGCAGAAGAAGAGCGAGAATTTTCGCGATCAGCAGACGAGCAAGACGATGACTGACGTGCTGTTGTCGCTTCAGGAAAACGAACCGGAGTATTATACAGATGAAATTATCAGAGGATTGATGCAGGTTTTGTTTTGATCGATCACTTTTTCTCTCTTCCTTACAGTTTTTGGACAATGTGTACAATTCCAACTCTACATCAACTAATTGCCTATTACTTGCCTACAGGTTATGTTAATTACAGGGAGCGACACTTCAGCTGGGACAGTAGAATGGGCACTATCACTTCTACTGAACAATCCCGATACCCTCAAAAAGGCTTATATGGAAATCAAGAGTAGAATTGGTGAGCAAAATAGACTATTAGAAGAGTCGGACCTCAACGAGCTTCCTTACCTCCACAAAATCATAAAAGAGACACTCCGAATGTGCCCACCTACCCGTTTGAACGCACCCCGTGAATCATCCGAAGAATGCACCGTAGGTGGCTTTCGCATCCCACGTGGCACGATGCTGTTGGTGAACATCTGGGCCATACAAAATGATTCTGATCTTTGGCCCGAGCCCACGAAATTCAAGCCCGAAAGGTGGGGTGAAAGAGACGATAATGGGTTTTCGTACATTCCGTTTGGGTTTGGGAGGAGGAGGTGCCCTGGGGAAGGGTTGGCTATGAGAGTGATTGGTTTGGTGTTAGGATCCCTCATCCAGTGCTTTGAATGGGAGAGGGATGGGGAGGAGATGGTCGACATGACCGAGGGGTCAGGTCTCACTGCGCCAAAGGCTCAACCCTTGGTTGCGAAATGTAGGCCACGCCGTGCCATGGTGAATCTGCTCTCACAACTTTGAGAATATATCACAAACAGAATAAATCAACCAAATCGACGCGACAATGGAAAGTTTGAAAATAAAACGCTCGATCGATGGTTGGGGTTTTGTATGAAATGGAAGGACCATAACAAGTCTCAACATTCTGTACAACGATTTTGTTCATAAAACTCTGTTTGTATAAGCCTTGGTTCTTCTTTCTTTTTCTTTCCCTATGGGTTGCAATTCAAGCTCAATCTGATTGTAAGGCCTAGTTTTCAAAGACTTGGTCATGGAAGGGAAGTTACTGTATTGTACTGCTTCATATAATCAAAAACCAAAGATTTCAATAGAATCTCCCCACAAAAATAAAGCAACAAACCATAAAATTCCTGGTTTCAATTATTGAGCCATCAAATTCCTTCGCACCAGAAAATTCAAGTGAGTTTTAGCTCGGCCTATGGCTATATAGGATCCCACATCGGTGAGACATAGAAAATGGAATCGGTATATAACGAACAGTGAGCAGCTATTGTTTAACTCGAGATTAATTTTTTGAGTCAAGTGGTTAGGCTGAGAGTTAAGTAGGTTAGCTAACGTGGATAGTTTTACGGCCATGAGTTATAATTGATGTTAAATGTCAAGTAGTAATTGTTGCCGAGTGTATAGAGACCCACGTACTCTAACAAGTTGTCCCTCTAATTTCTTGTCTTTATTTCAAACTCAGAATTTATGTGTGTATAGTGAGTCTTTCTCTTATAATAAGCAGTAGCATGGGCGCGGGTTTATATAGCATAACTAGACATTCACACCTCATCATATCAAACATTGAACGAAGTAAATGCCTAGTCATGCTAACATAAACGAAATCATCTTACCCCAAAAAAAATAAAAAACGAAAGCAATGATACGATGACGATATTTGTGCACCACATTTTTTATACACTATTTTCATCTTTACAGCAATTAAAAAAAAAAAAGAAGTCCAATTGGAGGAATAGACTTACACATGTCCATGGGCTAGGCCGGGCCAAGCATATTCTGAAATAGACCGACATGACTAATAAATGGGCCGAGCTAAGCACGGCACGAAGCACGGTTGACATGGAACTAAACGGACTGGACCGACATGGCCCGGCTCATTTGACACCTCTACCATAGGCCAGTTACAAGAAAATGCTTCCAATGGTGATAGAGGTAATTTGCTAAAAAAGAATTGCATCAAGCCCGAGAGATTTGAAGTGCTGGATGGGTCAAGGCCCAAGCGTGAAGGGACGAATTCCAGTTGATGTCATTCGGGTCAGGAAAGGGTGGAAGGTTGGCCCATAAAATGGTTGGGCTGTCATTGGGCTCATTGATTTAGTGCCTTTGATTAGGGCCGGGTTGACATATCTAAAGGGACCGGGCCGACTTTAATGCTTACAACCCCTTCGGATCGAGAGATTTAGTGAGAAAAGAAAAGAACGAGGAAGGGATTCTCACCACCTGTTCAGATAAATGGGTAAGGAATGACGAGGAATGTGTAAATGCAAGACTTTTTTTTTGTTTCTCGCCATTTCTTATAAAAGATTATGAGATTTGGTGAGAAATCATGGCACTTTCTTTTTTCATCAAATCACACAGTCCAAAGGGGTGTTAAAAGCTTAGCCCTTCATGTCCAAGTTTAGGCCACGTTCAACAATAGTGAACCTTTGGGGCTCGTTTGGATGTCGGCTTAGGAACGGGTGATAACAATACCCCTCTTTTATATCTGGGCCCACAGCTTAGTCCTGGTTTGGGAAGCTATTGAGATTTTTTTTTTTTGATCAAGGAAGCTATTGAGATTGGGTATTCTTTATCCCCCGTTCTTCTGTAACACCGAAGAAAAGGGGATTCAGGGGTCTTACCTATGGCTAGAGTTTGAGGTATCCATATCTAATCCCCCCTAATACCCCTCAAAAATTGATGATTCTACCCCTCAAAAATTGTGGCGATTTGGTCTGAAAAATGCTAATTTTTTGGACTTTTTCTTAGATGTTTTCCAAAAATACTTGTATAAAAGTCATAATATTTTACTTTTCCGATTCCTCTCCTCGAGACAAACCAATATTCATAAAAGTTCGGCCCAAAACTAACAAATGCGAAAAAAAATTAAATAAGGACAACCAAAAAATTGTGGTCTACAACTTGTCGATTGGTGGAAACACAGCTAAATGTGGTAAAGTTTGTTTGTTTACACAATGACCCAAGCTTCCGACATCCATAATGAGTTGAATTGGAGTAGCTTGATTTGTTTTAACAGTTCTAAAACTTAGAGGGTGTTTGGCAAGTTAGTTTTTAGGTTAAAAATTAAAAGTCAAAAAGTAAGCTCTCAAACACCCTTTACTGGTCGAGATGTTTCCCTCTAGAAAATACAAGGTTCTCCTTGGTCCCGGAATATTATTCTTTTATGAAAAATCAAGAAATAAACAATTGGTACGTTTCTAAAAATAACCCATTTTTCTAAAAATAACCCGTACAAACGCAGAAAAATATAAACATTTCCAATGGAGCAGTATCTGAAAGAAGTCATTTAAAATCTAAGTTTATCTATGCTCATTACATGTTTCTTTGAAAAGTTTACGAGACATTTTTTTGATTTACGTTACGTTACGTACTTTTTAGTTTATTTTACGTATTTTTTTTGGCTTTGAATAGAGAATACCGTACGTAGAAAAATAAAGTTATGCATCTTTATGCTTAAATTAAAAATTTTACGATTCAATGTGTTCTGTATATTTTTATGGTTCAATTTGTTGCGTACTTTTTCGCTTCATTAGTTAGTACTAGTACTTTTTATCGTATTTGTTACGTATTATTCTGGTCAGTAGCAAATGGGTGTGCCCCAGTTCGCAAAGACATATTTATGAATTTTTTTGACTACTTATAAAAGTATATTTTGTGTAAGTTCGAATTATTTTACATTAGTTACCTAAATTTTAAATAGAAGAGTGCTACCGTAAACTTCAAGTGACATTAATGACTCTTCAAAATTTATTGGGAACCTTGCCGTGAAAGAGAGAGGTAGGATTTTAAAGACCGATGACTCTTGAGTCTTGACACAAATCTTAGCGTGTCGAATCGGGTCAAAAATTTGCTGTTTCGGAGTATTGGTTGAGTAAATAGACCACCAAAGAATTTCCTTTTATGGATCAAGGGGGGTGGTTGAAACTCTCGGTCTTCAAATCATTGCTTTTGAGAGCAAGTTTGTTAACTCATCCAAAATGGGTGACCATTACCATTTGTAATGCCACGACTCATCTCGAGTCTAATTTCGATGACCAGAGACATTTATTTTGTAGACCTTGACTTTCAGTTATTCTTGCAAAAAAAAAAAAACCTTCTCAATTTAATGACAGGACATGCATGGTCCAAGAATTTAATCCTTGATTTTAATTTATGGATGAGAATTTTAAAAAGGCAAGTACTTAGGGCCAGTTTGACCTATAATTTTTAGAGACGGTTGGGATTATTAGTATTTTTTTTTTTTTGAATATGGATTATTAGTATTTGGAGAACCATGTATTTAGTTTGTTGTTAATATTTTAGATTAACGAATCGAAGAACTATTAAAACATAAACCGAAGTTGAAAAAACTTTAAATAATATGAGAAACTTTTTTTGTGTTTTCGTTATTTTTTTTTCCATTGGTGATAATCATCTACTTTTTAGATCCAAATCATAGCAATGAATGATTAATTATAGAAATTGGTTGCATGTACCAAACTGTTTCCTTCCTTCATTTGGAGAAATTTTTCAGTGTCGAGCGGGTATATCTAAGGTGGTATCCGTTCGGCACTTCTGAGTCGTTTGATACACTTTTTAACGGCTCAGATTGAAATATTCTCTCTCCTCGCATCCCTCATCTTTCTCTCTCCTTTTTCTCTATTCAAATCCGAGGCATCTAAAATCGCATCGGACGGCTCGGATGTGCCAAGCGGGAACCACGTGGTATCCGTCCATGAAAAATTTATCATTAATTTGGCTTCTCCAGATTGCAGAAATCAATGCCTATTGTATTTTCAATGGCTCAGGATATAGCGAAGAGAAAAGGAGTTAATTTTTTGCCTTAAAACGAAGAGTCAACAGTCAAATTGCCTTTCTTATCACCTCACCAGAAAAACGAAAACAAGTCCTTATCCTTTCCACCTAAGGCTTTGTTTAGTTTCAATGAAAGTACATGAAATGATGGGAAAATCAATTTTTTCATAATTTTTGTAGTATTCAGTTGGCAAGAAAGTAGTAGAAAACATATTTTTAAGTTTTCCTGTAAGATTTACTTTATTGCAAAAGTGATCCAGCCAAAAGCATAGGATTTTGTGTCACGGGAAAAGTTTTCTCCATTGTGGGGCCAAAATAATTGGTGGATAAGAAAAAAAATGAATGACGCCAATACCAAAAACAAATATGAATTAGGTTCTTAGAAAGACACTTTGAGATTTATGTGAGCAACAACAATTTTGATAAATAGTCATTTCTGAGATAATTATTGTGGAAAAAGATTGGTAGTTTATTTTTTTTGGAAGTATTTATTTATCTTGTCATTAGTCTTCAATTTTGTTTTGTACTAACAAATTTTTAGTGAGTTTTTGCATCGGCAACTAATTAAGCACGATTGTTTAATATTTATTTATTTAGTAATCATCTACTTATTTTTTGAACTTCATTTGTACGGTTGATTATCAGAGAATGCCAATTTAAATGGGGGATTTGCATGACCATTCAGAATAGAGTAAATTGAAAAGGGAATTACAAGTCGATTTATTCATTTCATGTTAAGGTTGTGCATTAGATAAAATACATTTTTCGTAGTATGTGTTAATTTTTGAAATATGATAGCCTATTATTTAGCTCTCAAAGTTACTTTTATTTAAAATTAGCCACGGGAATAAAAATAAAGAAGTTTTTCATAAATGTCTTTTTCCGGCAAATGAACCACTAAACTTTAGTTTTTCTGCAAAAAAAATTGTCAAATGAACACTTACAGGAAAATAGATTTCTTTTTCCTTTACTTAACTTTTCTTGAGAATAACTTTCCGGTACAACATTCCTGGCAACTGAACAGAGCCTAAGGAGACCTTGTTCGTTTGGGAACTCAAAATTTTTGGGCACGATCTTTGATAAATTTTTCCTATCTATCTCTCTCTATTCATTACTCTTACAAACCTCCCTTAAAATTCAAAATGAACAGGGTCGTAGCAACTTTTGGGGCCATTCACTTTCTTCTTTTTTGTTTTGTTTATTTTGTTCGTCTTTTCTCAATTTTTGTTCAATTTGCGTTATATTTTTCTGATTAATCATCCGTCTTGACGAAAGGAGTCTGAAAAGTAAAAAATTATGACTGAAAGCGAAAAAAATCACTAATGACGAGAAAAGTATCAAATAGCTGTTGTTTTTTTTTTTTGTCTAAAGTGTTGTTTTATATGAACTTTTTTCAACATCAGTCCATACTTTTATATTTTTCCGATTCGTCTCGTCGAGACGGACATTAATCCCGAAAATTATCACGAAAAGCTAAACTAAAAATTACAAAAAATAAAAAATACCAAAATAAGTTCTGGATAAATAAATTTACAAGAACGCAGAGAGCTTGGTTATGCTGATTCATAAAAAGTCGTCTCGCCGAATAACTTGTCAGAGCCTCTAACGATATGAATCAAAATGATTATGCTCGAAAATAAACTTTTTTAAACACATGATTCTTATAAGCCACCGGATAAACATGGTCTGTTACCTTCATAAACAAAATTAGATCGATAATAACTACTCCGTATTATATTTATCTCCTAGTAACCCTACAATCGTGCCCACTAACACTGACATCTTATTGAGGCGTAATTATTTATGTGATACTCCGGACCTCTTTATAACCATAGATTCATGTCGAGTTTACCACTAAGTATATGGATTCTACAGAAATATTTGATTATATAGTGGTCTAGAGCATCACGTAGCGATACTCCCGAACTATTGTATAATTTCACCTTATTGAGTTATATTGCGAATATTTTCAAATGTAGAATCTATAATCTAGATCTACAATTTATAGTAATTCACTACAAAAATTCTCTCAAATGGGTTACGCTAGTGATTAACTTATCCTAAATAATTTTTTGATTCAAACTTGTTGAATTTTTTTTGGCATTTGTTAGTTTTACGCTAAATTTTTATGTGATATAGGTGAGTAAGGAAGAGATAAATCAGAAAAGTAAAAAATTATGACTTTTATACAAGTATTTTTGGAAATATCCAAAGAAAAACTCAAAAGGTCCGTTTTTGAATTTTTTCTTGGATATTTTTCAAAATACTTGTGTAAAAGTCATAATTTTTTACCTTTCCGATTCCTCACGACTTTATTCACCCATATTTCCTAAAAATTTAGCGTAAAACTAGCAAACGTAAAAAAAAATTGAATAAAAAAAAAATAAAAAAATTATATTGCATAAATTAATCATTAGCGTAAACACCCAAGTCATGGCCTCGAGACCCTGTGGGTGTAACCCACTGAGTCACTGACCGCTAAATTGACCATATGTAATTATGTACGGAGTACTTGTTTGTGTGTCTTGGAAGGCATCAAATTAGGAAATTAGGAAATTCAAAACAAATCTCCCAATAAAGTAACTGTCCTTCTTGATCAGGTGTGTATGTTTGAATCCTATCGAAGTCAAAAATTCTAAACTTTGAATCCATTGAAGAGTTCGCTAATCGTTAATTTCGGTGTCTTAAAATAGTCGAGATACGTGCAAATTAAGCCAAATATCCTATGTGGGGAAAGGGAAAGAAAAAAAAAAACCAAATTTGCCAACCATTAATCCCCGCGGAGTTGAACTTTTCTTTCACGGTAAAAGACCTGAATTATTTTGGTGAAATTATACGGAGACCTTCTTGTCTATATGTTTTGGACACGAACACTTCATAATCTTTAAAAACGCCCAAAAGCATTCTCTCATCAACCGTTAACCAATCAGCACATTTCTATCCTTCCGTCAAAAGATCGTTAAGATGAAGGGGTTAGCGTGGGCAAGTTTTAAAGGGTGAAATCGTTATTTTCTCTCACTCCACTAACAGAGTTAGCCAATATTTTATTTCATATAGATGAGGGGGTCTGAATGAGCGGTTTTAAACGTCAAAAAGCCTCCGTATCCAAAACGTATAGATGAGAGGGTCTCCGTGTAATTTCACCCGATTTCTTCTCGCAATTTGTTTCTAGTCATTTTCAGTTGCTATATTTCTGCACTCCTGCACACTCCAATATTGCATGTTCAAGGTGGTTTGTCGTGCAAATCGGAGCCTGCGGAAAGAGATGGGAACCCACTTGCGAACTCACGAGATCAAACCCATAATAATCACGCTTTTTATTTTTTTTCAATCTCGGTTTTTTAAACAGAGATGTAAAAAACCGAGATGAAAACACAAAGCTCATGGGTTAAAATCGTAATCTTTTTTTTTTTTTTTTTAGTATACTATAGTAGTGATCTTTCCAACTTCAATTCTATTCCATTTTCGGGGCGTTACTTTCGAAGAAATAACTAAACAAAGAAAGCGATTGAAAGAAAGACACATGTCAATTAAGAAAGAGATTTGAGAGCTTCATTTCTCATGCGCCATAATAACCAAAGGTCCAAAGGACGTGTAGTGGTGTTTGTTGTAGGAGAGAAATTTATTTCCGGAGCAGCAGCAAACAACCTATTTACGGAGTCGTGCAATCTCAGCCGTCCGTTTCGACAATCAATGGTCTGAATTTTAAAAAAACTATTCGCTCAAATAGTTTAACTATTCGCGTGAATAGTTTTTTTAACAATCCGGATCGTCTAAAATACTTTTGGACGATCGAGATTGAGCTCCGTAAATATTTATTTACAGGTAATCTGTAAACAAGATTTTTTCTCTAGTTGTAGAAACAAACTTTAAATTGTAGCATCAGATTATGCTTTAGATCATAAATTTTGCTCGAGATTTGGTCTTGCCATGGAGTTAGATTGTTAAGTATGACCAAGCTGTAACGAATCGATTAACTTAATTAATTTCGTGCTAACAATGTATATATTTTTAATCTATGGACAAAATTTATCCACAGTATCCATAGTCATGATCTTCATTAATTATTTGAGATACTAGTATATGCAGATCTACGAATATTGATCTTACATGACATTAATAACTGTCCCTATATATTTTCAAATGAGAAAATTGATGTTGATAACATCTTTACTATCGATAACGCGTTTCTTTGCATATTCAAATAATCCAATGCTTCGATCAATTAGATAGTGATTTTCACACTTCTTAGAAAAGAATTTGTACACACATTAGGCCTTTTGGTGATTAATCTTATTTGCTTATTTACTTATCACTCACAGATAAGCTAAATATAAGCTAGGTATAACGAACAAAACTAGCTTATTTTGTATATTTTGTTCATGTTTTAAATTTAAAAAACAAGCGAATAAGATGGATTACAAAAGGACCTTATAAAATTGCGGAAATCTAAAAAGTCATTCTTCATGAGTTCATGGAAAAAAAAATTACAGTTGTTATTAGGACTCAATATGAATTTGATGGACATCACACAACATTAGCTCTCTCCCTCTTTTAGCACGATTTCCAATAAATTTTCTCTCTATTAATTACTCACATCTCTCTATCTCTCTCCACTTTTACTCTTAAAACCTCCCTCAAGACATGTACCTAACAAACCAAATTAAAGACAGCTTTCAAGTTGAAGAAAAAAGATCCAAATTATGGGCTTGTAGCCCAGTAGTTACCTCCTTGTGCTCCCACAAGTAAGGCCAGGATTCGAGCCTCGTCAAAGGCGTTTGGGATTTAAGGCTTGGATAGCTTTTAAATTTCTCATACATTAACTAATTAATTCCCCCCTAACCTCCACTGACGTATACAACATGGGGAAAAAAAACAAGTTGAAGAAAAACTAAAACAAGTAGTACTGTAGTTTTGATGATTTCTTTCATTTGCTAACTTGCCTACTTACATTTTTATTTATAACAAGAAAATGTAATAAAAAAAATTAAAACTTTATCTCAAGTAAAAAAGACAAAAATGAAAAAATGTGTGCTTGTTTAAGGTGGATATTGGACTAACTTGTTTAAGGTGGATATTGGACTAGCGCGCTTAACTTATTTTCAGAAATTATTTTGATTGTTAATGAACTTTTTTAAACTTTTGGGTCAAGTACTGAATTCCTTTTGATTCTACCTTGATAAGAATAATCAGGAAAGTCAAAAAAATATGAACGGAACTTGAGAACGGTTTAGGAAAAAAGAGTAATCTAAATACACACGTGCTATAATTTGTTATTAAACGTCAAAGTCAATGTCAAATTTTATAGAATTCAACACAGAATTAGTAAACATTTTATGAAATATATAAAATAAAAACAAAAAAAGTGACTAGTGTGAGGAGGGTCAAATTATTTCTAAAAAAGTACTCCGTAGTAAAGGAAAAAAGAAAAAGAAAACGAAAACTATAGAGCAGAAATAGTATGAAACCGCGTGGGTTGTAACAGGAGGATAGATAGAAGCTGCGAAGCAGTTCCAGGGTGACAGACACCCACCCCCCCAGTAGCCCTTCCACCTACGCCTTTCCGCATGTAAATGTTTCCATAAACTGCATGCATCCTCTCTCTCTCTCTCTCTTTCTCTCTCTTCATTCTCTTCAGACTCATATCAAATCAAATCCCTTCATCTCCCCCTATCGCTTCATTGTTCTCCCACCAATACATACACACATACGGAAAAAAATACATACATACCAAAATCCCAAATCCCATCAACATTGCCCAAATCCCATTTCAGCTTTTTGCTTTCTTCCTCAATTTCTTCACTCAAAAAAAAAAAACAGATTGAAAATTAAATACCCATTTAAATCTCCACCCAAACCCCTATAAAACCCCACTCAAAAATCCCGAACCCCTCCAAACCCCCTCTCTCGTGCGTTTTCTTGAAAATGGAGAGAAGAAACCCTTCATCACTCTCTAATCAAAACCCATCGTCGGAAAACTACTACCCAACTGACCGAAACACCCCTCCTGCCCTTGATCAAACCCTAGAATCCTCTTTCTCTCGCCTCACCCTCTCCTCCTCCACGCCGCCGTTTCATCCCGAAGATCTTGATTACCTGATGGGCGCCGAGGGTTACTCGACTCAGGGGCTTAGGGTTCAGAGTGCGGTGGACGGTCAGATGGGTTTTGGGTTTGGTGGGTCCGGCTGGAATCCGACGGTGGGGCCCCAGATGGGTCCGTATCCGACGGCTGAGAGCCAGCCGTGGCAGATATCCAAGGGGGTTAACGTTAGTTCTCCGTTTGGGTTTAACCAAGGGCTTGGATTGGTGGGTGAGGGTGGCTCTGGGTCCCACGCAAACAGGGCCTACTCTCACAGTTTCTTTGACCCAGCCCTTTTCCAGTGCGCTACTGATCATAATCTTGGTGGGTCTTTCTTGCAACCCAAGAAACAATTGGGAAACCAAATCCCAATTCTGCCCTTTTCTAACAAAAGCAATTTTCTTGATAATTTTGTGCCTATGAACTCATATAATAATCTGGGTAGTAGGAGTTTGAATCAATTTCCACAGTTCTTGAACGGTTATTCGCTGAAGGATTTGCGTGGTCGGATTGTTAGCTTGGCGAAAGACCAATACGGGAGTAGGTTGTTGCAAACAGAGTTCGAGGACCCGGGAGAGGACGAAATTGAGATGGTGTTGATGGAGGTGATAGACCATGTGGGTGAGCTGATGAAGGATCAGTTTGGGAACTACATTGTTCAGAAGCTTGTGAAGGTGTGCAATGAGAGACAGAGGACTCTAATGGTTTTAGCATTAACCAAGATTCAGAATCAACTCATTAGTATATGTCTCAACCCCCACGGGTACGTACGGATTGGTGTTCGTTGTTAGTGTGATATTTTTCGTGGTGTTTTAATGCTGATTAGTATTGTTTTGATTGCAGAACTAGAGTGGTGCAGAGATTGTTGGAGACTATTGATAGCCAACGGCAAATCTCCCTGGTTTTGTCAGCTCTGAGCCCTGGTGCTGTGGTACTGGCCACTGACCCAAATGGACATCATGTGATCCAGCAGTGCTTGATTCATTTCTCAAATGAAGATAATAAGGTATGTCTTAATCCTCTTTGTTGTATGTGACCAATCTCTCTTACTTATGTGTAAAGCTTGTATAATGCTGCAATTTAAGTTATGTTTTTAGTATCTTGTGAAAAACATGTTATTTACATAGTTTCATCTAAGATAGTTCTCATTTTGGGGAAGGTGGGGATAGGGTCTAACTGCGTGAGCAGGATACTCCTCTGGTTGTTGACCTGATATGTTCAAATCAGTAATTCGGGGTGCCTTGATTTCAATAAGAGACAAGCAAATAGGTTATGGAAATTGTTTAGTTTAGGTCAAGGAACTTTGGGCTTTATCGGTTTTGAACCTCAAATATTTTTCTAAACTTGTGAATTGCATGTCCTATGAGACTCATACATGGAATTGTTGTCCGAGTCTGAATCCTCGTAACTGTTGTATTATTACGACAAACCAAAACATTGGGTACTGTGTTCTGTCTTAAGTTTTTTACCGTTTTTGTATTGGTTTGTCGATATTCTGTACCTTTCGAGAAGTGTATGTTTTGAAGATATTATGGCAGTAAGTTGGATTTATAGGTTCAGATATTGATTTTTTTTGTGGATTTATAGTACCTTCTCTAGCCTTGTGGCTCTAGTCTACGGGGGAAGGGAAGAGGGCTCTGGGTAGTTGAACACTTGACCTCATGAGCTAGAGTGTGAGGGTTAAGGCCCAACCGCCATCCCAACTCTCTTTCCCAGATGTTAACAATTCATTCTCATGCAAATCATTCATAAGAAGATGGCATCTTCCCGATAACATTCTTGAATAAGTTAATAAAGTAACAAGTTACTTGGAAGTTGGATAAGTTATTGCTTTTTTTTCTTTTTTTTCTTTTAGCAGCTGCAGTTCTTGAATTGAAGGTTTGCTAAGTCTTAGAAAACTTAATTAACCAAGAATTACATGACTTTTATTGAGGTATTACAGAGAACATGTTAAAGAAGTCATGCTGCACTGTTTTCTTGTTTGCATTTGTAAATTCTTTGTTTCCCATTCCTTGTGTTCAAAAAGCATGATTTGTTGACATTAGTTAACTTTGTTTCCCCTAAACTTATGTGGATATTGTGTTTTGAGCAATGGTATGAATGTACGCAAAAATTGTTAAAGTGATATTTCCATTCAAGACGATATGGTTTCATATCCAAATCCTTTCCTCCATTGGGTATGCCCCTTTACATAAAAAAATATGCTTAGTATTAGGTGGTCTAGTCTTCATCAGTTTATCTTTTAATAAGTTAAAACATCCAATTCAAAATTAACTGACCAGGTGGCATGTCCTCCTATACTAATTTTGAAGATATAGTTAACTGGACAAGTTCTAACATAATGTGTCGTTGAATGACCTCTACAAGAGTCCCTCACGCCTGACAACTAATCTATAAGCACTTTCAAATGTTCACCAAACAAAAATATAAGCACTTTTAAATGGACGGTCTAGCAGTGGCAGACGCAGGATTCTTGATGTGGGGGGACCGAATCACATGTATTCGTAAATTAACAACAAAATATCCTCCTCATATAGCAATAACACAATTTTGAGGAGACCTTTCTTCATAATTTTTACATACAAAATCTAAAATATAGTAGAAATATTAAGATAATTGGGGGGTTTACAGGGACCCGGGCCCCCACTTGCACCCCCCCATGTTCGCGTCTGCAGTCTAGGATGATGCAATTAGCACACTGTACATATTGGTTTCTTGTTTAGGTTCATATAGCTAGTTGATAGTGAGATACAGATGTATATATCCAAGTGGATGGTCACTTCTAATAAGCCTTGTAATGATTTTTTTCCCGAGAAAAGAATTTACTAACTTGAGAAAATAATACACCTAGTTAAGATAGATTCTAGAAAAAGCGTCATAGCTGAGGAGCACAAGCTGCACAATTACCACTGGATCTATAAATGCTACCTCAGTTGGTTAGAAACCGGAAACCGAAAACCAAGAAATGAAGATCTGCCGAACAATGTGATCTTAGTTACAAAGAACCTTCTACAATCTCAAAAGAAAGCCCACAGACCCCACAAGATTGGATTAAAACCCAAAAAAGAAACAGAGAACCCAAAGTGATTGGCTCAATCACTGCCACCACCTGAGACTTTGTGCACCATACTGTCAATCCCGCATCTGCCACTGTCCACTTACGACCAAAATGACCACCACCACCTTCCCCTTTCAGACCATATTTATCCCTAACACCCTTGCCGTATCACTTCTGTCTTCTATTCTGCAGCAAAGCAGTCTATTTAGCTTATGTTGAAGACGGTTGAGACATGTATTGGCACGACATGAAGGTGGACAAGAGTTCTGTTAACAAATACTTCCTTTGAGATACCCCTTTCTTTTGTTTTGGATATTTCACATATTGGCATCAATTTGGAAACTGTTTTTTAGAAATCAAAACAGGGGAAATGAAGAAAACTAAGGAAATATTTTTGTAAAACCATTCAAATAAATTGCTTTCAAAGGCAATTCAGTAAAACAACCCATTGTCGAGAATTCTTGGAAAGTATTCTAGTTTGCTGTTACATTTCACTAAAATATTTCAATGATCTGAAGACAATAGTGATTCAAAATGTAAAAATGAAGGCCGAAAACGAACACAAAAATGATACTCTTTCTTTTAAAATTCCATTGCTGGAACTTCTTCTGTTTATCTCACTGTAGTAGTGGGTGCTCGCAGGAATCACTTAAACATTCTATTCCTTAGCGAACAACTGCTTATGAAATATGTGCTTTCTTTGCAGTATCTTCTCAATGGGATAGCGGATAACTGCTTGAAAATCGCAACCAACAAACACGGGTGTTGTGTGCTACAGGCATGTGTGGACCACTCTCAAGGAGAATACAGAGAAAGCCTCGTGGCTGAGATAATAGCACATGCTATTCACCTAGCTGAAGATCCTTATGGGTTTGTTTCTACAAACCATTCCCATTATTTACTCCATATATTTTTTAAGATTAACATAGTTATATTCGTATGTGTCTTAATATGTAGCAATTATGTGGTACAACATTTACTGGGACTCAAGATACGGGAAGTCACAGAGAATCTTGTGAAGCAGTTTGAAGGAAGTTTTGTATCTCTATCATGCAATAAGTACGCTAGTAATGTGATGGAGAAATGTTTGACTGAAGCAGGAGAAGAGGTATCTTCGCAGATTCTTATGGAGTTTCTTAGAAGTCCGGATGTTTCGATGCTTCTAATTGATCCTTTTGGAAACTTTGTCATTCAGTCAGCATTATCGGTGTCTAAGGTAAGCTTATCGCCAAATTCATATTTATTCGTTCCCCTTCTTGTCTTTGTTGCCTAGGGAATAGATGGATGTCACACGGATAAGAGTTTGGGATGTGCCCAACACCACTACCTGATTTAGGAACTAGGATCTTGAATCTTATTGTTCTTTGAAGATATCTAAAGCAAAAAAGAAGTCCACATTAGCTAGAAAAGAAACATTTCTAGCTTTTGCAAGGAGGGGAGAAGGAAATCCGTATATTCCCTTACTCCCTTTTGATTTCAAGTACTTACGTACAGACTCACAATCAATTTATACCGTACTATCTACAAATATCATATGATTAACTCTTCAAGAGGTGTCTCATTCTCATTCCCATCTTTTTGACCTGTACCCAAATGTCTTAAGATTAAAGTTTTGGAAGGTCTGATCTCTAATGCTTGCACTTGCACCCACAAAAATTAGTTCTAACTAGCGGATGTTAGCTTTTTGTTACTAATTGAGTATTAGTTCGTGAACAAGTTTTCTATTTGTTTTCTTAAATGTACTTATTTCTATGTCCTTTAACTTCAGAAGGACTTAAAATTAGATGAAGGGTGCATTTGCACTTTAGTGAACAGTTTAAACCAAATCAAGGTGGCCATGCAAACCTAGTTGACTGTTTGCTGCAATTTTGAAAATGGAGGGGCCTTTGATAGTTTATGCTATATGCAGTAACGGAGGCCATGTCAGCTTGCTTAGATGAAGGCAGTGGCGGAGCTAGGTCCCCTCAGGCCCAGCACCCTGAGCTCCCGAGTTTTAAAATTTTTATTTTGTATATACCTGATTTTTAATATTATTGATAAATATTCGTGTATAGCTACTTATTATCTTCATAATTTTGGTTTGATTTAATAAAAAACTGGTTCTTTTTCATTCTCATTTCTCAATTTCTTTCATAAATAACAATTGAAGTAGTCTAAAGAAAAAATATAAAACGATTGGTATAATAACTGCATTAGGATAGAATCATTTCAATGTATAAATGTGATGTATTGGAAAACAAAAACTTTATGATATAATAATTATACGTTCCGATAAAAAATATGTCTACTAAGCCACTGGACGAAGGCATTGAAATCAACCAAATAAGGTCAAACCATGACTAACAGCAGAGACAATACAAGCGTGTCATCTCTTCAATCTTTTTGCTATAGTTTATATATTCCTTATAAGAGATTTACCGGGAAAAAAATATTCCTAAAATGAACACTTGACAAGACATTGTTCACATGCAATGTATTTAAGAATGGTTTTCCTGATTTTCATATTTATTTTTTATTCAAAACTTCCTACAAGAGTCAAGGCATTAGATTGGACTATAGTATAAACCTAAGGAAACCACATATCCCCATGTTAGATGGAACTTTTGCGGCTAGGATTAAATTCCGTCGGATATGATTTTCCACAAAATATAGGATATACATACCTTGGGAGATTTGGTGTTATTAATCCCCTCACTATTAATATGATAAGATCACTTGGGAATGGAGACTATTTATCTCCTCACTAATAGTCCAACCGAACAAAGAAGAGCTACAATTGATTGGAATTTGCAATGTCAGTGCTGACAATTTTAATTTCATGCACTCTTGTCGTTCAACTCTGACCTGATACTTGTTTCTGGGTGAAACAGGGTGTTATCCGTAGTGCTTTGCTTAACGTAATCAGGGCTAACGCTGCCATCTTGCGTACCAATATGTATGGGAGGAAGGTCCTTGACCGGCTTGACAAGATCAAGTCACATCATGCTTAGCCATTAACAAGCTGGCCAGTCAGTTCTTACAGAAATTCACTGACACTGGATGGGTAACTGACATTATACGTCTTTGTTCTTACTTATCTGTATTTTCAGAGATCTCTTAGGTTCGGTATGTTGTGCTTATAAATTTCATTACCAATGTGACATTATGTAGCGTATTTGTGGGTATTTGAACTAGTTTGTACCCTGTGAGTGAGTAGGCATTAAAAAGAAGGATCGAAGACGACTGGAAATGACGGAATAATCTGTACTGTAGAATCAGAGTGCTTCCTGTTGTTCAATGTTATACCTTAAAAAGTGTAAGCTTTTTTGTGCTTTTTGTAAGATTAAGGTTTATTTGTACTAAGTATTTGTTTTTTTTTCTTCTGTGGAACAGACTTTTAGGGCCCATTACTGTTATTTGTACACATGGTGGGCTTCTTGTGTGTCTGTTTCCTTTCTCCTTCCATGGCTATTTGTTTTCCAGAATCTACACTAGTCTAACCTTGACCCGGTTCATGAACAAGGGTATCAACTTTCTCTTCGTAGCAGTTCAACCCTCAATTTAAGTACAACTGTACTTACAGGCAGCTATACAACCGTAAGGCTTTATATTGCGGGTGTTTGATGTGGTTTATCTCGGACGTGCTGCTGCCTAGCTTGTTCTTGTCATAATTCTGCTGTGTCTATCAATTCTGAAAAATGTGAATAACTTTGCGTTGGACCCTTTCTTAGCTCGTGATTCTTCTCTTCGTTTATCAATTTTTGATAAATGTAAATAACTTTGCGTTGGACCTTCTCTTGAAGAAACGAATGTGGATCTTCTCTAGTAATTGTTTCGGGCAGTTGTTGTCGTCGTCTCACAAGTGTGGCAACCAGGAAGTATATCATTTCAAGAAGATACTGTTGGATTGTGAGAAATATCGCTGCGTCAAGAGAAACTGCTAGACTGTCCGGGATAATTACTAAAGAGAAGTGATACCTTGAAAATAGTAACTGGGGTCTACCACGTGTATTGATTGCTAGTAAAATGAATTTCCTGAGCGAATGGGCAGATGTTGATGACTTGTTCCTATCATATATGCTAAAATTAAGGTTCTTTCTCTGGAAGAGAAAAGCTCCAAATGCAGTAGCCTAGCACGTGTGCCTTTTTCACTGGTGGCTCATGTGCAATCCAGACACCAACCATGGGGGACCGCCTACCAAATAAAAGTTCTCTGTGGTCTCTAACGTTGTACACTCTGCACGTGTCGAGGATGCCACATGAGAGAATTAATTTAATCTAATCTAAATGTAGGAGTATTTATGTTGTTCGTGTTATTCAAGTAAGGCCTAGTTTGGCAAAAATAAGTCATTCGGCTTTTCTTTTCTTTTTCTTTTTTTTTTTTATTCAATTTTCTTTTCATTTGTTCGTTTTGCATCTTTTTTGAATTATTGTTTTGTCACGACGAGAAGAATCGAAAAAATAAAAAATTATGATCGAAACTCATAATCTTGCTCGAAACTCATTTCTTTTTTTATTTATTTCCTGTGATATGGGCTTATTTCTCGTATTGGTTGAGTTGTGCTTTGTTGGGTTTAAAAGAAAGAGTAGTAGAATTTTCAGAATCTCTTCTCGTTTTCGACTTTCTCTCTCTAGAAACCTCAGCCGCCTCTGTTTAGGGTTTCGGGGGGAGGCTCCCCCGGTCTTTGTTCCCCCTCTCCTCTCCCTCCTCCAGCCCCTCTCTCTCCTCCTTCTCTTCTCGCCCTTCTCAGCCCCTATTCTCGCCTTCTGATTTGGGGATTTTAGTGGTGTTCGACTGGCTAGGAGGACTGGGCGTTTTGGCCAGAGTTCCTCCTTTAGCTCAGCTCCCTCCGAATCTTTCAGATCTTTTGGTGGCGATGATGGTGGCGCGGGGGTGCAGGTCGGGGGTGTGGGATAATTGGGCTCGGGGTTAATAACGGAGGAAGAAGTGAAGGGGGTTTTCTTTTCTGTTTTGCTTCTCCGATTGGTTTTTCCCAGTTCGGCTTGTTACCAGTCTGGTGGTTCTCCCGGATTTGGTGGGTTGAGGCGGTGGGCGAATAACTCTCGCGGGGCTTGACTTCGAAGTAGGTGGTATAAGGGCCGGGGCTTGGCCCTGGAGCCTGGGTTCTCTAGTTCACAGCCGTGGGTTCTACCCTGGGGATTTGAAGTGGCTAAAAAGGTTTTGCAGTCATCGGGCGCCGTGTAGTCGTGGTTGATCGGAGTTTTAGCCCAGGAGGATTTCTACCTCGATCTCCATGCTCGGAGCCTCGCGTGTCAGCGAAGGCTTGCCGGAGATGTCATCTCCTCCGCTTTGGTTCGCGATCCCGTTTGTGCCTCAATAACAGGCGACGTACGGAGTTCGGCCAAAGCAGGCCGGCGTGCTTAGTGGTTTCGTCCACTTTGCTACATTTTCTGTTTTTGCTAATTCTTATCTGTTTCCATCGATATTGTAGTGCTTATCTCTGGTTTGGATTCTTCGCCATCCCGAGGTGACTGTTCGATAGATTGCTAACTCCTCGTGTCCCGACCCATAGTGGCGGTGAGAAGAGAGACTTGGCTCGCACTTACGATCTAGACACTTTGCGTCTCTTTGTCCCTGTATTTCGTGTGCATTTTTCAGTGATGGGTTGGTCGTAGTCTCCTTTTCATTGTAATCGGATGGATTCGCTGTAAGTGCCGCTTGGCTTTTTTAATGATATGTGTTTTCAGATCAAAAACAAAAACAAAACAAAACAAAAAAAAGTTGTGCTTTGTTATCTTGTGGACTCTCACAATCGATGCGGTATCTCAGGTTTGTACTTTGTGATTCATACCTGATGTAAATGGTCTCTCATTTCGATTGGAAAAAAAAAAAAAACACATATGGAATGAGTAGTAACAAATTTATAGCTGTATTACCAAGTAATTGAATCCACCATAGCAAACATATGGACCATGATAGGATCCTCTCACACACACACACACACTTCATACATATATAAATTGCAAATAACTCCATTTTATTCCCCAAATACTGAAAAGACCTTAGACCCAATTTCTGAACAACTTATGTGTATATATTCTTTTTACCATGGCTATGTTATGGTACTGATTGAAATTCTACGGGCACTTGGGGTTGCCCTTGGAATTCTTCTTGTCCCTATAGCAAGGGCACTCGTCCTTGTTCCCATAAGTCCCAGAAGGAACACAATTGCACTCCTCGCAGCATATGCCACAGTACTTCAAGCACCTGTCCTCCCGTCCTGCTTTTGAGCACCTTACCCCACACTTGGAGTCACAGAAACCTTAATATATATAATTCCAAAAAAAAAACATACACATCACCAAATTAATCAGTAGAGATAAACATACGTACATATATACTACATAATTACATTTATATTCTGGACGATGAAAATAAAAAACATGTCATCAGGCCTTTGGTCCAACCGCATGGGGAGGAGTTTAAGTGCCCAGGGAAGAAGTCGATCTCAACTTCGAATGGAGTCAGGTTCGGTGCTTTGGTAATCTAATTTACCATTCGCAAACGCTGCCTAAGCAAAACAAAAATAAACAACATATGTGTATCATACACATACATATTGATAATTAGACTCAAAAGGATATGTCAAATGTGAGAGATTCAGACTCCTTTTGTCTTGATTAGGCAAAACTATAAGAGAAAAAGCATTTGTAGTCATATTTTTTTGTGATTTACTTCAATTTTACGAAATTCTTATACCATGTAAACGAAACTTTTTTCTTTTTTCAATTAATTAACTTCGTTCACCTAGCCAAGGAAGACCCAAAAATGAAAGTGAAATGTTATTCCTTTGGAATTTGTGTGCAAAAATCTTTGACAAAATACTATGGCAGGTACGAGTAATCAAGAAACGTTTTGATGGGTCCCTAATTAATTTTTTAGACGCCCTATATATATAACTCGTTATTTCTCCTACTAACAGCTTAAGCTTGAACAATTTAGTACGTCACATGCACATTGTTCTTGATTTTGGTTACCATGCATGTATTTAAATTGTAGGGCATCTTAGGTTTGAAAGAATAAGTTTTTATTAGGTATAATAATAAGCATCTTACTTGAACCAGCCATTGCAGTCTCGAGGATAGAAGAGCTGAGAACAAGGGACACCAGCAAGAAAGTTGCAAGAGCTACCTTCATCTCTCTCTCTCTCTCTCTCTGGGTGAAATTGTGTACTGTACTGAATCAAACAAAAGCAGAGGACTAGAGCGATATTTGTAGTAAGAAGAAAGGAAAGGTTGGTAGACCCAAAGGATTAGGTTGGTGAGTGGGCTTCCCACAAAATTTATCAAGATTCGATTCTTGGGGTCAGATCGAAATTAGGAAATAGTAATTTCTCGTGAATTTCTTAATTTTGGCCGTGAAAGAAATCAATTGAAATTGATGCGCGTAAATGGGTCCGGAAACCGTGAGCGTCTTTAAAAAAAAAAAGAAAAGAAAAAGGTGGGACCAGCTGGAAAGGGTTGCCGGACGTATTAAAAGAGATAAGTGGTGCACAGTTGTCAGGTGATTTTTGTGTGGCCAAACATCCGCAAGCTTTCGGTACTCCTTGGAGGACGTTATCTTCACATGGCCGTCCTCATTAATTTCTGAATGACCAATCATATGTTGCATGTGACGTAGGTGGATTTTGACAAACATAAATATTTATAATTTTGGTCATTATTAGTGGCTTTCATAGTTTCTATCAAACTATTTCCCAGATTTCAATCGATAAGAGAAATAAGTGATACTCCTATATGAAATAGAACGATTTCTGTTTAAAATATCTAGGTATATAAACGAGAGCAACCTCTACAAACGTTACATCGCTTCATGTTAAAGTTGTAGCCATTGGATCAATTTTTTTTTAAAAGATACAAAAAATATTCTTTTAATAAATCTATCCCTCTCTACCCTTAGTTTTTGGACAATGTATCTCTATGTAAATATTGTATTTTCTGATCAAATAGGAATATATAAATATATATTTCATATATATCAAAATGGTAACTGATGCTTTGTGATGATTATAATTATTGCATAAAACAGTTAGCTAGAGCGGATAATTTATTTAAGCTAAAACTATGTTACATTTCAATGTGCCTTTAGGCACAAACATCCACTAGTAATCTTGTAAAATAAACCATACTTATCAAAAGTCCAAGATAGATCTAAAAAAAAACTATCTTTTTTGAATTAATTCCGATTGTATTGATTTTCTCAGCTTTTGGTCATAAGTTTTTGCTTTTCTCATCAGGAAAATAAAAAAATAAAAATAAAAAAACATTTACGCCAAACGAAATTTTTTTCTAACAAACACTACTAATATTTATCAAAATACTAATACTACGAGACTATGTTAATTTAGGCATATTAACCATTCTTAAAGATAACGTCCAATATTACCAGCAATGCTGTAAAGTTGAAATTCTAATTAATGTACGCGGCTACGCAAAGCAATTAGGTAGCCTTCCTTTTGTAGATCCTTTGAATTCTTTGTTTCACATTATAAGTGCAAGCTAAGGTTCAAAGTTTCAAAACCAGAAGGCAAAGGATAAAAATCTATGGTACGTGCGACTAGCCGGCTGGGCTTCTAGCTCAATTGGTCGTACATACTAGTACTCAGGTGTTGGAAAGTTCTGGGTTCAAGCGGATAGAACGACGACTATATTTCTTATAATAATCTAACTTAACGAAAACTCTTCTTACTGTCTGGCAAAAAAAAAAATATTCTATGGTGCATGTAATACGTATTCTCTGGTATATTTACGATAAAATACGTGTGTACCATGAAAAAGTGAAGTTGAGTTTCGGTGTGACTTTATGGTTAGTTACAAATTTTACAGTTCTGTTTACATCTATTTTTGGCCAAAATTCAGAAAATTAGTTTGTTGGTTAGAAGAAGGCCTTGAATGAAGGTCTTAGGCTTTGAAAAACCTCATGATCGGTCATCTACGAAATCGGGCCGATTTGAATGCTACTGATCAAGTTGAGTTTTCAAAGGCTTGGGCCAAATTTATGCCTAAGATTTCATTATCATAAGCCCAAGCCCAAGATTGGGCGAAGACTTGGGTTGACCCATTAGCTCTAAGTATTTTATCCAGGCCTAGCCCAGTTCTTAGAAGTAACAAGGCCTACAAATAGGTCCAAATTAGTTAAAGCCTGGGTTTTCTCACCAAGCTTGGGCTCAGAAGGCTTACAATGGATGAAGGCCCATGATTCACATTGAGTTCGGGCCCAAATAACAGATGGGCCTACTTCTTAAAGAAAACGTCACCTATGGCCTTCAGTTGGCAAGGAAAAGGCCTCAAGCAGTTCAAAGGCCTAGAATGTTCTTGCTGGGCAGATCTAGGTAAGCTGCTTTAAGGTCTGAGTCTTTACTTTTTTTCAGCATGAAACAAGGCTTAGGACACATGACAGCCATGCATTGAGACATCCCAAGTAGCTCACAAGCAGCTTAAAAGCCTAGAAGGTTCTATCTAACATCACATAAGCTGTTCACAAGTAGCTCAACCAAGCCTGTGTTTTTGGCCTTGGTGGGCCCAAATATGCCTTTTTTACAAACATCCATGCTCACAAGCAGCTCAAAGCCCTCAAGCTGCTCACAAGCAGCTTAAAGGCCTAGAATGTTCTTGTTTGGCAGACCTGGGTAAGCTGTTCACTAGCAGCTCAAGGTCTGAGTGGATCCCACCTTTCAACATGAAGCAAGGCCAAGAACAAGTGGCGTACATGCAGCCCTTGGAGTTGTTGGTGAATGTCTCATGCAGACCTAAGCAAGCTACACACAAGCAGCTCACTCAAGTATGGTTAATCCTTTGTTTCTTGATTCTTCTTTCATAAGGAATCAAGTTTAGAGGAATTGAGGGCCCACAAGAGATAGAGTACCAATAAAATGGTAAAAAGGCCTGAAAAAGTATTGGTCTTCAGTAGTGGTGGGCCTAGAAGGAGTTCATTCAAGCAGTAACTTGAGTATTGAAGCAGCTCAAATGGCCTGGATGTTGCAGGAGCTGAAATTCTTTTTGCCCTTTTACAAAGTTTTATACAAGGAAGAAGGATTTCTCAAGCCTTTGCCGTTTTCTTGGAGTAAAAAGAACATTTTGGTCAGGGAGCAGCCCCTCATTGGAGCATTTCGAAGCTGCTCAAGCCTAAGCCTCTGTTAGAAAGCCACATGGTAGCCATGCATTGAAGCATTTGAAGCAGCTGAAGGCCTAAAGACCCTATAAATTACAGAGTTGAAGGCCTTGGCAAAGGTCCACAACCATCAAGCCCACGGCTTATCCAATTTATCTTTCAATTATCTTTACTTTCTCGTTCAATCTAGCCAAGCCTAAATTTTATTTCATTTCCTTGTAACCAGACTTTGTTAAACCGTTAATAAAGTCCTTTTAATTCTGTTTTAGGCCTTGTTCTACTTTTATCTCCATTTTTCATACGGTTAGAAAATACTAAGTCCTTATCCCGCAAAGGCAAACCACGAACCTCCTCACGGTCTCCTCCCTTAGGCCGTGCACTTTCGTTTGATTAGAAGTCAGATTGAGGCTTCCAGGTCTTGATACAAATTTGGGCAGTAATCCTGCCCTGGCACGCCCGCGCTACTCTAGCCAATTTGGTTTTTGCACTTTTTGTGGAGAAACAGGTTCATGATAAGAAATGATTTTCATACTTCTCTCTTATCTATTTGCACTCGTTTCTTTGTCTTTATCCATACGGAATTATCAAATTGCCCTTCACATGAAAAAAAGTGAAGGTAGGAATAAGGCTAGTTTTGTAATTTCACATGCATAATAACAAAACAAAAAAATGAGTGGATGAGGGTAAAAGGGGAGCGTGGAAATCATGCATTTACCTACATGATTTAATTTGTCACGTATTATTTTACTTCATTTCTAACAATTTGTGCAACTATTTATTCCGGTCAATCTCGAATGAAGTGTTATGAATTATTTTCACCAGTTCCGAAAATGTTTACTGCCCATTACAAATTACACACATTTAATATATATAGTTGGGAGAGTCTTGTTTGTCCTTGTAGCCTGTGTTGAAGTTCAACTATGCATATGCTTCTTACAAACACAAACACTGGAGTGTGTTTTTTGTAGAAATTTGAAGAACCCTAACACAGGATCTAGGATACAGTAAGAGAGAAAATAAAGAAAATCGAAAGCGCGGACTGAAAAGAATGCTAGAGACTCAGAGTTATACTTCAGACGAGTGTATACGTCTGTCATTTTAGTTGTTTCTTTCTGTTGATAAAAAGGACGGCATGCACTACATGTGCGCATTTTTGCATACGATTGGCATGGAAATAACTTCTGTGACACGGCTTCACAAAATATGTTCAAACTGAAAGGGGTTGGGTTGTTGACTGGGATGTTGGAGGAGGTATTTTTGTCAAGCATGTGGGTCCCACAGTGCCGTCCCAGCCAGTCCAGCTTCTGAGTTTTGCTAATTCCCACAATATTGTAACGAAATTGTATTGCTTACGAATGACCTGAAAATGACCAATCTAATTGTAAGTCATCACTGCTTAGTTACCTAAAAAAACAACTCATCACAGCTTTCTGGATTAATTCTAGTTACTGTTACCCTTTCTAATGGTTGTTGTGAAGTAAGTTTTTTCCCCTTGGGTTTGACAATGGTTAATTTGATGCCTCCTAATGCAGACTCACTTCTGCCTATTTTCCTGTCTCGAGCTTGTCTTCAAAGGGGATTGAATCAGGCATGTGTTAATCGCAACCATTTCCTGCTGTTGGAGCCTAGTCTTCGTTAGCTGTCGACTAAACATGACCAGTCTTCGGCTGATAGAGTAAGGTGGAAAACACGTACTGAAGCCTCTTTACCGGCTTGGACATTGTTAATTTAGTTGCTAAAACTTCCAGCCTAAAAAATCGTTCAAATTCAAAATCGAAGAAGAAAAAAACTTTAACAGCTCACCTGGTGTATTGTGTGATCATCAACTTAGAAATTAGTACAATTATGCAACACGCGGATGGGTTTTTGGGAAGGAATAAAACAAAACTTAATCATGCATCGCGACAGAAACCAGATGTCTTCCCAGGAACTACGCCACGCTGAATCATCATGACAGTAGGATAGGCAGCTAGGGGAAGATTTTTCAGGACAATCACCAATACTTAAAGGAGATAATTTAGGTTTAAACCTACTTTTCATGCTTTCCATCGCCATATTGTATTCTTGTTTCGTAGCCGCATATTCTTGAGACCTTCCCCACATGCACGGAACTGTTTTTATTACTCCATTCCTGCCTTCTGTTCTCTGCTTTGCAACTTGTGTGGTACTATTTGTTTGAAGAAAATAACTTTCGCAAACGCCAGGGACCACAGCATTACCTCTAGTTTGCAGGGACAGTGTCCCAATTTCAAGTTGTGGTCCCAAAAGGGGAGATGTAGTTCCAGGCTAATCAGCATTACTTCTGATTATAAAGATGTAATATTTCCCTGACATAGACAGATTGAATCCAATATGCTAATGCATTCGGGGGGTTTTTTGCCGGTACTTTGGAATGAATATGCTAATGTATTCAAGCCCATGTGTGTTTGGGTAACTCTACCTAGGGAAGCTTAGCTAGCATTAGACCCCTTGACCAAATTACCCAAAGCCAGTATTGGATTCTAGACAGCATCCTGACAAAATTTGCATAGAAAACAGTTCTGCTGTTAAGGATTTTTCTTTTTCTACCCTTTATCAGTCTGAGGTTTTACTGTTGATTAGGTAGATTTGTGGGAGAGTTTGCTTAATAAGAACACAAAAGGCTTGTGTCCAAAAATGGTATATAAAGGAAGTGGTAACATGAGGGTGTGAATGTGGCAGGCACTAATAACAGAAGACAAAAAAGATAAGATAAACAAACACAAGCATTGATATTTTAAGAAATCTTTATGATAAAGCTCAAGTTGGTTATTAACTTAAAAGATAAGTCTGCATCCGTTTGATTTTTTTTTTACTGTGAAAATTCTCTTGTGGTTGTGTATACAATGATAGAAGTACCCATGTAATCCTCAATCCATCGGGGCATGGGTGGGGAGGACTAAAGACAGACGTAACCATTGGCAATGTATGCACAAAGTAGGTGCTCTCAGAACATTTTTAAAATGGCGCCCCTTGTGGTTGTTAATGAAAGGACAAAAAATAAATGCAGTCTTTCTCTTGGAAGAAAAGAAAGGGCAGAATTTAAAAAGGAAAAGTTGTTTTTGAAACTAATATAGAACTCTTCCTCGTGCGCCGTTAGGAAACATTCCACCACTTGGCCAATTCCACTAACCTTCATTTAGCTTTACATCTTTACATGTAAACCCTAATCCTAATCCCAGCCCAAAATTCTGGAGTAAATCTATTTTCACTCCACCATGAACTTGCATAAGAAAAAGGAGAAACTGCCCATCCCCCTTACTAGTACCACAGCCAATAGTATGCAGCAGCCCAAAGAGACTTGCACCAACCTTAACTGTTTCTTCTGCCTTATGAAGGAACCTGAGTCCTCAATAAGGAGAGAAGGACTTGCAAACTGTTTCAAGGAAATGCCTTTCACCAACGACCATGAACACGTTTTGGTCCTAAGCGGATTATGGAACATCGCCATGACTCAACCGGATGATCCAGAGTTTCCATCTCTCGGCATCTTTAATTGCATGGCCAGTCTAATCCACAGGGGTCTCATCGACACAGATTGGCTTCTTAGGGACCAAAACCTATATATTCCCTATTATGCAGCTCATGTTATAGGCTCCTACACTATGAACAAGGTTGAGTTTGCCGAAAAAGCAGTGGACTCAGGAGTGATCCCTCCACTGATGGAGCTTTTCAGAGGAAAAATGAGTTGGGTTGAGCAAAGGGTTGCAGTTAGAGCCCTTGGACACTTGGCAAGCTACGAAAGCACGTTTGAGTCTGTGGCAAAGTATGAAGAAGAGTTGGTCAACTTAGCCATGAATTTGGCCTCCAACTGTCTTGAAGTGGTATATGTTAATTATGTAGGTGTGAAGGATAAGAGCAAGAGGTTGAATTACCACTGTGATTTGCTTACTAGAGGGGTTGGAGGAATGGAAATGGAGAACCGAAAGGCTGAGGAATGGGCTAGCCAAATCCAGTGCTGGTCTCTCTATCTTCTCAACTGCTTTGCCATTAAAGAGAGATCCATAAATCTCATGTCTGAGAAAGAGTTCCTTGAGGACTTGTGTGGAATGTGGGGTGGGTTGGTGAATCACAGCTCAGCTGCAGGGGTTGGACTCATTAGAATCTTGTGTTACACTGAAGTTGGAAGAAAAAGAATTTCAGAATCACCAGAAGTCATAGAGAAACTCTGTAATCTCTCTAGATCTTCAGATGATTGGCAGTATATGGGGATTGATTGTCTTCGGTTACTTCTAAATGATGCGGATACAAGAAACAAAGTCATCCATACTGCCACTTTGTGTCTTGCGGACTTGATTGAGATTCGGACACTTGGAGGAAAAACAAACATTGGTGAAGCGATTGCAAAGGCACTGCTCACGGATTTCAGACAAACAAAATCGAAAATTGTGGACAGTAGAGTTGAGAGAGCACTAGAAGAAATATGGGATATGAAGGTGGAGAGGAGAAGGAAAGAGAAGAGGTTGTCTAGTGAGAACGTTGAGGAGAAAAGGGTTTTGGTTAGCCTGATAAAACAGCAAGGGAACCATAGCTTTTCGGTAGGAGAAATCGAAGAGGCTTTGTTGAAGTATACAGAAGGTTTAGAGTTGTGTCCAATGAGGTTGAGAAAAGATAGAATTGTTTTGTACAGTAATAGAGCTCAGTGTCATTTGCTGCTTAATGATCCTGATTCTGCCATTAGCGACACAACAAGAGCTCTTTCCCTTTCTACCCCTGTCAACTCTCATAGTAAAAGCCTGTGGAGAAGATCTCAGGCTTATGACATGAAAGGGTTGGCCAAAGAGAGCTTAATGGACTGCTTAATGTTCGTAAACAGATTCATAGGTTCAGAAACAACAAAGCATGTTAAAATCCCATACTACGCGGCACGCATGATTACCAAGCAGATGGAAATTTCATGGCTTTTTGCCATCGCACAATCAAAGACAGCAAGCGATCACATGGATAAAGCAAAACAAGCAGACGGTGATAATGAGGCTAGCAGCAACGAGGATTCAAACTTTGAAATGTTGAGAATGATGACAAAGAACAAGGCTTTCGTGACAGGTAATTAACTCTGTGAACCTAATTTTTTAATTTGTGTAATAGAAGATTTATGGAAGTTTTGATGCATGTGTTGATGACTGTTCACTCTTTTTCAGGTTTGTCAACCATTGTAGAAGAACCTTTGATCAGAAAGAGTGGAAGTGGCAGGGGAAAGTTGGAAAGATCCAAGGAAAGAAAGAATGCTGCCTTGGCTGTATCACAGTAAGTCAAAAATGAAGTTTTAGTAACAAATTCTAGTTGCAGCTTTGATTAGAGTAGTTTAGTACAGCCAATTCATTCTTGCTTTTTGGCTGTTCATGTGATGGGCAAGTTTTGATCCTATGGTAGACTCTTTGAAATGTGTGAAGTGTCGGGTGTTGTTGGACACCCAACACTTCAGTACATGTTTGGGATGTATCTAGCATTTTTAGTTATCGTTTCATCTTACTGCAGAACGATGCATAAAAACTCTTATACTATGCATGAAATGATCTTTAGCACCTGGTAAATTCATTTTACCATAAAAAGTAGGAAACCATTCAGATTGAGTACTTTGCAGTGTCCCAGCCGTATCCTTGACATGAGAATTAAATGAACCCGATGCTTAAATACATTATCGTTCTCAATACCTGTATCCGATTCGATGTAACATAAATCATTCAGGTGTAAAGAATGCACAATTCATCTCTCTTTTTAACTCTACTTTGAAGGTGGAAAATGGTAACATGGTAAGGGTTATCAATTTGAAATGATTGGAACACCTTCATCACATGCAAGCATATTAACAAAGGTAGCTAGCCAGGACCACAAATCCATATTCACTATAAAACCATTTTAGTACACAAAGTTTCCATTGTAGTAGTACCTTAATTCCGGGACTTGATTTTCTGAATTTAAATATGGATTTGAATTGGTTTTGTTTTTGGATTTAAATGGTTAAAAGTTAAAACTTTAAAGAAGAGAATGTTGCAAGTGGAGTGTAGTTGATGCCTCCTTTATACTCTCATGTACATGGGTAGGGTTCGATTCCCGTAAGCACCCATCTCCCTCCCCAAGTCCCCTAGGATAGAGTAGATTAGGATTAGGATTAACGAATGGAAAAAAAGAAGAAGAAGAAGAAGAAGAAGAAGAAGAGAATGTTGATCCATATTAGCTCTGTGTAGACTAATACTTAGAATTTTGCTTGGTGAAATCATGGTGATAGTGGTTACATTATTATTCAGTAATGCCATCCAAACATTACAAGCAACATTTGGTATCTGGCCGTATTGAGTGTGGTTGCAAGTTCCGTACTCTCACTCTCAAGGGAGAGGTCTTGAGTTGGAGTTCTCATGGAGGAGGTGTTCGACTCCCGTCGTAACTAGTAATTCCTAACATCCTACCGTATGGAAAAAAAAAAAAAACATCAAATACTCTTATTCTTAATTCTTTTTGTCTTTTTTCTTTTTTCCCTGTGGTTGTTTTGCTAGTTTGCTTTATTTGTAGACCTAATAACATGACAAAGCCAATGGTTAGGTTAGGCACATTTGCACCAAGACAATATTAAAACACCCGAAATATTTGACTATTGTTGCACCTTTCCAATTTTCTTATCGCATTTATGGATTCTATCACTCATTCATTGGAGAAATATACATATAAAACTGGTAGGTTAGATTAGGCGCAATATCCTCCTCAGCAAATATGTTTTTATTTAAAGAAACGAAGGTCCTATGTCTAGGGTTGATAAACATACCAACCTGCTCGTGTTTGTTCGTTAAAAGTTCATTCAAGATAGATTTGTTTATGTAACAAACCAAGCTTAGAACATTTTTTTCGAATTGTATACTAAAAAATTCAACCTTCTCGATATTGGCTCATGCTTTGGTTGATTAAAGCTCGGTCGAGATAGACTCGTCTCATAAACCAGCTACTCAATAAGCTTTCAAACCAAGTTTGAAAAACTAACTACTCAGCTCATTCTGCTTGTTTATCACCCTACTTATGTCCGCCGAATATTCACCTAGAATGATATATTAGTGTAGGTTCAAAGCTAGTGAATAATAATTCTAAATGTTAGGCCGCGAATCAAAGGAAGAGAAAGCCACCATTTGGAAAAATCAAATTCGAAACTTCAAACCACTAAAGATTATCCGGAGCTTAAAGGTATCATACCAATTAAGTTTGCCAATACCAGTAGATACCACAAACAAGCAAAACCATGCTATTATGGCAAATTTGGGCAAAATTGTTTGGTCTGGCACGGCATAAGCCGCAAAAAAGAAATCAGAATGGGGGACGCTGCCGTGCACCCCCTCTCTACACCGTGTAGAACAGCCGATCCGGCCATTCATTTCAGTATGGACGACTCGGATTGAATCCGAGCACATACAAATCTGAAGCGTCCATTACTCAATTAAGATCCGAACCGTTGATTGCCGAGATAAACGGCCAGATTAACCGCTCTACAGGGAGATGCTCATTAGCATCCCCCATTCCGCGAAAATCACCACTACTACATACCTTTTTTCCCCATTGCAATCACCAAGAGAATAAAATAACGGAACGACTGACAGATGAATAATAAAATAAAGTTCAATATGCCACATCTGTAACTTTATGATCACAAACTACAAGCAGCCCCATTACAAGAAAAATAAAACTATACAAGGCCTGGCAAGCGCCAAAAAATATAGGTCTTTCTTTTGTTACATTTTCTGAAGGAACACAACCCTAGACCAACATTCTCAGCCACCACCTTGTGGTTGACATGGGAATACAACACAATTTTGCTGGTCAAAAAATCAAAATTGGGAGACATATTAAAAATTTGGATAGGATATTAATACAGCGCCATTAACTTCCAAGTATTACCGTTATATGGCATAACATAGAAGATAACACACCTACATTCATCAGGTGTCAGCATTAAGACCAGCAACACCTTCTGTTTTTTTCCGGACCTTCACATTCCCAGATACCGCTATCAATAACAAAATGGTCAATGATGAATCAGCTTCTGCTCCCTTAAATTGCCTGAAATGCAATCAAAACTGCAAAGAGGAACATGTCCAGGATAAGCCTCCAAAAGAAAATTGGTTAAAGACAATTACAGCACCGCTCTCATGAGACTGATTAAAGACGCCATAAATAAGCTTTCATGGGAAACAGAAGCACTACCATAGTACCATCAGAAAATAACGAATTACCACTTGAAGATGTAAATAAGACTTTAACATGTCAGGATGACATTTCAATCTTGATGGCAGTAATTACAAGTTAAATTGCAACATTTGGAAATGGCTAGATACAAGTACAACCATTCTTATCACAAACTACGTATAGGCAGAACAAATCATCATACAATGCGGAATAACTGATTAGTTACCAATACAGCAATACGGGTTCTAGTTACGGATAACCAGAAGGTACAAAAGTTTGGTGGAGGAATAGAGGTACTTTGTATATAGGTAAAGTTCAGGCCACATAAGCCACCATGTGGGCGTGGCAAGGTAATGTTTCTCAGCTACTATGGAGGACCACAACATCATCCCTACAAAGGAACCTCGACCACTCCCTCAGTCCCTTTTGGGCCTTTTCTTCTCATATCAAAAACCACACTTTACAAGGAAACAGTAGTTCTAGCTTTTCTAATTTACTCTGTTAGATCATTTTCAGTCATCTGAAAATTTTATAATCTTGTACTTCATAAGATCACCTACCGGGAAGAATAGTGGAAAAAAGGTATGAAGTGGATGTATTTATAGGAGGGTACGAACTACGAAGCATGGCCAAGGCACAAGTCCCACAAAGGACCAAGAAACTTGATTTTTTAACTCTTCGCTTTAACCTCCAGGGAATCTAACCTAACGATGTGGCACCCAGGAAATCTAACCAACAGATGTGGCACCCCATGGCCACAAAACTTAGCCCCACAGGCTCCCGAGGCTCTAAATCTATCCTAGAACAAGATGCCATAGACAAGGGTAAGGCCAAAAAAAATGGAGGATAAAACGCACTTTGAAGCAATGCTTAACCAAAGATACCGCACTAGCATATAGAAAGTCAAAAATCCTCTGGATTGGGCCCAGGATTTAGTCCAAGACCTAGGCACCGCATTCATTGACCTCTATACCTGGTCTTGGGAATCTCATGGCTTAACCCAGAAGGAAGCATACAAGAGACACATCCTATCACCCGAAAAATGCCACTGAATCCGGGCCTTTAAGTAGGATGAATGCAGGGGTACACGCTCCTACAACTCACGAGCTCCAGTAAACTTAAGCCAGAAGTAAAGCTCTATCTGGCAGACTTCAATTAATAATCATGCAACGGAAAACTGGTAACCTATTTAGGACTTCATAGTTTGTAGCTTCTTACAAAGAAACAAAAGGAGAGATTTTGAACATTAACGTATGGGAATTTGGGGGCCAATTTGGCTGTAAGCATTGTGAACAGTACCTAACACAGTAAGTTAGGCTGTTGCTAGGTTATTTATATGAATTACAGAAACACATCGCGTCGCAAAGTAGGCTTGTATGAGGAAACAAAGGCTAAGCATACCGGGTTGAGCTTTGGAAGGCTTGAATGATGCTACATCGGAGATCCAATAAGATAACTAGAATCATAGCACAGCTCATGAGAGACGTATCCAAGACTATTTAAAAAAGAAGCACCAACTATCATGAAAGTGCCCAAGTGAATGTCTGACCAAACTAATCATAAATAAAACCACTACAGCAAACAAACTTGATGATACATGGTTTTAGTTGGCCCTAAACTGGCCCAGCTTAACCCCAATCAACATGCAGATTTAGTGAAAACCTTGTCTGCTGCTGTGACATAAGGAAACCCATTTGAGGAACTGAAAACCACAGGCTGTCAAAGAAAACTCGAGCTATTCTCTGTACAGTGATTTCCCAATTGCGCTAATGGTTCAACTTCCTTAAGGAGGCAAATCATTTTCTAGTTTTTCAGTACTATATTCACAGAAGGTTTTCCTCCAGTTTTCAACAAAAAACAGAATGATATCAGTGGATAATGAAACCCACATGCTGGAAGTTTAAGCCTGCCCCTCATGATTTGAAGAACCATTCAAGATCTGTTCTCAGGCCAGAATAGCAGTTACACCAACAGGAGAAATGAGTACCAATTCTTGTACCGAAGGCCCAAAGAAATGCAGAACCTATACATCCAAGAACCGAAAAATGGTAGTGCCTGGAGAAGGAGAAGACTAGCGAGAAGAGGAACCTAATTATAATCCGTGATTTTTGGTCAGTTTTAATAGAACTCCACAATTGCAGAATCTATCTCTGTATAAAGCATCTGTTAATTATCATATAACCCAAAAAACAAAAACACAAGATGACCAAGTAACTGGCTTATACCAATCAGACATGCATAAGGTTATATGCACAACTATATGCTTAATAATATGCATACATATATACATATTTATAGAAGCACTAGGCAAATAATTGAACTGCTCAGATAATTTCAGACGCATTTTAAACCTTGCAAGCAATTTGCAAGCTGCATGAAAAGAAGAATATTGTGAAAAGGACTAAACAAAATACTACACTCCCATAAACAGACAAATGATCAATCTAAGGGGAAAAAAAGGCAAGATAAGGTAAGACTTCAAGCAAGCTCACCAATCAGGCCAAGAAGTAGAACAATTGAAAAGACCACTTGAAGGGGCCGACGATACTGCATCTGATACTGAGACCTTTGAAGGAGTCTCTGAACAGCTCCATACCAACCATACAGTTGCTTGTTGTCATAACAATCATCACATCCAGCAAGGCAACTCTTACTTCTTTCATAACATGCATCAATGCCCTTTGAAGAAAAAGCAGGATTATAAGGGTTGGCAACATACAACGTTCCACATGGAAACCAACAGGCAAATCCAAAAATGTATTTCAAGAATAAAAAGAAGATGAATAGTCACCCTTGTCAATTGCTGAGGTTGTGATAACATAGAGTCAGCTTCTTGGTGGTGATCTGTATTTTTCAACTTCCTGTACCCATTCTTCGGCCACTTCAACTTAGAAGCATTTTCCAACGTACTAAGCAACCCTAAGCTGGGTACCTTTCGAGGAGGTGGCGCAACATGTCCATTGGCCGAATTATGGGGGAAAACATCATCAGGAACTGCAATCTTCCAGGCTTCAATATCAGCACTTGCGCTTGCTGTCCTGCGATGTCCAGGCAACTTCTCCTCCCTATCCTCCACGAAATTCCTCTCCACCGAATGTCTTGAATTCTTTGCACAATCTTGCGCTAATTCCTTATCAGCCTTTTGAAGGTTCGCTGATTGTTCAGTCCTGATGTCAATATTTGCAAAGCTTTTGTCCATGCTAACTGATGGTCCCGAAAGAAACAATGCAAGCTCGTTGCATTCCCCTTCATCCAAACGCACCCACGGCAAAGGTGGCTTGCCATTTGAAATAGCTGATTTGTGCAAGGAACTTTCAATCTTTGAAATTTGGCTCTCAATTGCAGTAACAAAATTGTGATGCCTCTCTTTCGCATCATCAGACGAGCTATTAGCGTAACTAGACTTGACAGCACGTTCCAATTCCTCCAACTGCATTGATTGCCGAACAGCAATTCATAATCATTAGGCATGATATCACAAACCCCTTGTTCCCGCAACACACACAAATAGACACAGCTGCCCAAGTACTTAAGGGAGGTAATTTGACCACCCTCAACAGGGGAATATATGTAACAAAAATAGTCGCGTGATGACTTCTTTTTAATATACATTTAACCACCCTTAAAAGCTAATGAATACTCTAATGCCATGCAATTTTCACGCAAACTTATAGAAGTTGAAATCCTAACCAACTCATTGTTCCCAACACCAATTTAACATGAATCCAACTCATTGCATAACTAATTTCCACAGCCCACACCACCATATAATTTCATAGCCAAAGAAAAATATTTGGCTAGTAAGCATTGAAAGAGACGTAAACGATAGCATGCTACAATTCTTTTGCCATCACGCAAGGATTTCAATAATCAAATTCATCAAGGTAAATTAGGATTTTCAACGTATTTCCAAGGCTTTTCTCGCTGCCATTAATATATACTTAAAACAAACATCAATAGGCAGAGAGAATGGGATGACCTGCCATTTGGTGGTGCCGAGGGTAGTACGTACATCCCTACGAAGTTCTTCTGAATTCCATATGCCAGACGAGTCTTTCATTGAGTGAATCCACGTTCTATAAGTCGATTCCATCCTACAAGACATTGATATACAGTAAATAGTTACTAGGAAGACTCAAACTTAGCATCAACAGCAAGTCATGTTAAACTACGTTATTTTGAATCTACCGGTAGAAGGTACTCCTCTCCTAACATTACTCGTTTAGACTTCTAAATGAGTTGGTCGTTAATAATTTCAGAAATTTCACATGGTCTGAGAGCAAACAATTAGGGTTGCTAAACGAACGAGCCCAAAAGTTGATTGTTCAATCGCTTAAATATGTTCAAGCTTCGCTTGTTAATAACTTACAAGGTTAGCCAATCTCAAACAATTGAGCCAATCACGACCTAATATCAAGTAGCTTAAATTTTCTAAATATCACAAGTCGGACGAGTTGCTAAGTCTAACGAGCCGAATAGTCAGCTTGTTTGAGGTTGGTTTTGAAAACTTAACGAGCAGAGCATCAACAAAATGTTGAAGTTCGGTTTGTTTACGCAGCAAACCGTCTCCAACAAACTTTTAACAACCTACCACGAACTCACACTCCTGCAGTTCGGTTCATTATGAACCCCACAAACAATAGATACTGCAATCAATAGATTCTATTCTCGAACCTCGCAACCCATCGAATGCTTACGAGGAGACTTAGCCCCAACGGGCAACACAAAATTCACAAGAAACGCGTCTGAATGTTCTTCCAGATCTACGAATGAATAAGATCGAATAACGAAATTGAGAAATTAAAAGATTAACAAACCCTAGGTGGGCAAACAGACCGTGTGTATACCTATCAGCAGATTCCTGAACTTCTTCCGCTGCGGAGAAGAACGGATCCTTCTCCCACCGATCAAAATTCGACGCCATCCTTTTAATACCAAACGCTCTTTTTCTTCCACCAAAACTACAAAAATCTCAGGTAATTCAACCAGAAATCAAAACCCTAACTATGAAATTGTATCATAGAAGCGTCGATTTCCCAAAAATTCATCGGTAGTGCGTTGGAATCTCAATGTGCGTGTCCTCGTAGATTGCGCGCGTGCGAGGAGAGAGAGAGGGGAGGGAGGGGAGGGCGCGAGGAAGACAGAGAATGTGGGGTAAGAAAATATAATTGTGTGGTTAGTTGGGGACTTTTTGGGGAAAATGAGTGCAACTGTGGGAGTTGAGAAATTTTTGGTTGCTGAGTGGGTACCATGCCACCGGAGACGTGGTGTCCGAGTAATACATTTGGATCATCCAAAAATGTATTAAACAGTCTAATTAAAATACTCTCTTCAACACTCTTTCTTCTCTTTCTCTTTTCTTTTTCTCTCTCCAAAATCGAATCATTCAAAACTGAAATAAACAGGACGAATGCGCCGAGCGATTCTACCACGTAATATCCACTCTGCGCTGAAAAAATCTTCTCTTGGGAGTTATTATGTGAGGATTGGATGGCGGCTTTTAGGTGTGCTCACCGTGTGCGGTCAAAATTGATGTGCAATAGGATTAGGACTGCATGACAGAAGTACAGGATCTAGAAATCACGGTGCTTCTTTTGTGCTGAAATTATCTGTGCAGAGTAATGCTACATAGCAAAAGTGCACAGATTTTATGTACAGATTTTTTATGGGACTCACTACGGATCCCATACAAATAATTCGAACCGTTCATTAAATGTAAAATATTTTTTCAAGGGCCCTTGCAAAAAATCAGCTCAATCCAATAATTATAGGTGCTCGAATCAATCATTTAACTTTTCATTCGAATTTCAGGATAATGAAAAGTTAGATGATTGAATCAAGCACTTATAGGTATCGGATTGAGCTGATTTTTTGCGAAAGCCCTTGAAAAAATGTTTTACATTTAATGAACGGCTCGGATTATTTATGTGGGACCCGTAGTAGACCCCACAAAAAATCTGTGTACAAAATCTGTGCACTTTTACTTTGTATGTAGCATTTCTGATTATCTGTATCCATGTATTTTGAGTAGTTGGATTGCGTCAAGAATGGTTAAATTGAATATCGATAAAGTTGTTTATGATACATCAAATTTTGCTTAAGAAATCAAATCGAAAAAAGATAAATTGAATATTGTCTCAGAATTCAGCCTTTAATTCTTAAACAAAATTGGATGTATCGTAAATACTGATATCCAATTAAATTTATTTTTTAACGAACCCTAAATAAATAATTCTAAATAAAATAAGCGGTTTCAATCATCTTTTAATCCGAAACAGATCTAAAATAGATATAGGAAAAACCTTTTGACACAGATAAATTTATATAGATCATGCACATAATTTTTTGTGGGACTCATCTCAAGTCTTACACAAATAATCCAAATCGTTCATCTTTTTTAAAATGTTTTTTTTAAAGATTGTGAAGAAAGAATTAGCTGTAACGGATAACAATAAGAGTTTTTTCAGAAATTGTAGAACTATGATTTTTGAAAAAATTCTTACCGATATCCTTTTGAATTGTTTTTTATCCTAGAATACCCTAAAAAATAATTTTAAAAAGATGCACGGTCCGGATTATTTGTGTAGGACCCGATATGGCCCCAATGTATGTGCACCATAAGTGTGAAAAAATTCTGTGCACAGCTCCCCTACCAAAACCAGGGTTCTGTATAGGTTCCAACATTCCGAGCGAGCGCCGACATGGACGACGGGGAGCTACTCTGCGAGGCGGCGAGAAGCGGCGACACCGAAAAGGCGAACACCCTAATAGAAGCCGGAGCAGAGGTTTCGTTCTTCGACGGCGACGGATTAACCCCTCTGATGCACGCCGCCAAGCACGGCCACGCCGCCGTGGTCAAGCGCCTTCTCGAAGCCGGCGCACCCTGGAACGCCCTCTCGCCTTCCAACCTCTCCGCCGGCGACTTCGCCATGGACTCCGGCCACCAGGATGCCTTCGACCTCCTCCTCAATGCCGGTTCGTGATTGCGCTTTCTTCCTTCCCTCCTTTCTTTTTTTGGTAATGCATAGTGTCCCAGGTCAGCTTGCAAATCTCGGACTAATCCATACCGCCCCTCCCATCACACGCATATGCGGGTGAGGTGGCCCCCAAGAGTTGTTGCTGACGAGAATGAGAATGAGAATCGAACCTTAGATGTTAGGATGGAGCAAATACTTAAGTCTCAAGTCAAGACCGTCAGGCAAACCCCTTAGGGTTCTTCATGTATCGCATTTCTGGAAATACAATAAGGAGCTGCAGTTGAGTACACAGCCCCTTGGGGTTGAAGGATTTGATAAGAAAAGAAAGGATTAGAGTTTATCGTCAAATCATCACTCATTGCATTGAGTAATTTGGTGACAAATGGAGAGAAATGTACAAAATTGAATTTTTTTTTCTTTTGCCCCTTTTTCAACGGTGAGATTTGATGAGAAATTACTCCCCTTTCTTATCAACGTTTTCCCACAATCCAAATGGGCTGTTTTACAGCCCCATTGGATTGACCTGACTTGGTAAGAGAATAAAAGAAATGATTGAGTGTTTTTGCGAGAAATGTGCCAAATTGGTATATTTTGATTTGTTCCTTTGTCTTTAATTGATTCGGTGAGATAGGGTTCCGAATGCACTGTAATTATGGGTTTTAGTTGGTTAAAAACTTGAGCTTGAAATTTTGTTTCAAGCTTTATTTGTTTATCAGTTGAGCTTAAATCTAGCTGATAATCTCTTTTCACTCGATAGTTTGCCTTTTCCAATTTTTTCAGAACTTATCGAGCAGAGCGCTAGATACTTTTAGTTGAAAATGTAATGAGGCTTTAAGAATATGCTTGAGCTTGGTGTATTTATGTCACACGCCAAGCGTGAATGAGCTTTCGACAATTCGATCTTCAGTAGTTTGCTTCATTTGATTGCCCTTTAACAATAATTGAACAATTAAACATGTCAAAGGAACTGGCATTGTTGCCTTCCACAATTTCACTAGTTTTACCCTTTGGGGTCAAGGTCTTTGCACCAGCTTGTTTCAAATTGCCTACCCTTGGCGCTGAAGATAAGTTCATGAATATACGGATAATCTGTGATTCTACTACTTCTATGTACATATCAATTGCTCAGGAACCATTGCAAGTAGTTTCTGTTTTCTCATTTTCTAACATAATATTATATAGGGATACAAGCTGAGTTGATCCTTGGAACCATTGCAAGGAGAGCAAATCCAGGTGGGGATCCCAATGGTGACTACTTGGAGGATAGAGTTAGTTTTAGTGAGGATAAGCTGATGGACTCTGAAAGTAAGGCTGTCATGATGGCTTGGGAGAAGCCATTGATGGAGGCGCATGCAAAAGCTGTTTGTTCAGGAGGTGGGCACATACTGAACATTGGATTTGGAATGGGGCTTGTGGATACTGCCATTCAACAATATGCACCAGTTGCTCACACCATTGTTGAAGCTCACCCAGAGGTCTATGACCGTATGCTTCGTTCTGGTTGGGGGGAGAAGGAGAATGTGAAGATAATATTGGGTCGTTGGCAGGATGTCCTTCCTCAGCTTGAATCTTATGATGGTAGGACAAGATTCAGTTGCCGTTATATTATATATGTATGAAAACATGGATATTTACTTTTACATTAAAAAAAAAGGGGAGGGGGGGGGGGGGGGGGGGGGTGGGGGGGTGGAAGCATATCGGGGATGAGGCACTTGAATAAAGAGACTAAGGAAATGCTGCAGTGGCAGCGGTTTAATAATGTATGGGAAGACTCTCTTTTTTTTATAAAGCAAGGTGTCATGGGCCAGCTTACGCGCACCTCGGACTAATCCCAACAGCCCCGCCCACAGCCATTTCACGCACTTATACATGGGGGTTAGGTGGCCCCAAGAGTTGCTGGCAAGGAGTATCGAACCTAAGACCTTAGGAGGGAGCAAACCCCTAAGTCCCAGGCCAAGACCACTTGGCCAACCCTTGGGGTTGCTCTAAGACTAGTTTAGCTTCCTACCTACCTGTTGTATGTCTTAGCCTCTAAAATCTTCTCTATTTGCAGGTGAGAATCCTTATGAATGCTTTCTCTAAAATAGTTATGTACTTATGTTACTCATCTAGCTAATTGTTAAAAGAGTGGCCACTCACTTCAACTGACTGACCTAAGAAAGTTGATCCCAACTACTTGGATGGCTAAAAACCATTCTTGTTTAGACCTCTACATAATTTGCTACCTTGAGTTATTAGTGAAAACAATAGCTGATTGGGTGTTGGTACGCCCTGCACTTTGGCTAACTGTCAATGTTCTAGCACTTTGTAATTGGTGGTCTCATTTGATTCAGGTATTTTCTTTGACACTTACGGAGAGTATTATGAAGATATGAGAGAATTCCACCAGCAACTTCCTTTGTTGTTGAAACCTGGAGGGATCTACTCATTTTTCAACGGCCTTTGTGGGGGTAATGCCTTTTTTCATGTTGTGTACTGTCAATTAGTTTCTCTGGAGCTTGAGAGTTTGGGTTATTCCACACAGTTAATACCCTTACCTGTAAAGGATTGTTTGGGAGAAGAAGTCTGGAAGGGTGTGAAACACAAATATTGGCAGTTGGACACATATTACCTCCCTGTTTGTCAGTCTATACAGGATTCTGAATGATGTTTGGATTCATACTTGTTGTTTCTTGATGTTCTGTATGATTAATCATCGTTTAAGACCATTCAGTCTCTTTTAGTACTTATAGTATTTGCAGATTCAAGATTGGATGGATAGGGAAAAGAGGAAATCACCCTTGAGTAAACTTGTGCTATATTTGATGTCTTACACTTCAGTGTATGATCTTGTGAGTACATGCTCAGGACGTTAGTGGACTTTGATTTTACTCATCAAAAATAATTAGAGTGCACATTATTCGTCAATAATGGCGTTAATTTTGTGCGATGAAGCAGTGACACTCCTAGAGATGGTTGTATCTCTGTTAGACACTCTGGGACATGCGTCACGCTGGCACGTAGGGACATGTATTGGACATGCCACGTGGCATGTTCATTAAAGTCTAACCTTTTAAATAGTGGGACACGTCACATGGCCTGTTCATTAAAGTTCATTTTAGCAGCACAAGCAGCTCTAGCTGGTGGGTAGTGGAATATGATTACCAAATGGGTGTTCTATTTTGTTTGGAAGCAAGCTTATGAACGATTAATGAGTTATAATCATGAATTGAAGCATACTGTCATTGTTTACAGCTGATAGGTTGCTTTCATTAGAATGCATTGGGTGAGTGGTTGAGTTATAATCATGAATTGAAGCATAGTGTCATTGTTTACAGCTGATACATTGCTTTCATTAAAATGCACTGGGTGTGTGGTGTATTCTCTTAGCCTACTCAGATGGCTTTCAATGCTATCCTTTCCAAGATCACAAATGTTCTGAATTATTTCTCAATACTAGCCACAAAATGGTTTTACAAAACCAATTATCTGTTCTATTGTTTATCTTGGACCTCTTGGTTAATCTTGTTCAGTTGCGTGTTTAAATTAGTGTACGGAACCAGTTTTCATCTTTTACTTTCCTGCTCCATATCAAACCCAGTTTTGAAAGCCAGTTTTGTGCAAATCTAGCAGTGAAGCAGAATGTCTGGCGAAATACCAGTTTGGTAGCTCCCCGTTCTCCATAGTCCACTCCTTGATGTTGCTATCACCGCCACCTAGTCCTGTGATTCTCTTTTCATAAAGTTTTCACTCTAAAGATGAGTCGGCAGTCGGGTGATGGAATGTAACTTTAGAACCCCGGAAATTAAGCGAGAAATCAATTGGACACATTCCTATGCCATACATTCCAGGTCCTCTATTCCATGTTATGCCCCTCATTCTAAAGTGCAATGCATACCACATGACATTATCACCAGGAAGATGATACTTCCTCACCAGAGTGGTCATGCAAACTGCCATCACCACCAGAACCATTTCGCACATGTCGGCTCATCATGCATGAACACTCTGTGTGTCTGTGATCATCCCCCCACCACTCCCAGTCACGCAGACTACAAGCTATATAAAATGATATGTGTAGCATCAGAGGTCCGTCACCACCTTCCCAACCTTAAATTCCTTCTTTTATCTGCATATTTTTCATGCTTTTTCTCTTTAATTTTTTTTAGCTCTTAATTATTATTATATTTGAAAGGTTGGGTATAAGTAAGTGATTGTGTTCCTCTTGAGGATGTAACTTCTTGCACTTTGCAAGTACTAAAAAGGGGGGATTCATGGGAAGAAATACTGTAGTTTTTTGGGGATCTCGTTTTCTCTGTCTTGGTGCTTTTGGGGCTGTTTGATTATGTTGCTGTTGAAGCTACTAGAGAGGGGATGCTTTTGTACCATGAGAGACACAATGGTCTTGACGATTTGCAGGAAAATAGGTACAGGGTAGATGCTACCTATGGAGGGTCTGCACCAGGTGGCGGTGGGGGAGGATCAGGTGCGGGTGGTGGTTCGGGTTATGGTTCTGGTGGTGTGGGAGGGGGTGGAGGGGGAGGAATTGGCAGTGGAGGTGGAGGAGGGGCTGGCTATGGGGGTTATGGTAGTAGAGGTGGCGTTGGTGGGGGTGGGGACTCTGGGATTGGCCAAGGTGGTGGCTATGGTAGTGGAGGTGGCGTTGGTGGGGGCGGGGGAGGTGGGGGCTCAGGGATTGGCCAAGGTGGTGGTTATGGTGGTGGTAATGGTGGAGGGTTTGGTGTTGGCGGTGGTAATGGAGGCGGGTTTGGCAGGTGGCTACGGGCCAGGTGTTGGAGGGGGTACAGGAGGAGGAAGTGGGATGGGCTCTGGATCAGGCCCAGGATATGGCAGTGGCAACGGCGCTGGCGCTGGCGCTGGTGCTGGTGCTGGTGCTGGTGGAGGCTCTAGTGGCGGTGGTGGAGGTTTTCGGCGGCGGAAGTGGATCAGGGAGTGGTCCTGGGGACGGTAAAGGAGGCCCTTACCTTCCTCCTGGCAAAAGCCACTGATATTACTAACCTAGTAGCCTTATTAGCATTAGGGATAGATTAAGGAGGTGAATAAGGGGCGATTTTCTCCTATTTATAAATGTTATATTAACAAGACCTAAAAAAATAGATGTTTTATTTCCTATCTTTCCTTATCTGTCATGTTAGACAATTCAAAGTTTCCAATATGGGAAAAAAAAAAATCTGTTTCTTTTCAGTTTGTCGGATTTGTTGTCAACATTAATTTGAAGTTTCGGCTTGTCGTAGCAGATAGCAGGTTGAAAGGTCGTGGTCAGTGCTGTTCATTGAGAATACATTCGATCAATATTTCAATTTGACAAGGCCAATAACAAATATACAGTACAAATGATCTTTTTTTCAACGTTGGCCTAGTGATCAAGGCTTGAGACTTGAGTTCGGAACCAAGGACAAATATATAGTACAAATGATCTTTTTTGAGGCTAGTTGCAGTGCGTGTAAGTTAACCGGATACTTAGTTATAAAAAATATTGATCATTTTTATCATCACCGCATTGATTTCAAGGATAGAGGTAAGGAGACTAGGAGGTGGCCATCGCCTAACAATATCAAAACACTCATTTACTTTACTAGTAATAAATTTCCGAGTTACAAAGCATATTTACTTTAAAAGTTAATGGGCCCCTTTGTAAATCAAAATTTAATTACAATGCTGTTGGTATAAAACGATTAGGCTGAACAATTTAAGAGTTTGTGTTAGATGGACATAGCTTAGGTTCAAAAGATCAACTCCACGACAGGATGAGTTAAACAGTTATACTAAGATTGTTGTTAAAGCATCTTACATAGGGGAGCCATTTTGGGAGCCAAATTCATATTTTGTTGGCTTCAAAAAATATGGGAAGTCACTTTGGGAGCCAAAAAATAACTTGGCCATTTCTTTCGAGGGTTGTGATCTTATAGCTCTTGGAAGCAATCCAATTGCTCTGATATGTGGGAACGGCAACAAGTGGTAGCGGCCAAATAATGGCTTTAAGTACCGTAGAGCACTCTTTACCAAATTTTGACAAAATAACACTGTAACAAACCAAAAAATGGCTTCGGTTCCTAAAAAATGACCAGTACCATGTAAGATGCTATCTTAGCATCTCAAAAGCAACGCCCTAAAAATTTTAAGCTCAAGTAAGAGAACCTACAAAGCTACAACAGCTTTCATGACATTGTCCACATACTAAGATTTAGCTTTCTTGTACTACTCCCGTTCCTCATAATGAAACGTGAGGAGAGATCATAACCCCAAAAATAATTTCAGATCAAATACTGGCATTATTGGCATACCTACTTGGATTCCTTTCACAAAATTCCTGCTACAAATTTTTATCGAAAATTTGGACCATTAATGGAAAACGAATCCAACCATACAATAAGCATAACCACAGGATTAAAATAAGAGCAACCATCAGTTATTTACTTACTAATTCGTGATGGATCTTTGGAGAGACAAATGACTTGTATACACGTATATGCAGCATTCACAACCATATTCATAGACATCCCACGTCAGGGAGAAATCAAATTCAAATACAGAACAATAGAAAACTAAAACGAAGAACAATGGAAATGGCACGACAGCTAGCGATACTTTTACTAATCACACACTCCTTGTGCTTGGCAGGATGAACTAGTCTTCCTCCTTGCGATGCAAAGGCAGAAGAATAAACCCATGTCAGGGGAAATCAACAAGCAACCCAATGCTTATTATCAATCTTTGTCCTGAAACATTGCAAAGGCCAAGTTAAATAAAGTTAACTTGTGTGATTTAACTTATTTACTGCTCTATCTACACATGATATCTCAAGAAAACCAACAGAAAGTCAAGATTAGAAAAGAAAAAATAAACTTTATGCGATTAACGTATAAAAATGCAGCAGAAATAAGAGAGACTATGGAAAAGTAGTGCACAACATTGAAAATTCAAAGGGTAATGAACCAAGTTCGCGCATTTTGCATGACAAGAAGATTGACTGACACCAATTGTTAAAGAGTCCCAACCTAGGACGAGGCTTTCTTGAGTTCGGGTATAGAGGAATGGATACAATGATACTGCTGTGTCGTCTATATCCGAGGGAACAAAATATTGTTTTCCAAACCACCAACATTGTAAATCTAGATCACCAGTAGATGTGGAAGCAAGATAGACGAACTTACAATTATCCCTTTATTTACAGAGTTCGAGCCCCCAGTCATACACCTCCATCAGCGCCATAATCTTCCAATTCTCTGCAGGAGAGGCAAAAAGAGAAAGGGAAAATGACGCAAAAAATGCAATGACAAGAAAAACACAATATAATCACCAAACCGAGAGAGAGAGAGAGAGAGAGAGAGAGAGCTAGGGGACCAAATTTAGCTCTGACCAAAAGTCAAGTCTAACTAATATGAATACGCAAATAAGGTTACCTTTTCTTTGTAGAATGATGTTGACTGTGCAGATCGGTGCTTATTTCACGAGATGGAGCAGCATGTATTCCAGATTCTAAAGAGTCTGCACAATCATCTCCCTGTCGAATGAATTGCATCCAAGTTGGTGCATGAGCCACTCATTCTGAGACACTGATTTAGTCATTGGAACGTAGGAGAACCATACATTTCTACACAGAAATACTTACAGATGATTTTCCTTCCATCCATCCTGGAACTTTATCTGAAAGTAAGGCAATATACTGCTCCCTAGCAACCTCTGGATCCATGTTCCCCATCCTTTGCCACGCATTCCTTCAACAACGTAACCAGTACCGTCCATCACTCACACATAGCAGCTGTCAACCCTGTTATTATAACTAGCAATCAAACTTCACCCTGAAATTTGTTCGAGGGCATGACCTAATGTTTTTGTTCATTCAATACGTCTTTCCAGATTTCCAAAGGTCTAAGAGTCCTTATGTGTGGTCTTTTTCAAACCTAAGTTTCACTGTTCTAAATCTAGACACTAGTGCACAGAGGCAGTCTTTAACTTGTCTGCAAACCAGACGACTAAGGAAAACGATTACTAGATTTAAAGGGTGGAAGACTATGTTCAAAGTTAAAGCATGCTGGGAAACTCAGAATGTCTCTCCAACTTTCTGTTCAAAAGGAAGACCATTCGAATTCTACTCTTTCTGCTTGGCAGCATTTTAAAGTGATTAATTGCTAGCCCTGTAGTTAGGCATTTCTAGAGCATTTCATAACCATTTTATTTGTCCGTTTAGATGCCTGGTTTCAAGACTAAAATCTCCTCACATGGCATCATTACAGCTAAATTAACTGGAACTAATGAATTGGTCTTGTTAAAAGTAAAAAGAGTTGGTAAAGACCGGAACAGAACAAGGGAGGATGTGGAAATGTATCATTCTCTGTTTGACAACATTCCCCAACATGATCATAGCAAATAGTTATTCCTTGTTTCCATTTTTACCTTTGTGTATTGTTGATTTCATTTGCCTCATATTTCTTATCATCGAGGAATGTGCTTTTAAAGCCTTAACAGATAGTTACAGAAGTTGTATCTACCTCAATGTCATAAGAGGAATATGATTTTAAAGTTTAACCCATAACGGATAGTTACAGAAATTACACCTACCTCAATGGCTATCTATAGATGAACACTATTTTTCCCCCATTGCAGGTTGAGTTGATGTCTTTCTCTTACACCACCCAATACATCTAAATTGAGCAAATTATATTTTCCTACAAAATTGACAAGCATACATATCCAAAAGAAAAAAAACATGGAACAAGACAATTCCAATCATTAAGAATACCACTCCATTGTAGGAAAGTTTCATACCATTTGGCACGGGAAGAGATCTTAATCGCCATGGGTTGAGGCTCATGACAAGGCCCTTCCATGGCAACCTTATGAAGCCCATACAACTGCATCTGAACATCACTACCCATACTCGACAACCGGTCATCCTTTCCCCCACTGGCAACATACTCAGCAGCTGCAGCAAAAACCTCACCCAACTCGCTCCTCTCAATCCCCTCCCAATCATCATCTTCCTCACCACCAACCGATTTCTCCTCCTTTACATCTCCCTTATTCAATCCCCCTTCAATCCCACTCTCCACATCACTAACCTTAGCATCTTGAGCAACTACAATGTCATCAATCGCTGACCCAATATCAATCTTACAACCAGCATCCGCATTCTCAACGATGTTTCCTTCGAAACCCAAAACATCCATTTCATTTCCTTCCTTAACAACATTTTCAACATCACCCACATCCCCATCCGCGTTCTTGAGGATTTTTCCTTCAAACACCAAATCAGCCATTGGGCTTCCTTCCTTAACCACACTCTCAACATCATCCGCCTCTTTTCCACCTTCCTCATCAATCAATCCATCCAAATCAGTCACCAAACCCTCTTCCTTATTCTCACTCCCAATATCATCACCCTTTATTCTCTCACATCTTTTTCCAATATCACCCGCATCTTCTTTCTCATTTCCTTCGTTAACATCATCCGCCTCGTTTCTCTCACCCCCTTCCTTCCCACCCAATCCATCCCAATTAGTCCCTCCATCACCTTCCTTAACAACCCTTTCAACACCATCCGCCTCTCTTCGCTCACCACCCTCCTCAACAACCAAACCATCCAAACTAGTCACTACCCCTTCCTTAGTAGTTTCAACACCATCCCCCTCTTTTCCCTCACTACCTTCTTCCTCAACAACCAAACCATCCAAACCAGTCACTACCCCTTCTTCCTCAATATTAACACTTCCAACATCACCATCCTCTCTTCCCTCATTACCTTCTCTCTCAACAACCAAACCATCCAAACTAGTCATTACCCCTTCTTCCTTGATACTGACACTTTCAACATCATCCCCCACTTTTCCCTCACTACCTTCTCTCTCAACAACAAAACCATCCAAATTACCCACCAACCCTCCATCCTTAATTCCACCAACCCCAACGCCGCCCATACCCGCCGCCTCCCTCCCCAATTCTCCTTCCGACGCTCCCCCGACCTCCTCCACTACCTCAACCCTACCCTCCGCCTTTTCCTCAACAACCAATCCACCCAAATCAGTCACGTCATCCACTTCCTTAATCCCAACAACTTCAACGACACCACCGACAGTCTCCACCGCAGTCGACTGTCCCTCCGTGGACCCCACTGGCACGCCTAATGCCTCAATCTGGCCAGAACGACACCGTTTCTCGTCAAAGGCTTGGAATTTATCTACTTTCTGAACGGATTCGTCGGCGAATCGGACTTTTCTCTTGCTTCTAGTACTGCTCTGGACTCTTAATCCTCCGTCGAACTTCTTCTCCTCCACGAGTACGCTCTGTCCATCATGAACTGCGTCGTTCGATTCTTTCAACCCCAGGTCTCGTTTGCAGTCACCGGTGGTAGCTGTTGAGACGAGTTTGGCGAGGAAGAAGGAGAAGATGAGGGCAACAAACGCCGTAATAAACAGCTCCTGAACAAGCTCCATTTGAACGATTGTCAAAGATTATTACAAGAGGAAAGTGGAAAGAACGGACGAGAATTGGGAAAGAGAGAGGGAGAGAGAGAGAGGAATGACGGATATAGAAGTACGGAGTAGTTCACACGCATAATAGAAATAGAGCAAAGCATATTCTCATGCTTTCTTGGAGAAGGGGGTCTCCTGCGTATTTGATTGGCCTCAGTCTTAAGCCTCGTTTGGTTCCTGCCTCCCGGCTTAGTTTTAGTCACGTAGGCCCATTCTGCTAAAATTCTTATTATTTTTTAAGTACTTATTTTTTGAGAAAAAAATATATTTATTTTTCATTTTACGAGATATATCATTCTCTCATAATACATCACTTTTAATTAAGAAAATAATTACTTATTTTTCTTAACGAAACGGGGCCTCAATGTACGAATGTGTGAGGAGTAAGAGTGCGAGTACGAAACGTACTTTGAAAATGTCCAAAATTAGCAGTAGTATTAAAATTTGTGACAGCGAAGGATTGAGATCGCGAACAAAAAATGTTATTAAAGAATTATGTGATTAAGCTTATTAGTGATTCGTTAGTTTTCTTATAAATATATGTGAAGTACATTTTGTGATAAGGACAAATAGTTAGATGTCTTTGCTTATTTGGCTTTTTTTGTTATCTATTTCCTCCATTCTAATTTGGCTGTCTCTCGTTCTATCATAATTAGAGAAGATTTTGTATGTTTTTAATTAATAATAGTTTAGTTACACAACATGAATCTTATTTGCTAAATTTCAATTAATTATATTTAAAAAAAATTGAAAATCACATATAAAGTATTAGTATACATTGAAAATTTTAGGTAATTTAAAGTGACGTGAACTCTCAACAAAAAGTAACAAATTGAGATCAACAAAGTATATTAGTTAAAATAATCAACACTGCGTAATTAAGATATGTACAGAAAAGAAATACTGTATACGATATTTTGGTAGGAGTAGTACTTATTTTTCTAGGGAATAAGCAAGAATAATAACCAAACATGTCTGTGTGTGATGGTCTCCTTCTCGTGATTTGTGATGTTTTATTTATCAAATTGGATCCCATGGTCATCATTACATTATACTCCATTCATTGAAAAATTAAAATAATTACAAAATACTAGTAATCTGTTGTCATTGAGAAAAATGTTGTCCAACCATGTGATCATTACGATGGACTGAATGATTTTTTTAAGTAAAACCTTACTAATTAAGGTTTGGAGGTCAAAGGCGTCAATTGCCCCAACTCACTTCAGAGTTATGAATGAACAAAATATTTCTTTAAAAATACTAATTTTAGTTAGTCTACTAATTTACTAAAGATGCTAAATTACTTCAATCTCAAAAAAAAACAACAAAAAAATAGTATGACTATGCTTGTTTTAGGTCTCTAAAACAAACCTCTTTATCTGCGTGCAAGGTCAATAAGTTTTTTCTTCATTTACTACTCTTATTTCTCTATCTCTTTTTCTACTCGGTACCCCAAAAACCTTCCTAAAAATCTAAACCAAACAAAGCCTACAACTCCAAGTTTATATACTAATTTTCACATTCTTTTTCTTTTGTTATCTAAATGTAATTTTTATTTATACAAAATTATAAGGGTTTTTTTAAGGGTAGAAATCTTGTAACTTTAGATTGGTAAGAATAAATTACAAAAAATGTATTTGAGCTAAAGTGCACAACTTTGACAAATAAATCTATGCGGAATTCCCCTTACAAGTTATACATCAGCGGGATTGGGGAGAATTGGGGGTTAGTGAGTTAATTATACAATCACATCCATTTTAACGCACCTAAATGTGCACACACTCACACAAGTGTTTCCCTAACATTTGTGTGAATGTGTGTAATTGGTGTGTAAAATGGGTGTAGTTTCTCGACAAACTGCCGAGAATCCGTCTTCTTATTTTTGGGTCGACCCAACTATGGATTCACCAGGTTTTTTTTGTCTTCGGTCTACAGAAGGTGCCTAACCTTTATTGCGCCAACCCAAGGGTTGGACCGGTTATTGGTGAGTTCACTTCTCATACAATTGATCAGAGTTTGATTTTTAGGATCCGGTCGCAAGGAAAAAAAAACTTGCGTATTCCTTAATCTCGGCATGAATTTCTTGCTTTTAACCGGATTGAAGAAGAAATTAATAAAAAAACTGATCCAGACATATGAGACCGCCGGAAAAAAAATAACTTTATTGCGCCACGACAGCACCGCAATGCCAATCCGAAACCGTTATGATCGACATCCATAATTCACGGGCAGTTTTCTAACTTGTTGACTAGGAAAGAGAAAAATAAAAAATGCTTCCCTATAACCTTTAGAAAGGTGGTGTAGTAGCTGTATTGATAAGAGCAAAATGAATCAAATGATTACATAAATATGACAGAAAACAAAAATTGCTGCAACGAAAATCGATCCGAGATTTTAGAAGAAAGCAAATCTCGAACTCAGGTTAAGCAAGCCCTTTGGGATTGACATGTGCGTATTTGGAGTGGATGTGCTGAGTTGCTCGGTTGAACTGAGGGTCTACAGGAAATTGGATGGTTCAACTCCTAGGTTATCTTTACTCCTAATGAATGAGAATTAGGCGCCGGCTAGTTAAGCCTGAAGTTCAACGTCAACCCTAGGATTTCTTTCCCCTTATGCTAATGACTGTCCATTCAGTTTAGGGATTTGTTATGTATACATTCTTCGAATATGTAAAATCGTACATCCTACTTTAAATAGAGGTAATGACGTGTCGGAAACTATAAAGCATTGTTTGGAACTTGGGAATGGAAGTGGAAAAGGATGAAAATGATTAAGAAGAAAATGAAAGGGAAAGTTGAAGAAAAATTTGAGTTTGTGTTTGAAATTTTCTCCTCTCTTTCCTTAACAACCAAACAAAGGAAGAGAGAATTTTTAAAATTTTAATGCTTTGTTTGGATTGATATTTGGAAATTTTTTTGAAAAATAGTAGAGGTAATAAGTTGAGAAAGATAGAGAGAGAAATGTTGGAAGTAGGAGGAATCTAGAGGGAATTTTTTTTAAAATTCTTTTTGAAAAGGGAAGAAAATAAGGCATTAAAATTTTCCATCCTTTTCCTTTCCATCCCCAAATTTCAAACTTCGGGTTGGTGTTTTGCATTGAGGTGCACAACACCGTGCTGCCCACTTCTGAGCCATCGGATCATGCATTTGACGGCTCGAATCTCATCTCGGCAATTAACGATCAAGAGTCGTTCATTGCTGATATGAGATCCGAGCTGTCGGACGCTCGATCTAATGATTCGGAGGTGTACAGCACGGTACTGCGCACACCACTGTACAATACCATCTCCAATTCTCCAATCAAAGCCTAAGTGGTTGGTTGGATAAGAAGTCAAGGAGAGTTTTAAATGAGTACTATTTTGGAGGAAAAAGTATAGGAAAGGTTATCACATCCCATTTTAAAACCATGTTTGGTTACTTTGGTATAAGGCATGCCATGCCGCCATGCCATTATTTCAGTGGGGTTGATGCATGTGATCATCTCCCTTTCAGACTTGAAACTACCCCACAAAAAAGCAACGAAAATGAAAGGAATAATTAATCGCCACAACTTTATTAGGAGTTGTATGTTCCCCTCTCTCTCTCTCTCTCTCTCTCTCTCTCTAGTCTGTACCCTCTTACGTGTAGCCCTGATTATGTTTTCTTTCACTTATAAATAAAGTATGTCCGGCCTAACTTTCACGTAACTTGACTAATTTTCGATGTCAGGAAATTAACGACCGAACAAACTCTCAAATGACCCCAAAATTTGAAATGGTTGGCGTCCATGGAATTCGAACTTGCAACCTCATAAAAAGACAAACACTTACAATTATTTTCACTCTACCAAATCCCTTAGTGTTGATTATGGTTTCTTTTTTCATGCTTCTTGTTAGCAAAAACAAAAGCAATGGGAAGTTTATATAGTCTAGTTAATTTTGTGCTTTAATAAGTCCTTTTCTTTTTCTTGAAGCAAAAAATGGTGCTTTTCCTTTGATCTGTGCTCCTAAGGAGTAATTAACATGCATTATTTATGCTTTAAAGGGCCTGAAATGGTGGTAAAGGCCCTTCCAACATTAAATACTCTTGACTTGAACTTTTCCAAATTATCTCTTGTAATCCGGATCAAAGATAATTTCAGTTCTGCTGAAGTAAATCTCAGATTGCTTCAGAGATTTTCCTCAAAACACGTTAATTAGTTCAATAATCTCTTCCAATGATGGCCTTGACAATGACTAACATGTAATTAAAGCAATTTTATTTGCCTCAAATTTAGAGACTGTCTTCAACGCTTCCACTCTATCAACCTCTCCCATATCACAGTCAGGGCAGACTCAAGGAATTTGGATGCTCAATGTTAAATTGTAGGGTGGTGCCCTACGCATTTTTGGAATTAAACGACAGAAATGTTTCTTTATATTATCACCAACAGCCAAAGTGGGTGGCTTGAATTCTACTTGACTTAGTTTTAAAACCTAACAGTTACAATAACATTATTTTTGAAAAAATAATATTTCAAAAGAAAAAACGGCCCAAAAGACTCGATCTCGGACACTTCACATAAACTAAAATCAACTTACCACTGAGCTAGCAAAGACATTCGTATTGTAAAACGAACAAATAATATATATACTAAATTACAAATAATATTAGAGTGCCCCTAAAATTTAAAATTTTTTGGATGCCTGAGGCCCAGATCTCTTGGGCCTGGGCCGGCCCTGATCACAGTTATGTAGAATAATCCACATACTCTGCGGTGGGTTCCACAAAAGTTTATAGTGTGGGAGGCTCCCCGGGCATTGCTGAGCGTTGCTCTAAAAGTACCAAATAATTTTTCTTCAAATCCTGGTGTTTTAGGAATGCAATATTTTTTTTTGGTGTGTGGTGGGATGGCGGTGAAAGGGACCATGCATGCATAAATTATACAAGGTGTAGGGGTATTTTACAACACCGACCATCGTCCAATAACAGGGACTAATACAATTAAGAATCGAAATTCATGGGCCTTCACTTTAATCGATCAAAATTAAATCGATTTTGCTCAAATTTCTCGATTACGCTTCTCAAATTAGCTAATTTGAGTAAGCAAGAGGTTTGTCAGGGGACACTTTCTCACGAAACGCAATATCTGATACTTTGAACAGAACGCATTGATGGTTAAACTCTGCTGCGGTGACGAATACACCGAAGCAGAACGCGTTGGGCGCACCTCGCTATATATATATCAGCTATAAACCGCAGTTTCGTTTCGTTTCTTTCTCTCTCTTTTTCCTTCTTACCCATAATAAAATTGGGAAAAAAAAAAAAGTGATAAATTCAACCCATTGCCCCATCGAAAAACTTACACCCGCATTATAGCTAACTCATTTTTTTGAGTAAAAGAGAAAGTCTACAAACACAATAGTTTGCATGGATTGGCCCAGTTAATAAGCCCATTGTGAGAGGCCCATTAGAAAATCCCAAAACGAATGGAAAACCCGGCCCAAAACAAATTGAAAGCCTGGCCCAAGATTTACCTAAGCCATGCATAATAAAGGAGGTCTTTGGCTGACACGAATTAGGGATGGTGCTGTGTAATGGTGTGCGCAGCATCGTGCTGCACACCTTCAAACCGTCGAATCGTGCATCCGACGGTTCGGATCTCATCTCGGCAACTAACGATCGAGAGCCGTTCATTTCCGAAAAAAAATAACTAGAATAGCATACATCAAATATTTGAACATTACCGTCGTCATAAGTTACTTAACTTGTGATTGCTTGTATGATGAGGTATCGCATATTTTCTTTGCAGATTGAGCAGTCTGCTCAGGGAAATTTCTGGCTTGTATCAATAAGAGGTATACTTTCAGCATCACACGAAACGACGCGTGTCAGGCTGACTTCGGGTTGGTGCTGTGCAGTGAGATGCACAGCACCGTGCTGCGCAACTTCAAGTCGTTGGATTATGTTGTGTAATGAAGTGCACAGCTCTCAATCATTAGTTGTCGAGATGAGATTCAAGCCGTCGAATGAATGCACAATTCGATGACTCAGATGTGCGCAACACGGCTGCACAACACCAACCCGAAGTCGGGCTGTCACGCGTTTCGTGTGATGCTGGAATTTCATTTTCCAAAACTTTGTATTTAACTATTTATTTAAGGTAGACGTTCGGAAATTAATTTTCACATTTTTTTTTGTTCCATATAACCCACCTCTTTTTGGGTTTTGCGCATTCAAAAATGAACCCTTTTTTTACCCATGGATAAACAACGAGATTAACTTATTCAAGCAGTCGCAGCATCTCGACCGTCTAATTCAGCTTTGAACGGTTCGGATTTAAATAAAACTATTTCGAAGAAAAAATTAAATTCTTCTCCGAAAAAATTTCATTGACATGCGGGACGTCCAAAATACTTTTGATTCGTCGCGATTCACCTCTATAAATAACCATTCGCGGTACCCTCCATTAAAAAGATTTTCTTATAAAGAATATATTCCCTCCGTCCCGATTTGTTTGTCCAATCTCAGGATTCCAACTTATTAAGAAAACTAAATCTAATCCATTGATTTAAAAATTTACATAATCTCATTTTTTGATTTTGAAATTGAACAATCAATATAAATCAAAAAGGAAACAAACAAATCCGTCCAGAGGGAGTAGCTAATTTACATGCAAAAAGGTCAAAAAAAAAAAAAAGTGTGGTGATTAAAAAACCATGAAAGCGACTACCAGCACTTTTTCATACTTGTCAAACGAGATGAAAAGGAACTAGCATTGGAAAGGGACCTAGGAGTCCAAAATGTCAAACTTTTCGGTTCAATATTCCGCATCTTATGATGATCTTTTTATCTTAAAAAAATTTGGGTAAATTTATCTGGCATAATTTATGCTTTTGACTTGTGGGTTAAATGTGTTTGCTTTTAATACTATATATTTCTTACTAATTATTACTGTGCAGCCAACTTTTCTTTCGTAAATTCAAGTGCAACAAATACCCCCACAATACACCAGATCTGGGGATGTTGCCTAGTACCCCTCTGTCAAGTGGGGTATCAAGCGGCATCCGGTCACTCATCCCGACACAAACAGGTCGAAAATCGACAACTTAGATCTTGACTGAATTCAGATCTGTATGTGCTTAGATTTCCGAACTGTTCGTACAGAGATGGACGACCAAATGCGAGCGCTCGGCACCCCACTTGACAGCATCCCTAAGTCCACAACCAATACACCAACTATAGTAGTTCGACATAAATATGTGGAACCCCGTACACTGGAGATGTAGTCAAATAGTGATAAGGCCAACATGGTGCAACATCGACCCATGTCTTCCATAATTTGTCTCATCTAATCTTTGGCATGCCGCTTGGCAACATTCCCAATACACCAGATCCAAAGTAGTTCGACATAAATACGTGGAACCCCACACAATAGAGGCGTAGTCAAACAAGTGATAAGGCCAACGTGGTGCTGCACCGACTCATGTCCTCCATAACTTTTCTCATCTAATCTTCCTTTTTATTTCTTGTATATTTATTTTGTCCTGAAGCAATTAAATTATTTCTGGTCCTCATATATTTCTATCTCTAGTCTAGTCTAGTAAAATAAAAGTAGGTGGGCGTTAAATAAATACACGGTCTAAGCTCGAATTATTTATACACCGCGTCCCCCAATTCTTCGGCCCCCAAACCAATTCACAGGCAAAAGGGGGCACGCAGCTCAAATTAGGGTTTCCAATTTCACAAATCGATTCTAGGGTTTCGAAATCAGCAGCGGCAGCAGCCATGGGCGGAGGCAACGGACAGAAGGCCAAAATGGCTCGCGAGAAGAATCTCGAGAAGTCTAAAGCCGGCGCTAAGGGTACGCACAATTTCTCCGTATACACGTACAATCACGCGAATATCGATTTTTTTTTTTTTTTTTGTGGTGTTCGTTCTGTTCTGTTAAAGATGCATCTGATTTTCGTTGATCTGTCGATTGATCTGTGCGAACGATTTGATGATGTATAAAAACGTCTTCTTTTGGATTTTTCATCTGTTTCTCCTTGTAGTACTGTCTTGAAAAATTGTCTTTTTTGGTAATTTGGTGTAAAATTAATGGTTTTTGGAGGGGTTTTGATGTTGATCTGATGATTTGATATGTGGGCAGGGAGTCAGCTTGAGACCAACAAGAAAGCTATGTCGATCCAGGTTGATTTGTCTCTTATTCTTATTTCTCTGTCTTGATCACGACATAATATGTAGATAGATTAGGCTGTGCTTCGGTTAATTGAAGTCAATTTCAGTTTTGGTGTTTTTTATCCTAATTTCTTTCGTATTTGTGTCCGTAAATTTGCAAATTGGGAAGGGATTTGTCCTCAAGTTTGACTTTTGGGGCAGTAGTTCAAAAGGATCTAGGGTTTTTTGATATTACGATGCTCTCGACAGAGCTCAATAAAATTAATTCGTGTGACAGGACCCAAGTGATTGGGACTTGAGGCTTGGTTTGGTTTAGTTAATAGGAGTTAAAGAAGTTCAAGTAACGCGATACAAACACCAAGTTGAAGGTGTGGTATGATTAACATAAAATAAAAAAAGGAAGGTGTGGGATGAAATTGTTCTTTTGTTTAAATTCATGTGTACTTCATTGAATAAGGTTATGGCTTGAGAACCCAATTGACTTTTTGGGTTAGGGGTGGACCATAAAATACATAAATAAACCTTATCAAGATGAATTAGTACCTTTTTATATTGTTGGAGCAGGTTTGAGTAAGATACTTTCAGAATGCATGTTTCATTATGACTGCATAGCATCCATCTTATGCCCAGTGAGGCTGATTTAGGATCTATAATTTGGTGGAGGGATTTTTAAGGGAAAAGGAAACTATGGGATGATTCTCGTATCATCTTTTTCAGTGTGATCAAGTAGAATCCCTTAATTTTTTTCTTTTGCCTCCACTTGGTGAAATTTGGGGGACTGGCAAGAATTAACAGAGAAGCAGCAGTGCTAGTGTCTCTGTTGCTTCTCAATTTCCGCATAGTATTGTGTCAAATCAATAGTTATTGTATTGTCAATCCAGCAGAAAGTGGCAAAAAACTGCTATTCTCTGGAGCATGCTCTCATGCAACCTTATTTTTCTAAGTAGTTTAGTTGTTTATCTTGGATTCTTGGCATTGGTGGATCACATATGAAGAACTTCACTTGTTTTCAGCTTTACATACTAGGTGAGAACAGTAAATCTTTTTTATGCCGTTGGATTCACACAGCAAGGGGAAAGGAAAAAATTAATGATTTTCTCAGCAATTAGTCTATCTTTAAGGCAAATAAATACTCCTGCTTGAATTTTCTGGTCATATGTTGGAAGGATCCCATCCAACCATCAGAAAGGGTATTGGCCAACTCGCAAACGCATAAACTAATTGCAATAAGCGTAGTTAAACAACTGTTGGGCCAACTGCCCTTGTTACTATTGACTGAGTTTTTTGGTGTATTTACGATGTCTCTAATGAGTGATAGTTGTTGAATGCAGTGCAAGGTGTGCATGCAGACATTCATTTGCACCACATCAGAAGTGAAGTGCAAGGAACATGCTGAAGCAAAGCACCCCAAGGCCGACCTCTTCGCATGTTTTCCCCATCTCAAGGCCTAATGTGATAATGGGTTTTGTAATGTTGTTCCTTCTGCTATCGATGTGCTGAAGTTGGAATCTTTTCCAGTGTTGTTATTGAGCCTGTTCTAGACTAGGGAGATGACTTAGTTTCAACTGTGTGAAACATCATTATGGGATATGTCCCTGAGGGATTTCTTAAGTATAAATTGGGTGAAGTATGTCTATAATATGCCCTTTGCCTTTGGTTTGAACTCTTCTATTGTTGTGTGCTGGTGACTGGTGTTTTGTCTTTTTTTGTTTCTGGAAACCGTCAATACCCAGAAACATGAACCGTTCCAATTTGAGTGATGTCCAGGTCTTGCCTATATATTTGGTTAACTTATATTGCAATAAACTAAAACTCTGAAGGAGTTGGCTTCTCGGGGGACTGCACTGTGCAGTCGGCAATTTCTGGACACAAGTGAGAGGTTCATTTGAATGATCGGAACCGTGTCAGATGTCTTGTAAATCTCGTTGAGAATCTCGACTGTCAGAAATCATGAAAATCATTAACCTGTTTGAAATGAATTTACCTGTATATATGGGTTTGATGGATTTGATTGAATGAGATCGAACTGTTTCTCACAGACATAAATGCATTATGAGCAGGTATTTATTGGCATCTGATTTTCATGATTTTTCTAAAAGGCTAATTGGCATCCTATTTTCGTGATTTTGCAAGGTTAATGTTCTCAACAAGATGTGCAAAATAACAGTTTCGTTATGCCACACGGCCCGTATTGTACAACTATTGGAGTATACTTTTATAAATTCAAGCAATAAACATCAAACAAAACACCTTTCCAAGAGCATTATGAATTTTCTTTTTTCAACATTTCGTCCTGCCGAAACTCCTCCCACCAAGAGATGAAGTTGGCTTCTCGGCAGTCCCCAGCTGGGAACTGCACCGTGCAGTTGTTGATTTTGGGCACAAGCGAAACTCATTTTAATGATAGGAACTGTTCATTTAGTAAAACTCATCGTATGCTCTAATCGTGTCAAAATCATGAAAATCATTAAACCTGTTCGGAATGCATTTACGTTTGTAAAAATGAAGGCAATAGTCTGTCTGGTGCATGTAGCAGCAGGAAAAAACAGAAAATATACCTCTTTTTGATACAAGCCAGAAATTTCTATGACAGACTACTCAATCTGCAAAGAAAATATGTGATACCTCATCATACAAGCAATCACGAGTAATTTATAAAGACGGTAGCGTTCAAAATTTTGAAGAATGCTATTCTAGTTATTTTTTTCTCCGGAGTAAACACACCAAATCTCAGTAGATTTTATTAGTATCTTTTTGGCAAAACACAACAGTTTAACTATCCATTGAGCAACAACCCTTCCACTTGGCACCTAAAGGCCAACTTCCGTCCCCGCTCGACAGGTGGTAAATTGGAAGCATCCCTGAAGGCATACAATAGTGGTAGCAAAATACCGACCAATCTTGAAAAGAATGGCAACGTCAATCTCAAATTACAGATCGCCAGTCCAGAAAAAGTAACAAAAAAGATTTGTGGTCACAACACGCAGACTCGAAAGCTCTACTTGCTATTAGAGATACATAGTGCACACAAAAAAAAAAAAACAAGACATTGTGTTGCATTTATAATACAGAACTCAATTTGCATGTTAGCAAATCGGCATTACAAGCATAAACTAGCAATCTTCCTTGCTAGCACATGCAGAAGCACAAAAAAGGACATAAAATTACAGTCGCCGAGCGTGCCTTTGGTAACAACAGATTGGCATTGGATCTTAGCAAGCCTTTTTAAAGAACTCAAGCTCAACATGCCACTGGAACTACGGAATCATTATAAATGTGCCTTTGGAAACAACAGATTAGCATTGGATCTTAGCAAGCCTTGCCTTTTAAAGAACACAAGCTGCACATCTTGCTGGAATCACGATTGTATCCAGGAATTGTTATTCAGCTACAGCATCACCACGCATTTTTTCATACAAGCGATACATCACTGTAGACTTCGACATCTGGGGCTCCCTTTCGAGGACAGCAATAACATCCTTAATCGAGATAGAGGGAGTGGCTTTAGTTTGAGGCACCACAACTTGATTCCTCGCCAATTTCCTACTCGACCCTATTGACAGAACATGGGTTAAAATCAGAACTCGTGAAATGGAACACGCAACACAAAGTATCATTTCGCGGAAATTTACCACACTAAGGCTCCATTCAATTCCCTAGACGTGCCAAAATATCGAAGAGTGTTCATAGATGCTGTTAAATGAACTGAGCTGTATCCCTGTTTTATTTTGACCATGTGAACAAACAATCATGCAAGAAGGAAATAACATAAAACAAAACGGTATCTTGGTAATTGTCCTGATTTTTCCTCACCAAACCTCCAAATTTGCCTGAAATTCAGCCTTCAAATTGGAAGACTTGCAACTCCAAGAAATGATAATTATATGGTCCTGATAAGGTAATAATTGGTCCCAGAACTAGGAAGTGGTTAATTAACTCGACACACTCTGAGAAGAATCAATTTCCAACAGAACAAAGGGCAATTATAAGCTAGCTTACTTAACTAAGTTAACTAAAGGCATTTGCAATCAATCCTGAATTATCACTCATTTGACTTTTCAGCTAATTGGACCCCGAAAAATGGAGCCGCTCATTTGAGCTGCTAAAATAGAAATCGAAAAATTACACCACAATCTTTCAAGTTGAATATGTATGCACAAAAAGGGTATCCGAACAATAACTTCACAAAAACTAATGACAGCTACTTTACCAAACAAGTTGAGCTTTCTGACGTAACTAACAAAAACTTGCACAAAACACATTAACAATATGTTTGCAGTCTTTTAAGCTAATAATACGCAAAGGAATCAATTGAAAAGATTAGTTATACGGAATATCCACACATTAATTCTCTTTCCTTGAGAGTCTACCAATGAATACTCTCTTGCGTGAACTTGTTCTGCCCTAACAATATTTTAAGGAGCAACTAAAAATTATGGTATGCCCTAGCTTCAAGTTTCATGCTATTGGTTTAATCCCCCCCCCCCCCAAAAAAAAAAAAAGGCAATATGGTTTAATGATGTTCTGCTAACAAACCCTACTGTTAAGGGTTGCTTAACAAATCATTCAAATCTCAGCTGACTTGGCAATACTTTTCCCCAGTTACATTTGTCAACGTTGATTAACATACTAGTGACTGCGAAAACCAAGCAGTTTAATATGAATCATTGACTACTCTTTTTATCAAATACTGTTTCTAATGCAAGAGAAGAAAATCGTCGTTGTGACGTGTTTAAATGGACAATCCATTCTGCACTCAGGCATATGAGAGACTTCTAATTCACACACACACACACAGAGGGAGAGAGAGAGAGTAGCCGCCATGGTGTATTTGATAAACTTGTAGCACAACGAAGGAAAAACCACTATTTGGTAAAAATGTAGTACAACTAAGGAAATACCGCCATCAACAAAATGGTTCCTTCATAAATTTTATACTATAAAATAAGTCGACGTCTTCGAAAACCTCTGTACTAAGAAGCTATGCCTGCATGTAAAACATTGCTAACACCAAAATTTGGCTAAAAAACTGCCTAATTCAAGCTTACCAAATGCCAAAGAAGCAGCTGAGGGGACCCTTTTCTCTCCTCCTTCAATATCCCTTGCATTTTTTGCAGAGGTTGATGAAGGCTTGAAACTCATTTCTTTGCTCGGCTGAGAACCAGAAGCCACATCAACTCCCCCTCCTTCACGTTTCTGTCGGGCCTGCTCAGCCATTAGCTGCCATTTTGACAGCATATCATCCCCTCCAACAGCAGCTCGGGCAGCAACATTTGCAGCTGTGGCCCGCATCTTGTCATCCTCGTCTTTGTTTGCCTGCATATGTAGTAAAAGTTGAAAAAAAAAAACTATTTCCCCCCCTTTGAGTGGTGAATATTCTTCTGTCAATAATGCTCTATGTTACATGGAGTGTGGATCAGGTATCTAATGCGAATATGTGTCTTAAGTGCTCAATTCCTCCAATTTTCATTTCAAGGACACGGGGACCCACTGTAAAATTCATATTCTTAAAATATTCCTCCAATTTCTAAGATAAATAGTGTATACAAGGTGCATTTAGGTGTATCACAAGTAATATATAAGTTGTATGCAAAGTTCATGGCAAATTATAATTACAAAATATGCTTGCTTGGCGTCCAAGACGGGTGCTTAAATCTACATTTGGAAGAGTTAAGAGTCTGTGTACCGCAAAATCATGCTCGATACCTTAAGTGTTTTCACACGACCATCATCTCTCTCCTTATCACCATCAACTCCAGCATCACCATCTAGCTGCAATCATTTAAATAACACTTAAAACACATGTATCTAAGCAGGCAAATGCACAAAATAAATTGAATTTGCAAGAGCAACTCACTTCATTGAGCTTTTGGAGTTTTTCTGCTTCCGACTGCTTTTTCTCCCATTCTTCCCTGGCTTTCTGGTTAATCGCCAAGATCTGCTTCCGAACATCTGAAGTTACAATAGTTTGGTGCCTTGGCTTCTCAATATCAACCCGCTACAAGAGTTCATGTCAACATATTGGGTCAAAATCAACTTTCATTTCTTTGACTACTCATTTTCACAAAGAGGAAAGAAAAAAACGATAAGGCAAAAAAAGACCGACCTGCTTTGACAATCTGATCAGATTACTTATCAGCCCACGCATTCTTTCCTCTACACACTGGACTTTCAGTTACATAAGAAAGGTGCAAGATTAACAAGGAAAAAAGCATACTGGTCAAGAATCTCACCAGTGACAAGCATCTCTCCACATCATTGCTTGAACTTTTCACACCACATTTTGACACTGCCACGATACACATTCCAAATTGTCAAGCAGCATGCTTCAAAAAATTGGTTCTCTCCAGAAACAAAATTCATAAATTCAACAGAGATTAAATTTTCATCACAAAACGAATGTTTAACTGATTTCTGCCAATTTCTTTTGAAGGGGTATTTTCTGCAGAATCAGCCTTTCTTCTTCTTCTTGCACAACCCTTCGAGATGCTTCTGAAACTCGACTTTCTTCCTTGGGCCCGGAAAGCAGCTGTTCTTCCTCTTCCTACATTACACACCATATCAAAGAACTGTGAGCTCCTCTTAAAGTATCTGCAAAGCGTGTTTAGTTAGACCATCACTAAGGGTTCAATGGCTAAATGGCTAGCACTGCTTCTACAATGGTGCAGATCTTATTTCATCTATTTATTTCAAATCATGATACATTGAATTGCTACATGTGGGCCCATGGTGAAAGAGGTAGAAATGAATGGAGATGCTATATTTTAGCTATAGTGCCTTGTAATCAATTCTGCACAATATACAGACATAGGTAAATTTAACATGTGTTTTGCCCCACCATTGGAAGAGGCAATCTGGAGTTTCATACTAAAATATAGTTGTAGGCTAGCATACCATTAGAGAGTGCTATTAACTGACATTCCAGAAAGATGATGGCAAAACATCGTACCCTAAGATTAACTCCGCTAACAGCAGTTACATCATTGAGTTGATCAATGCTTTGATCCGCAAAGGTCCCAGATACTTTTTGCTTCTTACTGTCATATAACAAAAAAAAGGTTTGATAATAGTGAGTGAGAAACAAAATTGCACCAACTAATCAAAGATTGATTTTCAGTTTCGTCAGCTAAAGAAGTACACCTTGATAGAGGTGGTGATGAACCAAGGGATTCAAGTGGTTTCTTCTGACCAATAGGAGGCCTTTTCGGGGGAGTCTTTGCATTATTTCCAGGTCCAACTGGAGTAAGTGCAGATGGGATTCGAGAACTTAACTGATAAAATATGAAAGCAACAAGTAAGCCAATGGACAGCCGGAAGCAAAAATATGACAACAAAGTAATTAATCATGAATACTTTGGAAAAGTATAGTAAACCAAAAAAGTTTCTTTTCCTAAGAGAACAATTAATAATCCCATTAATAGGAAAGGAAGAGCTTTGAACATAAAAGAAAGGAAGAGGTCAATTAAAAATGATAAGACATCAAAAATTAAGAGTAACAAATAAAAAACAAGAGAAGGAAAACTGAAGAGTAAAGCAAACGCAGGAGAACTGATTCTCCAATGATAAATAAGTTCTATGAAAGAATTTTCCTGCAAAATGCTTATTCTTTTGCTGACAAAGTCATGTTGAAAATCAACCACGCGCTATCGCTATATTTATGGACTATACACATCCGACAATGTACTGGATGTATTTACAAGGGCCCTGTCGATATAGACCATATGTCATTGCCGGCCTCTTGCATGTACATGCAAGAATGCCCTATAGAGCTGCAAATTGAGCCTTTATATTTTATCGTCCTTTGTCTTGCAATAAGCACTTCAAAAAACCCTTAGAAGTAGCTTTTAAAATTGCTGGATAAATATTCTCTGTTCTTAGTTTGAGAAGAGCAATGAATATAAGATCAGTAGCTGCCACGACCCAAACCCATCGACGAAAATTCCGGGAATGTGAAGTTTATTTTATGGTAAAAATCAGGTTTTATCAGGTTCAAAGTTTCTAAAAGGCAATCACACATAAACCTCTATAGAAACTCTCTGACACTACTACAGGATCGAATGATTAAAGAGTACACACTATCCAGATTGATTAGCCATCAATTAGCAGCGAAAGACAATCAGGCAATCAAAATAGCTGGACGACTGAAATTAAGACAAACATCAGATCAAGTAGTCAAAATGTACGAACACCAACAGAAACCCGAAATGTTCCTAAAAATCTTCTATACATTCTTCACTGTTTAAGAGTGTTTGTAAGCGGTGGGAAATTTCGTTTATCTTGTCCTGAAGTTCAATCCACACATTAGAGAATCTTAGAATAAGACAGAACCATGTAAGTGTAAATGATCCCGTTAAGATTACCGAGTTATTGGGGTCCAGCTGTGCTGTCATAGAAGAAGATGCAGTATTAGAAGGCACCGTACTTGTAATCCCGGAGAACCCCATCCTGGCGGAATGCATCTCAAGGGCATCATCCTTTAAAGTTCCTGTCATTGCATTCCCATGTGCCTGTGAAGGGGAGAAAGAAGACAACCCCCTGGGGGAAGACAGAAGTGATTTGTACTGTTGCTCATTCCCCTGATCAACAGGCTCTTGTTTAACGTAAGCCATCGATGATTGAGCACCATTTTTCTGCTCTTGACCAGTTGATTGCCAATGAACCAAATTCTGTTGCAAAGATATACTATTTTATCAAGTTAGAAAGAGCTCTTCACCATTGTACTCTATTTCGTTCACCTAAATAAGTTTGCCACTTGAATTTAGAAATATTCAGCCTGAGTTGATGTCACTGACCTGATTTGCATCAATGCTTTGATGAACTGAAGCTTGCCTCATTTGTGAATCATGGGGTTGCTGTTTGAGAGATGCGGTTGAAGCATTAACATTAGATCCAGAAAATGGGTGATAACTATTGCCTGCACTTCCATAAATTGGAAAAGATGGCTTCTTGCCCATTGTCGAATTGGCTGAATCAGATTTCAGTTGTGATGCAGAAGAGGGGATATGTGACATGTCACCGGTGCCTCCCTTCTGGTGAAGTTGTGCAAATGACTGGGGAACATTTCCCTGATGAGGACCAACAGTTTGCATTTTCTGATGCTGTTCTTGTGCAGAAGCTTGGGATTGTAATGATAACTGGTTGGGTCCAGTCTGCGAGTTTCGAGCCTGTTTTCCCTGTTTGGTTTCAGCAAAACCCCAATCAAAGTATAGTTTAGATAATCTTTGTGGTTTTCAGAATCAACTTTGTAGAACACTTTTTTTTTATTAAGAAATATATAACTCCAACCAAATAACTGATTTATGATTACCTGAGCATGTAATTTATACACTGCGATCTTGAGCATCTGGTCCCCAACAATAGATCTCATGTTCTGGACAAAGATATCTTTGGAGATTTCATTTTTCTGAATAAAAATGAAATTTTACCCCATCAGCTGGAGAGTCATAACAAAAGATTATCCAACGTAAGACATTCATAAGACTCATAAAGTTGATAAAGAGAAGTCAACGTCTGGGATCCACCTTCAGTTTATTAAAAACAGTCTGAAGTTGCATGGATCTGTCTTTATCTAGTTGAGGTGTTAAGAGTGGTAGCAACAGGCCAAACGGCACTTGTCCACGTGGATTCCCGGGCTTCTGTTCTGTTGCCGCTGCATGTTGGTTAATTTTTGGTAACTCGGGATTTTTTTCAGAATTATGAATGCTGGGTGGTCTAGAAAAATGGAGGGTATTTTGTTCTGCTTGCCGTTGTCGACGATCATCTAGCAATTGATTGTCAATCTGTTGCCGCTGATTCTCAGGACCAGATCCATGTTGCTTTAGATCCGTCTCAGATGAATGTTGAGCCTGTTGCTGGGACCCATTCAGATTTTGTTGACTTCGAGAATTCGCTGTTTCATCTTGGCTGGAAGTGTGCCACGGGGGAAATAACTGACTGGAAGTGCGATAGATTCCTTTAGATAAAGCTGCTGTTAAGTGCAATACTCAATCAATAATCAATCAAGATGCTTCTAAGAAGGGAACAAAAATAACTAGCAAAGTGTCCGAAGGGTCAAAGGCAGTAAATCCAAGCATGAAGGCCACTTGAGCAGACTAGTCCCATAATATACAAAAAGGAAACTTTGAAATATGATCCTCAGTGAACAAACTGACTAAAACATACACTACCAGTCTACCACAAATCAAAGAAAGAGAAGTATGTTGATAATACAATATCCTGCTAGGTATACATCAATAAGAAACCCACATATGAACTCTCGTGTACATGCTCTGCTATCGGTCAAAACAACAAGCTTACTACATTTTATAATTTTTTTTTCCTACTCATATCCGGTATAAATCTAGCTTTCCAAAATGAGTTCATAATCCTTAGCTACTGGCCAAAACATTATAGTTGTTAGCGTTATATTTTAGTTTTTTCGCTGTTAGTCTGTGCTAGTGATTTTACAGGGTAGGTTATTTTCTTGTTTCAGGTCATAACATCATAAATACATGGCTGGTAGAGAAGCTCATTATGCCCATACATCTTTACCCTAGTTATTCTTTCTTCCTTCTTTTCCCTATCTCACCTTCTTCTTCTTCCTTCCCTTAAAACCTAAGTCCTATTTTGCAACTTAAATATAAACCTCCGTGAGCCCATTCCTCTCCGGTACAACTAAAATGGGTTTGCATTCTATGTCAAATTGTTAATGCATTGACCTTCCAACGGGATTCCTTACAGCATACCCTCAACCAGTAATAGGCAATAAGAACAACAAAAGGTACTGGTCAAACAAAAACAACAAAAGGTACAGCCTCTTCCTTCCTAAAATGTTAGACAATGAATGTCAATAGCTATCAACAAGCTCATCTGCACAAATAACCACTCACTGGGTCAACAATAACAACAACAAATGCACAGCCTTCCTTCCTGACACAGTGAAAGGTCCACTTAACGAATGTCAAAAATAAAAATACAAGCTGGTTTTCGCAAATATAAACCCACTGCCGGCTTCTACGGAGAAATTTGAATCAGATGATGTACGGCCTGTTTGATTAGTCAGATTAGACGCACGATTCGATCATCAATCCAAGCGAACTCTATTTTCACCCTTTGCATGCAACAGTCCAAGTATTACATGTCCATTAGACAACCAATCATAAAGCATATGCATTTGAGGATATACATATCAGGCACTTAGACACATATTCACATTAGATAACCGTTCCACACTCGATGTAACATTGAGGATTGATAGAAGAACATTCACCACTAAAAGGAGGGAAAATGGTTATTTTTTAAATCTTTTTACGATATATGCAGGCAAACAAAGACGAGGATACAAGATGCAGGCCACAGCTGCAAATGTTGCCGCCCAAGCTGCTGTTGGAGGGGATGATATGCTGTCAGAATGGAAACTAATGGCTGAGCAGGCCCGAGAGAAACATGAATGAGGGGGAATCGATGTGGCTTTTTTGGTTCTCAGCCGAGCAAAGAAGTGAATTTCAAGCCTTCATCAACCTCTGCAAAAAATGCAAGGGATACTGAAGGAGGAGAGAAAAGGGTCCCCTGAGGTGCTTCTTTGGCATTTGGTAAGCTTAAATTAGGCAGTTTTTTCGCTAAATTTTCCTGTTAGCAAAGTTTGTACAAGTGGGCATAGAAAGTTAGACAATGAATGTCTATTGTATGAACAAGCTCATCCCCACAAATAACCACTCACTCCATAACAATAGAAACAACAAATACACAGCCTCTTCCTTCCCGACACTTTGAAGTTACACTTGTGAATGTGAAAAACAAAATACTCGCTAGTCTACACAGAATCTAGTATGGATTGTGTATGACCTTGCCCCGCAACAGGGCAAGGATCACATATCCATTAGACAACCAATCCTAAAAAAATATGCACATACAGTACATTGGAGGATGCGGTATAATTAAACCCTTCCTCTTACAGCCCCTTTGGATGGTGAGAAAGGGTGAGAATAAAAGATTGGAGTTTGGCATCAAATCTCACCAATTCGTGGGAAACAAAAATATACCACTAAACACACAATTTCATTTCACCATGCCTCGCCTCTATATCCATCCAAAAAAGTGATAGGATTTCTTCTTCGGTTCTTCCTTTTCTTTTCTCACCATCCCCCGAGGGGGCTGTTAGTTAGTATGGAGGAAGTACAAATTTATATGTCCCAAGGTACGGTAGGACGTATCCCCTTATCATTTCCGACCACTCAAACATTGCTGTTCGGTATTCTACCCTAGCATGTGAAAAAGTATCATGTTTCTTAATAACCCACAATAAGTATACACTAAGACTGTGTTCCAGAAACACAATAAGAACTTATTTTTTGTGTAATAAGAAGGCTTGTTCCGAAAAATAAGAAGGCTGGTACTTATTTTGGAAGAATTTATATAGGTACCGACCGGCCGGGAAGGGAAATCGTACCGGCGGCCGTGCCGCGCCGTCTCCGGCCACCAGACGGCCGATCCGAGCCGTCCAAAAATTTTATAAAAAAAAAAACGAGGGGGCTCACGCGGGAATCATCGGCATCCGAGGTGTGTAAGATGCTTGATCCGAGCACCCATTTTCCGTGTAGGGTGCTTGATCATATATACACGGAAAATGGGTGCTCGGATCAAGCACCCTACACACCTCGGATGCCGTTGATTCCCGCATTGGCCCCCTCGGTTTTTTTTTTTTAAGAATTTTTGGACGGCTCGGATCGGCTGTCCGGTGGCTGGAGACGGCCCGGCGCGGCTGCCGGTACGATTTCCCTCCGCCGGCTCCCATTATCATAGCAACAATCTTATTTTTTGTATAAGGCAACTTCAAGCTCAAAAATCATATGTTTACGCAAATAATTTTCCTACCACTATGGATCTATAGATCTCATTGAGATCTTTAATACGGTGCCAAAAAAATTGAATTTTTTTTTTTCATTTACATTATTTTTGAGTTTGAAAATGTGAAAGGAACTTTTTATTTGGGTTTGTGGAATGACCCTTCTTATTTTTGAATGAGAAGTAGCAAAATAAGTACTTATTTTTTAAGAAAGTTTCCGGAACGGAGCCTAAGTTATAAAACTCAAACTATATTGTAAAGACCCGGTATTTTTTTTATAAATAATAATAATTAAAAAAAAATATTATTTGCTCAAAAAATTATTTATGTCATCACACCAATTTTATTTCCGTAATCGATCGTGTGCACGCGTATCCAGCAAGTGATTTTTCCTAATGTGTGCGTGCGTTGCACCGGATCATTTTCCCCCATCCTTCATTTTTTTCGGTAGAGAGGGAGCAAACAAAATCCCTCATTCTTCTCCTTAATTCCCTCCAAGTGAGACAACACATCATGACCCAAGAGTTAAAACCCCCCATGCCAAGATCCAAACCCAATATTATAACCCCTTTCCTCCCTTTTATTTTTTGTTCCCAACACATACACACCCACGGCAGAGAGAGAGAGAGAGCAGTGTGGGAGGGAGAGAGGGGGCAGCCGGCCTCCATAGTCACCACCTCTCGCCATCACCGCCACCTCTCGTCACCACCCGAACACCAACACCTTCTCCTCCTCTTCCCAACCGAACTCCTCCACCACCTCTCCACCTCACCAACCGGACTGCCACCTGCCATCATCACCCGCCACCTCCTCTCACCACCCGGACTCCTCCATCACCTCTAGCCGACCACCATCACCATCCGACCAAGCTCACCCCCAACCGGATCCCACCACCGGTCAGCACCACCGCCACCTCCAGCCTCCGCTCATCCTCTCACCATCATTTTAGCCGAGCTCCGCCGCCGCTCCGACCCGCCACCGAACCCCTCCGAAAACCATTTCGCGGACAAGAGGTAGTCCGAAACTCACCTCCCTACGTATATATTATGTTCCGTAATGATTCTTTTTGTGTTTCGGTATGATAAGATTCGGACCCGACGTCACCGGTCGAGCCCGGCCGAAAACCATGTTTCTTTTTTTTTTTGAATAAAGTGGCCACTGGAATATTGAAAACTTAATTAGATTATTTACATTTTGTCCCCTTGAGTTTGAATAGCTTTTAAACCACCATAATGAATAAGTGATAACATTATAAGTCCTACGGTTAATAAATTTCCGGTTTAATCTTAGTTTAATCACATGATTAATTTATTTGCATGATAAACTCGATGACATGATAAATTTTATCACATGTTAGTTTTGCATGATTTGTTCTTATTGTGAAATTAATTGTTGTTAGTCTGTTAGCATGTTAAGTAAAAATGTTAAATTGTGTGAAATGCTGTTGTACTTAGAATGGACATTAGGTTCACTGGGGTTTGGTGTACGTAGATAGAAGATCACATAGACGATTTTTAAGTTAAAGGAAATCGGAAGATAGGAGATGAGGTAATTGGGGGTTAGCCAGAGGAATGATGTTTACATGGGATTCGTTATCCAGTGAATCCGGATCTGTTGGAGGTTATCCACAGAGTCTAGTTTGGGAGAGGAGAAATGAAGCCAGGGTATGGCAGTTGATGGTCGATTCGAAACCTTAGGATATGGCATTACGCGATCGCTCTTTTTGAATAGGAGATAAAAGGATGATATATACTATAGTACCAGGTTATGGTCTATATACTCCCAAGGTTACGGTTAGTTCCTTGTTGGCCCAGTGGTTACAGTTAGTTCCCTTGGGAATTCATCCTTGCAAGGTGGTTGATGACTCCGACTAAGTAAATAACTTAGGTCGTTTCATCGGGGCTCCCGGTTAGGGCAAGCAAGGGGGAGCGGTATCACGAATGGCCATAGTCCTAGTGGTTAGCATGGGAGGATGTTTCTCAAAGGTTGAGATTCTAGAATTCACTAAGTTAATGGCTAGTAATTGAATTTGATCGTTTGTTGCTTAATTTGCCTTTTAATTTAACTGTATTGTACATGCCTTTGTTTGTAAGTTATGGGTTTCGGGTGGGTTTTGGCTACTGAGTACCATCGCTCACGGTACTATGTTGCACTGATAACTTGAACGTAAGGTATTGAAGACGGAACAGAAGGGCCGAAGGCAAAGAATGATTTAACGTCGACCGAAGAAGATATTATCGAACTCTAGTTACACCCTTAGTTGCTTTGTAATTTCAATTAATTATTTTAATATTGTACAGTAAGAATCTGGCAAATTACTTTAAGGTTGGTATGTTGTGATTTGATTGTGTTGGAATTGACAAAACTTTGGGAATTTTAAATGCTTCGAAATGGAAAACCAACTGGAAATCTCTTTTCAATTTTTTTAATGTCTCAGAATTTTTGGGGCGTTACATATATAAACTTAAATCCTCAACATTTTACAACCAACAAAGAGGAAAAACACACTGATTGGCAAAAAATTGGATTTCAACAGAGAAAAAACCCCCAAAATAGGGAAGTCCTAATTTTGGTACTCCATTTAGTTAGCTCAATTTGAGGGCTATTATTGATCTGATTACTAACAAATGGGAGGAAGGCATGACAGTCTAACACTAGGTATAAGCTAAAACCCTACTTTGAAATCACAGACTAAGCAACTAAGCTGACCCAAGATCTTTTTCTTAATAGCTCACACAAAGTATAAGCTAAAGTTGCAAAATTTAAACTAGATAAAGTCAGATTCAAGACATTTTACAACCAACAAAGAGGGAAATAAACTCAGTAAACAAAAATTGGATTTCAACAGGGTAAAAAACCACAAAATAGGGAAAGTCCTAATTTTTGTACTCCATTTAGTTAGCGCAATTTGAGGGTTATTATTGATCTGATAACTAACAAATGGGAGGAAGACACAACAGTATAACACTAGGTCTAAGCTAAAACCCTGCTTTGAAATTACAGACTAAGCTCCTAAGCTAACCCAGGATCATGTTTCTTATAGCTCACTCTACGTATAAGCTAAAGAAACAAAATTGAAACTAGATAAGTAAAATTTAAATCCGCAACACTTTACAAGCAACAAAGAGGAAAATAACTTATTAGACAAGAATGGATTTCAACAAAGGTAAAAACAGACAAAACTAGGTAAAGTCCTAATTTTGCACTCCATTTAGTTAGGGTTGAGGGGTTATTATCGATTGAAGGTTGAATCAGAGAAATGAAAGGAATACGCACCAGTGTCTGAATCAGAGGGTTGAGATGTGGAGGTATTATCGCCCTCTATGTCCCTGTTAAGTGCAGCTGTGAACGCCTCCACGTCAGCCCCTGAATGCATCGTTTCGTCCTACAAAACGAATTGTATTAGAACGATTAAACTCTTCACTTCTCGAGAGAGAGAGAGAGAGAGAGTGTGTGTGTGTGTGTATATGTATATGTAGATAGAGAGAGAGAGAGAGAGAGGGAACCTCGTCTTCTTCGAGGAGCTTCATTATGGAGGGGTCCATCACGAACTTTGATTAGGGGTTCGTAATTTAGCGCTTGTGCTACTATGTGCTAGGGCAAATTGATGGGATGCGATGCAGTTGTTCTTGCTGGATCTTTTCTGCTTCGGAATCCGGATTTGGTGCTTTACTTGGAGGGGAATTGGAAGTGGGAGAGTGAGGAAAACAGTGTAAAATCGCCAATCAGCGATGAAATACAGGATGCAGAGATCAGGGGGAGAGAGAGAGATGATTGCCCTCGCTTATATACATGGAGAGAGGTGTGATCAAGTGTGGCCAATTCTATTTTCAGAAAAATAAATCCGCACTTGTCTTCTTTGATTATTTATCAACCGGTATTCGATCCACATGATCTTCCACAACTTATATCTTCTTAACAAGATCTACAAATTAAACAGTTTCGATTAAGAAATAAATCGAGAATGTGTTCACAATTTACCAATTACACTTCTTTGCGAGGGACTAAGAACTTCGCAGGTTCAACATGCGAGGTATTACGCTGTCCAAGTCAGTCGCCCCTAAATATGGACCCGCCCAAGCTGGGGAAGATCAACAGCAGTCGTCGTCCAGTTTACCCCAAGATTTCTCTCCCTCTCTCTCTCTCTCTCTCTATGTGCGCGCGCGCGTGTGCATGTATATTATATCTTGCTACACCTTGTTTACAAAACGCCCATCAATTCTCTGGGAACTGACTCTTGCGTCACATTTCAGGTGTAAAAAGGCTCATTTGTTATCAGAGTAGTATACGATTCAAATTAGGCTACGGATTTTGTTTTGCCTAGTTTAGTTCAGGTTGATCTTCTTTGTCGCGGTGCTTGGATTTTTCTCCATGAAAATTCTTGTCTTTCATCACCAAAACTTTCATTTTTCAGTTCTTTAGATGTACTTCTACGGAGTATATCAAGTGTTGCAAGTTTGTTATTTTTCAATAACCATAACGATGGCAGTTGTGGGCACGCCACCCCCGGGGAAATCATGTTCGTAACATTGGGTGCGGCCCTTTTGTCGGAAGAGCGCGGCGAAACGCCTCGATTCAGAGTCGCCACTCGGATTTTAGCGGTAGGAACACCCAAGGAACCGAACTCGAAAACGTTTTTGCCACGTTTGTTTGATTTTGAAAAGGCGTAGACCGGTCCGTCGTCACCTTCGATATCTGAGGTTCGGGAGCCAGGTTACGAGAGGGGAAGGGTTTTATGGCACCCCCTCTCGCCCAATCCGGAGATCGGTCTCTACTCGGGCATTTCATGAAAACCTTTGCATTTTTCTCTCGCTTTATCCTTTTTTTAGCCAGTTAGGGCGGGGGAACAGTTAACGGGGGTTAAAACTGTAACAAGCTGTGATTTATGTGACAAAATGCTTATGAATGATTTGATTGCAATGCTAAGTATAGATTGAGAACAAGCACTGAGCAACCTGAACAAACTGGAATACGCCGTCGTAAAGTGACGTGAGCAGATCCTGCCAGCATGCACTGGTCGAGCCACTGCATGGTGATACAACCTGCGCACGCCACATATAAACTGGCGTACTCCTCTTGTTGGATCTCTCAGTCTTTGTTTGCAACCCTCTGGGCTCTGGAAAAGGACCAGCGCACACCCAGGGCAAACCACGCAGTTTAATATAGCAGAATATGCATAACCCCAGGCAAAATGAATGGCTTTAGGCCATGAAAGAAAGCAGAACACCCCAAAACAGTGTGGGGACAGAAGATAGGCCTAGAATACGCTCAGATGCAAGGGCCAGTCACTGAATCCTGAAGAACACTACCGTACGCCAGTATATTACTGCCGTACGCCACTTTTCCTTGGATTTCCATGTTTGGCTTTGCATCATCTGGGCTTTGGAACATGACCAGAAAGATCCCAGAGGCCTTTACATGACAGAAACGAACAAGATAGGATGCCACCACTAAACAGTTCTAAATATGGAAAAGCAGTAAACTGGTTATTAGCATGCTAAGGTGATCGACAGAAAGATAAAACAAAAGGAATGACGATCCATGATCCCCACGCCAATTGTGCCCATACTGCCATGACTAGCGTACGGCCTTTGTAAACTGGCATGCGCCATGTATCCTCACATACGATAGCTGTATTTTATCTGTTTAAGGCCAGGACTAGTATTATCTACTAGCCTGGGCCTTACTGACCCCCCTCAGGAGTTGAAAACAGAAAAGAACACAAAGGTGGTATACCTCTTAGTATTGTGGTTTGGTGGTTGTTTTTGAACTTGAGGGTTGAAGATGGTGGCTTATATGATGACTGGGTTCCAGCAGGATGTGTGGAAGTGTATGACCTTTTCTTCTCTTTCAATGGATGAAAGGAGATAGGAAGCTTGAAGAAAGGAGAATAAGAGAAATGGCACCTTCTTAATGTGGCTAACCCCTTGCAAATGAATGCAAGGGGGGTATTTATAGGGGGGGAATGGACTGAGATCAGTTAAGGCCAGGCCTTGTTTGGCTGGTCTTAGGAACAAAAGGGGCCTTCCATGCATTAAATGCATGGGACTAGTTGATGGGGGGTGTAGGAGAGAGAGGGGACGCCCCTGCCGAAAGCAATCATCAGGCACACTGTAGCCGACGTCAGGGTGGCACAAAAGTCCCGCCCAAGTGGCTGAATAAAGTTGATTTGACTAGGTTTGACTGGCGCGCGCCATTTCTTACTGGCGTGCGCCAGTGAAAGCTGGGCCAATGGTCGATGACTGACACGTGGCAGCTTACTGGCGTACGTCACCAATACACTGGCGTATGCCAGTTGGGTTTTGCTGGGGCCGTTTGGCTCTGGTTTGAAGGGTTTGAAATGGGTTTGAAAGGGGGTTTTGGACGCTCAAGGCTTAAACACACCCTTATCCTCGGTCTGTTTTCGACTATAATCATCATTGGGGAAGTAAAAGATCGACAAATAACGTTATCTGGACAGTCCAGAATGGGGTGTCTACAGCAGTGTCCATGACTCCATGTAATTCTCAATTGATGGATTGGGTGGAGATAGATCTATGCAATATATGCACCAAGTTACTGCTCTTAGAAATATATGACTTTATATCTTTTAGCACTTAAGTGTGGTCTCAACATGTTTGTGAACTAGTTGATCGTTTTCTTGTTTTCTGCATTGTGGTGCTGCATTACCACTTTAGAAAATTTATTTATGTATTGGTTCTTAGGGAGAGATTTTTTAGTGCCGAGCAGGTATATTCCACGTGGTACCCGCTCGGCGCATCCGAGCCGTCCGATACACTTTTGGATTGCTCGGATTAAAACCATCTCTCTCCTCTTACTCCAATACTTTCTCTCTTTTTTTCTCTCTCCAAATCCGAACAGTTCAAAATGAAATGGATTGCTCGAATGCTCGAGCGGGCACCATGTGGTACCCGCTCGGCACTGAAAATTTGTTCGTTCTTAGGATATGAATATATGATCATACAACACACTTTACGTGCTCGAAAAGGATTTCAAATGTTTATGTGGGCCTTTACATCATTTGGGATCTTCTACGAGGAGCAATACCATCCTTGATGCAAATAGATACGTACTATACAAATATAATCAACAAAGTTGGGTAGGAACAGAGGCCTCAAATGAGAAATGCTATGCCTCGACGAAAAGAGTGGCATTTTTCCTTAGATATGTCTCACATCCCTGTTAAACATTGTGTCGGAAGTGGTGAATCTTTGGAGAAACAAAGATATTTGTATGGGCCAAGCTCTTGTTTATGTAGTTCGGCAAGAGTTTCAGCATTGTTTCGAATAAGGTATTGGGATACGTATCTGTATTGTTTAGAGGGGCATGCGTCGGGCGGTATACCATCGTATCGGCTTGTGTCCTTGAAATGTTGGTATTGGAGTCCAAAATTCTGCTATGCCGGTAGGCCAGACGATATGCTAGTACTGTAACTACACTTAGAACCCTGATTTTTTTAGTCACATAGGGCTACAGGAGCTGTATATGATCAAATTTTGGTAGACTCGTTATGTTATTTGGAGATATGAGTGGACATAGTGTAACTAGGATAGTGATGGGTCGACACTTATTGAGAGCAGAATGTCTTGACTAGATTTTGAACATCTCTTTCCAGTGTCTTATCATATTCACTTCACATAAAAGAAAAGTTTGTCCTGATAACTGATATAGTTTGGTAATATTTCACGAAAGTTTGTACCTCGGCAGCGACAACATATTCTTGGGTCGTTAATTGATTTAGTGTTGTTATCGTGTTCACAAAGAAGCTTATATAGGAGTAGTTTGCTGTGTACTTCAATATCTATGCCCAAATCACTCAAGTACACTTCATTTGTTTCATTTAGGTCCTTTGAAAAACGGCCATACCTAGTTGGAGAGGCTGGTGGATTTGTTAAACTTGTGGCAATTGAAGAGCCAATTGGCAAATACGAATCACGAGTCCAGATGCAGGGTCCAGATTTGATCCAGCCATTTGACAGTCATACGCAGGGGTATTACAACTTGGGTGTCCATCACACAAAAATTACAGGAGAAAATAATATCCGTTGCAACAGTTCAACTTCTACAATACTTGCAGACTTTCATGTTGAATAACTTCGGGTCTTTCATTCTTAAAGAAGGGTGTTAGCGAAACAATTGTCATATATTTCAAAGACCCAGTTTAGAATGTGACTGGGTTGGCCATGATTAGTTAGTGACCACAGTTGAAAATTTGTGCACTTGGTGTAGTATTTTTGTCATAGAAGGGTGAGGGTTCATTTGTAGCAATTCAATTCAATTGTATATGATTCTATAAGCCTACGTCTGTTTTTTTTTCCAGTCATATTATATACATTACTGGGGTGTTAGCTAGGGGTTAACAAATTATTCATGGAGGTCAGAAATTATTCATAACCCTAAATTCCCACCCTCACCCTTTGCAGAGCTCAAACTTCTGCCTCCACTGAGGGATGGGAGCGAGAATACCACCCTCTCCATCTGTACTTGCATGGATAGAGAGCTTCATTGATGTTTCTGAAGGTTAGGACTCAAGAATCATCTTTTCGCCACCTACCTAGCACATGGTACAAAGATTTTATTTTTATATACTACGGTATAATTTTAGCACAAATAAAAATAATTTTTACATTTTTTTTTTGCTAAAGCCAAAACAAATGAGTCATTGACATTGACGAGAAATTTTTCGCAGCCGGGTGGGTATATTCCACGTGGTGCCCGCTCGACACGTTTGGGTCGTCCAATACACTTTTGGACGGCTTAGATTAAAATCCTATTTCTCCTCTCATCCCACCAGTTTTTCTCTCATTTTTCTATCTCAAAATCTGAGCTATACAAAATCATAATAGACGGTTCAGATGTGCTGAGCGGTACCCACCTGGCAATTAAAAATTCATCGACATGGACACTCTTTCATTTCTAATTCCCCGCCACCATAATGCAGGAGTGGTGCTATTTGCACCGATTAGTTCCCTACCGACGGTGTACCGACGGCAGCGTGCGGCCGTCTCCGGCTATCGGACGGCCGATCCAAGCCGTCCAAAAATTAAAAAAAAAAAAACTGAGGGGCCCTCTGTAGGAATCAACAGCATCCGATGTGTGTAGGATACTTGATCTAAAAACCCTATTTTTCGTGTATATATATATACATATATACACGAAAAATAGGGTGTTTAGATCAAGCACCCTACACACATCGGATGCCGTTAATTTTCACGTGGGACCCCTCGTTTTTTTTTAAAATTTTTTTTGGACGGCTCGGATTGGCCGTCCGGTGGCCGGAGACGCAGCGCGCGGCCATCGGTACGATTTCCCTACATTTTGGTCGGTGTATATAGGATTTCTGCACCATAATCTCTCTCTCTCTCTCTCCCTCTCTCAACTGTCACTCGGTTGCACCGCGGTCTCACATCTCGATCCAAAAACCTCATCGCTCTCCAACTCAATCGCATCCAATCCAAATTCGTTCCCCTTCCCAATTTCACCCCCGCAAATCAAGGAAAAATAAAAGAGACCCACACATCATCAACATGCGAATCATCGCCTCTATCAATCGGTTCCGACGTACCACCGTCTGCCCCAACCCTCAACCAATCACCAAGCACCACCAAAACCACCAACAATGGAGAAGAATCTACACTCGAACGCATCACCACCTCGGTAGTTTTGTTAGGGTTTCGAAAACCCCTCGCCGTTTCTGCTTTTCATCAGTTCCTTCCCATTCGTATTCTTCTTCGTCTAGTTCTGATTCGAGGATGGGGTTTCTGAAATGGTACTTGGGCATGCTCGAGTCTCGTCCTGTCATCACAAAAGCTATCACTTCTTCACTTATTTACACTGCTGCCGACTTGACATCACAGGTATAGCAACAAAACCCATGTCCCATAATAGCCATATATTTTAGTAGTATAGGTTATTTAATTCAGGAGCTTTCATCTGGTTGCATTTCCAATCAGCTTGTAATGACGTTGCTTGTAATGACATTTAGAGGATATGGGTTGGGTATTGATGCAAATCTCCGCAAATTAAGTCGAGGGTCTTGTTAAGGAATGCAATAATGAGGTAGTTTGACAGTTGTACATTCGTTATAATATGCACTTTCAGGAAAGAATCCGGCTTGTTTGTAGTCCGCTTTTGGACTTCTGAGGACTGTTTGCGTAATCGCAGCAGTCCAAATGTGTTTTTATGGTCCAGATTTGCTGAAAGTTGTCTTGCTTGTCGTATACTTTCTACAATCTGGACCAAATTTTGTCGAGATGAATGATTGGGATTGAAGTGCACCCGGCTTCTTTGCGGTCCAACTGCTGAGAAGTCAGATCCTTTAGGAAAATGTAAACCATTTCAAAGCATGTTAACACACGTTACACTGCACCGACTTCTCTATGGTCCAACGGCTAAGAAGTCGGATCCCTCAAAAAAACGTAGAACCATTTTAAAGCATGTTAACCCACATTACGCTCTTGTTAGCAACTTAGCACAATGCTTGATAAGGCATCACTGGTCCGTAATGTAAATAAGGTGCATGGTAATGGTTTCTATATAACTACAGCTGTGGATGATATGTGTAAAGTATCACGAGCGTCTTATCAGAATTGGTCAACGCAGTCTTGAAACAGCTGCACATTCATTGTGAAAAGCACTATGTTAGCGCACAGATTAACACAATGCTTTATGAGGCATTATTGGTTGTCAACGTAATTAATGTGCATGGTTATGGTATTTATATAACTATGTCCGGAGCTAATACTTCATCGTGCAGGAAGAGTATGTGTAATTTTGTGTGCAGTAGGCATGAGGCACTGAACTTTGCTTGTATAGGAATGGTAATCATAGCATATTCTCAGCCTTAAGGGTAATAGTCTCAATGCAGATTGTGTTCATTGTAAGTCGTTATTTTTTTGAAGCATTTCATCAAGCACTTGATGGGAATGTGCAACATTATTGAATTTGAAGGACAAGATTCAATTCCCAAATGAGGCATAGTTGTGTCCTTTGTTTTGAACAACAGACATTGTCGTGTGTATTACATAAGGAAAAGCGCAAGACTTTCAAATTCAGGAATTCAGAAGAATGCCCATTGGATGTATTGACACAACTAAAAGATAGACTAAAAGTTTGGGGCAGGGAAGGGTTGTCGATGGAGCCGTCTATTTGTCATCGTAGGCCACTCAAATCATTTCAGTTCCCACTCAAACAGAAAAACAAAATTAAATCCAATGAAAATGCAATAGAAGGAATGAGTTCATCTTTCTATAGATCTGAATACTCGTGTTCACTAAATCAGTTATTGTTGTATGCAATGTCAGATAATTACGTTGCCACCTGCTGGTTCGTTTGACTCAGCAAGGACATTGCGCATGGCTGGATTTGGGATGCTTCTTGTAGGGCCGTCACAGCACTTGTGGTTTAACTTCATAGGAAGAATCCTACCAAAGCGAGACGTAGTAACTACCTTGAAGAAACTGTGTATGGGACAGGCTCTCTATGGACCCTGCCTCAATGGCGTTTTCTTCTCCTACAATGCAGCTTTACAAGGTACCCGAATGGCTTACAATCTACTTATAACAGTGAACTACATTCAACTAGGTAGTTAATTAAGCTAATTCCATTAATAATAATAAAAAAAAATCTAATTCCCAAGTATAATGAATCCAGAGTTGCATGTTCAATAGAAATCTCATCTTAACAATGGGAGCCCACTTTAGGACTTAGTGCTGCAGTATAAGGCAGGTGTATGTGTTTTGGTTTTAAGTTTGGCTAATTCTCCTTTAAATCACTAGCCAGTGAAACACAGAAAGTTACCAAATATAGCAATTGGTACCCAATTTGGACACCTCTAGATGAACTGATGAAGCTTTAACAAACACAAAACTTTCCTAATACAATACTATGGGGATAGTTTGCCTTAACAGCAACAGTGCTGGAGCTTTGTGGGTTATATGCAATCAAACTGGGAAGGTTAGATCAATTCTGGCGAAGTTGGATCTTGCCGAAAATTACCATCCTCCCACTCTATATTACAATTTTTTTCGGGCATGATATGCTAAAGCATTTCTGCTCCAGCCTCATTTTTTTTTTTGTGAACTTTATATTTCTGGACAAAAACCTGGGGTTCCACTTCCACAATCGCAGGATTTTCAGCAAAAAAATTCCACTTCAATAAAAAAAAATTCTGCTGTTTTTTTTGTTCTTTCTCTTGTGGTATTTTCAGTTTCCTGCTTTTTTGTGCAAAATGTATCGACTTCAATTTTTGAACCATATGAGTAATCGTGTTAGTTCCTATCTCAGGTGAAAGTGGGAACGAGATTGTAGCCAGATTGAAGCGAGATCTTCTTCCAACATTGATGAATGGTCTTATGTTCTGGCCGATGTGTGATTTTCTTACTTATAAAGTCATTCCTGTCCACTTACAGGTAACATCTGGATTTTCACAAGACTTCTATTTGAGGGTTTTTTTGTTATGAGTTTTTTCAGCACGTCCATGATTGGTTCTGCCCAATTGTTTCTTCTTTTTATTTCTGCGTATTGAGTTTTGCACTCCCCTTTATAGGATGAGGCTTTTTTGTCTGTATTCATGTGTATTTACAGCAGTCTTTTTATTGGTTCCTTTTTTCAACATAAAAACGTAATATTGTAAATTCCCATGAATAAAGCAAGGTAAAAAAAGGTGTAGAATGACAAAGGGACTGCGATTACCATTTTGGTATTGTTGCATGGTTGAACATATTTATATACCTAGAAGTCTACTTTTGGGACTTGTTTTGCGAACTGATCAACTGAAATTTTCTATGTTTTCTTGGCAGCCATTGATGAATAGCTGTTTTTCGTACATTTGGAGCATATATCTGACGTACGTGGCTAGCTTGAAGAAAGCGAGTATTGATTAGTTATCGAGTCTTTTGAGTTCTGCAAGATCTGCAGAATTAGAAAGGAAAGAAGAGAAAAATGACCTAGATGGAAGAGATACTAGCAGATTTTTGACCCTCTCCATAGTTGCAGGTTCTTTCACTTCCAGTGACGGAGAATCACAGTTCCGTTTTTGAATTTTGTTATTCATAAGTCGCCTGTACATAATTCCTTGTTATTTGAGTTAACGATTGAAATGACTGAGAAAGAGCAAAACTCAGAAAGCTGAAGTTCTTTGATATTAGGTTAATTCCTCGGTGCTGAAGTTAATTCCTCGTATCTAGGGACTAGCCTCCCAAACCATTCAATAACATCTTGATGTGTCCTACCTGCATGCCGAAATCTAAAGTCACAGAATATTTTTTTTTTTTGCTAATCGAAAAGGGTGGAGGAAGGGACGACCGGTTATAGCAACCGCTTGCGTAGGTTTCTATTCAAACGGTCTTCCTTAGTAATGTTAAGAACAAAATCAAAAGGGTGTAATTGATAATGTCTTAATTGTCACATTTATTTCTCGCCCTAGGTCATTTCCAGCTGCCATTACAAATGTTAACAACTGTTTCCCTTTTTATGTTTTTTGTATAGATGATATAGAGGGTGCCAATTATTCAGCCATACATTAGTGGATAATCCATTCTGAACTCCATATTGTTTTACATTTTTTTTTAAAGGCAAAAAAAGTTTTATTAATCTTTGAAATTGTTACAAAGACCAATAGGATAAGGAGAACGACGTCTTATCCCTGACAAAGCTAAGAATAATCCAGTTGCAAACTCTTACCTCATGGCTGGAAAATTATGACTCCGGATGCAAACTTTGTCGAAGTCGTGTTCAAACTCAAGCCGCAAACTTTGTGACGCTGGACGCAAACTTTTTCTGAAGTCGTGTTCAGCATTTACGCTTTTAACTTAAAATTTTAGCCGCAAACTATTACTATGCGCGCAAACTTTGTGACTCTGGACGCGAACTCTTCATATCCTTAGTTGACCCAACTGAAAAAATACAGACCTAATTGGTGCAAATTGGAAACAACAAGGACCGTTAGTATAATTAAAAACCTTGGAGGCTGGGACCAAATTTCCCCACGCATCGCTCTCTCTCTCTCTCTCTCTCTCTCTCTCTCTCACACACACACACACACACAGAGTAATCGGCGAAAAAGACTCCGGCAGACGGCAGCTGTAAGTGCAATCTCTCGTTATTTCTGCTCTCTCTCTCTCTCTCTTCTTATTTCCTCTGTTTATTGACTCACCTCCATGTTTTTGCTTATGGAAATGGCTTCTGTTATCTTGCTTCTATTGGTAAAATATCTTATGCTTGTTATGTCTAATGAAGCATGCTAAAACTGTAAAATATATGTACGTAATTAATTTGCTGTACGCGTACCCTACTTTCCTGCAGGAACGGACGCATGATTCTCATTGTGTGAGGACCAAATCACTTGTATTCATATGTTAATAGCAAAATATCATCGTTTTATAATAATAACATACTTACCGCGCACACACACAAAAAAAAACCTGTAATTTTGAGGGGATCTTTTTTTATAAAACCTAAAATGCAGTAGAAATAGTGGGATAATTGGAGGTTGGCGGGGACCCAGGCCCCCGCTTGCACCCCCTTGGTCTGACCCTGCTTTACTGCACCCGTACCGTACCAGCACCCCGTACCCATACCTATGCTTCAATGTTACCCTTTCATTCTTGTGCTATTTTCAAATTACCCACACTAGAAATGTGCTCATGGAGGGTTTGAGGTTTATTCTGATGGTATTTGGGTGAAATATAATGTCGAGTATTGTTACGACTTGGTTTTAAATTGCCACTATTGTTAAGTTCAGGGTGGTTGGTGCTTCAAACTAATGGTATAGCTATGCATATGACACTTTAGTGTGTTAGGATCAATATCTGTGTTCATCAAATACGAGTGAAATATCGTGTTTTAGAGTGAGTATCAATGGGCTATCATACATGCGTTACTTACAGCGGCTGTTGCAAACTTCATATAGAGAACGATGAATTGGAGTGCAATCGAGACCACTCTTCCTACTACACCTTTTTTCGCAAGCTTTAATCTTTGGGATACGAATAGGCAGCTCCCTAAAATTCGACACACCAGACCATGGGAAAAGCAGATGCTGTCACTTGGATTTGGAAGCAGTAGCAACAATAAAGGAACAAGAAAGAAGGGTACTACAACTAGTACTGATAGTTGTATAAGAATAACGATGAAGGACAGGAGCAAGAACCGAAAGCCTCTCCAGAGAGGAAGGAATCTCAGCATCGAAGCTATCCAAACCATTCAGGCTCTGAAGCGAGCAGCAGCAGCCCAAGACCGTCCCTGCAGCGAGTCTCTGTCTCTGGACGTGGTGTTTTCTTCCAAGTTTAAAAGGTTACTCAAATTAGATATGATGGCCGTTCTTCATGAACTTCTCCGCCAAAACGAATGCCTTTTGGCCCTCAAGGTTCTCTCTTTTCCCCCTTTTCCTTATGCTCCACCTTTATCTTCTCTCTGCACCAGCAAATTGAGCAAAACTACTTGTTTGTCACAATTGAGTTCCGGTTTTATGAAAATCATTACTCACACCCCCGACATGCATTGGAACACACCATCTGATGATGGGGGATTTTGTAGGCTCCAAGATTGACCGGAATGATCGATACCCTCTGGTAAGGACCGATATTGACGCTGGAACGGAATTAGGAGACTAGGGTACCAGTTTCACACAAATCCGGTACATACCGGCTGGTTTGGTAGGGATTCAAAACCTTGATTATGAGACACCACATTTCATCTAAATAAAAATGAACACCTGGTAACATAGTTTAATAGCTGGCAAAGTATATACACATGCTGAGGAATTGTGTTAGGCGACTGCAATTGCATGGACCAAATAACAGTGGGCAACTCCTCTCTTTTATATCTGTAGTCAACAATTGAGTTGTCCATAGATTTTGTCTTTGGTGAATGAGAGATTGATTGAGTTGTTTATTTTGTCCACTGAATGATAGATTCTTCTTTGACCTTTTGTTTTCTTTCCACTTACAAAGGTTTTCTGCAGTTGCTGTTATTTCGTTGATTAATATGTGTACTTGTTGTCTTTGTTTCACTACTTAGTCCCTACTAACATTTTCCAACAAATGCCATTGCATCATCTAGGTTTTCGAGGTTGTTCAGAACGAGCATTGGTATAAACCTCAAATCTCACTATATGGGGAAATTATATCAGTTCTGGGAAGCAATGAGTTGTTTGAAAAGGTAGATCTTCTGTTCACGGAATTGAAGACAGAAACTGGTATGGAGCATGATATTGACGGATTCAATGTGCTGCTAGAAAATTTGATGAGTTTTGACATGATAGAACTGGCAATGGAGTGCTTTTTCTTGATGAAATCACTTGAATGTGAGCCAGATAAGTCATCCTTCAGAATATTGATTAATGGTTTAGAATCCAAAGGAGAAACTGATTTGTTAGCTATTGTGAGGCAGGAAGCTGAGAAATATTATGGTGAACATCTTGCATACTTAGAGAAGGAAGAGCTAGTAGGAAGCTAAAACTTGAATCCATTGCATGAATCAGTCTTACCATGTTACGGAAGGGCAAGATGTTATAACCACTAATCCTTCTAAAAGGCAATTGGACTACGCAAATGTAGCAATGGAAATTGAGCAGGAGGTTTTTGTGCATATGGAAACTTTGGCAAGAGGATGCGGAATGGCCTGAACTAGCTCTGGCCTTTGGTTTTAATTCATCAAAAGGGACATAAGAAATAAATGGCCGATAAAAGCATATTACACCCACTGATGTGGTACAAGCTGGCTATGTTGTCTACTGTTCAGTTTGATGCTTTTGGTAAGCTGTTATTATGGCTGTAGTTGTCTCTGTAGCAGCCAAGCAGTTTGATAAATCAGCTTACCTTTGAGAAAAAACAAGGGAAAATTCTCTACATTGTTTGGTCTCTTGATGGAAATAGGTTGCAAAACATTATTTACCACACTCATAGAGTGAACATTCAGAAATGGCAGCATATCATTGCTCTTATCATTTTATAATCATTTACCAGTTGGGTATCCACATTTTGAACGTGTTGCCATTGCAGATACATTATTTACCTGTTGTGTTTTCATGTTATCAACTTATCATTGGCATGTTTTATTGACTGCATTAGATGCTTATGTACAGAACTGCTCAATGGTTTATTCACTACCAGTAAACTGGTAGTCGTTGTTGTAGAAGCAATGTCGGATGCCTCTAACCGTAGCCAAACACTTATGTATAAGAACATGATATCCAATTCAGAGGCTTTTTTTTTCCAATGGAGCCCTTTAATTGAAGGCCTCCTAGCTTGGTGAGGAGGGGTGATATAGTCATTGTAATGTTGTTCACATTTAATGGATTACCCTGGTTTTAGTTGATGTGTGTGTAAACTATCCACATGGTCAGGGTCATTTTGGGATGTGAATTCAGAGAGTAAAATTAAATATCTGATTTTGTGCTGAACTTAGACGTGTACAACTCTCTCTCTCTCTCTCTCTCTCTCTCTCTCTCTCTCTCTCTCTCTCTCTCTCATTGCCAAACCGGGCTTGAAAATAATGAGAGAATTCAGAGAGTATATATCTGATTTTTGTCTTGTGGCCTTCAATTGTATATGGGTGGCATTCCCTTAATGCCTTTTTGGTAATATGATCTTTTACTTATCAAAAGAATAATAATAAAGCCCTTGGAGGAGTTCGCCCATCAGCAGTATCAGCAACAGCTAGGTACTGAGGAGAAGCCTTAACCCTTCTCCAGGAGCTAAGGCAGGCACAAATATCCCCAGTAATCTGGTTTTGTCAAGCAGAAGCATCCCTTGACAGATTTGACAGATTTTGAAAGACTCTGCCATTCCTCTCTCTCCAAATCCTCAATCAGGCCAGTTTTCAGTATCCACATTCTTGAAATCATAGATTCCTTAATTTTCCTATTTGGCTTACATGTTTTTACAATAATGCTAATTGGCTTTGATTTGGGGGCATGGTTCTACAACAAAACGTCCATATAGTTCCTCGGTTCTTGGAGGTTTAGGGGGGCCACTGTTTCAGTGGTATTCTGAAGGCAGTCACTTTGTGCATATATTACCAAAGGTTAGGTATGTCTCCAATCATCCCATACCCCCAATGATTGGGGACTAAATGGGTTCTGTTATGTTGTTTATTTAACCCCAAATGATCAGTTTGAAGATTTTGCAAACCACAATGCATTTGAGCTGCTGGCGAAATATTGTACAACTCATACTGGTGTTTAACAATGATATACAGCTATAGCATGACGATCATCTTTTATAGTTAGAGATTTGGTATTTGTTCTTTTTTGTTAATGTCACTCCCCTGCAAGTGTATTTTTGCACCAAAAATACACTTACAGGGGAGTGACATTCACAAAAAAGGGTGTGGCAAAATCATTTCCCATATTTTAAGAGTATTTTATATTTGAGCACTTGCCTTTGTTCCAGGGTACGGCTTCTGTGCTACTTGCTGGGCTCATTGCAGCTCTGAAATTGGTTGGTGGAACCTTAGCTGACCACTCATTCTTATTCCTCGGTACCGGAGAGGTATGCTGTTTTCATCCCCAGCCTCAGGAGATTTCTAATACATATATGTATATGTGTATGTCCACAGAAAATTTAGTGCATATTAGCCCTTCCATTATATGCATATCAGACTCTTGACTGTAGCGAAGCTGGAAAATAGAATAAATTTATACACTCTTGGTTTGTTATCAAATTAGGAATTTTTGTTGCCTCTTAGCTGTTGGGTATATGTGCAATTCATCATTTCCCGATATAGTCTGCAGCAGTTCATATCAGTTTTCATCTTTTTTTCTGGAAGAGAATATTCCATGTAAACATATCTGAATTTGACTCCGCATGTATACTCTATATATATTGCTACTTGTATTTTGCAAAAAAGAAACATCAAGGCTCTTCTTTAAGCCGGATGAATAACTTGAGGTCTTTCTCAAATTTTCTCATCGTCTTGTAACGATGATGTTAACCCCAAGGATATGCCTGGGTAAGTGAATGACTACAAGGTGATATCTTCCACATGGGTAGACATTTCTTGTTCGATTAACCGCCTGACTTGTAAAAGTATACTACCTAAAATATCTGTCTGATACTAAAACTGTTTTCCTTGAAATGTCTGACCAAATCTCCAGGTTGGTGGAGCAACATTGTAGGAGGTTACTGTTCTTCCAGTGCTGGTGGTGACCTCAAACGAGAGAGGCTGTCCGGAGAGGTTGAGATTGCACTGCCAATTCTGTCCCCAGTTCCTTCCCATGGGTATCCACCCTGTCTTGGATCCCTTCACTTTGACTCCAACGACTTCCCCATCCGATCCTACATTGGTGATGAGGACTTGATAGTAGAATGATGTCCCATAAACGGTAAACCTTATTGCCCCACTTCTCTCACACTTAACCCTGCTCAATTGAGGATCAACATGAATTCATTTTCCCTCTGTTGCATGGTATTTCTGGACAAACAAATGAGTGAATTATTAATGTTGTTACCTCCTGTACTGGACCGGAACTATGTCAGCTCTTTTCTCTGCGATTTCAGCAAAGGCAGCTTTCGACATTTCAAAGTGTGCGCGGGGGAAATTGCACCACCCACCATAATCAGCCGGAAGCCCGTAATTTGGGGGACAGAAATCGGTGGCAGTAAGAGTTACGGATGGGCTTCCCTGTAGGCACCACAGGATATGGTCGACACACCTCACCTCGAAGCAACTCCCGCAGGTGCTCCCTCTGTTGAACAACATACTACTTAGCCCTGCGCTGTACTTTCCGTAGCTGCTCCTGTGAAGGTCGCCGTACCCACAAGCTCCTTCTGCAATATGTGTAACCAGTAAGTAATTCTTCATACAGCAAGGTATTGAGAGAAAACATGTGAAGCGACGTCCCACATCGCTTGGTACCAAAGTAATATGAAGCATATAAGCGAAGTTTCACATCATGATCTTGGGTAGAACTCAATCACAAAAGCTAGCTATTGAAGTAAGGGTCCCATTACACTTATATTCTTCATATTACGTTGGTACCCAAGCATGTGGGACTTTGCTTTACACCTTCCCTCACACCTAGCGTGCTTACTTGGCAGCACCTGCGCGTGCAAGCCAGGAATACGCACAATACCCATCCGTGGCATACCCGGCTCTAATACCATGTTACATGGTCTTGGGTAGAACTTAATTCTAAAAACTAGCTATTGAAGTGAGGTTGCCCTCGCCCCTCACGCTTATATTCTTCATATTACTTTGATACCCAAGCGATATGGGACTTCGCTTCACAGATGTACGTGCGGGCGCTAGTAGTATTTGGGACAATTTCACAAATGTGAGAGACTATTAAGTAGGTGCCAAGGAAGGAAGTAGTCTAGTAGCTGATCAAAAAAAAAAGTAGTAGTATAGTACCTATGATGATAGAGCCATCGGTTTCTTTGGAGTACGTTGCGGTGGCGGACTTCCATTCATCATCTTGGGCAGCGGCATTGCATCCATGAAGTAAAATCAAACAGATCACAGTGGCCTGAAAGGCGGCACCCATCTGAGGTCTGATAAAAAAGCTCTCTTTGAAGTCGTTCTTAAACTGGAAGAGGTTCTTTTATTGCTCCTCTCGGCTTTCTTTCTATTTTGTTACTATCTACTTTCCTCTCTATTCTAGTGGGAAAAGGAAAGCTTTGAGTCAAAAAGAGATTGGCGCCTGCATTTGGCTTCATTGCAGGAGAGAGAGAGAGAGAGAGAGAGAGAGAGAGAGATTAGTGTTGGTGGTGGCAGACAGGGATAAACATAGAGCCTTAAATATAGGAATCCAAGGGGCTCTGCTTTGAGGATAAAAAAAGAAAGAAAGGGGGGGCTCTGCTTTTAATAAGCGTGTAGAAAGAAAAGGGGCTTCTTTTTTCTTTTTTTAACTTTTTTTTTTTACTACAATGCTACAACCACACCAAAATTTATGCACCCAAACTTACATCCACTCACAAAATTCAAGGGTTCCACATGCAATAGAATGTGCAGTGTGCATAATCAGAAACATAGCAAAAATAAACAAAACCCAAAAACGCATTATAAAAAGAGTAAGCTAAATATAGATTCTATTCTTTAGCATGTACCCCTTCATTAGAATAGATGTTTTATGTTCCCGTCCTGAAATTTGAAAAAACGTAGTAACACACTTATTCAAACACATCTAATGAATGATGATGTGACGGATGAGAACATAAGTAGGTAGTGGTTTTGGGACCATGATTAAATTGATTCTTATAAAAATTTGTGTACTTCAATGGAGAACAACCATAATTAGACTTTAACCAAACAAAGAAAAGGATGGAAAATTAAACGCAATCTACGCCAGGGGCTGTGCCTTTTTCCCGAAAATGATTAATTGCACGTTTGTGGCAATCCACCAAATAATTGAGTGCCTCTTATATTACATCCTCCTATATCTATGGCCAATCTATAGCTAATAGGTAGAAATAGATTTGAACTCCGCACCCATGCCATGCACTGGATCAAGACGGATGCTATGTATGTCCAACTGGGAGCGGGGATCCTGTAGTGAGCAATCCGAGTCGTTCATGTCGATAATCAATGGTTTAGATATGAACCATTAATTGGGGAAACGGATGATCCGGATGATCACTACACCCATGTTGTGAGCAAGTCACTACAGGGTCCCCGGGTCATGTCCAGCTTGGGTTAGTAGCATGAACTCTTTTTGTGGTGGCTACTTTGTGATGTCAGTGATGAACTAAAAAGTTGGATAAGTAAATATTCATTGTATGAGTAGAAGCAAGGAAAACAAAAAAGAAAATGTGTTAGCTAGATGACTAGCAAAAGACTCATTTTCTTTTTAATTTTTATGCTCTTCCCGCTAGATGACTAGCACTGAGTTTTTCATATACCATTTGTCAAGATAAAGAGTATTTTGTGAAATGGTAACACCGTGTGGCACACTGACACCGTGAATTACCAATCCATTCATGTTTGCTCATGTTGGCACTGCCAGCTCGGCTTGGACCTAACTCGCGCACATGCTGCCAAACATAAATGGATCGTCGGTGATGCAATATGGCAGTGACATGATTTCACAAAATTCATTGTCCAAGGCCAAACTCCACTTTTCCAGTCTTCCACTGGATACAACTAATCAGATCTAAGGTGCTTGAGAATTAGTAACCAATAACGACATATCTATACGCTATTAATGTCCGGAAAATTTCCAATCGTATGCCTTTATACAGTTAGGATTGGCAAATGACACACGAAAACTTGAAAAAGCAGTACTCAAGACTTGTAAGAGACTGTGTAGAATGATTTGGGTAATTCGAAATGGAAAATAGGACAAAATGGTTGAGGTTTCACTCTCAAAGGGTCTCAAACTCAATTGCGGGCCCTGATCTCAAATCAATAACACCGACGACAAATTCTGGAGTGCATCTAAAAAAGTATACTTCAAAAATCATTACCCTAAATTCAACTCATAAATAAGTCTAACGTGGATGATCTAACTGGCCAAACCGAATTTCAACGGTCTATTATCAGTCCCCATTATTGAGGGGGAAAAAGGCTTAATTAAAACACCTTCTCAATTATTATGTTTTTTTGTAACATCACCCCCTCAATTTAAAAATTAGCCAACATGCCCCCTCGACTATCAAAACTAAGCAACATGACCCCCTTTGTCCAAATCTGTTTAACATTTTGGATGGAACTTGAAGTGAAAATTGAATCTCACCCTAAAATGGCTTCAACTTGGCACCCAAACCCTTTATCCACAACCCCCCCTTTTTTTCCTTCTCTCTCTCCTCCCCTATGACTTCTTCTTCTCCTCATCTACCCAACCCCCTCTCACCCTATCTTCCTTCCATAACAGAAATGAAACCCATATTTTGTTCACTTCTCTCTCTCTCTCTCTCTTCTACCCAGATTTCTTCACTCCCCCAACCTCCTTCTACCCAATCGAAGCTTTAGTTTAGGGTTTGCACGATCGCAAAGATGTACGGTAAACGAACACAAATCGGATGAGTTTAGGGTTTCATACTTTGATTGAAGACTGGAAATGTGCGTTTCGATCAGGTGGGTTCATGGGTTTCCTCCATGGGCGTAGTGATAGAGAGGGAGAGAGAAGAGAGATGTGTGTGTGAGAGATGACAGACACGTAAGTCTGCCCTAATTTACATTAACGGAATATTTGTCTTTTGCCCCTATTCTATCCAAAAAATTAACAGAAGTGGAAGTAGGGGCGAAGTTGCTTAGTTTTGATGGATGAGGGGTTCATGTAGGCTAGTTTTTTAGTTGAGAAAGTGATGTTGCAAAAACGTAATAGTTGAGGGTGTGTTTTTGAAATTAAGCCAAAAAAAAAAAGGCCAAAAAAGAAAACACGTTTGTCCCACTATGGACGAATCGAATGATACATCCACATGGCAGGGTACAAGTCCTAAGCTGTCTTCGACCAATCGTCTCTCGACACGTGGCGACAAAAGGAAAAAAAAAAAAAGAATCCGAAAATCACGTCGAAAAAAATCAACGAGCCCAGCGAACGTTGGACCTGGACACGGTCCCCAACCGTCGGGAATGACACGTGGCATCGCACGACTCGTCGGTTTCTCTTTAAGAAAGAGATTGGGGATTTTGGCCAGCCATCACTCATCAGAATATCAGATTCCAGTGTGACCACCAGACCACAGCTCACCCCCTCCAGGCGGCCGGCGGACATCGGTTTTAGAGAGAGAAACAGAGTGAAAATCTGCTGCTCTGCTGCTACTCGCCGAGTTCGTTGCTCTCTGCTCCGTCAGGTCTCTCTCTCTCTCTCAATGCACAAACAAACAACATTCGATTGAAGTTTTGTTTTCCAAATTTCAGTATGAAACACAACTTTCAGGCATAATTTAGATTAGCAATTGCGTTCGGAACCGTTCGATAAATACGTGAGTTCGCCTAACTCTATCCCCTGTCAGCCCCCCTCTCTCTCTCCCTCTTCTTTTGGCAATTCATAATACAAACAACATTTGAACTAACTTTTATTTTTCAACTATCGGACATAATTCGGATGCATATCGGTCAGCTTCGGACACAATTGTGACTGTAGTTGTTTTTAAAATTTGTGTCTTTTTCTTTTCATTTCCCGTTTTTTCAGTCAAATGTTGGAATTTTTGTTTATTTTTATCAACAACAAATTTCATTCCAAGAAGCCTAACGGCACTTATATGAAATAATCATAATAGTTGGTAAGAGCTAAATCTACTGAAAACTAGGAAACGAGCAAAACCACAAATGGACATACAAGCTAAAAAACGCATTACTGATTCTAAATTTCTTATCATCTAAGACTAAAAAAAAGATTGCTTAATTAACAAACATTTCTTATTAAATCTTCGGATTGAGATTTTGTCATAGTCACAGTCTCGAGTGCAGAAAATTCAAAATGTAAACCAAAATAAGCTAAAAGAAACAAAAAAAGGTTCATAGTTATTCCACAACTTATTTTAAATTAGGTTCGTACATAGTTTTGTTCTTTTTCCCATCGAAACGATTTGAATTACAAAATTCTTTTCAACACAAACATCAAAGAAATAGATAAAGGAATGTTTTGATAGCATCGTCGCTTCATATTATGATTCAATTGCTCAGGGTCTGAAGCCACAACGGTTGCAGCCGGTGGGGGTGGTTTTTTCGCGATGAGGTGGTGGCGCAAGATGGTGGTTCCTATGCGGAGAATTTGGATCGTTGTCGCCAAGGGTGTTGGGATTCGCAAAACCGGTAAGGATGGATTTTCTGATTTGCCTCTCAATTTTGTGGATACAAGTTCGTTGTTTTCTGTTGACTGTGGAAATGGCTAATGCTCGTATGTGGAAATGGATTTGTCCAATTGAAAGTAAAATATGGGTTACGCATTAACCCCGTTTGTCAAAAAAATTTAGTTTCGCCCCTATTTGTAAACGCGTGACAATGTGGCATTGTTCAATTTGTGTTAACAACGTCTCCCTAGCTATACATAAGATCTCGCAGATACTCCATTTTTACGTCTAATTCGACCAATCAAACGTGTCTATACTCCTGTAGGACTAGTGAAGCTTCGGCAAGACGTGAGGACTTGCGAGTACCAGGATGTCCATGTGCTATGGGAAATGCTGAATAGAAATGAAACAGAGCTAGCTGGTTCCAAAACCAAGAACAGACAATTCTGGAGCATCTCCGATTGGGCAAGGCGGCGCACTCCGTATCTTTCTCGCAGCTTCTGATCATTATGTTTGATCCTCAATTTGTGCCCCCTTTTTGTGTATTACAATCTTTCATTTGCTGTGAAGACCGAAGAGAATAACAACAGAGAAGCTCCTGCATGAAGTGGTTGCTTTGATTTCTTACTAAATCTACCATCTGTATAATTCTTTTGTTTTTATTCAGCTTCGCGTCGTGGGTAAGTTGTTGGTGTTGTGGGTAAGTCTTTGGAAATTTGCACTTAGGCTCTGTTTGTTTGGGCGTAAAATGTTTTCCGGTAAAATGTTTTACTTATTTTTCGGTGTTTGGTTGTGTAAAAAATTAGGAAAACATTTTACATGTAAAATATTTTCCATCAATTGGATAAAAATGACTTACCCTTAAATCTTCCGTAAGTTATTTTCCGAAATGAACCTACTGTCTTCTACTGCAATTCTCACTGCTCAGTTTCCTCGATCGTCAGTTCTGATCCATGTTTAATTCCAATATTTCAAGATCTCTCCTCCGTTTAAGTCTTTCTCACTCTCTTTACACTATTTTGTTAATTTTTTAAAATATTTTCATGTGCCAACCAAACACTGAAAAATAAAAGCTTGAAAGTTTGTTTTCTGAAAAAAATATTTTACATGAAAAATATTTTACATTGTAAAACATTTTACATCGAAACAAACGGAGCCTTAATTTGTATGAAAATTGAAAAGAAACTTTACGTGAATAGAGATTTGTGAAAACAGATCTATTCTAAATTGTACATACTTCGAGGGCCTTCTGTACTCATGTGCTTTTAAAATGAGTTTCATCCTAAGCTAAAAAATATAATCCGAAGGGAAAATGATGGCTAAGGACGTATTTTCATAATTAATACCCGTCAAGGATTTGAAGGCAGGACCCACAACTTTGAATCCTACTTCCAAATTATCGCTATTGAAGTTTCTCGGTTTGAATCCTTAGTATTTCCAAATGCTCTTCTATTCCATACCTGAATTAGAGCCTCATCTTGACTTTAGACTTAGAGGGCCTCCTGTACCCGGTACAACAAGGCCTACTGTTCCTTCAAAATGGGCTTCATCCAGAGCTAAAAAATATGATCCAAATGCTCTTTTATTCCATACCTGAATTAGAGCCTCATCTTTTATCATTATTCAGATTTGCTTGCTTTGAATTCTTTATCATTAATGTTTCGTTTAAAGTCAAAGTATTCCATACCTGTATTAGAGAATGGAGTCTTGGAGAAGAAGTTTCTAGGTGCCGGGCGGGTACCACGCTGTCGGCGATCCCAACGATCCGGATTTTCCGAGAGAGAAAAAGAAAAGAGAGACTGGTGGGGTGAGGGGGGAGAGAGAGGGAATAAATCTAAACTGTCCAAAACACGTTTGGACGGTTGAGATCGCCGACGGGTATCGCCATGAGGTACTCGCTCGACACCCAAAAAATCCTCGGAGCCTTGACTTTGGATGTAATATTCCGTATTTCCGTGATGCCATACCTGCATGTTCTTATTTCTTTATGGAGTATATTATGTTCTTGTCCGTTGCTCTAACCTCTCTGATGACAGTGGAGATTGGGCATGGGGGCATAAGATTAATTCAGTTTCGGTGAGTGTTGGATTTTGGGGTAGTTATGCACTTCATTTTCATAGGAGAGATTGCCATACTATGGTAGTTACGATCATATGTTTCCACATTATATTATTGGACTATAGGCAGATAACAATAGTCAAATTATTTACGTTAAATGATATTTTAGTTTATATATGTGAGGAGAATGATTTACCTAGAAATCCGCGAGAATGGGTTTTAGTCCGTTCAGTTTAGCGAAAAACATGACTGACATTTTAGCCACTACGAACTTTAGCGGTATTCATGATACGTATTTTTGGAATATTTTGAGTTTGGATCATAATTTTCTAACTTTTTTGGTTCCTCTCATTTAGACGAATTGTAATCCACAACAATTTAACTGAAAACTAAGAAAATATAATTTTTTATGAATAAAGATAATTTATAAGCCAAGTTACCAAAAAATATAAAAAAGTTGATTATTAAGCCAAACAACGTGGTTGGAGATTTGAATAGTTATTTTCTTATTGGTTAGGTCTTAATGTCAATCCTTATTTTGTGTCATCGCTCTCAATTTTTATTCTCATAAATTTTAGTAATTTAAAATATTTTCAAAAGTTGTTTTCATGCTCGCGGATCCGCTACTGCTCATACATGCGGATTATGTGACTAATGATAAATCAAACATGCAGTACATGAAAGTAATGGAAGATTATTTACTCCATTGATAAATTTGGTAAAAAACCGCAGTTTTTATTTAACACAATTTATTACTCTCGTCCCTAAAAAATTGATGATTAATCTTGTTTTCAAAAACAGTTTTGCAAAAAAAAAATCGCAAACCCAAGGATTTCAGTTTGGCCAAGTGGTTGTTTGAAAACAATAAGTGCTACTCTATGAAGTCACAGGTTTTATTTTTACAGAGATCAAACATTTCAAATTTTGGGGCCACTAGGGGTTATGCCCGGTCGTTACTCCTAGGGTTTTGGAATTAATCGGTTAAATTTGTTTTTGCAAAGCACGATAAAATTGAGTTTTAAAACTATTTAGACTAAGCGGTTAGTTGCAGGGGATCTCAACACCCATAACTCAGGTCAACCAATTTTACTCTTTAATTACTTGATTTTAGATACGCGTCAACAATCTCTCAAACCGAAAGATTTATCATTAAAACCGTTTTACCAGAAAGGGAGTCGAAATACCAAGCGAATTCTAATATTCATCTAGTAAATACAAGAGATGACACAGCTCTAAACATCGTGCGTGAAAGGGGGTTAATATTTTTCATTTTACCGCCGCTCCAAGTTTAAAGAATCTCAGAACCGCTTGTGTCGTGCCCGAAAACCAGTCCCCTGTTCTGCCCACATTCAGAAGGGCTCGCTTTTCCCCACAAACTCCCGCATTCATTTCGCCACATTCCCCACTGTTTCTGCTACTCAAAACAAAAACCCACATTAAACCCATATATTTATACACCAATCCAACACCAAATATATATCAAAATACTCCTACTGTTTGTCTATATTCCGGTATGGGCTATCTCCAGATTTTCAGGTCGACTTTGGCGTACTGAAATCACCTGAAAATCTAAGTGTGACGAAAGGCCGGTGATTTCTTTCTCGTTTTAAAGTATATTTTTTTTCCCATTCCCTGAGGGAAATCTGAAATGGGTTGAGTTATTTAAGCAGGTTTTTGTGAGGTTGTAAAGGGCATAGATCTGTTCAGAGGCGTATTCTGTTTCATATAGAGATTTTGGTGGGTTGAAGAGATAGTTTAGTTTGGTTAATTGTAGGTATCTATTGGGATTATGAAGGGTGGTTTTGTGTTTTGGGTGGCTGGGACAGCTTTGGTGTTGCTTAGTTTCTCCATTGGTGGAAGCTCCTCCTCTGTTACTACTGGTAAACTTCTATGGCTCTGTTTTTTTCTGAAAATTTAATTTTATGGAAGTTACATGATTTGTGTTACTCCATGGTTGTTTGGTTGTGATAATTTTATGGTTATTAAAAACCTACGATATGGATACGGGTACGTACCCTTTGATTCGCATCGTCCCTTTCCGAAGACGACTTCTTTTTAATTATAGGAATCCAACAATACGGTAACGTGTCTTACGCTATATTCTTCTGTCCCGATTCGGTATGTATCCTGCGATTACTTATTGAAAAAATTCATATCGGTATTTTAAGAAGTAGAACCCCAAATGCGTAGTAAATTGTTTGATCAAATTATTGCGACGTTTAAACCATTCGAAGAAAGCCAAAACTCAATCCATTAGAACTCAATAGAAGAAGGAACATATTTCGATCATGTTTTCAATGAATTAGCTAAGGGTTCTTTCCTTGACCAAGGCACCCGAAAGCCTATATGTGATATACCTCACTTTGGAGACTTGGAAATTTTCTTAAAAAACATAATTTTTGATATATAAAACACTTACTTTTCATATGTGCAACAAACTTTTAGACTGTAATTAGGTAAAACTAACATTTACTTGTATATTAGCTTAGTTTACGTTAAGATTCATAAAATGAAAAAAACAATACTCGATCGTATCCGGATACGAAAACACCAGTAATTTTGGGTAGTTGGTTTCTTGTGATATTGCTTCATTTGAGTTAATTGTTCTATGAGCGCATATTTGTTTGATAAGATTAATAGTCATCGGATTAATAATATCAAATGGATTCCAGTATTGTATATCACACTTTTTGAGGTTATATATCTAACCGACGTTTAATCTTGAGTTGTAGAAATTATTTTTTGCGGATAAAAAATATGAGTTGTAAATATTTTGAGCAAAGCTGGACATTTTCTCACCTTCGATATATGGTCCAATCTCATGCTCATATCGGGTCAAACAAACTGTTCCCTGTAGTTTATAAACAGAAGTTGCACCCGCAACACAGCATATCAGCTGCAACACATCGGTTTTTTGCTACTCTTGTATACCGGAGAGACTAAAAAGTCGCATGCAAATCGACCAATTCCTGCTACATATGGGCTCGTATGCAATTCTCAGTCCGCTTTATGCCCCTTAGGCCAGTGGTTTAAGCTCTTCCTTAATGTTTTTATCACCTAAAATGATTTTGAAAAATTCGCGTATGCTCGTATCATTTGTTACTGTTCCACGTATCTAAGTTTTAAGTCTATCTGCTTTTGTACCAACAGTTCTTAATATCACCTTAATCGAACTCCATGTATAGCTAGAAAGGGAAAAACAAACTTGATCTACTTAATTCAGAGTGCTCAACAATAGCTATACCAAGGATTGCGAAAGCCACGAATCTGCCCCATTGTTGGCGAGTGCCATGAGTCCTATCTTGGTTCTTTTTAGCCTTCATGCACCTCGTAGGACCTCAACCTGCCTACTTGGGTCTTGTATCGGAGCTTTTGAATCACTTTCAGAGGGAGTTTGAGGAATGGCAGACCTCGAATCCAAACGATTTCTCGTTTTTGTTCTCCATTCCCCAAGAAAATCAAACCAGGAAGTAGAAATCCGTATTAGGCACGATGTTTGAATAAAGGCTTTTCAGATTTCTTCTGTTATGTTGAGAAATTGCTTCATTTGTGACAGTTGGTCTGTTGCTTATGGTAGCTTTCTCCATCATTTAACTTCAGACTCTAGTTCCATCTTTTGGTTTTTGATTGGATTCTCAATGAGACGTTTATCTCTCTTCGTTCCATATAATATTGCTTGCTAAAAAACTTATGTTTAACTCAACCAGATATGGCTTTTACTCGCCACGAGGATGATACGGGAGTCATGACAGGAAGCAGGAAGCTAAAGGTACACACAATGAACAGCATAGCTTTAAGGATATACGAGTCCGTTTGAACTTATGAAGCTAGTACAATGTTTCTTTCCAGATAACTTAGTACATGAATTTTTTTCTCTATTTCTGTTGTTTGGTACTATACGGAAACGAATATCAAGGGAAAATGGAAAATTGTTTGCACTGTTAACGGAAATGAATTAATTTTGACTGAACTTTTTGCATGCGAACTTTTCCGGATCAGCACTACTACCACCCCATCACCAGTACCACTCAACCACAGCCACCATCACTGCTGCCTCCGGCCCCCAACACAACCATCACCACCATTCCAAATATTTCTCCCTGGGAACAACATTTTCTGCCAAATCTAACGGACCCCAAAATTTAAGCAAGGTTTCTCCTTTCTATGACTCTGATGTGCTCTATTCGTCCTTTCTTTTCCCTCTTTTCCAATCACAGGAGATCGGTCACACTTCAAGCACTGATAAAAGTGATCGATCAGGAAGTGTAAATCTGGAAGACTATGAGCCTATCGACCCAGTTCCAAGTTCAATGACATCCATAAGACCTGGACCTATCCAGCATGGCACTCCTCTCATGCCTTACATCCCAAGGCCTTCACCACCTCCTGAGCACCCATAACTTGGTGGGTTTCCTTAGCCTATATCTCTATAACCTTTACCACTGTATTTTATATGCTTGAAACTTAAGATTGTAATAACTAATATCTACGCGGTTTGACGTAATGTTTGAACCTTGTTGTGTTTTGTATCAAGTTACACTGAAAACTTATATACCCCTACTCCTGCTATCTATTTCTTTTGGTACATAAGAGTTCAATATTTTTCTCTTGAAATTTAGGCAGCATGGGAATATAGTTTTCAGGTTGTGAATTGTCAACTTCTTGTGTTATGTTTATTTTGATTACTTGGTATTCGGCCCAATGAACCTACTAATCGGGAGATCGATCCAGCCGTCCACTATGTGGTGTCCCCATTAAAGCCGGCCCCCCATATGAACTCGCCTTGCCTACGTTACCTGGGAACTTTCATACCCTAATGAATTACGTTTTGGTATGCACGTTCCGAAACATAGTAGACTACTGTTTCAATACGGTAAATTTAGCGATCCAAAGCGATCCCACAAAGTTTTTCAGAAAAATCAACTTACTAAAGTAAAAATCTAGAGAGCATGGGATTTTGGTGGGAGAAAAATGTCAAATGCTCCTAAGACATGTTTTTTGTATGGATAATTTGATAAAACGTTATGATCAAGCCTATCCCTAGCGTACCACAACTTAGGCATGGGTGTACCACGTTCCCGCTCCTCATACTGGTAAGACCCCTTTTTAGGTAAGATACTGCTCTCCATTGGAATCAATAGCACGCGGGTGGGAGTCGAACGCCAGACCAAATGCTTCTAGGCTCTTGGCTGCTAAACCAAATGACTACTATTCTGCCTTTTCTGATTTTCCATTGCCTTAGAACTGCTACATTTTCTCAATTTGCATCTTTGATGAGTATGTCAGATCAACTTCATTTTCATAGGAGAGATTGCCATACTATGGTAGTTAGGATCATATGTTTCCACATTATATTATTGGCCTATAGGCGGATAACAATAGTCAAATTATTTACGTTAAATGATATTTTAGTTAATTTATGTGAGGAGAATGATTTACCTAGAAATTCGAGAGAATGGGTTTTAGTCCGTTCAGTTTAGCGAAAACATGACAATGACATTTCAGCCACTACTTTAGCGGCATTCATGATACGTATTTTTGGAATATTTTGAGTTTGGATCATAATTTTCTAATTTTTTCTGTTCCTCTCATTTAGACGAATTGTAATCCACAACAATTTAACTGAAAACTAAGAAAATAGAATTTTTTATGAATAAAGACAATTTATAAGCCAAGTTACCCAAAAAAAAATAAAAAAATTGATTATTAAGCCAAACAACATGGTTGGAGATTTGAATAGTTATTTTCTTATTGGTTAAGTCTTAATGTCAATCCTTATTTTGTGTCATCGCTCTCAATTTTTATTCTCATAAATTTTAGTAATTTAAAATATTTTCAAAAGTCGTTTTCATGCTCGCGAATCTGCTATTGCTCATACATGCGGATTATGTGACTATTGATAAATCAAACATGCAGTACATGAAAGTAATGGAAGATTATTTACTCCATTGATAAATTTGGTAAAAAACCGCATTTTTTATTAAACACAATGTATTACTCTCGTCCCTCAAAAATGGATGATTAATCTTGTTTTCAAAAACAGTTTTGCAGGCCAAGTGGTTGTTTGAAAACAATAAGTGTTACTCTATGAAGTCACAAGTTTTATTCTCACAGAGGCCAAGCATTTCAAATTTCAGGGCCACTAGAGGTTATGTCCGGTCGTTACGTCTAGAGTCTTGGAATTAATCAGTTAAATTTTTTTTTGCAAAGCGCAATAAAATTGAGTTTTAAAACTATTTAGACTAAGCGGTTAGTTGCAGGGGATCTCAACACCCATAACTCAGGTCAACCAGTTTTACTCTTTAATTACTTGGTTTTAGATACGCATTAACGATCTCCCAAACCGTAAGATTTATCATTAAAACTGTTTTACTAGAAAGTGAGTCAAAATACCAAACGAATTCTAATATTCATCTAGTAAATGCAAGAGATGACATAGCTCTGAACATCGTGCGTGGCAGGGGTTAATATTTTTCTTACCGCGACTCCAAGTTTAAAGAATCTCAGAACCGCTTGTGTCGTGCCCGAAAACCAGTCCCCTGTTCTGCCCACATTCAGGGAAGTTGGGGGGCTGCTGCCCAAATTTTGGGGTCCACCCCGCTCTCGTTCCGATGATGGAAATCGTTCACTTTGTAAAGCTCGTCGAGTAGAACAACTTTTTAAAAAATCAGCTTAATTGGATATCATTAAGTACCTGTTCGGAGCCCAAATAACTTTCTGTCCATGGGTTACAGTGGATTTGATCCAGTGTTTCGGATTCATTCTTTTCAAGATAAAAAGGTTTCGATCTGGCACTTAATGATATCCAATTAAGTTGATTTTTTGCATAATTGTTTTACTCGACGAGCTTTACAAAGTGAACGATTTCGATCATCGGAGCGAGAGCGGAGTGGGTCCCAAAATCCGGGACAGCAGCCCCCCCCCCCCCCGCTTCCCACATTCAGAAGGACTCGCTTTTCCCCACAAACTCCCGCATTCATTTCGCCACATTCCCCACTGTTTCTGCTACTCAAAACAAAAACCCACATTAAACCCATATATTTATACACCAATCCAACACCAAATATATATATCAAAATACTCCTACTGTTTGTCTATATTCCGGTATGGGCTATCTCCAGATTTTCAGGTCGACTTTGGCGTACTGAAATCACCTGAAAATCTAAGGGTAAATTGAGTAGGAGGACATACTATAAGGGATTTTACCATGATAAGGATATAAATATTTTCCTCTAAAGTTTAAAGGACATTCTGTCCAAGATTTACAAATAACCCCTCCCAAAGTTGACCGGCGTTGACCAAGGTTGATTGGCGTTGAAAGTGCCTAAAACCCTAGGGTATCCTATGAAAGTGTCTAAAATCTTAGGTTACCTTATATATGAAAGTGCCTAAACCGCTAAAATCCTATAATAGGAAAATGAACCCTAAAACCCTATAAAAGTGCCTAAAACCCTAGGGTACCATATAAAAGTGCCTAAAATTTTAAGGTTCCCTATATATGCCTAAAACGCTAGGGTACCCTATGAAAGTGCCTAAACCGCTAAAACCCTATAATAGAAAAATGAACCCTAAAACCTTAGGGTACCCTATAAAAGTGTTTAAAATTCTATAGTACCCTATAAAAGTGCAACAAGATCGAAAAACACGAAAAAGACATATTTTGTGTTAGCCAAACAAGGCCCCTGTCTCATTTAAGATCATTTAAATTAAAAAAGACATTTTTTGTGTTAGCCAAACAAGGCCCTTGTCTCATTAAAGGCAATTTGGTCTTTTCACGGACCTTAAACTCTAAAATATTTTTATTAATGGACTTTACACATCACTAAAACTTAAGCCGGACTAAATCTACTTTGGGACCTCTCCTTTTGACTTTTGCTGAAAATCTAAGTGTGACGAAAGGCCGGTGATTTCTTTCTCGTTTTAAAGTATATTTTTTTTCCCATTCCCTGAGGGAAATCTGAAATGGGTTGAGTTATTTAAGCAGGTTTTTGTGAGGTTGTAAAGGGCATAGATCTGTTCAGAGGCGTATTCTGTTTCATATAGAGATTTTGGTGGGTTGAAGAGATAGTTTAGTTTGGTTAATTGTGGGTATCTATTGGGATTATGAAGGGTGGTTTTGTGTTTTGGGTGGCTGGGACAGCTTTGGTGTTGCTTAGTTTCTCCATTGGTGGAAGCTCCTCCTCTGTTACTACTGGTAAACTTCTATGGCTCTGTTTTTTTCTGAAAATTTAATTTTATGGTGGTTACATGATTTGTGTTACTCCATGGTTGTTTGGTTGTGATAATTTTATGGTTGTTAAAAACCTACGATATGGATACGGGTACGTACCCTTTGATTCGCATCGTCCCTTTCCGAAGACGACTTCTTTTTAATTATAGGAATCCAACAATACGGTAACATGTCTTACACTATATTCTTCTATCCCGATTCGGTATGTATCCTGCGATTACTTATTGAAAAAATTCTTACCGGTATTTTAAGAAGTAGAACCCCAAATGCGTAGTAAATTGTTTGATCAAATTATTGCGACGTTTAAACCATTCGAAGAAAGCCAAAACTCAATCCATTAGAAATCAATAGAAGAAGGAACATATTTCGATCATGTTTTCAATGAATTAGCTAAGGGTTCTTTCCTTGACCAAGGCACCCGAATGCCTATATGTGATATACCTCACTTTGGAGACTTGGAAATTTTCTTAAAAAACATAATTTTTAATATATAAAACACTTACTTTTCATATGTGCAACAAACTTTTAGACTGTAATTAGGTAAAACTAACATTTACTTGTATATTAGCTTATTTTACGTTAAGATTCATAAAATGAAAAAAACAATACTCGATCGTATCCCGATACGAAAACACCAGTAATTTTGGGTAGTTGGGTTTCTTGTGATATTGCTTCATTTGAGTTAATTGTTCTATGAGCGCATATTTGTTTGATAAGATTAATAGTCATCGGATTAATAATATCAAACGGATTCCAGTATTGTATATCACACTTTTTGAGATTACATATCTAACCGACGTTTAGTCTTGAGTTGTAGAAAATTATTTTTTGCGGATAAAAAATATAATCTTGGAGTTGTAAATATTTTGAGCAAAGCTGGACATTTTCTCACCTTGGATATATGGTCCAATCTCATGCTCACATCGGGTCAAACAAACTGTTCCCTATAGTTTATAAACAGAAGTTGCACCCGCAACACAGCATATCAGCTGCAACACATCGGTTTTTTGCTACTCTTGTATACCGGAGAGACTAAAAAGTCGCATGTAAATCGACCAATTCCTGCTACATATGGGCTTGTATGCAATTCTCAGTCCGCTTTATGCCCGTTAGGCCAGTGGTTTAAGCTCTTCCTTAATGTTTTTATCACCTAAAATGATTTTGAAAAATTCGCGTATGCTCGTATCGTTTGTTACTGTTCCACGTATCTAAGTTTTAAGTCTATCTGCTTTTGTACCAACAGTCCTTAATATCACCTTAATCGAACTCCATGTATAGCCGGAAAGGGAAAAACAAACTTGATCTACTTAATTCAGAGTGCTCAACAATAGCTATACCAAGGATTGCGAAAGCCACGAATCTGCCCCATTGTTGGCGAGTGCCATGAGTCCTATCTTGGTTCTTTTTAGCCTTCATGCACCTCGTAGGACCTCAACCTGCCTACTTGGGTCTTGTACCGGAGCTTTTGAATCACTTTCAGAGGGAGTTTGAGGAATGGCAGACCTCGAATCCAAACGATTTCTCGTTTTTGTTCTCCATTCCCCAAGAAAATCAAAACAGGAAGTAGAAATCCGTATTAGGCATGATGTTTAAATAAAGGCTTTTCAGATTTCTTCTGTTATGTTGAGAAATTGCTTCATTTGTGACAGTTGGTCTGTTGCTTATGGTAGCTTTCTCCATCATTTAACTTCAGACTCTAGTTCCATCTTTTGGTTTTTGATTGGATTCTCAATGAGACGTCTATCTCTCTTCGTTCCATATAATATTGCTTGCTAAAAAACTTATGTTTAACTCAACCAGATATGGCTTTTACTCGCCACGAGGATGATACGGGAGTCATGACGGGAAGCAGGAAGCTAAAGGTACACACAATGAACTGCATAGCTTTAGGGATATACGAGTCCGTTTGAACTTATGAAGCTAGTACAATGTTTCTTTCCAGATAACTTAGTACATGAATTTTTTTCTCTATTTCTGTTGTTTGGTACTATACGGAAACGAAAATCAAGGGAAAATGGAAAATTGTTTGCACTGTTAACGGAAATGAATTAATTTTGACTGAACTTTTTGCATGCGAACTTTTCCGGATCAGCACTACTACCACCCCATCACCAGTACCACTCAACCACAGCCACCATCACTGCTGCCTCCGGCCCCCAACACAACCATCACCACCATTCCAAATATTTCTCCCTGGGAACAACATTTTCTGCCAAATCTAACGGACCCCAAAATTTAAGCAAGGTTTCTCCTTTCTATGACTCTGATGTGCTCTATCCGTCCTTTCTTTTCCCTCTTTTCCAATCACAGGAGATCGGTCACACTTCAAGCACCGATAAAAGTGATCGATCAGGAAGTGTAAATCTGGAAGACTATCAGCCTATCAATCCAGTTCCAAGTTCAATTACATCCATAAGACCTGGACCTATCCAGCATGGCACTCCTTTCATGCCTTACATCCCAAGGCCTTCACCACCTCCTGAGCACCCATAACTTGGTGGGTTTCCTTAGCCTATATCTCTATAACCTTTACCACTGTATTTTATATGCTTGAAACTTAAGATTGTAATAACTAATATCTACGCAGTTTGACGTAATGTTTGAACCTTCTTGTGTTTTGTATCAAGTTACACTGCCAACTTATATACCCCTACTCCTGCTATCTATTTCTTTTGGTACATAAGAGTTCAATATTTTTCTCTTGAAATTTAGGCAGCATGGGAATATAGCTTTCAGGTTGTGAATTGTCAACTTCTTGTGTTATGTTTATTTTGATTACTTGGTATTCGGCCCAATGAACCTACTAATCGGGAGATCGATCCAGCCGTCCACTATGTGGTGTCCCCATTAAAGCCGGCCCCCCATATGAACTCGCCTTGCCTACGTTACCTGGGAACTTTCATACCCTAATGAATTACGTTTTGGTATGCACGTTCCGAAACATAGTACACTATACGGTAAATTAGCGATCTATACGGTAAATTAGCGATCCAAAGCGATCCCACAAAGTTTTTCAGAAAAATCAACTTGCTAAAGTAAAAATCTAGAGAGCATGGAATTTTGGTGGGAGAAAAATGTCAAATGTTCTTAAGACATGTTTTTTGTATGGATAATTTGATAAAACATTATGATCTATAGAAGCCTATCCCTAGCGTACCACAACTTAGGTATGTGGGTGTACCACGTTCCCGTTCCTCGTACTGGTAAGACCCCTTTTTAGGTAAGATACTGCTCTCCATTGGAATCAATAGCACGTGGGTGGGAGTCGAACTCCAGACCAAATGCTTCTAGGCTCTTGGCTGCTAAACCAAATGACTACTATTCTGCCTTTTCTGATTTTCTATTGCCTTAGAACTGCTACATTTTCTCAATTTGCATCTTTGATGAGTATGTCAGATCAACTTAAGAGAAAGCAAATGGCATTTCTTATGGATTAGCCTTAAACTGTCATAAGAGGCCATGGTATTAAGTGTTTGTGGTATTAGGGCCCGTATTGTTCCCTTTGGGTAGAACTCAACCCAAAAGCTAAGTATTGAAGTGAGGGTGCTCTCAAGCTTGTATACTTCATATTACTTTGGTACCCCGGCGATGTGGGACTTCGCTTTACACCCTTATTGTGAAGAAAGCTTATTGATCATATGAACTTCTCGTTGGAGAAATTGAGTTATACTTGCAATGAGAATACCTAGTTGAAAGAAATGCAACTTGCGTTTGATTCACTCCATATTATGCAAAAAAGAAGAAGAGAGGTCATGGCAATAACACTAGATATCGTAGTTTGTTTAGTTGCGAGTCAAGAGAGTGCAAACCAACCTATGATCCATTCCTTGACAAATTATGTATTTTTGGCTTTTAGAGGCGTGTATAGGCTCTGTTTATTGATTGATCTCTTTTTCGTGTTGTCAGTTTTTGGCCTTTTTGTTCTTCGCTTTCTTGGTACATAAGTGGGTATGTGGTGGTTCATCTTATTTTTATCTCTAAGACAATGGGGCACATCCAAAACTCAAAATTACTGTATCTATCTTTCAAAGACCAATGGAGTTAAAAAGTGTCACGGTCTTTGCACAACTCAAAGTAAATCTGAATAACGAAATATGTTTGCTACACGACCAATTAAACTTGTCTGACACGGGTTTTATCCCCTTATCCAACCGAGTATCTTGAGAGATTTACAACGATCGATATTTGCTGATAATGCATTAGTCCAGATAATGTAGGTGAACATATTTGGGTAATGCTTACCTTTCATTTTGTCAACTGAAACAAATGCAAACCGAATTCATTGAGCTCTGGAGTTGTTGAGCATCCTTCCCCCTAGGGAGTATTGGAATGCTTCATGGGTCAACTTATCCTAAACAATGCAAATATTTCATAGTTTTTTGCCCTAACTTAGGTGAGCAGCCATCCTTATTCTGGGTATACTTAACATACGCGTATGGGTACACCTTTTGTAAGATAGGTATGGTTTAATGCTGGTATTTTGACCACATTCAGCTTTTAATGGGCTGAAGTGCGCATTATATGTTAGCTAGTTGAAGAAAGTGAGAAGCCCATAATAATAATGCCATTAGTCATGGCATATCAACTTGTTTTTCTTTCGAATTGGATCCTCTCCGATCCTTAGTTTGGACTGGATGGGACATTCCAAATATGGATGACCCATTGTTGCAAATAATGGTTCGGATTTGTTCGGATACTCGTACCGGCAAGAGCATCGGAGCAAGTCCGAACCATTGACTCTTACCGGTAAGAATATATGAGCAAAGCCAAACCATTATTATACCAATGTATGATCCAAATTTGAACTGTCCCGTGCCATCCAAAACTTGGACCGTAGAGAATCCGAACCCTTTTCTTTTGTTTCTTTCTATCTGTTTTTCCCCCTTTAATGTTTCTCTTCCTAAAAGTTCACAGTTGGTGACCATCTCACAACTAAAGCAAGTGCAATTATAAATTGCACCTAACCGATTGACTTTAATCATGATGTGAAGATATCCTTCTCACTCAAGTTAATTTCATTGTCTATTTTGGTTCTCTCTTTGCCAGTGATTGCTAACCCTTCCTTTCATTAAAAACTTTCTGATAGTTACGGAAATCCAATCAATCCACATCATGGGATCGCATCCCCTTTGTTCCAAGTTTTGGACCGGATGGGACATTTCAAATATGAACCGTTCATTTACTGTATCTGACCAAATCGGTCAATGGAAGATCCAGATTTGGACTGTTCCGTCCAGTCTAAAACTTGGGCCGAAGAGAATCCGAACCCGCACATCTTACCCAGTTTCATCTCTTTTATGGTTTCACTTCTTTTGGCTCATTCTCTTCCCTAATCTTTCAATGAAACGTGATCAAAGTTTTCTAAAAGTAGCTGATCCCTTTTCTCAGTCCCTGCCACCACACTCTTCCATTTGTGGGTTGCCAGTGGAGAAAGAAGAATCATGAAGTAATGGGACCATACATAAATCAATTCTCTTAAGCCTAAGAATCACTCAATGTGGGCTGCTTTAATCAAGTTTGGGACATTGTCGAGCTGTGGTTTGTTAATTTTTTTATAACTCGGTATCCTTCCAAATGGACGTTCTAATTCGGAGATCAATTTCACTGTTCACTAGCGAGGATCCCAATTAAATCCAGGGAAAATCCCGGTATTTATTGGCGCAATGCCGGTATTAATAGCAGGCAACACACGCGTGAGAGTCGAACCCAAGATCAAAAGGTTTCCCGAGGCCTTTAGTCACCAAGTGGCAAGCATTCCGCCGACCCCTCGGTTTTGTGTTTTGTTTTGTTACTTCAACACCAGTAACTACTAGTATGAAGTGTTATCTAAGTGATGAAGCTGGCTGTAACTTAACTGTCATCTTTGTTAATAAAAGTAGGCTTAACTAAATTTCCTCCTGATTAAGTTATCAGCAAATTGACCTTTTTCTAGCCGTAGAAGTTGTCAGCTTGGACCCACTTGCAGTTCTAGTTAACTTTTCTCCTATTTGTTAATTTGCATGTTTTAGCAGTTGATAGAATATAGATTTGGAGAAAGTAGGTCTAACCTTGCATCATATGATGAGCAGTAAATCTGTTGACACAGACTTTTGACACACAAATAGTGCACAGATCACTGTGTGGAGTCCAAACGATCCGAGCCGTTCATTAAATGTAAAATATTTTTTCAAGAGCTCTCGCTAAAAATCAGCTCAATCTGATACCTATAAATACTCGATTCAACCATCTAACTTTTCATTGTCCTGAAATCTGAATAAAAACTTAGATGAAATCTGAATAAAAACTTAGATGATTGGATCGAACACCTATAGGTATCAGAATTAGCTGATTTTTTGTGAAGACCCATGAAAAATGTATTACAATTAATGAATGGTTTGGATTGTTTACGGATCCCACACTGGATCTGCGCACGCACTCTGTGTATATATGCTGTGTGAGTAGCAACGTTGAATAATAAGTCAATTCCCCTTGGATGTTCTTTAGAGCAATAGGATGGCTAAAATGCATCTTTTGATTCAAGTGGGACCCGTTTATGAAATGATAGGTAGTGGTTAGTTTTTAATTAGCACCTTGAAGGGAGGATTTGAACTTTTGACCTTCTTTCTCCTGGTACCTAAGTGCACTCCGAATGCCGTTGGGCCAAAAGCCTCTTGCCGGTAGATTAATATGTTGGGTTAGTTAGCACAACTACATATCCGTAAGCTCGAACCCTAAAGCTCCAACCACTTAAACTACACACTCAAGTGACTGTTTGCCAAAACTTAGATTTTGGTAGCAGTTCAATTTTCAGAGTAAAATTCAAAAGAACCAAAAAATGGTAACTTCTTAGAAGTAAGCTGCTTGATGCTAAACAATCATAATAGGAGCTGGAATGCACCAGAAATAACATGATAGAAGATGTTAGCTCACCTTTAGAATTGGCCCTTGTAAAGTTGCAGAACTATAAGTGAATCTGAGACTTCAGTGCCTCTAAAGTTAAAGAGGGGTAGGCCCCTTTCGGTTATACCATATACAAGAAAGGTAAGGAGTGAAGAAAGAGGTAGGGATAGTGCCCTAGAAAGAGATACTATGGGCTTAGCTTGAAGTTTTTTATTTCTTGCCAATCAAACAGTACTTGTGCTCTAATGCTTAAACAGGGAAATTCTATGGTACTCCCCCTCCTGTGGTGTGACCAAAACATAAAATTATACGGCTTTTTATGGCGAACGGTATATCATTTTGCGGCGAACGTTATGATGGGGGACACTGTAAAAAATAATGATTTTGAATTTTATGCCATTTTGAAAAATGTTATTCGTGATGTAGTTCGTTTGATAAACTGTATGTCATTTTATGGTGTCATTTTGTTCTGCCAATTTGTGATTTTTGTTGCGTCATTCGTGATTTTTTAATTACGTCTTCTTATGGTTCATATTATACTTTCTTATGGGGAAAACTAGGGGGATACGGTATCCCAAACAAGAGGGGATAGCTTAGCATCCCCCCTTAATTTGAGATTTTAGATGTAACAGAGTATTTGTACCCTATAAAGAGATGCTGGGGGCTTAGCTTGAAAACTTGTTTAATTTCTTGTCAATGAAACAGTTCTAATATTCTTCTAGACTTCCACTTAAGAGAGAGAGAAACAGTTCTTATATTCTTCTAGACTTCTACATAAAAGAGAGAGATATTCTGGCTTTTGCTTTCCTATTTTGTATCGTTTTCATTTTCGGCTCTGTTGTCATATTGATCAATACTTGTGATTTTGAACGTAACAGGAAAAACGTACGAACAGTTTTGAAAAACCAACATCGAGGATTTTTCAAAACAAATCTGCATTGCGTGAAGTACGAAAAGATGTTTTTTGAATTCCGGAATACTTGTGTTTTCACAAAACACTGATAAGGATACCGCGGTGTTTTTGACAATTTTTCGTTGCGTTTTGTTTGGAAAACAAAGAAAACGAAGACAATAGTACCAAACAGATCTCAAGTTTACTTATCCTTTAATTATGTCTTCTTGTTAGTTATCTTCTTCATTCTCTAAAGAAATGATTGCTCACCACTATGTTTTGTTTGTATTAATCTATTTTCTCATCATCTTAATCATGCCCACTTTGTGATTATTGTTTTAGTTTGGATGTACTATAAGTTTATAACTCCATGATATCAAATCAAATGAATTCTACCAAGTGTTTATAAGATCAATCTTATAGGGCTTTTTTTTTTTATTATTATTAGTGGCGGGAAGGAGGCTCCTCATGCTCAAAACCAAGTACATGGGAATGGGGGATGATGGTGAGCAATCCCTTGCAAAGCGGGTGCAGAGTGGTCGACTTGGCCGTTCATCTCGGCTATCGACGGCTCGGATCTTAGCCAAGCAATGGACGGTTCAGATATATATGTGCTTAGATTCTGTTTGAACCGTCCGCGCTGAGATGAACAGCCGCTCCGTACCGCTCTGCAAGATGTTGCTTGGCAGCATCCCTTGGTCCGATTACATGAACGAGATAGCACTTGGTGATCGATGAAGCTGGACCTCAAACCCTTGTCTGTCTTTGATTAGCTGAGAAAATTGAAAAGGAAACAACACTTTGATAAAGCCACCGGAATGGGCTTCATTTTTGTTGATTATAACAGGAGAAAAACATTCCAAAAATCAAGTGGTCCTTGGGGTATATGAGTATATCTCCTCTCCAATCATTCAAAATATTGATAGGAGAGAATAGTTTTATGAAGAAATAGTTTTTTCCAAGCTCATTTTAATGATCGGGATTATTCTCTCTTTTTTTTTAACTCGTCGAGCACACTAAGCAAGAAAAAAATCAAATTGATTGCATGTCATTTGATATGATTTCGTAAAACATTAATATTGCCAAAAATGGTTGAAATGTTGTTGACCCAGTATAGCAATCATATTTTTTGCTAGATAAATGTGTTCCAAAATCATTTCGAATGATATCTAATCAACTTAATTTTTGGCATGATATTCTTAACAAGCTAAATAAAGTGAACAGTTCCAATCAATGAGATGAGAATTATACTCTCGAATCCATTTGAAGGACTGGAGAGGAGTTGTTCTTGTCTTGATGAGACCTTGCATGTGCATATCAATGAAATATTTTGGACATGTTTGCGTATTTTTGATAGATTGAGATATTAAAGTAAATGGTTATGAACATGCTTAAGTCTGCAAACGAAATGAGCTGTTCGCGAGTAAAACTTCATGAGCTTTGGCTAGGTAAGGTCCCATTTCAACTCAACTCACTAAGTGAAGAAATGAATTTGAGCTACAATTTTAGGCTCGTTTCTTGATTGAGCCAAGCTTGAGCTCTTTGAAACTCACAGTGTAAGTAGGCTCACAAACACGATAATATACTTATAAACATTTTATTAAAATATATACTGTAATTTATATAAACTTGTGTTGTTTTTCTTAGAGAGCTCAACTTGTTTAGATATAGTTGCCGACTGGAGTTCAAGCTGAGCTCACGGTTAATAAACAATTACAAATTGGTCTAATTTGTTTAATTTGGAGCAAGCCGAGCTCCAACATTCCAATACTCGGCTTTGCACTTGCTCGTTTGTAGCCCTAGAGATGATATGAGTAACCCTCCTATTTTCCTGAGTAGTTAGTCAAATTGGTTAGTGAAAACAAGCACAAGCAGGCGGATGGTTGGTATTTTCAAACTAATACACTGAATTAGTGAATTTGTGACATGTGACTAGCAAAAAAAAATCATGTCATAGATTTGCCAATGATTAAGATCCACATTATGGTTTGGAAAATTGCTGAGATTATTCCTGAACGCCCCTACCAAAATAGTCTAGAACAATTAGAAGAGAAAAAAGATGGTAATGATGGTTGGTTTGTGAAGGAGTTAGTTGGTTTTGGTGTAACTATAGCTTGGCTTGGGATTAACTTAAAGAGATTGGAGTTATGAAACCGGATCTGATGGTGCTGTACTGCACCCCCGCACTACAAGTGTAATGTGGCCAATCTGGCTGTCCATCTTGGTAATGGATGGCTTGGATTTTCGTCCGAAGACAGTTTGGATTTGTAGGAACTCAGATTAAATCTGAGTCTTTCATATCGAGATGGACGGTCGAACCCGCTGCGCTAGATGGTGTAGTATAGCAACTCCCAATCAAAGGGAGGTAACCATCCTTTGCAGTTGCATAAGGTTGATGAAAGGATAGTCCTGAAGTTAGTCCGGTTGGTTGATGAATTTGCTTCCCACATAATTATATAATAACTAGAGTTCGATTCTTGTAGTTAGGCTGCACAAGAAAGTAATTTATTGTAAATTCTAATTTGGCGTGAATGGCCTGCCTTTGATCGAATCAGAGAGAGGATTAGCAGTTGAGGTGCGCGTATGCTGGCCCGAGACACATGACCGTTGAAAAAAAAAAAAAAGGGTTGATGAAGGGATGTTTTGTTTGCCGTTAGTTATAGATGAAGCTAATTTGTTACTTAAATAATTGATTTTGTCTTATTAATCAATCAGTGTTTGGTGACTTGAGTACGTTGTTGATTTGTTGATTTTCCTCACAATTTTGGCTAACTATTGCAACCACAATGAACATGACCGATCTTTTTCAGTCACTTTCTTGGCATGACCCCAGATAGTTATTCATGCTTCATGGCCTGCTTAACCTAACAATTCACATTTCTAATTGTATCCAGTTTATTAAAGACAGTTTAGGCCTAGGCCGGCCTATGAGCATGCCACGGTTTGTGTCTTGTATATGTGTCGTGCGTGCCTAACCGTGTAGTTGTTATCTCTTCGTTTTAATATAAATGGGATGATCTTTTGCTAAAAAAAGAAAAGAAAAAAGTACTATCCTGTAAAGTGGGAAAAAAAGGAGGAAGAATTTTTTAGAGGGTGTCGAAATGATTACAATGGGAATATAGAACACAAATTTAAAAAGGAAGGGCAAATTTGTGGTAATTTAAATTTAAACTAAAACGGATATAATTCTCAAAATGTAGCAATAGTTGTATAACTTGCATCGTATTTCCGTTTGACCAAGAAAAGAAAACAATAGTTGCAATGTTGCATCGCTACTGTTTGAGTGCATTTAACCATCAAAATTAACACATGCTTCAGCAATTAATTTCATTTCAGTAACCTTAGAAGGAAATTAAAAACCTACAAATTACTAATTGTTTTTGCTTAATTTAGAAGCAAAAAAGCTACAAAGTACTAGTATATGAAATGTATATATTGCACTAGTATTTGAGTACTTTAACTCATTACCATCAAATTAAGTTCTTGAATTTTTATTGAGGATGGGGCAATAGATTAGAGAATTGATTTTAGAACTTCAAAAATTGATGGAGGGGCTCTAAAACGACGTCGTTTTTTATATCAACACAGTTCAGTTTTAAAGCCCCTCCATCAATTTTTGGAGTGCCAAAATCACAATCCCATTAAAAATAAAGTAGTATAAATTTTTTTTCGGGTTTCACTCGGCCATATCTCGACAAAAGAAATTGAAAAAATATTAATTTATGAACTAAAATAGGGAAAAAAAAAAAGAAAAAAAGAAGAAGTTAACGCAAGACAATAGTAGAAAATACTTAAAAAGTCAATACTTTTCATTTACGTTAATTCACAAAAAAGTGCGTAATTAAAGTAAATGTCCGTTAAACGTAACGTCTCTCCGAAGGTTCCCTAAACTCAAGCATCTCTCCTTGGACCAGACCTTGACTCCTCCGCTTTTGTCTTGGTCGCGTGCACATTAACCCCACTTCCCCCGTCCCAATCCACTTCCTCCCATAACTTCCCTCACCCGTCATAAGGACCATTTCCTCGGGAGTGTTTCTACTAACAAAAAAAAAGTACTATAAATTTAACGAATTTTATCATCTCATTTTTACGAACAAAAATATTTCAGCATTTTACCATTTCATTTTCACTAACAAAAAAATTGTCAACAAAAACTTTTTTTTGCTATAGTAACTCTACTCGCAAACCCATCAACAACTTATTCACTATCGGAAACAACTTGACATTTCTCAACAACTTATTCACTACCGGAAACACTTAAAAACTTCTCAACCAAAAATAAAAATCTACAAATTTTTCACTACTGGAAAACACTCCCTTAGTTTTTTTGGCAACGTCATGTAATGCTCAATTTCTTTAGAGCATCTCTCCAAGGGGAGATGTCAAAACAGAGGTGGACAATCAAACAGTTAATTTTGACATTAAGTTGTCATCCAACCATGATGCCTTCTATCATGCCAAAACTGACATGACTTTGAAAGGAGGTGACATGGTTTTGAAGCGAAGTCTCAACATGTCAACTTTGACATCAACCTCTAGATTGTCAATTTTAAAAAATTGACCATAAGCTTTCAAAATAATTTGACATAAGGGTTGGAGAGGGAAAGCGTGATGTCAAATTGAAAATGTCAAATTGCCATATAAGCCTTCAAAATAATTTGATATCTCCACTTTTGACCTCTCCTGTTGGAGATGCTCTTAGTGCTAAACCTCAAAAAAGATTCACACATTTAATACTGACCTCAAAGAAAATCAAACATTAGGTAGTGAACCTCAAAAAAATATTGGAAAATGATTTTCACACTTCCCTTTTTATTTTTATTTCCTTTCTTGGTTTTTAGTAATAAAAATTACATATAAAATTTCATTGAAATGCAAAATTTTGAGGGGTCCAACCCCAAGGGAAGTGCAAAAGTTAACATTATATTGATTTTTGCACTTCCCAACGCTAGCCTAAAAATTTGGGGAGTGTGAAAATCACTCCCTAAATTTGAGTGCATATATCAAAATAGAAAATGTGAAAATCATTACCCAAAAATGTGCTGAATCCATACGTTGAGCACCGCATAACAGCACCCCAAAATCACAAAATTGTTTTTCAGTCAATAAAACTATGGGTACCGGTGTGTACCAAATATACACTGCATTCCGTAGTACTCATTTCGGAATCCCACATAAATAATCAGAGCCGCTCTATTTGCTTTGAAACAATTAATCATTCCTCTTAAAACAATAAGCTATGCCAGATATCGATAAATACTTGCTCGATTCTACGCTCAATCTGCTGACAAGAATTTGGCCGTAAAATCGATTAATCCCTTACCAATATCCGATAAGCTGATGTTTTTTAACAAAGATGCTTATGAAAGTGTTTATTAAAGTTTGAGCGCCTCCAATCATTTATACGAGATCCCTAAATGAATACAGTAGAACGCGGTGCATATTTGGTGGACACCTTGCTCTTCTTTAGACTGATGAGATACGAACTACTACTTCCATCGTACGGTTCGTTCATCAATTCTCTCACCCAACCCACGTCACCGGTATAAAAGGAGCGAGTACGAGTCGCTCGGCTACACAACTCAGTTTTCCTTTTTAAAAAATTGTTTAAAATACTACTACTAGTATTTCTAGCTCGGAACCCACGAGTACTAGTGCGACAGTTATGCTCTCCCTCTCTCCTCTCTCCTCTCTCTCCCCCCTTATATTCTCGTCGGCATTCCGTAACGGTCATATCCCCGGTAATCTCTCTCTAAAGCATCCATTAACTCTCTCTCTCTCTCTCTCTCTCTCTCTACACTCTCTCACTCCCCACTTCACACACATTCTCTCTCCCTCCGCTCCCCCACCTATCTCTCTCTCTCTAGCTTGAAGAACTAGAATTTACTAGGGCCCTGGTGTTCTCCGTCACTAAACTAGGGTTTGGCACTAACAACATGTGACCACTTTCTTCTCCGATGGTGGCCGCCGTATCTACCACTCCCAACCCCAAGACTAATAACCCTCCCAGAAAACCAGCCAGGCCTCCGCTCTTGCCCAACGCCGAATCCGACAATGTCCCCCCGCTCCCCAATCGGAAACCGAAATCTCGCGAAATCACGTCCCGGTACATGTCTTCCACGTCGTCTTCCGGCTCCACCACCACCACCAACTCGGGTAATTCCTCCACCACTTCCTCCTCCTCCACCAACTCCTCCTCGTATTGCTCGCCTTCGTTTTCCCTGAAACGGCACCCCTCCCCGTCCGCTGCTAAGACGACGCTGTCCACGCCAGCGCCGGGTACGGCCGCGATCAAGCGGTCGCTGTCGGTGGACCGGAGGCGGCCGAGCTCGCCGTCGAATTCGGCCGCGGCGAATCTGCTGGTCAGTTCCAAGAGGAGCCTCTCGGCGTCGTTTCAAGGCGGCGACACGTTTTCGCGTCCGATTAGCAGAACGAAGCCGGCGCCGGAGATTTCTCCTCCGGCACCAGCGACGAATGGCTCGAGTGATCTAAGGAGACGGACGCCGGAGAGGCCGGTGAGAGATAAGACGGAGAGTACGAATACGAGTGGCGTGAGGAGAGGGACGCCGGAGAGGAGGAGAGCGACGCCGGTGAGGGATAAGGCGGAGAATTTTATTCCTATTGATCAGCACAGGTGGCCCGGGAGATCGCGGGAAGCGAATTCTAGTGTAATGACAAGGAGCTTGGATTGTGGTGGTGGTGATGATAGGAGGAGATTGGGTGGATCTGAGAGTGTAGTTAGGGCATTGGGACAATCGATGACCGTTGATCAAAGTAAAACTTCGTTAGATAGGAGATTGAATGTTGAACCTACCAGTAATGCCGAGTTTGATGCAAATTCTGTAATAACAAGGAGTTTGGATTGTACTGCCGGTGGTAGGAGGAAATTGGGGGGATCTGAGAGTGTAGCTAGACTTAGGGCATTGGAACAATCTGTTAGTATTGTTGATCGAAGTAAAACTTTTTTCGATGGGGGATTGAATGTTCAATCAACCAATAACGCTGAATTTGATGGAAATTCAGTTGGTGGTGGATCTGTATCTGGAACTGAGAGTGTTGTTTCGGACGTTGAAAGCGTTTCTTCTATATGTTCTAGAGTTGTACAGGAGCGTGGGAGTGTTGCTCATGCACGGGGAGGACCGCGTGGTATCATGGTGCCAGCGAGGTTTTGGCAAGAGACTACTAATAGAGTAAGGCGAATGCAAGAGCCAAAATCCCCTTTGTTGGGTAATAATGGGGTGAAAACAATAGCTCTTACACCGAAACTTAACGCGTTGAACAAGTCATTTGGTGATGGGTCGATTCTGTCGCCTAGAGGAATGTTGAATGGCAGGAGTTTGTCTTCTCCTATTCGCGGGGCTGTTAGACCGGCATCACCGAATAAGCCTCCATCGAGAGGGATGGTGAGCCCTTCTCGAGTGAGGAACGGCATGACACCAATCTCGTTGAGTAATGACTTGAGCAGAACTCCATCGATTCTCAGCTTTGCTGCTGAAACAAGGAGAGGGAAGGTTGGGGAAAATCGGGTTGTTGATGCACATTTGTTGAGGCTGCTACATAACCGGCGCTTGCAATGGAGATTTATTAATGCCAGAGCTGACGCTGCAATGTTGGCTCAGAAAGTGACTGCGGAGGTACAACTTGTTGATTCCAGTATTAGTATTTTTGTGTGCAATTTCGTTTTGTTCAGTTACAAATTGGTTTGACTACATGCGTTTATATGGCATCTTCATTGATGCATGAGTCATATGACAATTTTATTTGTACCTAATTTTCTTAGTCTCGTGAATTCTAGGTTGAATCCCTTTGTTTTGATTGTATGCGGAAAGGATCATTTTCTGGGGGTTACAAGTTTTTTTTTTGGTGCCATGCATTCTCCTGACCGACAGATTTGTGACATAGTGATAAGAGAGAACCATATGACAAAAGGGGTGGTAATCCCTGGGTACTCTAATTGATCAAAAGTTAGCTTAAAATTTTAGACACTCTTATAGGTGGGCTAGAAAATACAGTTTGCTCACTTCCAAGAACTGCTATTTTGTCTCACTTGGAGATACTGTATGTAAAAAGAAAACTGATCTAATGGTAATAAGGGATAAGAAAGTGAAATTCATAATATAGAAGGTAAAAGGAAAAAAGAGGCAGACGAAGTTGGATTAAAGGTACTATGTGAGGTAGACCGCTTCTTGATTTTTAACGTGGTGCCTATGTTTTAATTTTCATTATAATGCTCAGGTTCAAATACAGTTTCCATTGTGTAAGTAGAAAGGGGATGAATTGCCATTAAAGGAGGGCCATATACTGAAACATAAGGCATAGAGAATAAGGGTAGAAAAGAGAAAATAATTTTTCTGCAACCCGTTGAGGTATGATTAGGACAAAGTAGTGCATTTCTATTCAGAATTGCTAGATTGTTTCTGCATTTTATACTAATGGGCCTGAGAAGTATTGTATTAGCAATGGTCCTGAGATCACAGGTGGGTTATAATGTAGCTGGAAACATTTTGTTACTGGTATTGGATTGACACGACAGTGGTCATTTCTTATAAGTTAGAAACCATTTGTTTTGCTATTTGTGACTGCCTGATAGCATTAGCATACGGAATGTCCAACATTCAACAGTGAGAACATCTTTAGTCGTTTTCTTTCACTCCCATTCAGTATTTTTTGTATGAAATTGTCTGCATAAGAACAGGCATATGGTTTTTTCAGACATTGTTAGGTTTGCATATCAAAGTGTACTTGGGAGAAGTTTATGATTCTGTAGCTCCTCTTCTGTTTTTAACCTACATAATGAGGTGTTGCACTTTTTTCCCTCCTAAATGTCCGCCTTTTCGATATCAGAAAAGCCTGTATAATGCTTGGGTGACTACTGCAAAATTGTGGCATTCTGTCAAAACCAAAAGAGCAGAGTTACAAACGCTGCGGAGCAATTTGAAGCTACACTCCATCCTCAAGGGACAGGTTAGATCGTAGTTGCATTTTTGTTGTGTTTCTTGTGGTGCTTCTTGCTTGGTTTGTTGACTTTAGCAATAGTAGTTGACGACACTGAACATGCAGTTGGTCTTTCCGTCTTTAAATACCTTTGATGCTTGTACTACATGCCTTTTTCTATTGTTTTACTACTTTAAGGTATACAATTGCACCCACCGTCTCCTTCTTTTCTTTCAGATTTAGGTTATGTACTTGTGTAACCACTGCCATTACTTGCTATAAATTGTGTACCCGTGGGCATAGCAGGTCAAATATACCTTATTTCCAATTCTGCGCTTGTGCAAACCACTACCATAAGTCACAATCCTCCTAAGAACTGTACCTTCACAATTGATTTATAGGTTAAGACATAGTTCTTCTTATTCATAAGGGCCTAGATATTGAGATGCTAATTTTGTGAGGGAGTATGGATCATTGCTTGTACCCCATCCAGAAACCAATTCTTTGGCTCAACTTGTACTTGTTGATGCAGATGCTATATTTGGATGATTGGGATCTAATGGACCGGGATCACTCCAGTTCATTGTCTGGGGCTACTGAAGCTTTGGAAGCCAGCACTGTCAGGCTTCCCGTTGGTGGTGGTGCAAGGGTGTGTCCTCTTGGATTCTTATCTTGAAGTAGCATTGATGTATCATCTCTTATTCTCACATTTTTGAATTTATCAGGGATTTGAGAAACCATTTTGTTTTTGGGTTCTTTATCGCAGGCTGATATTCAAAATGTGAAAGATGCTATTTGCTCGGCAGTTGATGTAATGCAGGGCATGGCATCCTCGATTTGCTCTTTGTTGACGAAGGTAGTCTTGTTGAACCTTTTTGTGATCTTCCTTGTTCTACTTGTGGAAAACCTTGAATTGGCTATAATTCAACTGTCTCTATTTCCTTATATTGTTGAGTTTGATGTATGATAATAACCTTATGCAATACTTATCTACTGTAGTGTGATAGTGTCAGAGAGTTAATACCATTATTATTTTTGGAAATTAGGCCATGGTCCGTAGGTTGGAGTTGCCAACACTTTAAGTCCGTGTTAGGCTACATGGAGCACCTTGTAATTGGTCGCCACCAAATGGCTTTCGCTACTCCTAAATACTTAAACAGGAATAACCTCTTGGCCTAGTTTGTTTCAATTGTTGTAATCATATTTAGTGCGGAAAGAGGATTAAAGAGCTCTTTCACTTTTTTCTATTTTCACATAATTTCTATTGAACAAGTTTGACACTAATGTTTTGATTTCAGTCCTTATATTTTTCCCAAGTGTTGTTATGCATCCAGTGTACCTGAAGTTCGTTTCTAATGTGTGTCCTGGACCTCCTGGTTGGTATCTGTTTGGTCCGTCTTGCGTTCGTATGTGAAAAAGAAGGAAAGAAAATTCTGTTGCCGTCTTCATATTTATCCATGGATAATTTTTAAAGATGCCGTTGTCTTTCATGAATGATAAATGAATGTCAGGTTATTTGGTTTTCTTTTGCAAATATATAAAACATATAGTTAGTGGGTTTCATGATGTTGCGTTTGGGTCCATTTTTCATGTAACAGGTAGATCAAGTGAACTCAGTGGCTTCTGAACTTGCAAACGTTACTGCAATGGAACGTGCTTTACTTGGTCAGTGCAAAGATCTCTTGTCCACACTAACGGCTATGCAGGTAAGGGCAAAATTCAGTTTTTCTTGAGCTGTTCTAAAAGCAGGAAGTTGAAATGTTATTGAAATTTTGTCATTCCTACATATCCACTAGATAACATAAGCGACTTCAGGATCAGTATGTCGTGCGCACCTTCCAAAAAAGAAAAAACACTTGGTTGTAATAAGTACACATTGAGTGGTAGAGTGGTAATTACTAGTCAATGTGCTCGAGCTATTCACAAGAATCACAACGCGACCAAGTGGATTTGACTTTTTGTCATTCCTACGTATTCACTAACACAAGCCAAAAAAGAAATAAACATGGTCATAAAAAGTATACATAGAGCAGTAACTACCATTCAATGTGCTTGAGCTATTCATAAAAAAATTATTCTACACAACTTTTTGAATCCAACACAAAGTCGGGCGTGCCCTGCAGAGCTTCCATACGCTTGATATTGTGAGCTGAATATCTAGATTCTAGCTTCTCCAAAGTGATTTGGAATGTCTGTCAAACATTTCTCTCAATCAGATTTTGCATTCTAGGTGATTTGTAAATGTTGAAAAGGCGTCGAATATGATTTTGGAGAAGTTGGGTTCAGGGTACTTTTGTAATCAAGATTTGAAATCCTAAGCGGTTTTAAAAGCTGATTTTCTTTACACAAAGACTTTGCTATTGCCTAGTTCGTAATCACATAGCTATGGGTTCTAGAATCTATAATCTAAGGTAGAATTTCAGGTTGGGGAGTACAATCTAAAGTACGTTGCCACGCGCAAACACACCCATATTTTGGTTTATTACCTTCTCATGAACTCTTTTTTCGCAAGGATTGAGAAAATATTTACTGAACCAGGTGAAGGATTGTAGCCTGAGAACACATATACTGCAACTGAAGAGCGTGCCCTCAAGCCTAACAACAGAGGTACAAAGAGCTGATTGTCATTATAACTGCTTACCCTAACGTAACGTGAAATCCTGATTTTCCCGGCATCATGGTGGCACCCTGGAAACCCTGAAAAACTCCTACGGTGCTAAGAAAGTGCTGAGAGATTTGTGGCTAGGAAAAGCTGAGTTCCCATTTTTTCCCTTGTTCAAGATCCACGGATAGCGGCTTTATGATCCACGGAAATTGGCTTTCTTGATATCGACGTAGGTTGTATAAAGGTACTCTCTATAGTTACAGGAAATATATGTAAATGTGGTCAATGATGCCTTCAATATCCCAAGCTCAGTGACTCTTGTCCAATTTGTTTCTTTCTTTCTTTCAATGGATGTAAAGAGGGATCCCACTAGGTCATTTCAGATAAATTAGTTGCGAGAAAATATTATTTACGGAGGAGTCGTGAATAAAGTGTATGACGCTCAATCTCGGCCGTCCAAAAGTGTTTTGGACGATCCGGATTGAAAACAATCTATTAATGGTTGTTTTGGACAATCCGGATTGAAAGAAAACAATTTATTAACACTTACCGTTAATAGATTGTTTTCAATCCGGATCATCCAAAACACTTTTGAACAGGATTGCGCAAAACCGTGAATAACTTTTCTCTCATTAGTTACAGTTGGGGAAGAAAGTGATAGGCAACAGTCCATGAAGTCTATGCCTAGCTCCATATTGTTTACCAAAAATACAAAAGTATATTTGACAACTCGTTATTCTGAAAATCAGAATAGCAAAGCATCGAGCAAGTGCTTCTTGCATCGGATTTGAGCATATTTAAAAGCTGTTTTCTGAGGATCGTGACTTGAGACGCGATGAAATCATCCATCAAAAGTTATCGCATTTGGACCTTTCTAAAAGGGACAATATGACCGGGGGCGTGTTGTGCGGCTGGTGCATATTACTGTGTAGCATCCGAGCTGTTCATTTCTGAGATAAAATCTTGACTGTTGAATTATCGAACGGACAACTTGGATGGTGCAGCAAACCCCCTGGTCCGGACAATATTGTGCAATGTGACTAAAGGTCTGCACAATAGTTTTGAATGGTTCACATTTCTCGAAAGCTAAAGGGCTTGACAAGTTTCAAGAGTGTGGCGCTTGTCCAAGCTATACTTGACTACTTTAGTACCGACGTGGGAAACGTGTGCAATCGCTACGATCTTTTCTGAAATTGTGAATTATCTCCTGTTCTGCATGGTCCTTTTCTTTTCATCTTTGCCATCCGTTTGTTGCTGACTTCATGCTTTCAAATGCTTGTGTCAGAGAAGCTCGAGTCAATTTACGTGTGTCTCAACTAATTCTCTTCCAGTCCTGTAATAAGCAAGCCTTCCGTACCGAGATTAAATAATTCACAAGAAATTGCTTTCTTGTGCTATACCCCCATGAATTGAACTTGATGAATTGTGTGTGAAGCAAATTCATCAACCTTGAGACTTCTTACGTTACAAGTTCATGTAGTGTTAAGTTCACTTGGTCCTATCCTAGTCTTAACTTGCATTTCCTCAACTGAGAGTTTTATTTAGAGATTAAATTTTATTCACCGTCGGTGTAAAACTCTACTTTTCCACCATCGCCTATTGTGGGCCCCACCGAACGTTTATTGTTGTAAATTGAATAATTCATATTTTAAGACTCATAATATAGTATTGTCATGCAAAAAATCAGCTTGATCAGAAGTCAATAAATATATCAAAATTTAAATTTTGGTTTATAAAATGGACGATCTGATTCTGTCAATAATAATAAAGATAAATTGCCCATTTTATAAAACAAAATTCGAATTTTTGATACTCATGTTGATGTCCAATAAAGTTTATTTTTTGCGTAGATATACTATTATATAGAATCTATAAGATGAACGGTTCCGATCGATAATAAAACATAATATGACCGAAAAAGACGATAGTGAAAAAGTGAAATTTTCCACTGCCAATTGAAAGAATTTATTCTATTTTATTTAAGACCTCGTTTGTGGATTTCCCTTGCCACTGATTCTAGAAATTGAACCCAATCACAGATCAAACTTGACTTTGACCTCCAGTCTGAGGTTGGTGAGCCTGCCAAAGTCGAAAAGTCTAATGATACATGATGATGATGCCTAGGTACTTTAGAAGAAGCTTCTTAGAAGGTTCATACATTTCCACAGATTGCAATTAAGGTTAACAAATTCACCATGTTCTGCTGCTAAAGTTTGACTAGGATAGGAACATGAACATTTTTGGAACTTGGAACATTTCACCTTTTTTTTATGGAAATGATTTCGCGACACCATTTTTTGATAATATCGTATCTTAAAAATATATTTTTGCATCAAAAAATATAATTGCAAGGTGTGACATTATCAAAAAAGGATGTGGCAAAATCACTACCCTTTTTTTATCATCAATCTTTAAATGATTCTTCCCCTACTGTTTAGAACTTAGACACAATTTTCAGAACAAAAATAATACTCACACAACAATCCAAACACAATCTCTCACATACATGTGGGCTCCACATACACTAGACACTACTATGTGTGGGCTCCATGTGTATGTGAGAAATTGTGTAAGTTGTTGTATTTGGATCGTTGTAAAAGTAGCATTATGAATTTCTCCAAAAACTATGAACTATAAAAGAAAATATATATTTTTTGAATATAGTTCGGTACGGCGACTTTGTCCTCATTTCGGTTTTTGTTTGGTGGAGTCCAAATTTTCTCCGCCACGCGTGAGTGATACTTCAAATTTTAAAAGTCTTCATTTTTCCATGATTATGAAAATCTTTTCAAAACAACTTTCATTGGGTCTTATCTACGTATATACCCTAAAATTCACGCAACATTTTGGAACTTAGTGAACGAAACAATTTTCATACTAATTTCGGACGCTAATAATTGTATCGTGCGTAATCTTAGACACGAAAATTTAACCATAAAGCGCATCGATAAAGAAAAAGTGCGCTATTACCTCTAACACAATTATAGAATCATTTTTTTCATTGAATTGCAAATTGATAGAAACATGAAGATAAAATTTCTATTAATCGAAAGAATAAATAAATTCTCACAATATCATGTACACAAACGATATGTCACCGCACAAATACATATAACTAAACAAAGATATAAAAATCGTAAAATCTAAATCGACTCCCCAAAGAATCCCTAAATCCCAAACCCTAGAATTTCCTAAATCTACTAGTACTAATCTCAATCAGACTTCCCACTTCGCCGGCAACAGAACCATGCGAGGCTTCTTCGCTGGATGCGGCGACTCCACCTCCTGGTCGCCGCGGCCGAATACAAACTCCGGCAACGCCGGCAAGTTCAAGTCGAAACCACGGTGGCTGCTCGTGGAACCCATACCTTCCGACGACGTCGCCGCCGTCGTAACCCCGCTGTTTCCCCCGCCAACGACGCCCTCGTAGTGTCGACGCTTGTGCCCTCCCAACGCCTGCCCCGTCGGAAAACACTTGTGGCATATCGAGCACTCGTGCGTCCGCCCGCCGCTCACGGCCGCAACTCCGCCGGAAGTGGTGGTGGTAGAGTTATTATCGCTTCCGGTGCCGGCGAGCTTCCGGTGACTGGCCTTGTGGCCGCCCAGGGCCTGGTAAGACCCGAACGCCTTGTCGCAAACGCTGCACTTGTGAACGAGCTTCGATTCCGTTGGAAACAGCGGTTGTTGCTGCGGCGGCGGAGACGCGGTGGAGGTGGACGTGGAGGCGGTGGTGGTGGAGGTGGTGGTGGTGCCGCTGCGAGCGAGCATGATGAGGCAGAGAGCGAGGTACTCTTCTTCGGTGGGTGGAGTGGCTTCCATGCCGCGCGGCCTCTTGGATCGTTTTCCCTTCGCCCAGGGCGAGTTGTTCTTGAAAGGGGTTGCCAGGTTTTGGTGGGGGAATCTTGGTGAGTTGAGCGCTTCAAGAGCCATATCAATAGAATCAAGAAAAATAGTCTGAAATTGAAACAGAGGAAAACAGAGGTGGTGCTAGAAGCAGCTGAGTTCACACAAATGAAACCAGTTTTTAGAGAGAGAGAGAGGTGGAAGTTGGGAGTGAGAGAAAGAGTGTGGGGGTTTATATAAGGGGGGTGGGAGGGGAAAGCCGGGACTGGAAGGAAGGTGTAAAGAAAGACGAAAGAGTAGTGGCCAAGTCAATAGAAATCCCACACGTTTTAAAATTCGGATTTTTTCTGGTGATCCTAGAGAGGGCCAAGTGGCAAGTGGGTGGAGAGTGGACTGACTGAGGTCGGTTTAGAGAGAGAGAGGAGAGAGAGAGAGAGAGCGAGTGTGAGAGTGTTTGTTGGTGTGTGTGAATGTGAATGTGAATGGGTGGGGTGTGGGGAAGGAGTGGGAGACTGATGACCGAAAGACCAGTTCAAAAGTCAGAATCACGAACCCAATCGACAAAAAGCAAACCGCGTACGTTCTCTCTCTCTCTAGCTTTCTAATTTTTCACTGTGTGTCTGTGTCAACTTATGCATATTTTTTTTACTACTTCCCTTTCCGATCCAATTAGGCTATCTACGACGTGACTAGAAAATTCGCAAAAAATTACTCTTCACAACTTAGTCCAAAGAATCGAATCCTCATCCAATTAGCGTATAAAATAAGCCAACTAACCGACCGACCGGACTTCTCAGACTTTCTAAAGCCCTCTCAGCAGCCAGCAGCCGTGCCCCAGAAGGCATGACACTATTTAGTATTTACTGAACACTTCAAGGGCGGCTGTGGCCCGTAGCCTGTAGGTTATCGCGTGGGTTCATGCATCCAAATAAACAGCATGTTTTTGGAACTTTCCACACGCAATTCGTTTTGTGGGAAGAGTGTTTTTTTTCTAAACGAATATTTGGGTCAACTTACGCCCATCTCGTATAATTTCGGAATCCTAAAAGTAACGACCGTGCATAATCTCCTGTGGCCCCTAGGTTTCGCCTCCGTAAAAATAAAATATGTGACCTTATGGAATATAATACTTATTATTTTGTCACAACCACTTGGTCAAACCGCTTTGGGTTGGGGAAAGAGTGTTAAGAAAGGCCGCCAGCTCCCTAAACCGACTCAACGTGAACCGTTTTGATTCCTTCATCCAATCCAATAATGAAAAAGAAGTCAATAAAAGAAGTAAATAAAATTCTACCCAAACAATTGCAAAGTTTCATATACTTTCTTTTGTTTATTTGAGAAACACTACTGTCTACCCCCTCCGTCTCATTTTGTTTCTCTATTTTTAATATGAATGTTATTTTTTAATTATTTATATCTTTCAATCTATAATATTTTTTTCTTATTTAAAAACTTTGTATAATTAGAACTAATCGAGAACTATCTGATTCATATTACACATTTTTTAAAATTTATATTAAAAGATAGTAACTACTAACAATTTGCACGAGTATCAAAAATAGACAAATAAATTGAGACAGATATACAGGAGTTTGTTTTCGCTAATGGTTTGGAAATTTAATTGTTTTATGAAAATTTTCAGCTTTAAACTTCTTATTTGTATTTTTTTCGTTGACTTAGGGGGTGTTTCCATTAACAAAATATACAAAAAAAATTTAACGCATTTTACCATTTTATTTTCACTAACAAAAAAACCTAACGCATTTTACCATTTTCTTTTCACTAACACAAAAATTTCAGCATTTTTTTATCTCGTTTCTACTAACAAAAAAGTTCTCAGCAAAAACTTTTTTTTCTACAGTAATTTTATTTACAAACCTATCAACTACTTATTCACTACCGGAAACAATTTGAGATTTCTCAACAACTTTTTCACTACCGAAAATACCTAATAACTTCTCAACCACAGATAAAAATCTACAAATTTTTCACTATCGGAAACACTAATTATACTAAGAGAAATGCTAAGTACAAAGAAAATGGACAAAGAATTGACCCTTAAAGTGTACATGAACGGCTTAGATACACTGCACATTGAATCTGAGCCGTTCATATACACTTTAAGAATCAATTCTTTACCTATTTTTTTTATCCCTAGCACTCCTCTTATACTAATTATGTACTCCCATCTTTGTTTGCAAAAAGAGTTCTGATTTTCCGGTAGTACGTAGGATTTTGGTCAACTATAAAACCTTTACATACCTCGTCACGTAACACGTGGCAACTCACGGTGCGGTGGTTGAGGTTTTAAGCAACCAGAAAAGGGGTTGCTGACTTGCTGCGCTCGTAATTAATTTAACTGATCAAAAGGGTTTAATAGGGGTCATCTGTACAGACACGTGGATTAGAGATTTTGACATCTCAGACTTTAGGCCAAATATCTAAAACGGTTTTGCTAATCTGGGCAAAGGATAATATACACATAATTTCAAATAAATTCGGATGTTAATATATTTTTACAAATATCAATAAACTTTTTTCGAATATCAATGTATCTTTTTTATCTATTATCTTACCCCTTTTAACGGATGTTAGAATAATCCTATCTAAAATATAGTATAATAGTATCTAAAATACAGTATAATAGTATATGAATCCAATTCACCTTGTTAAATGTTTAAGTAGGTCATGAATCCATGAGAATAAATTGGACTAAGGTCCCGTTCCGCTAAGGACTTTTTTGAATTAAAGATGATGTATTGTGAGATTATGACCTGTTTCGTGAAGCAAAAAATAAAATTTTAAAAAAATAAGAATCTTAGCGGACGAGGTCTAACTAAAAATACGTTAACTGTATTAAAATACGTTAATTGTATTTAAAAATAAGTATCTCAATCGAAATCCCGAACAAGAAATTCTATATATATATATATGGTTATCCTTTGAGGTTTTTTGGAATTCCGATCGAAAAATATGAGATATACACTATCATTTCAAAAACTTAGGGATTTGCTTTTTCTTATACCTTAGGTGTGAAACCTAGCTCAAATGTATTAATATTGACTCTTGGTCGATGCGCGCGTATGTTGACCGAACACTCAGAGTTATAACTCGAAAAAGCTCTGTCACTAACTACGTACTTAATGTGTCCCTAATCTAATACAGTAATAATTTTAATGGATCCATTCTGGATGCTCTTACCAATTAAGTAGTAGTAGGATAGGATAAGAAGTGGGAATAAGGCAAAATCGGCAGGTGTGGTGTGGTGAAGTCATTGCTTACAATTCAAGTACTACTAGTCCCAGGATAAGAACTGGGAGTAAAAAATTCGTTGTGATCTGGTCCAATCCAGGACTGAAACCGAGTGCACTGAAAGATGCTAACTTATCAACACATGGGCTTTTACGCTTAATAAAAGAAAAATGTAGTAGTAAAGGAGGATGATGTAACCGAATCGAATACTACATCATAGAAATTACTACCTGCTTTAACCCCGGGCCAGTTCGGTTGGTGGTTTGTTCCACATGCGTATTTGACAAGGATTTGTTTCTTAGAGTCAGACCGCAAGAAAGCAATTTCTTGCGAAGCTCTTAGTCCCGATGTGAATGATCTGCCTCTGATTGGATCAGAGAAGGAAATAGTCAAGCACGTGTGAAATGATCCCGACACCTCCGAAAGTCAGAAGAATAGAAAAAGAAAAATAAAATACTAGTATGGCAGCACATGGGCTTTTATTTTTTTTATACTCTTAGCCCCGTTCCAGAAACCTTCTTACAAAATTAGCAGCTTATTTCACATTTTCAAATTCAAAAATAATGTAAATGAAAAATAAATTTTTAATTTTTTTTGCATCGTATAAAAGATCTCGATGAGATCTTTTAAATAAGATCCATATTGCATATTTTTAAATTTCAATAAGTCCATAATTTTTGAACTTGAAATTGTCATCTTAAAAAATAAGGTCTTTTTCCCCATTGCGGAACGGTGCTAAGTAAAAGACGAAGAAGTAACCTTCGTACTCTCGAATGGATCACGGAAAGGAAACTTCCTTGATGTCAAACTTTACTAGCGGAGAACGGGGAAGAAAAAAAACACACGTGGGTTATCATTTTAGTTTTGGGTATTCTACATGTTTAAAATGAAAAAGATGACTTTTATTCCTTTTGAATTTGTTTCGAGGGATCATTCGGGCCAGAACTCGGATTTCGGCTCGAGCGGGTCAAAATAAAAATCATGGGTCTTTTTCGTCGTTGTATATAAATTTTTTTTTAATTTTAGTCTAAATTTTTATATTTTTTCAATTTTTCTCGCCAAGGCGAAAAATATAGCATGAAATTTGACCCGAGTCTTGTAAAAATTAAGAAAAAATAATTTTAAAAAACCATGCCAAAATGAGAAAAGACGAGAGATTGGCTCTCAAAGATAAGTCGAGGTGAGCTAAAGCTGATACAGACGAGTGATTTTGGAAGAAAAAAAAAGGTAGGAAGATAGGGAAAAAATGGTATTCCAGTGATCGATTAATTGCAGATTCCAATGAAGTAATTAACAGCCCAACTATTATTGCAGCTAGAAAGGTCCAATTTAGTAGTGGTAGTGGGCCTACAGGCCCAAATTTTGGTAAGTTTTAGTGGGCTGAAAAATTACGGCCCACTCTCTTTTCTGATTGACAATGCCAGTCCACTCTCTCGATCAACGCAAACGACTCTACAGTCTACGTAGAATGGGTTGATCAACGGAACAAGTTAATTATATTACTATTAATTTTGTAAAATTATAGTAATTTCTTTTCAACATTTCAATTATATCCGATAAATTTGCGATGGTGTTCCAATAAAATTACTCTAGACTTCCATTATGAGGATATTTGTCTGATTTATTTCTTTGATTGCTGAACTTTCGCACCATCTTTTTGTTCAAAAACACATTCATTTCTGCTAATTATGAGATGAAATTACAAATATATTCATCAGTTTGTTATTTTATCGACAGAAAATGTATTAATTGAGGAATTATAAAACGTACGTGTTAAGTTACTAACGTGTGTGCCCACAACTAGATGGAACTTGATAATCTCTAATGCTTGCACGTGCCATTTACTACCGTCATGAGCTCTGTGCCGGTTTTATATAATTTATGTGATTACGACAGATGGTATTAATTCAAACTGTGCTCATTTGTGTTATTGGATCAAATAGGTTCTTAATGGATGACATTGTTATGTACGTGTATGTATTATTTTTACGTACATCTTGTAAAAATTTAAGCTACAGGGATTAACAATGTCGTTTAATCTTTGTTCATCTTTTAAAGATTAATAAATTTCTTTTGCCAAGAAAAAAAAAGGGGGGTTGACAGTGAACTCGAACATGACATGTCTTGAACAAGCCAGATTAGTGTATATTAATTAACTTACATACATAGGACACGAACATTTATGTTAACAGGATGACACGACACGGCACGATGCGCACCGTGTATCTAGTCTAAGTTTACAATTATATCAGGCATAGGGGTTGAACTTGAACCATGGCAATCAATGGACTAAGTTCAGGCAATCTAAATATCTTATTGCAGATGTTTCGTGGCAAAAATCAATGGTGGTATGGGGTTAATTTTTTTAGTGCTTCATTCGGACTAAGATCTCACAGCTGGATTTTTGTTTTTTCTTGAAGATATTATGCTTCCCAAGAATATTTCTTGTCTCATATTTCTTTAGTTAGTTGGTGCCATTTCTTTATTTGGTGCAACATATATATAAAACCTAAGCTTAATTTTCATGGGAAAAACCTAGCTAATGTCTTGGGACTAATTTAGATGTGAAAATCAGTCCAGTTTCAATTCATACTAGTCTGAATCGCGTAGTTTAGTCTGGTCTTTTTAGTAATGTGGTTCGGTCTACAGAAAGAGAATTTATGTTATTGGTTCAGCTTTAAACCGATCTGGACCGTACTTGCATCATATATATGCGTATTCATTACATAGAACACCTTCATATTAGACTCAAACAATAAATGAAGTTTATTGAAATTTGTTTGCTTTTGGATACAAAGTAAGATTTGGTTTATCTTTTTAAATACTATTTTGGAGTGGTATAAATAGTTTATATGATATCTCAACTTGAGTGAACCAGGTTTCAAATCCATTCATTCATATGGGAAAAAAAAAATATTTGCACTCCATTTTTTTTATAACTATATTTCAAAATTTATCTTTTAGTGCTTCAAATTATATAATTCTGTAATTAATATGTTATGATATCATACTAGTATACAAAATTGTAACGACATTTCAAATTTAATCTTTCAGTTACACTATTAAACAATTAAATTTTAAAATGCATCTACAAAAATATTGAAATGCGAAAATCATTTTGAACCATATTTTATTCATGGTTAGCTGTTATGTCTGGGATTTAAAATTTCCAACCATGTCATATATATTATCTCAAAATAATTATTCCCCTTAATTATAAACTTCCCACGTTCTCCCAATGCCTAAACGAGACTTTCTCACTCATTCTCATTCTGCCTAACTATCCTCAAGTTAAGCACTGACTAACAAGCTTAATTAGTCACCCCATAATTATATATTTTTGACTCATTGGAGTAATCTTAAGCATGGAGTGTGTGTGAACCCCAAGGCCTATGCGAGTGTATAATGTGTGTCTTTGGCTTTTTCGCATCCAACATCTCCATCAAGACTCATTAGGTAAGTCCGCACCATTCATTCGAGGCGAGCATTCTGATGCGTATAAATCATCATACTATTCATTGGAAGAGATTCTATACTACAAAGTCCGCCGCGTGCTTGTGTAAATTAATTAGCTCTATTCATGAGAATAGAAGCTGCAAGAGTTCACATTCAACACTTGTGTCCAAGTTCCCCAATTTACTAACAACACGTATCCTAACAGCAATATGAATAACTCTAATCATTCTGATTTCACTTTCATCTTAAGCCTAATTATATATGAGTTTAAGGTAAAGCTAATCCAAGAGGGAGGGTGGCCTTATTAATTTTAATCCCATAATCATTGCATGAACTTGGTCCTTCTCTGAGTTGTATTTTGCCTGGAAAAAAATTGTTGGCCCCACAGTGGACTCCCTAAAGAGATGAGTTACAGAGAACTAGGACCTACCCCACCCTAATCATTGGTAATTAAAAATCTCAAATAAAATTCAAGTCAATCCCCCTCAACACTATCCCCTTTTGGTATAAATTTGACTCCAAGTTTCTGCTAATCTCAAAGCATTAATCCCCAAATTAGTCCATATTGCCCCTATCTCCCCTTCCTCTCTCCAAAATCATACCACCATATTTTTAGAGAATTTAGAGAGAGATGGAGGGTGTGGGAGCTTTTCTTGATGAAGAATGGGAATCCTTGAACAGAATGTTCTCCACTGGATCAGAACATGAAAATGGTTTCAGCTTTGGGACTTCATCAACTTTTTGGCCCATTAATTCTGATGTGGCCAGCATCAGTTTTGGTCCTACTGATGAGAGTTTATCACAATTAATCCCTAATTGTGATGCTTTCAGTTGTTCTAATGATAGTGTCTTTATTCCAACTAATCAAAACCACCACTCTAGCGATCCTAACAATTTTCAAGAAACGAATCACGCTCTCGAGTCCGCATGTTTTTACGCGATGAACAACATGGCCGAAAACAAAACATCGGTTCCACTTTTTTCCAACAATGCAAACCAGGGAATTCTGCACGAGAAAGAAGAGGAAAGGGGCAACGATTTGGAAAATGAAGACCATAATGGCAAAGAAGAATTGCACCTAAAGAGGAAAAATGACTCGTGTGAGGCTCCCAAGAAGAGAACTCGTACTTCGGGAGATGTAAGTGATCATTAAACTAGACTATTTTCTGTTTATAAAGATCCTAGAAGTGGATATTTATTTGACAACGATATTTAATTTCATCGTTGTGAAAAAAATACCCGCTTATTGTTCTTTATTATGTCGTGTCTACAGACTAGCGTTCAAGCACCTAAAAAGTAACATTATCATGGCTCAATGCAGGCACCAAAAGGTAAGAAGAATGTGACATCCAAAAAGAACCAGAAGCTCAGTTTGAATGGTAATGGTGAAGAGGAGAATATTAATGTTGCGACGAATCGTTCGGGCTGTTGTAGCTCGGAGGAGGACTCTGTTGTTTCTCAGGAGCTCAATCGGGAAGAAACTTCAGAATCCAAATCGATTTCGGCTCTCGATTCAGATGGCAAAACGAGAGCCGGTAGAGGGGCTGCAACCGATCCCCAAAGCCTGTATGCAAGGGTGAGAATTTACCTTATCACTTCGCTATGTACGTACGTACGCAGAATTACACAACTGAAACGCGTAAATTTGCTTTAGGTTTTTGGTTTTGGCTTTTCGATTAGTTCGGATGTTCGTTCTGGTTTGGTTTTGGTTTTGCAGCTGGGGTTGTGTTCTTTGGTTTTTAGGTTAGATAGGCGTCCGGCTGTTTTCAAGTCGGTTTCGTTGAGCTTTAGTTTCGTTTGGTGTTTTGGTTGTTCTATTTCTTTGGGTTTTTTGGTGTTTCAGTTAGCGTCTTGTCTTCCTTTCAATTTCGGGTGACTTTGTGCCAGTGTGCTCTTGATTCTTTTAATCTTTTTAATCATTTATAAAGATTAGTAAATTTCTTTTGCAGAAAAAAAAAAAACGTAAATTTTTCGTGCAATAATTTTCTGCAGAAATTCCAAAAGTTTTAGTACGTTGTATTAACACTTCATTGTGTTAATGCTGCAGAAAAGAAGAGAGAGAATTAATGAGAGATTGAGAATACTGCAGAGCCTTGTCCCCAATGGAACTAAGGTACTAAAATATACACAATGCAATTAATGATGTGTTAATTCCCATGCATATATTTGTTAAACTGTTTTTTTTAGGAAAATGACATTGGCACTCCAAAAATTGCTGCAGGTTCTCCAAAATCAGTGTAATTCCAAAGCCACTTTCCTTTATTTTTTGGAGTGTCTGTATCAATTTTTGAAGTGCCAATATTATTTTCCTTTGTTTGTGAGGCAAAAGCATTTTAATTAATCCAGATTAACAGGTTGATATTAGCACAATGCTTGAAGAGGCAGTCCAATATGTGAAGTTTCTGCAGCTGCAAATTAAGGTAATTTAAACCCAAAATTAATTCGATTGTCGTCCTATATATCCATAAGCACCCAAATTTTTTATTTTCTTATTTTTCGTTATCTAATTCTTTTTTTTTTTTTATCATTGTAGATATTGAGTTCTGATGAACTGTGGATGTATGCTCCAATCGCCTATAACGGGATGGACACGGGCCTCTACGAAAAAATTTCACCATCTCAATAATACCGGAAGGAGCTGCTCGATCATAACAATTTTTGGCTATTACCTATAAAAGAAAACAATTTTTTGCTATAGCCGTTTTACCAAAAATACTCAAGAGAATGATATTTCTTGAGGACTGATGAGGAATAATTAAGGGAATGATATTGACGCTCCAAAAATTGATGCAAGCACTCCAAAATTAATGTAATTCCAAAGCCATTTTCTTTTGTTTTTGGAGTGCCTGCATCAATTTTTGGAGTGCCAATATCAATTCCTATAATTAAATTCTAATGTCTTATGGTAACACTATTCCAAAATGTTCTTTTGCACATGGTTTAATTAGTGCTTAATTAATTAACCGGGGATGGTTTAAGGTACATGCATGGGATTATGGACCATCCCCCCGGCAAATAAAAATGTAAAAACAAGAGGGTTTGAGTCTGATCATATCTATAATCTTTTGATTATCGAAATAAATTATAACATAATGTAATATTATTCTTGAATCGACCAATCAGTTGATATTTGTTCATTCCACATTTTGAGATCCAATGCAGTGATTTGAAGCTTAGTTATACTCGATGATGAAAAAGGGCCGCATGTTTCTTCGATAAGGATTTAACTAGACCTAGGTAACAGGTCGTGTCAGATTGTGTCAGTCAAGTTTGTGTCACAAACCATCCAATCCGAACTCGACCCATTTAGAATTCGTATTTCTCGAGTCGTGTTATTTTTCGTGTTTCGTGTCAGAAATACTCAACCCTAACCCGTTAACTTCGTGTCCAGTTCGTGTCGTGTTATTATGTCCGTTACCCAACTCTATATAGAATTACAGATATACCATATATTATATATATATGTTCGTGTTAATGGGTGACACAAATTAGTAACCGTATTTGTTGTGTCAATTTCATGTCTCGCGTGTTCAACTCGAATCCGACCCATTTAGAATTTGTGTTCTTGAATCGTATTATTTTCGTGTTTTGTGTCAGAAATATTCAACCCTAACCTGCTAATTTTGTGTCCGGTTCGTATCGTGTTATCGTATTTCTTATCCGTTGTCCAAGCCTAGACCTAACGAAAGATCCCTAACTATCAAAAGAGAGACGGATAAGCTCCATTTATTCACGCTATTAAGGGTTTATCAATTAATGAATTCTTGAGTTGGAGAACAAAAGACAAAAATAAGGGGTGACAGTAACAGAATTAGGATTTTGGTACGGGGGTGATGCTATTTAATTGGAGTCCACTACTATTGTTGCATATTTGACAATATGAAGGAAATGGTCAAGTGTATTGTCAGGTTTTGTCTTGGACTATGTTTTTTTGCTAAAACCAAAATAAAGATTTGGTTCAATTCTCTTGTAATCTTTAAATGAAAGTCATTGAAATAAAAAAAAAATTATGATCCAAACAGTTCATTTTATAAATTGTTGTCTTTCTACCAATTGTGTGAAAAATCAAACTGTTTAGGTATCGGTAAGCACCTAATCAATTAGGTTCAATTTGGATGGCATGGTCTTGAGGAGAAATGAGAATGCGATGCCATAGTTCCATGATTCCGACTTTTAAAATGAACAACTACATAAATATGATGTCATACTTTTGGAATTCTATGCTTGGGAGAGATAAGAATAGAATTGTACTTTTTGATGATATATCCAACCAAGAATTACATTACCAGATTGAGTGTAAATTTGATTAATCTCTTACCCAATGAAAATTTTGGATTCCTAGCTCAACGAATAAAAAAAGGAACTGTTGATTTTAATAACTAAACCAAATCGAATCTTATGTCCCAATCACTTAGAATTGGCTACATGAATAATTTTCTTCTATTGAGTTTTGTCAAGGGCTTCTTGTTCACATAAACATACTATACTCATATCGTTGCGCACAACAGTATCTAATGTCAATTTAGGTCTACCCCTCCCAGTAGCATTGCTACTCAAAACTATCATATCCGCTCTCTTAATTACTGCATCTTCTAGTCTACGGTAGACATGCTCAAACCATCTTAGCCTATTTTTCCTCAACTTCTTTTCTATAGGTGCTACACCTATCATCTCACGGACCGTTTCATTTTTAATCCTGTCTCATCTAGTCTTACCACACATTCATCTCAATATTCTTATTTCCGTTACACTCATCTTGTTCACCTATTGTTTCTTAATAGGCCAACATTCTGTCCCGTAAAGTATCGTTGGTCTAATAGCAATTTTATAGAATTTTTCCTTTAATTTTATGGATACCTTTTTATCACACAGTACACCAGTTGCACTCCTCCACTTGAGCCACCCCACTTGGATTTTATGGGTCACATCATCTCTACTAATAATTGAGCCTAAGTACCTAAAATAATTATTCTTAGGTATCTTCTGTTCTTGGATCATCACTCTTTCTTCCTACGCACTGCTGATACCACTAAACTTGCACATCATATACTCAGTTTTACTCGTATTTATCTAAAAACCCTTTGACTCTAATACTTCCCTCCAAATTTCTAATTTCGTATTAACACCTCTAACAGTTTCATCCACAAGGACAGTGTCATCTGCAAACATCATATACCATGGGATATCATCATGAAATTGTCTAGTCAATTCATCCATGACTAAGGCAAAAATGTACGAGTTTAAGGTTGACCCTTTATGTAATCCTACAGTAATTGAGAATTCACTCGTTTCTACTACTGGTGATCGAATGGTAGTGATGGCACTTTAATACATGTCTTTAATCACATCGATATACCCTTTGGTCACTCCCTTTCTCTTCAGAACCCACTATATGATGTCTCTAGGCACTTTATCATAAGCTTTTTCTAAGTCTATGAAAATCATATGAAGATCCGTCTTCTTTGATTTTAATAAATTTTCAAGATAATTTATTCCTACATAAAATTATTGAATTAATCTAAACACCAAAATGAAATTACTTTAGGTATTATATTCATAATACCACTTAATAGAATTTGATTTTGAATAATTATATTCCTATTTATGTTGAAGATTCTGGTCATTCAAATGGACCAATTATAGCCTTAGAGTAAGACTGGGCCCGTCCGTGTCACCCTCACCCCCAGCCTACCTTTGTGCTTGAGGGGTGAGAAGTTTTTTGACTTCTCATTTTTTATTTTTTCCATTATGGTAAACATAAAAGACAAAAAAACAATCTTGCACATATCTTTTTGAGACATTCTATAAATTCATTATCATAAATTGTGACCATAATTCCAAAGGCCAAAAATCTAAAAAGCACAATTCCAAAAAAAAACAAAAAAACAAAATGCAAAATGTGAAAAAATAGGCTTCCAAACACAATTCCAAAAAAAAAACAAAAAAAACAAAATGCAAAATGTGAAAAAATAGGCTTTCAAACAGCCCGACTAGTAGCGGATCAAAAAAAAAAAAAAAAAACAGCCCGACTAGTATGTGTACCGAGATAAGAAGTGAGTGCAAATAACAACCCCCCTCTCCAACTGATCAAATTAATCGTCCCGAAACGATTACTATCATCGCGGGTCCAGTTCTCTCCTCGTCTCTCTCTCTCATGGCTTCCTCGGAGCAGCCCCTGAAGAAGCGAAAACTCTCCGACCCACTCGCAGAACCACCACCGCCTCCGCCGCAAAGCCTCCGGCAGGTCTCCGGGGATCCGCCGCTACCGCCCGACGAAGTCCTCAGGCGACGGAGGAACAAGGAGGAAATTCGAACCCTATACGACTGTTACAAGAGGATCAAGTACTGTCTCTCTCAGAAAGATGACGCAAGGCTTACGCCCGACCTCGAGCAAGCCTACCTCTCTCTCATCACTGCTTCCAGAGGTCGGAATTTTTCTTTATCACTCGTGTTTTTCTCGTGAAATTTCTGGAGTTTTTTTTATATTTAATTTGAGCATTTCCAGCCCTTATTACTCTCTCAAATTTAAGTAAGAGCTTCGTTTGGTACGAAACACTCCAATGGGCAGATTGAAATCTAAACACAAAGTTGAGCGAAAGGTTCATTAATCCTATTATTGTAAATTTAAGGGGAGAATATAACCTTGCAAGATTTGAGTTAAAAAAGTAAGTATGATTTGGTACGAAACACTCCAATGGGTAAATCGAAATCTAAACACAAATTTGAGTGAAAGCTTTAGTTTTGTTTTTTTTGATAACTCACATGTCTGGGCTAGTTTACGCGCATATGTATCCTGGGCCCAATCCTACCGCCCACTTGCAAGGAGCCTAATTAAAGTCGGAGAAGAGCTCCGAATGGGCTGGCCTCAAAGGAGTTGATAGCACTCGAGAGGTTTCGAACCTGAGGCCTCAGGAGGGAGCAAAACCCTAAGTCCCAAACCTTGACCCCTAGGTCCCAAGCATTGGCTCCAAAGCTTCATTTTTCAATAATGGCATGATCTAAACTCCAATTTGAGTGAAAGCTTCATTAATGGCATGATTGGAAATGTAAGGGGAGAATATATCCTAGCAAAATTTGAGTAAGAATTCCAGTTTGATTTGAGTACTAATTTAAGTGAAATTCAATTCGTGTAGGTTTGAGTAGGAGTGGGTTTTAGGGTTTTTTTTAATCAAATTTTGAGTTTGAGTAAAAACAAAAAAAGAGGGCAAGGGTTGGAGATGCTCTTCTGGGTAGTGCTTTGGAATTTTAATGTATCAACTGTTTAACACCCGTAAGAGCATCTCCAGCCCTTACCTTTACATTTTCCCTTACCTAATGTTGTATGAACCATTCCGATTGTTAAACGAAATGTAAGCAAAAATTTGAGTGAAAGTTTCATTAATGGTAGAGCTATCAGTAGATTGGGAGAAAATAGCCAAATAGTTGAGTCTCCCTGATTTGGGTCAGAATATAAGTAAAACTTAATTTGGTGTAAGTTTGAGTCAAGGATTAGAGTGAATTTTAAGGGTTTCTTACTCCAATTTTGGTTTTGAGTCAAACAATGGTGAGGGCTAGAGATGCTCTAAGACTATCTCTTTCACTATATTTGGGTGAAAGCTTGGTTCGCTATGAAGCACTCCAATGGGAGAACACAAACTCAGGCATTGAAGTCAGAGACACGAATTAGCATTGAGACTTTTTTTATATGACCTTGAGTATAAAAGTGGGTATGGATTGATGGGATCCTTTAGTTAAGATTTGAATAAGGCCTGCAGATGCCATAACACATGCTATCTTCTAGACGAGAAGGTCAATGCTTTGCTCGATTTAGTTAATTGGTGGTCCTTATGTCAAATACTCAATTTGATGCCTACGGTTTTGTTTCTTTTTTCTTTTTTTTCTGATCTTCCTTTATCACCTTGGGATTTGCTAAAGTTTTAAACTATTTGGTTAATTTTGCATCAGCTGAAGCACAATGGTCATTGCTAACACTAAACAGAAAAAGCGAAATAACGTTTCCCTTTGTTTTTTTAAGTGTATACTTTACAGCCTGTTTGGCTACCTAGGTGAGAAAAGAAAAGAAAGGGGTGTGGTTTCCCTTATTAGTGAGAAAAGAAAAGAAAGGAGTGTGCTTTCTCCCCATCTAATTTGGATGTACAAAATATAGGTGAGAAAAGAAAGGAGAGGGTTGTATGTATTTTACTAATATACCCTTCCCTTTTATTCCAATTTCCAGCCCTCCATTTATACGTACAACCTCCTCCTCCTCCTCCTCTTCTTCTTCTTCAAAAAAAAACCCTACAGTCCTCTATCCACTGGGTTGCAGCGGTGATGGTGGGCTAAGGATACGAAGTGGTGGTGTGGTGGCGGCGGTGAGGGGAGGTGGAGGAGGGGTCAAAACGGGATCTTCTCTATTTCTCTCGAAATCTCACAAGAAAATGGTGAGAAACGAAATAGGGGTAGTAAGTGGGTTTGGTCTCTCACCGTCTCCCACCGTTCTCCTTTTGTTTAGCCTCTCACACTTCCGTTTCTTTTCTCTCGAACTTGCTCGATCCAAACGAGCTATTACAGTGTTCTGATTAATCGCTAGCGGGGCCTATCCGATTAGGTCCGATTAACGATTAATCGCTGATTACTAATTAATATGACCCGATTAATCGTGGATTTATCCGATTAATCGCTCACAGGTGGCCAACCGCCCGACTAGCGCCTAGCGACTTTTAGAACATTAATACTTTATAGTTTATGTACAAACTTGGAACTCAAAGACCATGTGATCTCTTGCCCGGCTTCATTGTCATAGCTAGTCTAGAGCTTGACTCATTTAGTCCCTGTCCTCTTCCTTTAGTCTCTCTCCTCTTTGTATCCATCAAAGATCTAATTTATTTCTAACAATTGGAAAATTTTGGAGGGGATTGTGATTGAACAAGGGCATTCAACTGGATTGCATTTATTTGGTTAATTTGCTATAGACTTGCTATGTATTGTTTTTCTCCCTTGAATTCTTCCCTTTATGGTAGGCTTCATAGCTCACTTTTGCTTTCAAGTTTCGTTTATACTTTTATGTGCTGGACATCTGTAAGTTATTTGCTTTTCCACGCCATAAAATTCGTTCATGGCCAATTGCGGTAGTTTGTTTGCGTCGAGAGAAAGACCATTATATTGCATGCTTGGATATGGGTTGTTAAGACAACATGATGGCAATCTGACATGGAAACTCGTGAAGGTCTGGGGGCCTACGTGTTGGGGCAAAAGTATACATTTCAGACATACAAATTTAAGGGACCAGCAGCCCTGTGCCAACTACTTGGGTTTACAAGTTTTTAGAGATGAAAGTGCAAGGCAAAGCTGTTGACCTCTCATGAGTGATGAGGCGAGGCGCAAGCCTTTGGAGTTTTTAGTTTTTATTTATGAAAAATAAAAATTGACTATAAATACATTAAAATGAGGGGGATAGTGTTTGCGCCATACAAAGTTGCCTCACAAAAAGAGAAAAGTAAATAGTTGATATAATCCAAAAGGCACATGTTGAGGCATAAAAACGTAGTGCATTAATAGATCCAACTTTTAAAAGTACTCCAAGTCGTCTTGCAAAAATGCAAAATCCCGGCCTTGTTGCCCCAAGGCCCCCAACAACTTTAAATGAACTGATTATTCTGAGGCGTTCACCTTCGTCATCTTGGTGAAAAGGCGTGGAAAGTGTACGCCTCCAATGGATGGGCGAACGCTTTTGCGGATCTCAGCCCAAAAATCAACTCCCAGAGGCGGTTTTGGAGTGCCTTGCTTCGACGCGAGCCCCAGAATCGCCTTTGAGAACATTGGTTTATATTATGATGTTCTCCAATATACCTTTTCTACTTAAAAAAGATTTGTTGCATACTCAATCTTTGTTGGCCAAGTGTGCATACCCTCTTCTTGTTAGAAGGAGAAATATATGTATTAATGCTTGTCAAAAATCATTGTGGGCATGTGGCCCCTCTTAAGGGGTGTCCACGGGGCTTAGACACCGAATAAAATAGAAAGACAGATATTTCCACACTGAATGGCTGAATAACATCCCCTGGTCTCAACTTATAATCAAGACAATCACAGTATCAGTAAGTGTTTAATGGATACTGAGTTGATGACTCCATCCAAAATACAATAGTATCAGTAAGTGTTTCTGGCTGCTCGTTTTGTACCTTGAGATTTGCAAAAGAAAAGTGGAAGACTGTCATTTGTTGACAAGAAATAGTGATGAATTTAGGACCCTTTTGTAGCATACAGGCAGAAAAGCAAGAAGGTTAACTGTGAATTTCTCAGTCTTTGTCTTCTACTATATATGCTTTTGCTTTGCAGGTTGTACAAGCGTCCAGCGCATTGTAGCTGATCTCATACCCCGATATGCATCGCACTGTCCAACTGCCCTTGAAGCAGCAGCTAAAGTTGTTATCAATATGCACAACTGGAGTTTGGCGGTAATATACAGAGGAGAGGATGCCGATGGTGTTGCATTCACGACTGCAAAAGCTTGTATATTTGGTTTGGCTGATATTTGCCACACGGCTTCATCTGAGGCGCCGACATCATCGGTTATTCATGGAATCTGTTCAGCAGTTTTCCTTAATGTGCTCACATTCCTCGTATCCACTTTTGAGGGGAAGGATATTTTCCAGATTGTTGATACGGGAACTCTTATGCTACACTATTCGGCTGAGTTATTGTCTGAGCTTGAGCAGAAGTTTTCCGATGAGGATGAATCTGAATTAGTCAAGTTATCCAAGTTCCGGGTGCTATGCCTTCTTAAGATTTTCTTCCACTGTCCAAGAAATTTACTTGCAGCTTCTTTTGAGCTTCTTGAGAGAACTGCAATGGAGGGAGCATACAACGAAGGACGCTACTTACTTAGTCAAGTGACAAGCAGGCTTGATGCTTCTGCTATGAATTATGATTTGGACAGTACAAGAAATGAACACAAATCATCAATAGCTACTGTGGGAGGCAAAGGCGAAGATGTTAGTAGTGCGGGGCAAGTCTTGGATGGGGACCAGGCTCTGGTTGGTGCGCCACCTGCTCTAAAGAACTGCTTGTTAGGGCTGGTAATACTACAAATCTTCTTTATATCTTTGATTAAATCTCATGAACTATACATTGTATTTAAGTGAAGTTTGATAACTTCTGGTGGTGACATTCTTAATCCCATCCATCTAGATATTGATTCTTTCTGGTTAATTTGAGAACTGCTTGGTTAAGGTGTCTTTGAAGTTAAATGCTGCTTATCTATGTGGATTTTTATTTTCTTTACCCTGGAAACCAGTATTTACTGCTCAGATCCTTGAAATTATCCTTGTTTAGAGTCTTATGTGAAACCATCCTTAATTGCATGGAAAGATATGGGGAACTCTTTCCAAGATTTTTTTTCTTGGGATGACTTGAAGACTATACTTGACACTCTTCAGGTGACGAACATGTATGCATAGAACTTGTTTGGCTAACCTGTTCAGAAGATAGGCCTTCTGTAAATGAGAACTGTGAGGGCATAGAGTATTGAGTATTGAGTTCCCACTCTGTGTTTTGCAGCTAGTAGTGGAATTGTGGCTGCTCTACAGATGTTATTATTGTAGACTTGTAGTATGAAAATTGTTTCAAGAAATAATCATTTCCTTTGTTACATGCACATATGTGAGATATGAATTGTATACTTCTGTTACTCTCACTTATGTCCAAAAATGTAAGCCAATGTGTATATATCTTTTGTACATGTTTGGATCCTAGAAGTTGAGCGGGAAACTTTTTGGTTAGATCAATACGAGGTTCTTGATGTTCATTTTATTGAATTGAGGTATCTAATGCTGTGAGTTTGATCCTGTTATTGGTTTGTGGCTTCAAACTGACATTATCGTGTACCTGGGAGTGCAGGCTGTTGCCAAGAATCCTTCATTGAGAAAGTGGATATTCTCCAAATACAAGATGTTATGCAAGTCGTCATCTTCAGAAGTTGTTTCAGAAGTTTCATCTGTCATGGAAGGTATATTTGAATCTTTTGCTGAGCTAGTTAAACTAGAAGACAGTGGAGTACATAGTGATGAAGACGATTCAAATCCTTCTAAATCCAGAAACATACCATATTTGGTTTCTAGGAGCAGCAATCAACTTGAAACCTCTTCCGAAGTTTCTGGAAGAGATTGTAAGTTAAGGGTTTATGATAGACCTAGCAGTGATGATTTAATGGACAAATATTCAGGTCAACGTTTAAAGCCTCAGGGTTCTTTAGTTCCTCTTGAAACTGACATCCTCTCGAATGCAAGTTCTAGTCATGATAGTGGTGGCTCAAAGTCTATAAATTTTGAGACTTCAGAGCAAGGAGATTTATCACGTGGTAGGTCTTCCACTCCCAGGGATCTTGCCAACAATCAAATTCCCTCACCTGTTTCAAGAAAACCCTCAGACTTCAGGGCTAGGTCATTTGAACTTAGAAACCATTACGGCCAAATTGAGAAGAATCAAGTTTCCACCTCAGATCTTAGAATACCTATCTTGAGATCCTCCAGTGGAGGCACAGATACTATTTTTGAGTCTCCTAAAAGTCACATTGTATGGTACTCTGATGGGGACCCTGGGGCCATGGATATTTTCCCAGCTTCCAACCAGCTCTGGTTAGGTTCCTTAGGCCCCGATGCATCTGAAGCTCTTGTAAGGTTTCAGTTTGAGAAGTTTGGTCCTGTAGAGCGGTTTCTGTACTTTCCATTTAAAAGATTTGCCTTAATTGAGTATAGGTATATCATGGATGCAATAAAAGCTAGAGAGATTATGAAGGGGCACTCCCCTTGGGGTGACTGCCTCCGTGTAAAGTTCCTAGATGAAGGATTGGGAACCAGGGGAACTGTAAATGGTGTTGCAGTGGGTGCTAGTTGCTTTGTTTATGTTGGAAATGTTTCAAGTCAGTGGGCCAAGGATGAGATCCTCCATGAATCAATGAAGGTTGTTTACAAGGGTCCACGCATGGTTACCGATCTTACTGTTGAGGGTGCCTTGCTGTTGGAATTTGAGTCTCCTGAAGACGCTGCTGCTGTAATGGGACATGTTAGACACCACCGTAAGGAGAGAACTCATCCTCTACCATCTATTCATGGTGACTTTAGGAGAAATGATGGGGGCGATAACATGGTGGAGTCACCACATGCTCAAACAGTGCTTGAGAGCCCTGCGGAGAGATTTAGTACAGCAGAACAGATGTGGATGTATAGAAAACCTGAACTTCACCTTCATTCTGGTCAGGGGAATATTCCATGTACACCCACAGGTCCCGCACCACCTCAGCCGCCTATCCTTTCAACACCACCTCAGCCGCCTATCCTTCCAACACCACCACCGCCATTTCAATCGTCCCCATTCATTCGACCTGTGTATTTTCCTCCAAACAGTTGGGATGCACGCGGATTAACCCATCATCTCCCTTTTATGCCTGCTTCTGTTACTCCACTTGCACAAATGCAGGGAAGCTCGCAGCACTCCACCCAGATGTTTCCCTTGCCTGTGGTGCCACCCCCTCTAGCATCGCTACCACCTCCTTTGCCTCCATCTCAGCCACCTCTAGTTCCACCACCACCAAGTTCTCCCCCTCCCTCTCCACCTCCGCCTCCACCTCCAGCTGTGGAATCTTCATATTCGGAAACTTCTGGGCAGCATCTACAGTATCAGTGGCAGGGAACGTTGGGTAAAAGTGGGGTTCATTACTGTGCTATTTATGCTGTTAGAGTGGATTCTGATGCTTGCAAATACTTGAATGCTGTTTCTGAGCCGGCTGAGTAAGGACTTCATCTTCTTATACTGTTCTGAATGTCTGCTTGGAGAGTAAAATCAGATAGTTTATTTGGCTGACATTTTTTCAGGTGGCCTGCAAAGTTGGATATGAACAAACGCACAGATTTTCGGCATGTGACGTCAACATTTTCCAGTACCCCATCTCATAAAGTGAGCTCTCTCTCTCTCTCTCTCTCTCCTGTTGTTCTACCTTTCTGAAACTGAAGATACGCAACTAATTGCGTAACCCAATTAAAGCTACTTACACTTGCAATGCTTGGTGCAATGTTCTTTAGTAGCCCCAAAGTTGTGGTGGTTAGAATATTGGCTCAACAATATCTCTGAAGCAATCATCTCCCTTGCATTCCTGTCTTTGCATTGGGAGATGCAAACCTCCATACATACATGGAGAAGCATAATGCAAATAGAGAAATTCAAATTTTATCGAAGAAGAATGCAAATGGGGGACAAATGCAGACTAGAGAATGGATCCTAATACTCTTTGAAACCAAAGCTCTGGTACCATATTAGATCCCATCCTAAAAACTTTAAGTTCTTAGGAAATTGGCAAACAGTTCATGTCAAGCTTTCCAACAACTAGTTCCAGACTCCTGTTGAATATGCCTTTCATGGTAGATAGGAATTTTTGCCTTTGTATCATGGTGGCCGTGTATTTGTCTTCTATAAAGAAGGTTGTGGTGTATAGCTTTCCAAAGCATGCAGCTTCCAATAGTATTTGACTTATCTCATATTAGAGAATCAATTGGTTTCATGTATTCTAATAATGTCCCTTCACAATATTGCACAAGTAATTGTACCCAGTTGGCATCTTGTACTGCTTTATATTCTTTGTTTTCAGAATCCTATGGATGTTAACATGGCATCTAGTATGTCAAAATATGAATGTAATTCGTTGTCTTCTAATGTCTTGCACTCTTTGAGATTCATCGTGAATTGTTTGGATGTTGGGATCGGGGATTTTTTCATTGGGGGCTAGGCTGTGGGGTTTTCATATTAGAATGATTGTTTTCATTGCATATCGTATGATTGCTTCTTCTGGAATTTAATAAAAAATGTGGGGTATGCGAATTGTTTGAAGTTAGATTGGTTTAAATTTGTTTGAACTGGTAATTGGTGTCAGTCTATCATCAGTTACGGTGAAGGGGTTCATCACAGAGGTCTTGACCAGAAGGTTTAAGAATTGTAGGCAAAGTGTTAGTTAAGTGCCCAATATCATGAATTTAATTTGTAATTAAGACACATTGAAGAAGTGTCGGACATGCTTATAAGAGCATTTCGAGTGTCGGTGGACATCATGAGCCTCCGGCATGCCTTCTCCGGAGATGCGTGCTTGTAGAGCTAAAGTTTCACCAAGAAGAGCTCACTAGTATCCCTGCATTGTTTTTTTGGAATATTTTAATTATTTTAAATAAGGGATTACATTGCGTATTCAGATACTTGTCAGCATTTTGCAGAGCTTAGAAGTGGTTAGTGTTTGGCATGTTTCCTTGTTTTATACTCAGTTTCTCAAGTTGGGTTGAGCTAATGTTGTCATTGAATACTATATTGATCTCATATTTTGGTATCCCGTGCAGAGAGAGGTGTGCTGGCTGTTCCCCTTATCTGAAAGTGACCGTAAAGGAGTAAGTTATCTTTTATTTGGGTTTTTGCTTTGTTATTATATTTCCACGATAAAGTGTTCAATGTTGTTCGTCAAATCACCCCAATAAAACAACTTAAGTTTCTTTTTGCCAATTTCTTGAGACCAAATAAAAAGGGTCATGTTGAAGACCTTGATAAGAGCTTAAGTTAATCGATGATGGAGTGTCTCTGCTCTATCTTAAAAAGTAAGTCGTGCTGATTCTTTTTGTTGCAAATAAAATGTGCAGTTTCGGGATTTCATATCCTACTTGAAGCAAAGGGAATGTGCCGGTGTGATTAAGATCCCAGCTTCCAAATCCATGTGGCCAAGACTTCTCTTCATTCTTCCTCCTTCGGTAGATTCATGTTCCATGCTCTCTATCGCACCTAATCCATCTGATTGCTTGATTGCTCTAGTTTTGGCTAAGGAGACTAGCTTTGACTGGGCATGAGCATCCTAGTCTATGGGAGATTGTTGCTATGGAACAAATGCAGGACGGGCAAATTGTTTTCATGGATCTCAGGGGACAGTGATGCCGTTCGTATTCAAATCCTAATAGAATTCGGCAACAGGGCGAGGGACCCAACTTCTTTGAGGAATCCATGTCAGCAAGTCCGTAGTTTCTCACTTCCCACAAATGTAGAGGGAGGGCAAATAGGCAAGAATGAAACTAGTTAGTTCGGATACACAAGAGGACATACAAGTTCCAACTACCAGATTTGTCTGATGATGGGTGCAAAGTTGTCTACCCATTTTGAATCCAACTTGTTTTCTTTGGTCTCCATTGTTTATTTTGTTACTCTCTTTTTCAGGTCTATGTTTTGACTTTTGATGCCTGTAATCCTGAGTAGAAATGGAAATTTGATTACCAATAATCAAATTCTTAGTAATTCAATTCTTGAAGTAGTAGGGCAAAGGTAGAGAGAGGTCACGTCCTCTCTCTAGAAACTGCCTCCCCCCTTCTTTTTTGCGCTTCCCCGGCGGCTCTCCTCTCCCTCTTCCATGGTTGTGATTCTAAGAGAGGAGTTCTCTCACTCATCTCATTATTTTTTTGACGGTGGTGACCCAGATCTGGAATGTTTGGCCCTTGGATCGGATTAGCCTAGGCAATGAATCTGTGGGTTTCTCCAGTAGTAGTGGCAGTGGCATTAGGCACCAGTGTTTGCAATGAGTCCCCACCGCATGGATAGTGAGCTCCAATGTCGATGTGATTTCTCTAACTTCCTCCAACCATATCCATGAGCGGATGAGTTGTCTCCAACATTGTAGCTGTTATTTTTTGACGAATCTTTATGTTGTGTTTGTTCGGACCTTTTGCGTCCTTTGTTGTATTTCTTGGGACCGGTTTGTCCTTTGTAATGTTTTTTTATGAGTATATATTTTGTATCATCGAAAAATACAGGAATTAATTTCACTTGAATGTTGGATTAATTTGGTAATCTTATCCAAGACTTATTTATTTTAGAGATGTGTGGGATTAATTTGGTAATCTCATTTCTTTTATGGGATGAGCCAAGAAACGTCTTATTCACTTTTTTAATTGTTTGGTCAGGATTGTAATATTTTGTCCAGTTCAAACGCCATTAACTCTCTCTCCCTGCCTCTCAAAAGTACATGTTTGTTTCGAAGAACTTTCTAACAATATGACATTTATTCAGTTTAATGTTCTGTGTGAATGTTGTGTTTCGGTGTTATGTTTTGATGCATATGAGGCGTTGAGGCATCATTCTAACGAGCAATTATTTGTGTGTTCTTGAGGTACTGTCACGTGAATTGACAACCAAGTTGCTCTAAGGGGGTGTTCTGCTTTTGCCCCTTATAAAATAAGTACTTATTTACAATTTTCAAACTTTAAAATAACAGGCTTACTGAAATAAAAAAAAATGTAATATGAATATTATTTGATAGATGTCGATGAGATTTATTAAACCCTTCAAAAAAAATTAAAAATTTATTTTTGTAAGCTTATTATTTTTAAAATTGAAAATAGGTTCTTATTTTTTAAGTACTTATTTGAGAAAGTGAAATAGGCCCAGTTTGAGCAAATAAACTCGTGTCGAATGCAAAATGGAACTTCACAGAACTTCTCTCATTCATGACATCTGAATGATGTCGAAGGGTTGTAGCAATATTTTCGCATAGTGTCTTTGTGAAGAGTTTTGGCTAATGCAAAGATAATGCTAGGTTTAGATCTTGAATTTGGAGAATAATGAACGAAAAAATACACGAGATATGAAAAAAGGAGTTACGCCTTTTACTTTATTTTCTCGCTTTTTTGTGGTTGTTGTTGCTGTTGAATTTCTAAACAAGAAAGAATTGTTAAATTTTCAAGGAAAATTTTGCTTCTGGGGTTTAATTTCAAATATTACTAAACAGTAAACAGGTAGTTTAAGAAACACAAAGACCCGGTTTTATAATTGAAAAGTTTATAAGGTTGAAGGAATTACCATTGGTATAAATGGAAGTTATTTGTAGCATGCTAAAATAGAAAAAATAATTATTTACAGAGCCTCCGTAAATAAGGTTTACTGCGCTCAATCTTGTGCATTCAAAAGTGTTTTAGACAGTCAGCATTTAAAACAAATGATTACTGGTCAGTGATATACATTATCAATGGACGGAAGTGATTGTGCTATTCCGTGGATAAGTCAATCTTTTATTTATATATATATATATATATGCCTCGAAGGTTTTTAGCTCCATTGTTTAGGTATATATAATTTGTATTCTAAACATGTACCACAACATCAGAGTGGCGCAGCGGAAGCGTGGTGGGCCCATAACCCACAGGTCCCAGGATCGAAACCTGGCTCTGATATCAGAGTAGCTTCCAAAGCCAATTTTTTTTTCTTTTCTTTTTGTCTCTCTCTCGTTTCGGCAATCAGAAATCTACCATTTCTTTTTGTCTCTCTCTCTCTCTCGTTTCGAACCAGGGCAATCAGAAATCTATAAATACCTCCGCTTTACGATCACTCTTCACCGCTCTCATCGCCGCCGTAACACTATTCCTATTCCTCTCTCTCTCCCTTTCTCTAAGATGTCCAACCGACACGCCCACAGCAAGCACGACGAAACCAAGGGTTTTACCAAACCCCAATACCAAAAGAAGTTCGTCCCAAAGACCGCCACCTCCACGCCGACGCAGTCCCATGCAGCCAATCCGACCCTCTCCAACTCCCTCAGACAATCCGTTCCTCGCCCGCCGGACCCCGCAGCCGCATGGAGCGGCGGCAATTTCGTGAATTACTTGCCCCAGGACGAGGCGGTCGCAGCGGGTCTCGGTGCCGACGAGGGCGGGTTGGATCCCGTGGAGTCGCAGCGAGTCGTCGATCATTTGAACGGAGAGTTGTCCCGGTTGCTTAAGTTAAGCCCTAAGGAGTTCTGGAGAGAAGGTTACTACTGCAATTTTGATATTATTTTGAGTTGTAGATATTATTTTGAGTTGTATAATTTCGTGACTGTGTTGCTTAACGTTTTGTGTCATTGTGGTTTCTGGTCCTGGGGGTGCAAACGAGCCGAGCTTTGGAGTGCTCTTGCTTGGCTCGTTTACTAAATGATCCAAAAAATTAAGCTTGATCTCAGCTCATCGAGCACTTAACGAGCCTCTTTAAACGAACCGAGCCTATACAAGAAGAGTTGTACCTATAGATTAAGGTGGTTTGGACATATTTACCGTAGACCTAATGCAGTAGTCAACAAGAGTTACATGATAGAGTGGATGATAGAGTGGATAGTCTGGGCTAGGGGAAGATGAAAACCTATACGGACTTTGGATACTGTGATACGAAAGGGTTTTGGCTTATTGAATCTAAGTGAAGAGCTAGCCCTAGACAGAGCTTGGAAAAACAAGATTTATGTAGCTGACCCCAGTTGATTGGGACACAAGGCTCTGTTTGGTTTGGTTTGGTTAGAGTCATTTGAGTTGATTTATTAGGTAGTCTTATTGATGCGTTGTTACTTGGTGTTCTAAATGTCATATTTTGTATTGATCGCCTAGAGAGGTCTGAGTTCCTCGGATAAAATATATTTTGTTGTACTGCTGACATGTGGAAATATGTGTTTATGGGCTTGTGAAGCATTAAACTAGGCTTTTCTTTAGGCATGAGTCGAAAGGTTGTTCGAGTTTGGTTTGAAAATTTAATTAGCTCCGAAAATTTGTTCCAGTTGGGGATGTATATGTAACAAGCCAATCTCAATTGAGCTTTCAACAAGCCTAACACAAAACAAGCTAAAGCATGGTTCATTTAACAACCCACTTCATTGATAATTTGATAGTAGTCAGTCAATCAATGTGGTTGTGTGCACGATAGTTCATGTGTATTTGAACTCCCATTTTGTTGATGGAAGCATGGAATGGTTATTTGTGTGCATGGAGATGAATATGTGTGAGTGTTCAATATGTTGAGAGACAACATAAATGAGGAACTACTTGTGCAATTATATAATGTTGGAAAGACAATAGTGCTCTTGATTTATTACGAAGTTATTGATTAGTTATGCCATAGCTTGCATTCTTACTTCTTTTTCCGGTGCTTCTCAGTGGCTAAAGATTCTTCCTTGCATGGGTTTTTGGAGAGCTTCCTGCAATTTAGGAATAGGTGGTATGATTTTCCATATCGTGGAGTAAAAGGAATAGTTGCAGGGATCATTGTGGGGGAATTTGAACTTAGCAAGCGTGTTTTCATGGTGTTATACCGCATGTAAGTTTCTTGTAACTTTTAGTCTCATTGTGTATCCTTGTTTTAAAAGGACTTTTTGATAATGGTGCCACTCCTTTTGGCTGGACTTGATTTGCAATTTCTTTCTTTTGCAGATCTTCCAATCGGGATCCTGGTGCTAGGGCTGCTGATAGTCTCAGCCCAAAAGATCATGCAGGTGTTTTGTCTTATTTCTTCTGCTTATATGAGAACTTCTAGGTGACTAGGGAATTTAACTTGGCAGTTCATACGTTTGTAGAGTGTGGGCTTATTGGTGGTGGTTAGAACTGTAGTCACGTCGTTAATGCCAATATCTTGATTATGGTGTATTTATGCTGCTTTGTGAATGACATATATGCAAATCTACTGGCGTAGAGCCCACAGTATTCGAGCATCCGATGAGGGCAAAATAACATGATTGAGGAATCTTTCCCAATGTTATTCCATGTATGTCAGCATTTGGGAATGTCCCAGATTTTTTGTACATATTGAGGTTGCACTTTGCGAAATTGTAGGGGACCTAGGGGTAGCACTGATAGAAGATAAGATGAGAGAAATTAGATTAAGGTGGTTATGTGTACGCAGATCGACCAATTTGTAGTTTGGAGGATTGATGTGGTTACGATTAAGGGTAACACTAAGGGTAGTGTTAGACCAAAATTGACAATTTGACATCATAGGCAGTAGTTAGAAAAGGATCTAGGTTTTGGAATATCATGGAACATGATGCCCTTGACAGAGCTCAATGGAAGGAAAAAAATAGATCCATGTAGCCGATCCCAATTGATTGGGTCTTAAGGCTCTATTTGGTTTGGTTTTTATTTGCATCGAACGTTAGAAGTGGACATCAAATTAGATGGGAGAATATAGTATCCATACTATGATGTTAATCACGCATGATCTTTTTTTTGAAGTCTTAAGTTAGTAAATGTTTTCCCATTTCTTTTGATGCGCTATATTTCCTTCTTTAAAGAATCTGATTGTAGAACATTTGAAAGGGATGGATTTTTCTTCTTGTTATAGATTTTGCTCTTCTTCAAAGAATCTGATTGTAGAACATTTGAAAGGGATGGATTTTTCTTCTTGTTATAGATTTCGCTCTTCTTTAAAGAATTGATTGTAGAACATTTGAAAGGGATGGATTTTTCTTCTTGTTATAGATTTCGCTGTGTATTTCACAACCCTTTTGTTCACAAATTCGACTTATAGTTCTTTTGCAGGAAACAAAGTTGCTAGATATGCCGAAGTTGTTAGATATATGTGCTATATATGGTCATGAAAATGAAGATCTAGCCAGATCATTGGTAAGCATGCTCATTTATTCCTTAGTTTTGTGATTAGATTTGTTAAGTGGTGCTACTGTAAGCACATTAAATCAATTTATTTCTATGTTGTCTAGAGTTCTTTTTATTCCCTGCTGGAGCTTAAGATTTTCTTTATTGGTGTTCTATTTATTTACTTCTTGTCTACATATGAGATGGTGGGTCAAGGGTAATAAATGCTTATAATGTTTTCAAGAGGTTATAGAACGGAAGGCACGAGACACAATCATCCCAGCAAGTTGCAAGCTTTTGGCCACCCAAGGGTGTTAATCTCAAACCAAGCCTCTGCTTTTGGTAAAAAGTTGGCATCTCAATAAGTTTGTTTGTGAGCCAATGTATAGGCAAAGATACAAGCATAGCATGTGTGCACCAATGATTAAAAGATTATTTGGCTGTATTGATATTGCTTGGAGTTTTTAATAGGATGGCATCTCTTGCGTGCCATAAAGTTGATGATGGCGGTAGTATAGCATTATAGATGCTTTATTTGGACTTCACTTAGTTGCAACATCTTCCTATTGGAGATGATGAATCCGCTCCAGAACCTTTCTCCCATGCTTTAAAGAAATGCATACAAAAAGTATGGTCACCGCTTCAAACCATAAACAGAAAAAATGATAGCCAAAGCTTGACATCCAAAGTTCCAAACTAAAGCCAGTTGAGACCAAGGGGATATCAATCTAGCTAAGTAAAGAGGGGACAGCGTAAACCCATTCCTGAATAATTTTCAGTTCGTTTTTACTACATGCAATACAACCATTCAGTTTTCTTGAATTTTTGGCGAACCAAAAATGGAATGTACACTTGCTAAAGACACAGGCCCATTGTCACGGGAAAAATAAGAGTAGACACATTTGGTTATTTCAAATCAAGGTTACGAAGAAGTGAAATCAGTAATACTATGATCTGCTATTTACATTTTGTCCTTTTGCGATGTAGGAGACTTCTTTAAAGTAATAAAATCCAACAAATTCAACAAACCACCATCACCAATAATGGATCTCTAGGAGTGCATTTTTGCGTGAGGAATAATCACATTTTATTTATTTTCTTGTTGTATATGGAAAAACGAACATTATCAAAGAAAACTGAGTGCAAAAGATATTTAAGGTGGGAGAAGCCAACATAAAACCAAGATTGAACAAAGAAAGAAAAATTGTTGTAAGTTGGGTTTCTAAATTTTTGGAAGCCAATAGATGGTTAAAATCTATGAAGCACCGACACCTCTAGAGGTCGAGGTATCGCAGTGTCGGACACGGGGACACTGCGGGGATACGTACGGGAGGCGTGTCCCATAATTTAATTTGAATTTTTCATGGGGACACTGCTAGGACACGGCAGGGGCCAAACTGTAATTTTTTTTAAATTTTGGGGGCCAAACTGTAATTTTTGAAAAAGTTGGGGGACAAACTGTAATTTTTTTAATAAAAATTTGGGGCCAAATTATAATTTTTTAAAATTTCTGGGTGCTAAACAATAATTATTTATTTATATATATAAATAAATAAATAAATATATATATATATATATATATATATATATATATATATATATACACACACACACACACACACACACGTGGCGTGTCCCCCGCCTTGTCTGTGTCCCCATTTTTTTAGAATTCCCGTGTCCTGGTGTCGGTGTCGGTGTCGGTGTCGGTTTCGGTGTCAGTATCGGTGTCCATGTCGGTGCATCATAGGTTAAAATAAAAAAATAAAAGCTTTTGCTCAAAATGAGGTCCTAATTTCTCAGATCGTTGTAGTACATATCCCAAATCATCTTATCACTCTTCTGAACTTGCACTCTACCCACTGAAATGCAACATGCACCCGACCTTTCATGCCTCAAAAAGGAAAAAAGGAAGGTCCAATTTATGAAAAGGGGAAAAACTACGATGCTCAACTACAAATCACCAAGTGAAAATGGGAAATGTGGAAGAAGTTACCTTAATGGCCTCAATAGCATATTGAACTTGAAGCATTTGAATTGAGAGAGCATTTTAGTTGAATAAACCTAATAGGTCATACAAACCCATTGAAGGTCTAGATTAGAAACAGAAGAACAACAAATTTGTAGCGAAAATGTGATGACCATGTGGGAAATATGATATTCAAAGAGCGAAGAATAGAAAATGGGGTATAAATAAAATTTTCAAATGTGAAATATACTCACAGGTTTGTGTTAACCAAGTGTTCCAAGATAAACATCATAAAAAATTCACATACTGGCGACTCTAAATTGAAAATGACAAATTACACAAACACTTAAGGGACACCCACTGGCTATTTGAAACACAATTTTGTCTTGAATGTGTCTTTCTTTGATTTCGAAATTATTAGTTTGAAATACCAATTTTCGTGAGAATTTTTTCCACAAAATGATGTAAGAGCGAGAGAGCATTTCATCCAATGTTTTGCAAACTGGACTGACCAGACCGGCCACATCGACTGTTTTAACCGTCGATCGGGCCTTGCTCTGGTCTGGACTAACCCCAAAACCCACCTTGATTGCAAAACCTGCTTCTCTTGTCATCACCGCTTTAAATCGTCGGTTGAACTAGCAACCCTCGAAAACCGGGAGCTCGTTTGTTGAGCCTTAAAGAAAATTTGAACTATGTATGGCGTTGAGGAATGTACTCTACAGCTTTAATTGCATTGCCATAAGGTGACAATTGGTTGGACCACTGCTTTGAGATAGCCATTCAAACCCAATCAGAAGTTGATACGCCTTTATAGACTCAAGGACTTACTCAAAAGGTTTTGTTTCTACAGATATGGGATCCTCTAAAAGGGGTTCAATACTTGTGTATAGCTCAACTCCTTCCATTTCAAATTATTTGGGGATAAATCTATGTTACTTGGAACGGGGATTGTTCCAGTACAAGGAATGGGAAAGGGAACGCAATAAGCCACATGCTTAAATTGTGGTACGATAGGGGTAGGCTTTTATAGATAACAAAAGTAGAACTTACTCTTCCAAGCGATAAAGATCAAGTGAAACTAAATATTGTTTGTCAAATTATTCATACAAAACACAATTCTAGGAGCTTAATGACTGGACTTTTTACAATTTATCCCTCCGAAATTTCATTCTCTCTATTTTGACCATTATAAGTCAACGTTTTGGGGAAAACTAAGGGGATTGCTTTGGATCGCTAGATTTACTGTTTTGAAATGGTAGTGTACGTTGTTTCGGAATGTTCGTACCAAAATGTAATTTGCTAGGGTAGTAGCGTTTTTTGGTAACATAAATTGGGATACATTTTATTCATGCCTTATTCTTCACATGTGCGTTTTGAGTAGCTATTTGTATATTCTGATTATATTTTTGACATAATTATGAAGTACGGTTCAATTGCAGTTTAACCTCAGTTGAACTAGTGACCCATCCACCCAAATCCTTTCTGTTTCGTTCACCGGTCCGGTTTTTAAAACATTGATTTGATGGGTGGGAATTAGATTTGATCTAACAGCTGTAGCAGATCTTTTTCTTGCAAACATATACTGTTAGATTAGTATTGGGATATTATGGATATTTGGATTTATGCAAATTTTCAAAAGGTGAGTAGATTAGTGTTGGGATATTATGGATCTTGGATTTATGCATATTTTCAAAAGCTGAGCTTCCTTATAGATAAAGATTTGTTATATTGCTCCTATAGATGCCAAACTTAGAATCTCCTAAATTCCTTCTCTCCCCCGTCCTTGCTCTTGCTCCCGTTTCATGCATTTAAGGCCTTTCCTATCTTGGTAGAATGAATTTATGACTGGTGGCGTCTTCCATGAATGAGATTTGATCTGATGGTGGTAGCACATTTTTCTCTCTCACACTTATTCCATTATTGTAGTGTTGAGATAATTTGGACCTTCGGATATATACATATTTCCAAAAACTGAGCTTCCTTATATTTAGATTTGTTAGTGAGTGCGTGCTCCTATAGACACTGCCAATCTTAGAATATCCTAAATTCCTTTGATCCCCTGTCCTCGCTCTTGATCACCAGTTTCATGCATCTAAGGCCTTTCCTATCTTGGTAGAATGAATTTGTGACCTGTGATTCCTTCCCTGAATTACATAGTGATGGCTATAATGCCTTTGACAAGAAAATAGAAGCTTTTTTTTGGTAAAAGCATTAATTGGTTATTTCATGAATGGTTCTTCATCATTACAGTGCCTTAACGAACTTAAATCTTGAAATTCTTGGGTCTTCAAAATTACATCTTTTGTTACCTTATAGCCGCCTTACCTCCGCTAATATTTTAATATTGTAAAGTACCGTATCAGCTAGTTGGATTTTGGAATGGATCAACTGCATAAACCTATTCTAAAATCTGGCTTAGGAAAATCTTTGCTTGATGGTGTGTGCTACGTTCTCCTTACTCGTTACGCCTCCCTTGGTAAGAAATTGTAGTACATGGGCCATAAGTGCTGAAACCATCTCAAATCTAACTTCATCTTTTTTTTTTCGAGAGTCATTCAGTGCCTCGAATACGTTTCTCATGCCTTTTTGACCTTCTAGATCAATGTTCTACTTTCAGTTAAATTCAGTCTGTAACTATGATATCCATTTTCCCTAACATCTTGTGTTCTAATTCATGGATACTCATCTGGATGGAAAAAAAAGGAGGTGTTTTATGTTTACCCCATGACATGATGCTAACTCCATGCTACTTTGCTATAGAGCCTTCTAATGATTTGCCTCAGTTTCCTGTGGGAAACCTCACCACTTCTTGATTGATGGGGCTAGTAGAGAAAGGCAACATTTTTCCAATTGATGTAATGTCCACTGGGTTCTGGTAGTTTAATCTCCAGTACTTTTTGACTTCAGAGGAAAAAAATAGCTAACAGTTCTAGCATGTTAGAAGTAATAGTGGTTAAATATAACTGGTCATAGTCAAAATAAAATTCATGCTCTTGGTCGGCTTTAAGAAACAAATACTTGTTGCATAGTGCTTCACTTCTTGTTGGTTTCAGAAGTTCATGATGCCCCAACACCCAACCATCGTCGGCCTATCCAGGGCCTATATTTGGTCGATTGACATCGTAAGTTTTTATCTCGTTGAATAACAGGTACTAGGTCTTCTTGAACTTTGGAAGTTGTAGTCGATCTTAATCTTGTTGCCTGTAGCATTAGCGAGTTTTGCAGGTTTTGGACTCTGTACTGCAGTTATTTTGGATAGTTTATTCTTTAAATCAATCCGTGGGTCCATAAAATTCCCACCCCCGCTTCATCTCATATGGTACATTTTGTAGGTTGAGAATGCTTTGAAGGCCCAGCCTGGGATCCATGATAATTTCACTGCTGCGGTGTCTCATTTCCTGAAAATTGTCCACACAATGGATCAGCGTTGCGGTGCATCTTTAGAGGTATATTTTCTCAACTAACTTGGCTGGACTTGTTTATTGGAGATGGATTCCTATTTGAGTTGCTGGTTTTTGAGATTTGATGAGTTCAGCTCTTTGAGGTCATTTCTAGATTTTACACCTGCTGCCAGTACGGTATACTGCAGATTTTGAGTTAAAACTTAAAAGCATCAGGTGATTTGGTTTACAAGCAGTGTTTGAAAAGACGTTCTAGGTGGCTGCCTAGGCACTAGGCGGTGCCTGGCCACCTCAACTAATCGTCAGGCATCACATTAGGCAGCCGCTAGGCGGGATTAGTTCGGTGACTAATGGGCCAGACAACGACTAATGGACTAGGTGGGATTAGGTGGCTAGGCAGGATTAATGGGGGCTTAAACACATAATTTTTCAAAATTAAGGTGGTTAACTGTTAGTTGTAACATACTATAAGGGTTTTAGTGTAGTTTTAATAGAATATATGCATATAGACTTTACAGTATTACGATCTAACCTAATCACTGCTGCTGCTTAATCGAAATCTCTGTAGCGGTAAGCTCCTCTCTCTCGCGTTTGTCGCCTCTCTCTCTCTCTCAGATTGGGCTATGCATTCTACTTTTTTACTATAGCGGGTACTAGTGCTTGTCTAGTTACATAAATGATTTACATATATGGAAAATGTAAAAAATAAAAACATGGAAAAACCGACCATTCTCTAGGTGCCAATTAATCACCAATTAATCGGCCTAGGCACTAGGCACCCCCCGCCGCCTGACTAGTGCCGAGCGACTTGTAGAACATTGTTTACAAGTTAATTATTCGTATTATGAGTCATGTATGACCTAAGTGGTTTTGGGTTGAGAACACTTTCAATACCTAAAATATCCGAGTGTTAACACTCTGAAGATGTGATAGCTTGTGTACAATTTTAATTTTTGTGAAGTTAATTCTTTGAAAGCACTTTGTGCAATTTGTCATTTACAAAGTCATGGCAGATCTTAATGCGTTGTTTGGATTGCTTTTTGAAAAAAAATTCTCAACTCAAACACTCATTACCCCTACTTTCAATCATTACTGACCCATATCTCCAATCATTATTTCCATCTCTCTCTATCTTTCTCCAATCATTACCTCTACTTCCAGTCATTACTCTCATTTCTCTCTCCACTCATAACCCTACAAAATTTCTCAAAAACTCATCCAAACATAGCATAAGTTACTCCAGTACTAATTGGTGAGTGAAGAGCGAGTGCACTTATTATCAGAACCTGTGTGTTTTGGTGGATTTGGGTAATGAAATCATTCTAGTGACTCTAGTTGGCTAACTGAGATGTACATGAAACCATGTGAGCTTAAAAAATCCTAAGACGTTGAATTTGGGTCTTCCATGGGATTTCCTGATTTTGTAAATAGGTTGGGAACAATTTTCAACTACTTGTGCTCAAGAAAGACCTACTCCTCTTGGAAGTTTGAATTGGTCTCTTTCACTGTCAGATGTGTAAAATATAGTTTAATGAGGGCCAAAAAGAGTTTTTGTTATTATTTCAGTTAATATGCTGATGTCCGAAGTATTTTACAATTTGATTTTGATTTTGACAGGAACTCAAAGAGCAAAACTTGTAACTGAAGTGTTACTTTAATGTTCTGTAATTCCATCTATTGCATTGTTGCTTCCTTCACTGAAGCACCTTGCTGATCATTCAATTTTATGTGAAGGCAGAGGCTCTCTTCTACATGAGGAGATAAAAGTAGAATATTATTTTGTAAAACTTTAGTTGTATCATGTCTTTGGATTGATGAGTTAGAGATAACTTTGAAGCTTCAAGACCTACCCTGCTCAATGCACAATCAAGTCTATGTAATTCAGATCATTATGTACCTTTCTCAAGTAGAAGTCCGGTAAAGTAATACTAATAAAATGATAGAAGAAAAAAGTGGCAACTTGAGGGTTGCTCTATTGTACGGTATGTACTTACTGTGCAACTAAACCTAGATCTTCTTTTCTTTGTTCAATGATCAATCTTGGCTTAAGATTTTGTTTTGCCTTCTTCATAGAGCTGCACTACAAGATCAGTCGTATTCTGTAGCAAGTCATGATTGACATTGCTTTCCTGGATTTATATGCAGGCCCTATTTTCTTCTCATGGTCGTGAAGATCAAGGATCCAATCGTCTTCATGCAGACTATATGGAGGTTATTATCCAAATAGCTTATGCATGTTATTTATTGTCTCTGCTTTTTTGGTTGATGTGAACATTGTGAAGATTATTTCCTTGGAGAATATATGTAATTTGTGTATTGTGCTTAAAACCTTCTCTTTTGTCTTAAGAGACCTGTGTTAAATGGTAACCCCATTTTGAGGGGAAAAAACTCTCAATTAGTTTACGCAGTATTACAAGATGAAAAGCGGGGGGGGGGGGGGGGGGGGGGGGGGGGGGGGGGTGTGTGGGGTGGTGGGGGTTGGGAAATCCTTACTATGTGGATCCATAATGAAGGTATAAACTAGTTTTCTTAGTTATAAAAGCCACTGACAGATGAACCTTTGCAAGGAAATAATTTCCTAAGCTTAGTAAGAGCGTCTTCTGACCTCTGTCTCTCATACTTTTCACTACAGATGTGTGACATTACATCTATGATATGAATTTTTCTGTTTTCCCTAGGTAATGGACTTCATCAATGACGCTATTGTTTCCATGGATGCATTTGTTAGTGCATACAAGCCGGCAGCTGTCTTTTTCTCCCACCCTGTTGAAATGAGGTACTTATGATTTACTTTAAATTTTTATCTTCCCAGGAAAAAGAAGTTTTTGATTGTTCAAGCTTGGTACCAAAGTAATGTGAATTGTATAAACGCACCCTTGCTCAATAGCTAGACTTTGTGGGTTGAGTTCTACATGAGACTGGATCACATGACCAGGTACCAAGGATGGGTGGGGTGCGTGTCTTTGGGTTCCATGTGACTGGAGCTACCTAGTGAGCATGTTGCGTGTTTGGGAAGTATGAAATCACATCTATTGTGATGTGTGTGTGAGGACACGCTCACTTCTGTATCTAGCTTTGGGGTTGAGCTCTACCCGAGACTGAGTCACAAACTAGCTCTTCCAGTTTCGGCTGTCTTTTTACCATACGTATTCAGAACAATCATGGTTTTGGTGTTTAGTTTTCATAAAACTGGGTCAATTGATGTCTAAGTCATTGATCAGTCTCGATCCTTTTGGGTGGGGTTGTTTGCTGGATCTGTTGTTGCTAATTTGTTGTTCAGTTAGTAATGTGTGTTGACCCATAACCTGACTACCTGAGAAATCGCGAACTTCATTTTTGTGGAATAGTCTGTAAGTTTAGCCATGTTAATGTCAGGCTTCTATGACAATTGATTATTCTTTTTATGCTGGATACCGGACAATTAGGTGGGCTGGTTTTGCTTGATAAGTTGTTTGATTGTCTCTTTATAGTAATGGTGCGAACTTGCGACAATGTAAGGACATATCGGCTTTTTACATGGTTATGTTTTTTTTTTTTTGAACGGCTTTTACATCGTTATGTTAATTGTTTTTGCTTAGACAAGCATGTGTCCCAACTTCTGATTCATTTGTGAGGTAGAGCTCATTGTGGGAGTTGATTTTTGTGTGTTTGGGACGTCTTGGCCATTTCCACATGCATTGCAGATGTTTTGCAGCGATGGCAAGAGGTAATGGGAGGAAAATGTAGGAGAAACGATTGGTTGTTGGCTCTGCTATGCTTAAATGGGGATTAGTTCTGGGTGTAAAGAAACATTCGTATATTTACAAGGGTTACTTTTCAGCCATTTGCGTACCTGGCGATTGGGTGCATTCTAATTTGGAGCAATTTCGGAAACTGTTGAATAGATTAGATGTAAGGAGTTTATTGCATGTTTTCATAAGAGTTGGTTTTTTGCTTTTATTATGCATGCTTGTAAAGATGAAAAGACAATTAGTAGTACCTCAAATTTCAGAATCAGTCAGTAATCCTTCTTGTTGATCAACAATCTTCATATATGAAGTGATGGAATCTAGGTCATCTAAGCTTATAATGTAAAAGGGTGGAAAATGAGGGGCTAACGGCTTTTACAGGTGTTATGGTTGTGCTTTGATCTCAAGATGGACAATATTCATATTAGACTGTATCTACACACATTTTACTTTCCACAATTGCCCTTAGCAATATTTTATTACTTGGTCGTGAGTTTTCTTTGAGTGCTAAAAGAAAGGGTAGAATAGGAAATGTATCAAATTTTAGACATTGAATTCCGTAAATTACACGATTTGTGGGACTGCCAAAAATGGAATAAGGGGGTAACTTTATGGTACGGAGAGAGTAATATTTTACTAGTTTAATTGAGAAGGCCTATTTCTTGTTTGTTTCGGAGCTGTTGTCTCTGTTGAATTGCTAGCAAAGCACCATCCCATTAAATCTTTTGTGCATGCAGTTTCGGAAATGAGGATTTGCTTGGTACCCTTGCAAGACTACATGATTCGCTGCTTCCGTCTTTACAAAAGGGTTTCCGTATCATTTTCACGAAAGGAGACGAAGGACTTCAAGAAACATCTAGTGATATGCTTTCTAAAGTCACTCTAAGTTTGAAGATGTTATCAATGAGAATAGTGAAATTTGGCTGGAAATTACTGGATGTTTGCTATCTTAATCATGAAGTGTTTGAAGGAAACTTCCCTCTTCCAGCTCTCACTAAGATGTTCCCAGCAAAAGTAGAGGATCCTGTCATAAGGGCAGACATTTTGGTTCAAACTTTTAGGGAGCTAAGTGGAGGGTATTCGCATGTTCAGGAGGGCCAGAGCAGAGGAACCTTTCTGCAAAATGCTGAGAAGAATCACAAAATTATGGAGAGAATTGAATTTTTGCATAGTACAGGTATGTATCCTTATTTGAGAAGCAACAGTGACGCTTTCGGTATTATTTGTGCTGAAATGCTAGACCGAAGAGTACTCATAATAGAGATAGACCAAATCTGTAGGCAATGTGATCCACTTGCTGCATGGTTTAAAAGTTTTGGTTGTGGAGTTGAGTGTCATAGAGTTTGTGTCAAGATTGTCCTTTGGAGTTATTTCTTAGGAGTTCTCCTCTTCTAAATCCTGCAATCTAATTTTGAAATAAATCTAAACCAATATAGATTGGGTCTAGCCATCGTACTGACCCAAAGATCCTTTGGCCCCACTTGCCTGGTCCTTCTATATCAGGGAAGCACTTCCAGATCTGAGGTAAAGAAAAATTGCAATGAGCTGTGAAGAGAAACTATACCATCATCTTTCTTTGAAGACTTCGTTTTTTTATTCTTGGGTTTGTTGGAGAAACTGATTTTATAGTTTATATGTTTTCACGCAGTATGGATTTCAATGGATGGGGAGCAATTCCAGTATCTTTCTGGAATCATGAGCTATCCTAGGGAAACCATTACTAAGGAGAGACCTCCTGTGCCTAGCGCTCTGGCAAACACTAAGTTGCTGGTGGATGAAGACTCTGCAGTTGTCGAGTCCAAAATCAGTCAAATAAAAGATCTTTTTCCTGACTTTGGTAATGGCTTCTTATCTGCTTGTCTTGAAGTCTATAACCAGAATCCAGAAGAGGTGATTCAGAGGATTTTGGAAGGAACGCTCCATGAAGATCTACAGTCACTGGACACATCACTTGAGAGGGCTCCACCTCCGAAGTCAGCTTCTTTGAGCCGGAAGGATAAAGGAAAAGGAAAATTAGTGGAGTCAATGCCACTGCCGACGCCAGCTACAAATGTGATCCCTGCATTAAGAGAGCAACAAAGTAAGGGCCCTTCAGTTTCATCATCATCTTCAGTTGGGAGGTTTGTAAGAAAATCTACAATCTCCTCGCATGATTCTGAGACTTTAGAGTCCTCTAGAGATGAAATGGTTGTGGGGAAAACTGCTGCCCTAATCTCACAACTACAACTCGAGTATGAAGATGAGTACGATGACTCTTTTGATGATTTGGGTTTCAGTGTTGCCGACTCAGGGGTGGAAGAAACTGAAACACTGGGAGAGAAACTAAATTCTAGTCGGGGGAAACCATGGGAAACAGAAACTGGAAGCTCTGCTCAGAGTGCTTCTAATTCTAATAAATGGGGCTCGCGGAAAACCCCTCAGTTCTATGTTAAGGATGGAAAGAACTACAGTTACAAAGTTGCAGGCTCCATTGCGGTTGCCAATTATAATGAAGCGGCTGTACTTAATCAAGCCCAGAGGGAAATGATCCATGGGCTTGGACGTGGCGGTAACCTTCCTTTGGGTGCAGCTAAGAGGTGGACAGAATCGAATGAGGAGAGGGAAGAGGAGGAGGAGGGCGATGGTGATAATAATGAGGTTGGAGGTAGAGGGAATCGTGGAAATCCGAGGGGTAGAGGAGGAGGGAGGAGAGGAGGGGGACGAAACTTTAATAGGAAAGATAGGGCGATGAAGAAGCACTTCAGTGGAGTTTCTGGTTTTTAGGCATGCAGAGGAGAGAATAGAATTTGTATTTTTTTTGCAGATGAGAATCTTTTCAGATTGGATTACAGTGTATACATATAGGGCTATTAACAACTGTCCGGTCAGTTGTTTATGTTGCCGTCTCACCGCCATCATCATATAGGGCTATTAACATCATATGACCTGTAGGTGGTTGTGGTCTTTTTCTTCTTTTCCCTTTTCAGAAGCTCTAGAATTTAACTTGGAGCATCGTTTTCATCATATATAGTTGCAGTGTTGTGCTGGAAAAAAGGGATTTCATTTTGTGTGGATGAAAAGAGTTTGTTCTCAGTCTTCTGTGTTATGCATCGCTGGAGTCATTGAAGTTCATTAAGCGAAGTTCGTGCAACAAAGCTTGAAAAAGAAGTTTGAAGTACAGGGAAGCTCATGAATTCAAATTGGTGTTATAATCTCTGTTGGAAAGTCATGAATTTCATTTGACTGTATTATTGTCTGCTACTATTATGCATCTTTTCATCTGAAGAGATATGTTCCAGATTCTTCTTCTGTGCCATGAATATAGCATATATTGCCCCTTTTTCAAATGTTCAAGCAATTTTCCCATCTTCACTTTTATGCTCTCATCCCCGATTCTCGTTCACAGATTTTAGTAATTTATATTGTTTTCGAAGAGTATTTTCATGCTTTCGCTTCGGCTTGTACACCCGTGTCTTAGAAGCAGGCAGAGCGGGGAAAGGGTTTTGTTAGAGTGGAAAAGGTACCAGGTAGCAGGAGTATCATCGTAATCCCAATCACTGAATTCACCGCAAATGAGAACTGTGATGCAACTTGAGCAATGTTCGAAGTTAGAGGTGGCAATCTCAACCCGAACCCAATTGCATATGTCAATGTCCGCTCACTTACAATCCTCTCATTTGTTTATTCGGCTGTAATTGAGTTATATTCTACAAACCCATTGACAAATGGCTTAAATAGTTAAATGGGTTTTATGTGGATTCTGACTGGGTTTATGCATATTCAAAACCAGTAAACTACTGTGCTTTGCCTCCACGCCATCCTCAACCTGTAGTCGCTGATAGTTCGAAGTTACTATCATTTTCCTGATCAATTGAGACTCTCTCTCTCCCTGTGTGTGCGCGCGCGCGCGTCAATTCGTTGCCCCTCCATCCATAAATTCTCCATATGCAACTCTCTGTCTATGTGTGTAATTTCAGTGTGGGCTAGCTAAGATCAATTAGGTAAGCTCCAATCTCTGCTACACATAAAAGTGCATCAACTTGTATAACAAGCCATCAACTTGTACAATGCTGCGAATGCATATATGTGCATGTATATGTACATATGAGAAGAACTTATTGATGGAGCTCCGTGAATAAGTTTTTACGGAGGTGAATCCAGACCGTCCAAAGCCGAAATGGACGGGTGAGATCGCGTGGCTCCGTGAATCAGCGAATCTTGGCCCCCCGTGAATAAGTCAATCTCTATATGTATACTAATATACATTGTACAATGATGGTGATGACGATATAGAGCAGTTGACCGGACTGGTTCATAAGATATATATATATATATATATATATATATATATATATATATATATATGTATGCAAAGACTCCAGGGTATAAGATTCCTCTCAGATTAAAATTACACAAACAAAATACATTCTTGACATCTCTGTCTATTCGTACTAAATACTTGAACAGAAAAGAGAATTCAGAGAGCAGAAAATATGAGCATCAATGCTTCTCCTCTCCAAAATCCAAGAAAATGTGAATTCCTCTGCATGAAACTTTGAGAAGTCCTTTTCTGGGTTTTTCAGTGTTGGGTTTCTGCTGATCAGAGGAGTTCAAATGCATAGTGGCGAAATAAGCAGCGCGAGCAGTGCACGTCTGGGCAGCTCAAACATATGGAGGGACAATGGAAGGGAGGTTTTTTCTGTGTCATTTCGCGAAGAAGACGATGAAGAAGCGCTGAAATGGGCTGCTATTGAGAAGCTTCCTTCTTATTTACGAATAGCCAGAGGGATACTGACCGAAGAAGAGGGTCCGCCAAGAGAAATTGAAATCAAGAGTCTTGGGTTTTTGGACAAAAGGAAGCTGTTGGAGAGACTGTTGAAGGTTGCGGAGGAAGATAATGAGAAGCTCTTGATTAAGCTCAAGGAGCGGATTGACCGGTAATCTTAGTTTGAAAATGTTTTCATTTAGTTCTTCGTTAGTGCTTTTCTGTATGTTGCTTAAGTTTATTCATTTTTTTATATTGACTTTTATTTGTTTTGCATGTTTCCGACCTGAAAACTTCATAAACACTCATCAGTTTTGTGCAAGTAGTTCCTGAAAATGCAAAATTCGGTTTCTGGTGTTTTCCGAGCAGTATGATGTGTTATTTTCAAAAAATTGTCCAACAATTAAGCACTTTGCCAAACCAGTTTTTACCAGTTTCGAATCACGCCAAGCCCAAGTAGAGGTAACTAGAGTCGCCTTGGTCCATGAAGGAGAATCTCAAGCGGCCTGTTTTATTCCAAAAAATTAAATACAGAGACAAAACGAAAGGATACACTAGTTTTGCACCCTTTCGCTCCTTTAGAGTACTGTTAACCGATCTAAGTATTTGAATTTTCCGTTCTGTACTTTTTGGAATTTTTCTTTGCCCAAGCATTTTTATTTGTATACCGGCATTGGGACAGGGTTGGATTGGAACTTCCAACAATAGAAGTCCGGTTTGAGCATTTGAATGTTAATGCAGAAGTTTATGCTGGCAGTAGAGCACAGCCCACTGTGTTCAATTTCACTCTCAATATGGTAGAGGTAATTCCTATTTGGTCATATCAACTTGAATTTTTCCATCATGTTTCCACGTATAAATTGAACTGACCCTCCAATCTCTCTCTCTCTCTCTCTCTCTCTCTCTCGATCGGTATATGAAGGGGTTATTGAATTACCTCCATATTCTTCCAAGTAGAAAGAAGCCACTGCCAATTCTTCATAACGTCAGTGGAATAATCAAGCCTGGCAGGTGAGAAACAACCATTCACAGTTTCTACGGTTCAAAATTAAACTTACCTGTAAAACAAATAACTATTCTCTAGTAAAAGTCCCCTAAAGTACCCCACATATCATTGCCTTGTTCTGGTTTTTGCAGAATGACATTGCTTTTAGGTCCACCAAGCTCTGGGAAAACCACATTGCTGCGAGCTTTGGCCGGAAAACTCAATACAGATCTAAAAGTAAAATAAACTTGATTGTATTCCAGTTTACTAACTAAGTTCCATGGACTATTTCATCTTATTTAAGTCCTTCCTGACTCTAGGTTTCGGGACGAGTTACATACAATGGCCATGGAATGGACGAGTTTGTACCGCAGAGGACTTCCGCTTATGTAAGTCAGTATGATCTTCATCTTGGAGAACTGACAGTAAGAGAAACGTTAGCATTCTCGGCTGGATGCCAAGGGGTTGGGCCTTTTTATGGTAAACTAGATTCATGGATGCTCTCTTAATAACGAGTGAGGAACAATAGTAGCTCTAAACCGGTGTTTGTTAAAATTTGGAAATTTGCAGAAATGTTGGCAGAACTATCAAGGAGAGAAAAGAAAGCAAACATTAAGCCTGATTCGGATATTGATATTTTCATGAAGGTAACAGCAACTTTGCCACACTAGAAAACCAATTTTTGTGAATTTATTTCTCACTTTGCTTTCATTGTCTATTATTGTTGTTATTTGTATGCGTGACAGTATTCCATCTACAAACATTTTAATCATGTACAGGCTGCATCACTAGAAGGGCAGGAGGCCAGTGTGGTAACAGATTATGCTCTTAAGGTACCAACTTAATTGAAATTCAGCTGAAAACAATTTTGAAAAAGAGCCATAGATACCTGATTTGACCTCCACCTTTGATTCTTCAAATTCCATAGATATTGGGTCTTGAAGTATGTGCAGATACCTTGGTGGGTGATGAAATGCTGAGAGGTATATCTGGTGGGGAGAAAAAGCGGCTCACAATAGGTAAAATGCATGTGCAGAACGGCATACCCTAGTCTAACAAAGGACTACTAACTTTACACATATATCGCTTGAATTTTTCTTTTAGAACTGTTATAAAGTTTTGGGTCAATTTTCTTTTTCTTCCCCGAACAGTAAAAAAATTTGACCAAAGCAAAAACGTTCACTGAAGACGCAAATAAGAATTACAAAAAAGAAGATACTTTTAAGCTTTATCTATTGAAATATAACAAACAAGCTAGAAACGTGTAACTTGCTAGTTCGAACAAATTCGGGTACTTACCAATCATTCCTGAATTTTGTGTTATGTGCTTCACCAAACTAGTTCTGAAATGCTGATTATTCCCGAGTTTCTGACACAGGGGAGATGTTGGTTGGACCAGCTAGAGCACACTTCATGGATGAGATATCAACTGGGTTGGACAGCTCTTCAACTTTCCAGATTGTGAACTCAATTAGGCAGTCCATCCACATCCTTCAAGGAACTTCTGTAATCTCTCTCCTCCAGCCAGCACCAGAAACTTACAACCTGTTTGATGACATAATTCTGCTCTCTGACGCACAAGTTGTATATCAAGGCCCCCGTGAATGTGTGCTAGAGTTCTTTGAACACATGGGATTCAAGTGTCCTGAGAGAAAAGGAGTTGCTGACTTCTTACAAGAAGTAAATTATAGCTTTGAACTTTGTGTATATTTTTGTGTATTTTCTAGTGTTTGGTACAATTAAAGTTTAGAGTTAATCAAAGTAGTTTTCCATAACACGGGAAAATAGGTTGAATTTAAAGGAAATGTTTTCTACATTTTAAAGGTGGAGACGTTTCTCGACCTAACTATGCAGGTGATCGCTTCGTCAATGACGCCACCTAGTGTCCCACAACTTGCCACCATCATTACTACACCACCACAATGAACGCCAACCCTCAGACCACCACCACTTTACAACCCTCCACCACCACCCACACAATCATTTTTGAACATAATATAACTTCGTATTATTCATTGGATCATAGGTGACATCAAGGAAAGATCAAGAGCAGTACTGGGCAAACAAAGAAGTGCCTTACCGTTTTGTTACTGTCAAGGAGTTTACAGAAGCATTTCAGTCCTTCCATGTCGGCTGGAAACTGGGCGATGAGCTTTCTGTTCCATTTGACAGAGCTAAGGGCCACCCTGCTGCTTTAACAACCAAGACATACGGTGTCAATAAAAAGGAATTACTGAAAGCTTGCATGTCCAGAGAATACTTAATCATGAAGAGGAACTCTTTTGTCTACGCATTCAAGTTGACTCAAGTGAGTGGCATGTCAAAAGTGTGAAAATTTTTCACAAAGTTGTGAATTGTCTAAACATTTTGATGTGGCAATTAATGGATATCTTTCGTTTCAGCTTATTCTTATGGCATTGATAACGATGACAGTATTTTTACGAACTGAGATGCCTAAGGAAACAGTAGATGACGGAGGGATTTTTATGGGCGCCTTGTTCTTCAACCTCGTGATGATAATGTTCAATGGGTACTCAGAAATTTCACTGACAGTCATGAAACTTCCTGTTTTCTACAAGCAAAGGGACTTTCTCTTTTTTCCTGCTTGGGCATACGCTTTACCGACATGGTTCCTCAAGATCCCAGTAACATTCATAGAAGTTGGTGCATGGGTTTTCCTAACTTATTATGTTATAGGCTTTGATCCAGATGCTGGAAGGTAATGTCTAACTAGGCTCTAATCTTTTTTTTTTTGGGGGGGGGGGGGGGGGATGTTTCCTTGGAAAATAAACAGATTCGTGATCTAATGGCTGTTCTCAATGGCAGGTTTTTCAAACAATACTTGCTACTTGTATCCATTAACCAGATGGCTTCTGCACTGTTCCGATTCATTGGGGGAATAGGAAGGAACATCATCGTGGCAAGCACATACGGGTCATTTGCTTTACTTGTAGTTCTTGTACTGGGTGGATTTGCATTGTCACGAGGTATAACTAGAACGTGCAAGACTGGGAAAAATCTCTTCTTTGTTATGCAACTTGGATTTTATTGAGAACTAATTTCTTTCCCTCAGTTAATGTAAAAAAATGGTGGATATGGGGTTATTGGTTGTCACCGATGATGTATGGGCAAAATGCTTTAGCTGTGAATGAATTTCTTGGCAAGAGTTGGACAAAAGTAAGCATCAATTTTCATGAATTTGGATAAAGAAAATAGAAGATGGCAATGTGAGTATTATCATCTATGTTTGAGGAAATAATTGTTTTGCAGATCCCTCCTAAGTCAACGGAGACTCTAGGAGTACAAGTCTTGAAATCTCGCGGACTTTTTCCTGAGGCATATTGGTATTGGCTCGGACTAGGAGTTACGCTCGTATATTTTGTTGTATTCCAATTCCTTTTCTCTTTGGCTCTAGCTTATCTCAATCGTAAGTAACAAGTAGATTCATTTTGAGCGTTAGAAATATACGTTTCAGTACTTGTAGAAATTCTTGGCATTTACTTTATCTTTACGGACCATGAAGCACAAACACCTCTTTGGAGGTCTCATATTGGTGTCAGACCCTAGTTGTACACCAACACTCCGGGCACTCCCCGACATGTGCCTGAAACTCGAATTACAAGTGTCCTACTTTTTTGAAACTTTTCGCACATGGGCGCTCCAGGATACTCTAGAACACTCTATGGACATGCAAGAAACATGGTGCCTATCGAATAGAATTCTTGGCTCTAGTTAAAGCTTAGGTCAACCTTCTTTTTTTGTGATAGATGATGGTTAGTAAACAGTAAAGACACAACGACATTTGTGTGTGAAGGCATATATGGTATGGTAATAGTACTACAATTAAGGCCTTTTGTGGTTTTTATCAATTTTTTTTTTGTTAAATCTGATGTTGTAAAAATCTAATGGTTTGTAAATGGGTCTTTTTTCAAAATCTACTGTCCCAACGTCTCGTGGCCTCAATTTTTTAGAAACTTGCATGTTAGAGTGTCAGTGTTGTGTCTCGTGTCAGTGTCAATGCCACTTAGCTCATAGATAGGTCAATTTGATGCAGCTGTTGGCAAGCTGCAAGCTATTCTAACCGAAGAAACCTTGACTGAGAGAGTTGCCATCAAAACAGGAGAGTTAGTTGAGTTATCATCAAGAGGAAATAATGCTTCTGGTGGTAAATAAGCTCCCTTGCTTGACTTTTGATTCTGCATTTTGTGATTCAAATTTGGAAAGATGACATATAGAATCAAATATTCTGCAGAAAAGGGAAATGAAGTACAAAGAAGCATGTCGTCCAGGTCAATGTCATCAAGAGCTGGAAGCATTACTGAAGCTGGCCAGAACAGACGGAGAGGAATGGTTCTACCTTTCGAACCACTTTCCATCACCTTTGATGAGATCAGATATGCAGTAGATATGCCTCAGGTATCTTCCAAGACTTGTACACAATGGAAGGTCATGAATCCTTTGTTTAAACCCAAGTGATTAGAAAAAAAGCATTTTTACGCTCATGCTACACTCGTATCTTTTCCATTGGAACAACTATGCCAACAGGGCATCCAAAATTCTTTAAGTTGATTGTACAACCTCCACATTTATGAGATGCAAATAGCCTGGTTACACTAAAATAGTACTTAAAAGTACCCTAATTCGTGCCCAACAATGGGTGTCTAGGAGGTGTAGATTGGGTACAAAACCTAACCCTTGATATGCTACTAAAGTATTACTTGCTTGCAGGAAATGAAAGATCAAGGCATACCTGGGGACCGGTTAGAACTTCTGAAAGGAATAAGTGGTGCTTGTAGACCAGGAGTCCTTACAGCTCTCATGGGTGTCAGTGGGGCTGGTAAGACCACCTTGATGGATGTGTTGGCTGGTAGAAAAACGGGCGGATATATTGATGGAAGAATCACAATATCTGGATACCTAAAGAAGCAAGAAACATTTGCTCGCATAGCAGGATACTGCGAGCAAACTGATATTCACTCTCCTCATGTTACAGTATACGAGTCATTAGAGTATTCTGCATGGCTTCGGTTGCCCCCTGAAGTTGATTCTGAAACCAAAATGGTGACTCTTAATCCTGCAATCGTAATCCCTATTTCTGTAATTTCCATATTAGGCTTATTCATCTTTAATTTTCCTACGGGATTAGGCGACAATTTTCACAAATTTTACAAGTAAAGCTCTTATTCTCATATTCTTCATTCCTTAATTTGAATTAGAAAAAAAAGTCCATTGAAACTTTCAATCTTTAGTTGAAAAACCTCCTAATCCTTCGAGTCTTGGGGGGGAGTTGATATACTATATGCCCGCTGGAGGGGTCATGACGACTTACTTCAATTTGGACTCTATCCCTGGTAGTATCCATATGAAACCTGTTTAAATCTAAACAACAAATTGCAGATGTTCGTTGATGAGGTCATGGAGCTTGTGGAGTTAACCCCACTAAAGGGAGCACTTGTTGGATTGCCTGGGGTGAATGGCCTTTCAACTGAACAACGCAAGAGGCTTACAGTTGCAGTTGAGCTTGTAGCCAATCCATCAATACTATTCATGGATGAACCAACCTCAGGTCTTGATGCTAGGGCGGCAGCAATAGTGATGAGAACAGTGAGGAACACAGTAGACACAGGACGAACTGTGGTGTGCACCATCCATCAGCCAAGCATCGACATATTTGATGCTTTTGATGAGGTAGGAAATCTTGCACAAAATTTCAGATCCAATGGTGTATTTATTTTCTAGTTGTTTTGGGAAAGCTGATGAAACAACTATAAAACAACAGCTGCTTCTTTTGAAAAGAGGAGGAGAAGAAATATATGTCGGGCCGTTAGGCCATCATTCTGCCCATCTCATCGCATACTTTGAGGTAAAGCTGATGAACTCATAAGATCAGTAATTTCTATGTTTTATCTAAGAAGTTAACATATGAAACTTATCTTTGGTCTAGGGGATCGATGGAGTTAGTAAAGTCAAAGATGGTTATAATCCTGCAACCTGGATGTTAGAGGTAACTGCACCTGCATCAGAAACAGCTCTTGGGATCGACTTTGCCAATGTGTTCAAGAACTCAGAACCATACAGGTCGGTTCATATCGCAGTCTCAAGAAATTCTAGTTTAAACTTTTAGGTCAAACATCCTGAAATCTTGAGAGGATTGCATCAAGTATAATTGGAAGACTATTATGTTTTTTTTGAACGGCAAAAGACTATTATGGTATAGCTACTAATAGTCTTGAATGCACCAGGAGAAACAAAGATTTGATCAAGGAACTGAGCGTACCAGCTCCAGGATCAAATGACCTAGACTTTCCCACTAAATACTCACAATCTTTCTTCACGCAATGCATGGCTTGCCTGTGGAAGCAACATTGGTCATATTGGCGAAACCCTTCATACACTGCAGTGCGGCTAATGTTTACCACATTCACAGCTCTAATGTTTGGAACAATATTCTGGCGACTTGGTTCTAAAATGTATGTTAATGGCAAAACAGGTTCTCCCCTCTCCTCTTTCTCAAATGTTAGTCTCTAACTTAAAGTCTTATCCTTAACTTTTTATGTGATTTGTAGTGAAAAGAAACAAGACCTCTTCAATGCAATGGGGTCTATGTTTGTTGCTATAATCTTTATCGGTGGACATAATATCTCATCAGTGCAGCCAGTGGTTGCAATTGAGAGAACAGTCTTTTACCGCGAAAGAGCAGCTGGCATGTATTCAGCTCCGCCATATGCGTTTGGACAGGTAATTTTGCTTGTATTGTACGTTTATGACATCACGTGAATGTCAAGTGGACAAACTTCATCTATTTATCTATGCGGCCTTTCTACAATAAGAATTTAGCATTCAGGGATCATTAGAGAGTAGGAATTATAGTGAAATGGAAGTCTTATGCTGTAATAGATAAGCCAATAATGAGATGCATACACCACATTGAACTTGCAGAAACAGAGAGCGACACGTCTTTTCTCTTGAAAACCCAATACGATAAACTTGGGTTTAGTGTCGACAAGAACTTCTAGAAATAGATAGGGCCTGTTTTTTCAGTTTTTCTGGTGTTGTCCTTTTTGTCTTCTTTGCTGGACTCTCAAGGTCATCCCCTTGGTCCTTGTATCTTGGTCTACTGGTCTTAATAAGATTACCTTACCCAAAAAAACTTCTAAAAGTTTTGGCAAGTCCCATTCAATTTTGACTCACCTCAGTCCCCCATTTTTGTGCAGGTTGCGATTGAGATTCCGTACGTCTTGGTTCAAACGATCATATATACAGTGATAGTTTATGCGATGATTGGATTCGAGTGGACAACGGACAAGTTCTTTTGGTACCTATTCTTCATGTACTTCACCTTGTTATATTTCACCTTCTATGGAATGATGGCAGTGGCTGTTACTCCCAACCACAACATTGCTACCATAGTTTCATCTTTCTTCTACCTAATATGGATTCTTTTCTCAGAATTTATCATTCCAAAGAAGGTAAGTCCCGGCTTTTCTCATACAGTTTCTTATAGAATGAGCTCGTAACTCAGCGCTGAGAATTTTCATCATCCCTTTTATTACAGAGGATTCCAGTGTGGTGGAGGTGGTATAGTTACATTTGCCCGTTCTCTTGGACTACGTATGGGTTAGTTGCTTCACAGTTCGGAGACATAAATGACAAGCTTGACACGAAGGAAACTGTGAAAGAGTTTGTCAATCGTTACTTTGGATTTGAACATGACTTTTTGGGATTTGTTGCCCTCATTGTACTCGGATTCACCGTGCTCTTTGGGTTCATCTTTGCGTACTCAATCAGGGCTTTCAACTTCCAAAAAAGATATAGGTACCAAAATTTTATGTTATTAAGATGACAGATGACGGATCATGCTTTACAACATAAAAGACATGAGTCCCCACAAGCGGCTTGCAGAATGCATGGTTATTGAAACCGAAATAAGAAGGCGTACCCTTTGCTACGGTCAGGGCATTGCTTCGTGAATAGCCTCTACTAGCTCAATGTCTTTTCTTTTTTCCCCTTCCAAATGAGTGCTGAATGTTGGCATCCATGTATCATGTATATCGGAGAAGGTTTTTTTTTAAATCTTTTGTTCTTCTCTTGTTCTTTTTGCTTCCATGACAATATGGGCTCTGTTTCCTTTTCTACTTATAACCAACTCCATGTACAAGTTTTCCACCTCCAGCGAACAAATCCCTCCGGTCTCTGAGGTACTCAGGCCAAAACGCCGGTTGTAGCCCAGTTGACTGGCCGAATGTAGGCCTGAGACGATCATCCGGACGATCAATTGTTCTTACCAAGAATCAAGATTGCCATTAGGATGTGGGTTAACAGAAATTGAATTAGATGCAACAACCACCCATTGTGCCTGAGATTGTTCCTCGCATTCGGATGTGGTTCTGAGACTTCTGAGCCACAAATAGCAAACACCATATTGTACCGGTTGGAGAGAGAGAGAGAGAGAGAGAGAGAGAGAGAGAGAGAGAGAGAGAGAGAGAGAGAAGGGGGAGAGGCAATGGGTTTGGCAGCATGGATGAGTTCACCAGCTCCGATCACTGAGTCATGAGCAACTCTACTGGCTGACTCAGTGATCGGAACTCGGATCGGCAACGGTGAAGTTCGACTTGGTTTTGCAACGGTTATAACGGACTACGACCGGAAAGAGAAAAAAAAGTCTTTTGAGTTGTAATCAAGTGTGAACAGCTCACTTTTTGCATATCTTCTTCATCAAATACCAATAGGCATCATCTGATCAACTTGATTTGATATTTTACGTAATTACTCTTATTGTTAATTTCATAATTTGGACAAATTGGATCATCAAAATTTTATAATCGGAACAAATCGGATCATCATATTGATTCCAATTTAAGTTCGAAAATTCCAAAAAAACAGAGGAGAAGCACTTCGCATCATGTTGAAGACGCCATTTTTGGTAATTACCGAACTCGCGTTTAATAAACTCAATTTTGGATGTATATCTCATTCTTGTTAAAAGCGTTATTCCCGAGCACGATGTCCTCGCAACAAACCTCTCATGTTCAGACGCAAATTTGCGACAGTAATAATCAAGTGTGCCAAGGTAACTTTTTTCCACTCTTTTCCGAAATATATCTTCTCGGATTAAGTACCTTTATGTACCCGATTGACTTTATATTTTAAGACATCATTTTTACTAACAGGTTCTATAATGTGGATGAGTCGGATCATCAAAGTAATTTTAAAAGTAAGTTTGAAAATCTCCAGAAACAGTGGACAAGCCTTCTTGTAGGACTTCTCATGTTGAACAAGCGAAGTGTATTCAGTATCGAACTCGCGGTTCCTATGCCCGCGTTACCCTTTTTGGTTCTCGCTCAAGCGTTTGCCAAAACACCCAGATTGTCGAATGCCGTAGAAAACAACGAAGTCATATCCCGTCGACCCTCTGCATTTTCCGGCAACAAGGACTCCGGCTACCACGGTATGCCTGTGTTCCCCGCTCCACCTCATAATTTCCGTCGTCTCTGTGATCTGGGTCTTGAACGATCCGTTGAAATTCTCTCGTTATTTGCTACTCCACTAATTTGTTTAGACTTCACTACCTCTACGTGTCCAATTCTGCTACAAAAATCATGCTTCACAACAATTTGGGTGTGCAATCTTTTGTTAAGTAAGGGGAAAAAATGGGGCATATGATCTACTCGTAGCATAAGTTGATTCAGTGAACTGCCATTCTTCCTCTGTCGCCCGCTAAGTGTTCGACAAAATGTTTGAATGATGAAAAAACATTGTGTTTGTGTATTATATTTCCAGAATTTGTTTTCCACTATTGTCCCTACCCTAAGTCTACATACTCTCCATACGCAACTGGGTCCGGAGCAGTTTGATGGATGTGAACAACATGTGCATCGAATGGCTCCAAACGTAGTTGTATCCGGAGAAGTGGTCGAGAGTTGCATACCTAACAATTGTCTCTGATATATCTGCTAGGTACATAGACATCCAGACACTGTCTGTCCGATGCACCTGTGGACTTTGTCTGAATCTGCATCCCGATGTCTTTGTCCCAAGCATTTTTGGTCTGTTAATGTTTTGAACCACAGCTCTGCAGTTTTGCTAGCAATGAGGGGAAATAGCGGTTTCGTTTAAACAACCAGTACAGGTACAGTCCACCGCTTAAGGTTTATTTTGGACAAACTGTAAATTGGAGGGTTTGTGTCTGTCCAATTCCCCCCATGGCAACATCTTTGGCTTGTGGGTGGATTTAAAGATATGTGGAGGTTTGCCCTACAAGGGTTGGTCCAAGGTGGCCCTGCCTTGGAATGGTTCCTCATTACCAAAATGGGTAAATAAAGAATTTGTTTGTGTCGTTAGTTGTTACCCTTAGGATTTGAGTTCTCCTATTCTCAAATTTTATTTGCTTTGCATGAAATATGAACTTACGCAACTAAAACCCATCGCCTTTGCAGGAGTTCTGGTTGGGGTTCTGCTTAATACTACTGGACAGTACTATTAGTCACTTCTAATACTGTATAACTTTATTGGATATCTATATTAGCAAATGGAGATTGGTACTTCACATTCAACTTATGCCTTGTGATGTAACTGGAGTAAATATATACTCCCTCCGTCCCACTTTGTTCCGCATGTTTCCTTTTTTGGACGTCTTAAAAAATTGTCTATATCTCACAATCTATAATATTTTATATATTCAATATGGATCTTGTTTGATAGATCTCAATTTATTTTATTAAACAAAGTTTTCGAAATCATAAAAAACATTATAGATTGTTTTTTATTAAACAAAGTTTTCGAAATCATAAAAACCATCTACCTAGTGATCAACATCATCACTAGGTAGATGTTTCGGTGGTTATCGGGTAGTGTAGAAGCATATGGTTTTCTCTATGGATATTCGAGAGGATTTTAACTATCAGCAAAAACTGAATCTTGTCGATGTAAAGTTCAAATGGGTGAAAGATAAGGTATTGGATGCTGTCATTGTTGGCGAGAGGGATCTCAGGGCAGTCTGCACCCTCGTTTCTATCATATCCTCTAATCCTCAATGTTTGGTACCTGTATACCCCCTTTCCCGCTATCCAGGACAACTTGGTCTTCCACATGATCTCAAGGTTTTCACATTCGTCAGGAGGTATCCCACTATTTTTTTTTATGAATTTCATGTCCCTGACAGTGGTGGCACTCTTGTCCCTTGCTTTCGCTTGACCCCTGATGCCCTCAATCTCCACTGAGAAGAACTCAACGTCCTTCAACATCATCAGAAGGACCTTGTTGATAGACTTTGTAAGCTTCTCATGCTCACCAAGGAAACTCTTCCTTTGCAAACAATTGACCAGCTAAAATGGGACATGGGATTGCCATATGGCTACGAGCAGTCCATGGTTCCACACAACCCAAGAATTATTTTCGTTGTTTCGCCTTCCTGATGATCGTGTTGGCTTAAGACTTTTATTCTGGGATGATCGTCTTGCTGTCTTAGAGTTGCAAAAAAATCCTGGTTTGCAAGGAAAGGAAATTATTAAAAATGGCTGCTTAGCCTTTCCAGTACAATTCACAAGGGGTTTCGGGTTGAACAGAAAATGCATGCCATGGTTAGAAGAGTGGCAGAGGCTCCCTTGTACTTCTCCTTACTTGGATGCCTCCCATTTGGATCCCTGTACAGATACATCCAAAAAGACCTTACTATACAAAAGAAAACTGAGGGGAAGAATATGAGCAACCTCCGTAAACCACTAGATTTGCCCCAAAAATTTGGCATCTTCTACATTTCTAAGAAGAGCGACACCCAGACAGTTGTTCTGAAGGAAGCCTATGACTGTCAGCAACTCATCCAAAACCAGAAAGTCTACACACACAGACAATCTGTGCACAATTTGTGCACAGATTTTAATGTGGGGTCCACCATGGGTCCTACACAAATGATCCAAGCCGTTCATTAAATGTAAAACATTTTTTTAAGGGTTCCTTGAAAAAATCAACTCAATCCGATATATATAAATGCTCGATTCAATTGTCGAACTTTTCATTTAGATTTAAGAATAATGAAAAGCTAGACGATTGGATCGAGCATCTATAGGTATCGAATTGAGCTAATTTTTTACGAGAACTCTCAAAAACTTGTTTTACATTTAATGAACGACTCGGATTATTTGTGTAGGATCCGTGGTGGGCCCCACAACGAAATCATGTGTAGCAGGGCTCTCCAAAAACACCTCCTTGTCGATACCCGAGCAAGGTATTCAAATACTCGTATGATGCAACTAGGGCTCCTTGACAGGAGTAGGGGCTTGTACAAAAGAAGTGTAAGAGCAGGTTTAGAGGTCGGATTAAAGAGTATTTGTACTGATGATCTTAGTGACTATGGGGCTTTTGGAAGGTAAACAAACTTGTAGACAGAGAGAAAATTTGGCTGCTCTTTATATCCTTATAAAGTATCGCCTAGAAATAGATAAGACTTCAAAGAACGTGTAACAAAGTGGATGGTGATACTATTGTGAAACCACGTACCCGATTGAATATAAAGTATCGCCTAGAAATAGATAAGACTTCAAAGAACGTGTAACAAAGTGGATGGTGATACTATTGTGAAACCACGTCCCCGGATTGAATATTATGTTTCTAGCTTGTTTGTTTGTTAGGGCTCCTGGCTCTGAAAGTTGTTTTGTTTACAAACTTCCATGGCGCTTTGGAATCACAGTGACTTGTTGCTGTAAGTAAAAGACTACCATTGCCTACTTAAATTTACTGAAGAACTTCTGTGTTTGGTTTGGTACTTGAAAAGTTTTTTGGAAAATAGTAGGAGTAATAAGTAGAGAGAGATAGAGAGAGAAATGTTAAAAGTAGGAAGAATCTAGGAAGAATTTTTTGAAAAATACTTTTTGAAAAGGAAAGAGAACAAGGCAATGTATGTCCAGCATTAACGGTACTCTTTTTTGTTGTAGAAGGATATTCTTCTTTTATCTTTGTCTGAGGCAGTACTAATTCTATGTTAAAACCTTTGTCACTCAACATTATGCAGCTTGACTGATGTAGTAGGATTTAAGGATATTGTTGTTATTTTAGTGTCTTCTATGTGTGTAGGGTTCAAAGTCCATAAATGAGTGTCTTGTGCCCTCATTAGTTAGGTTTGCTGGGAGAGAGAGAGAGCGCCGCCGGGGGGTGGGGGTAAGGAGAAGTAAGAGAATAGAGGAGGAGGTCTGCTGCTTTTGGAGGAACAGATGACGTGTTGCTTTTGGGGGAGCATGGTGTGAACTGTTGAGTATTGACTGAGGAGTAATTTCTTGGGAATAGAAGGAACTAGGCTGTGCAAAAAATCCATTGAACCGTGAATTCGGACTGAATCGATTCTTACCTTTTGGATTTTGGCCGTGTTGGTCCGGTTATAGATTGAAAAATTAGAAAATCGTGACTTGAGGTTCCTGTCCATGGATTTTAGTTACGAAACCGTAGATTAACCGAATCAGACCGTGAGATATTTATTTTATATAAATAATATATATGTTGTGTATAAATAATTTAACAATTGTATTATTTTACCTTAATAATGAGATATAGTATAGGTCTACATAAAACATAAGAGGTAAAGCGTAATTTTTTCTCCTCATTTGGAGTAAAGTGGAAACGATGAACATGATGATGTTCATTGTTATCGTGTTGGATCCCCGTTTTAAGTTAAAGTATGTGAAAATCTATTTTAGTGAACTTTTTCATTCTGAATTAGAGGAATAGCTAACAAAATGACAAGGGAAGTGTTGGATCGTGTCTTTGTTGAGTACGAAAAGTTAAACAAAATCCGTGGATAAAATCGTAACCGATCCGCGAGTCACGAATTGGATTGAAACCGGACCGTAGGACTTTTGATCTGGACATGGATTTTATTTTGTAAAAACCGTGACTAACGGTTCAATTCTCAGATTTCTAAAAATCCGATCCGATTCGGACCGCGAATACCCCTAGAAGGAACCGGCTAAAGCCAGTCACAGTATTCAAATTTATTTCTAAATTCGATGGTTCAAGATCAATATTCCCATCCAATGGCTGGGCTAGTTTTTGGGCACAATACACCAATACCACTTTTGTGTACAGCAGATAGATGGACCCTAATTATTTAAATATCTTCACTGTCATTGTTTTCGAACAAATTTGCACATAGAAAAAGAAAAAGAAATAGTATATGTAAGTAGGACTAAGGGGATACAAATTCAGTGCCAGGGGATTTACGATAAGGATATGAACTAAGTATTTGATCTACGAGAGAATAACTTATTTATAGCTTCGCGTAATCTCGGTCCTTTCATTTGCGTAATTAATGGTTGAAATTGCTTTTCAATTTTGACCGGTAAAAAATATCGGTTAAAATTGATTTTCAATCCGGACTGTCCAAAAACACTTTGGACACGAGTGATTGAGTGCCGCAAACACTTGTTTACGGAACACCCCATAAAAAACTTTTTCTCTTGATCTACACATAGGGTTTTTGGATTGTAATGTTTTTGCCAATATACGTTCAGTTTTAGTAAACAAGTGATAATTCTATGCAGGGCCGACCCTGGACATAGGTTAGACTCACCAGGCGACCGCCTTGGACCTCCAGTTTTCAGCCCAATTGTACGATGGATCTAGCTTGTGGATAATTCTACTTTGGTTAGTCATAGAAATTGAGTTCCTAACTCTGTTTTGATCCTTGGGTTTGTGGATAATTCTACTTTGGTTAGTCATAGAAATTGAGTTCCTAACTCTGTTTTGATCCTTGGGTTTTCTTTTGCCATACTTGGGTTTTTTTTCCCTCTGAACTCCACTATATTTGTGTAATTGTGTTGATGGGAAAACCATGAATGTGAAAGGAAAACTCTCTTCATTTTTTGGTAGTAGGATTAATGCAGGTATAATTCACAGTTGAAGAACATTCCCTATTTCCACTTATTTACGATGTGAAAACTATTACCGTTTGAAAGATACTTGCGGCTTCAACATGAGACAATGTATATTATATTTAGAAGTAAGAAATTTTTGTACTCTTGAATAGAATGGACCAAGGCATCAAGTGGTTAGGATGTTATGTGTGTGTGTAAGTACGTACAATTCTTGCTCAATGCTTGAGTTTAAGTCTTTATAACCTCTTGGTGGAACTAATTAAACATATTCTTTAGTGTGTGTAGCATGCAATGAATTCCTAGCTTCAGCCGCAACATACATGCGGTAGATATCCTACTGATGATGATGTTGATGACAATATCTCCTCACTTATATGTTGATGGAAATATCGGCCAATTCTTGTAATGTACCTAAAAAAGATGGTAATGTGTTAGTTTTCTAAAGTAGAAGTAAAAGTGGAGGAATTACGATGGGAGTGTTTTTTAAAAATGAATTGGAAGTGCACTTATGGTATTCGTCACATCTGCTAAAGAGTATAGTATTGTCTTATCACACCACACCACTATTTGTAGGGTACTCCATCGCACCCGTGTCGGACCAAAATTAAAGTCTCACCCCACCACTTGTAGGTGGTGTTAGAATTATGATTGGAGTTTGTGTCGAATGGGTTGCTCTATGCACTCTTTGGCTGAAAATCGAGTAGCTAGCCGTGGCTAATGAATACTCAGTTTGCGTGATCCATAGAGCTTATTCTTTATGTCCATATATCTTCATTTAAAGAAGAATCTTTGTTAGTTCCTAAAAGGTTCATCCTATAGGGATTGGGAAATCCTATAGTGCAACAACCTTGGCGCACACGGACCATCGATCTCGACAATAAATGGTTGAGATATGGTTTTTAATTTTGATCGATAATAAAGAAAAATTTACCAGTTAAAATTGATTTTAATCTGGACTGTTGATTAATGAGATCAACGGCTGTGTGCTGCACTGCAACCATTTAGTGCATATCTATATATTTGTATGGAATCAAAATGCATTTGACCAACCAACGGGTAATAATGCTTGCTTTGACTTGTACCAGAAAACACACACACATACACAACATGTTGAAAGAGTTGTATCCATATACTATGACTACAAGGTGACCAAGAAGGGTAGTAGCTTGTATGATGATGATCTGGGAGGTCGGAAGTTTGTCGATACTTTTGGTTTGGGAACTTGACGAATAGGATGAAATCTTGAATGAGTACACTCAGTTCATTCTCATTCCAAGCACTAGAAGAGGTTGAAGATAGATTATTGCAAGTTTTTAGTCCTATGAGTTTACCGGAAGGTGTTGAAGATAATATAATAACGGAAGTTGTCAACCTAGCTCATTCATTGGAGAATGATACTGTTAACAAAGCGATCAACATGAAATTATTCATTTGGCCCCAAGATGTTGGCGAGTCAGATTCAGATGAAGATGAGGAAGATTATGAACAACCGCCCGAGGAACCAACCCCGGCAAGCGAAGAAGCTATAAAAGTGTTGGAGATATTAATGCTTGAAGCACCCGAGCAATGTGCAATTTGTTCGAACTCTCCATGTGGGTGAATCGGGCACTCGTTGGCCTTGCTATCATACCTACCATTACAACTGCATTGTGCATTGGCTGCGCCTGAAAAACACTTAAACTCTCAACCCCTTCACCTATAGGTGGTGTTAGAATTATGATTGGAGTTTGTGTCAAATGCGTTGCTCTATGCACCCTTTGGCTAAAGATCGTGTAGCTAGTCGTGGCTAATGAACACTCAGTTTGCGTGATCCATAGAGCTTATTCTTTATGTCCATATATCTTCACTTAAAAGAATCGTTGTTAGAAGTTCCTAGAAGGATCATCTTAGAGGGATTGAGAAATTCTATAGTGCCATGCCCTTGGTGCACACCGACCATCAATCTCGGCAATGAATGGTTGAGATATAGTTTTTCATTTTGACTGATAATAAAGAAAAAGTTACCGGTTAAAATTGATTTTAATCTGAACCATTGATTAATGAGATCGACGGCTGTGTGCCACACTGCAACCATTTAGTGCATATCTAGATATTTATACGAAATCAAAATGCATTTGACCAAGCAACGAGTAAATACTTGCTTTGACTTGTACCATAAAACACACACACACATACACAGCATGTTGATTTTGTGGGATTGTCTTTGAAGAGGGAAACAAAAATCCCACATTCCTGTTGTAAGTCTATTGTGCAAATTGACAGTAATAATCACTCTTGGCCAAAGTAGCTCAATATCTCTTGAAAGAGTTGTATCCATGGACTATGACTATAGGTGACCAAGAAGGCTGGTAGCTTGTGCGATGATGATCAGGGAGGTCGGGAGTTTGTTGATGCTTTAGTTCGGGAACTTGACGAAAAGGATGAAATCTTGAATGAGTACACTCGTTCATTCTCATTCCAAGCACCAGAAGAGGTTGAAGATAGATTATTGCAAGTTCTTAGTCCTATGAGTTTACTGGAAGGTGTTGAAGATAATATAATAAGGGAAGTTGTCAACCTAGCTCATTCATTGGAGAATGATACTGTTAACAAAGCGATCAACCTGAAATTAATCATTTGGCCCCAAGATGTTGGCGAGTCAGATGAAGATGAAGATGAGGAAGATTATGAACAACTGTCGGAGGAACCAACCTCGGCAAGTGAAGAAGCTATCGAAGCGTTGGAGATATTAACGCTTGAAGCACCTGAGCAATGTGCAATTTGATCGAACTCTCCATGTGGGTGAATCGGGCACTTGTTTGCCTTGCTATCATACATACCATTACAACTGCATTGTGCATTGGTTGCGCCTGAAAAGCAATTAAAGTCTCACCCCCACCATCTACAGGTGGTGTTAGAATTTTGATTGGAGTTTGTGTTGAATGGGTTGCTTTATGCACCCTTTGGCTGAAGATCGAGTAGCTAGCCGTGGCTCATGAACACTAAGTTTGCGTGATCCATAGAGCTTGTTCTTTATGTCTATATATCTTCACTTAAAAGAATATTTGTTAGAAGTTCCTAGAACGATCATCTTAGAGGGATTGGGAAATCTTATAGTGCAACAACCTTGGTGCACACAGACTATCGATCTTGGCAATAAATGGTTGAGATATGGCTTTTAATTTTGATCGATAATAAAGAAAAATTTACCAGTTAAAATTGATTTTAATCTGGACCGTTGATTAATAAGATCGACAGCTGTGTGCCACATTGCAACCATTTAGTGCATATCTAGATATTGGTACAGAATCAAAATGCATTTGACCAACCAACGGGTAAATGGTTGGGTTTGACTTGTACCAGAAAACACACATATACACAACATGTTGATTTTGTGGGATTGTCTTTGAAGAGGGAAACAAAAATCCCACATTCCTATTGTAAGTCTATTGTGTAAACTGACAATAATAATCACTCTTAGCCAAAGTAGTTCAATATCTTTTGAAAGAGTTGTATCCATGGACTATGACTACAAGGTGACCAAGAAGGCTGGTAGCTCTTAAGATGATGATCAGGGAGGTTGGAAGTTTGTTGATACTTTGGTTCGGGAACTTGACAAAGAGGATAAAATCTTGAATGAGTACACTCGTTCATTCTCATTCCAAGCATCAAAAGAGGTTGAAGATAGACTATTGCAAGTTCTTAGTCTTATGAGTTTACCAGAAGGTGTTGAAGATAATATAATAAGGGATGATGTCAACCTAGCTCACTCATTGGAGAATGATACTGTTAACAAAGCGATCAACGTGAAAGTAATCATTCGGCCCCAAGATGTTGGTGAGTCAGAAGCAGATGAAGATGAGGAAGATTATGAACAACCGCCGGAGGAACCAACCCCGTCAAGTGAAGAAGCTATCGAAGCGTTGGAGATATTAACGCTTAAAGCACTCGAGCAATGTGCAATTTGTTTGAACTCTCCATGTGGGTGAATCGGGCACTTGTTTGCCTTGCTATCATACCTACCATTACAACTACATTGTGCATTGGCAATGCCTAAAAACACTTTTCCCCAATGCCGCCACCAGTTACCGACAGATCCAAGGGGAAACTGACTTATTCACTTCATGTGGTTCTTCAAAGGTAGGTATGATTTATGTCCTTCGGGATTTGTGTAAGTTGTGAAAATGAAATACAAGACAAGTAATAGTACACCTTGGTCCTGGCGGCATATGATCGTCAGTGTGTGGAGTTGCCTTTATAGGTTTGCTCTTTGCCCCATTGTGATGCCTCGTGTTTGGGGTCTTTTTAATCTTCGTAATTTGTTGTTGCAAAATCTGTTGCGATAATCAACAGAGTATTAACAAATGACTCGGAACAGAAATTGGCATTTCTATTTCCACAATGCCTCCTAATTATTATATTATAAAATGAGGGAGACTAGATATTTTTTTGGAAAAGATTTCACTCCAAGTTTTTATAAATGCACTTCAATCATTGTTTGTAGTTTAAAAATTACCCATAAAAGTTTCACTGGAGGAAAAAAAATATGAGTGTAAATCACTACCCCTTTTCTTTTTTGATAGTCCTACATTTGGTATGGCCCATTTAAATCTGTATGAGAGCACCTAAAGAAAAACGTGTACACTCACGGATTGTAGTTCCTACAACTGAATTTTGTTGTCAATGTTCCAATAATTGCATTGATTATTTCTACTCGGACATTTCTACTCCGAATAAGGCAAAGTAGGAGTACTGTTACATACGCAACAATTCAAATATAACACCATCCAAAATCCCTCACATATATGTAGAGCCCACACACTAATAGAATTTGCATTGGGATTTTGGAAACAAAATTTGGATAATTAGATGCCTCGTTTCGCGTCCGCAGTCACGAAAAGTCACTTCTTCTATTTTGAAGCTATCTACATCCATCTAGTCTCTTTTTTCTTTTTTCTGATCCTCATCTAGATCTAGTCGAAATAGAGTTTCAAAGGTACGAGTACAATTCGTGAGTAGAGTTTAGAATGTGCCCGCCCCCCCCCCCCCCCACCCAAAAAAAAAAAAAAAAAAACAATACTAATTCTTGTTCACAGAAAGAGGAAAACATATCCACAGAAAGAATCTCGAGTCGAGTAGAAGTTCCCAAATTCTTGTTCTACATCAACTTGGTACAATGTTTAGACACCCAAAAGTGCTACACACACAACGGTCGTATAAAACACAACACATAACCAATCTCTAGCCGCCTATTACTGTAATAAATGGTTATAATTCGCTCAAACTCTTTCCTATAAAAGTTAAATTTTTCCTTTAAAGAATTTTTATAAAATCTAGACCGTCCAAATACATCTTGACGGTCAAAATTACCCACACAACCAACACAACAGTCGTGCAAGTAGTTAAACACCAGGGTTTCCAACTTTCCAAAAGCATCAAAATTCTGTTTTGGTTTGTGAAAAAAAGATATAAAAAATTCATCACTAAACAGATAAGAAGATGGGCTTGTTCAATAGATCGAATGGCTTATAGAATAATAAGCTGCAATCTCGGCTCCAGTCCAGTTCCCAACATTTCACTTAGAAGAAGTGCCAGTGATGTGCACTAACGTCTATGAACCACGGGTACTTTTACTAGCGAGTCCGATCCTGTCCAATATTGATATCGTAGATGCGTATCTGATACTGCTTCTCATAGTGCCAATACCTGAAACTAATATTCACTATTGGAGGAAGAGTCAATCTCTTTTGCATACTCTATAGAATGAGACAAGATTACAAAAACACCTACTTGCAGGAATGAATGATATAACAAATACTACTACCAAGTATCTTTTGACCGAGAAATCCAAGCCAATAGAGGATAACAGACAACTTACTGAAGAAAATACTACCAGAAAACCCTCCCTGCCATTGCTATTGGGAATGAATTCCAGAGTCTCACCCCCACGCTTTTCCGATTCCTTGGTCTCCCATTTCACCCATCAAATTATTCAATAATCAAGAACTAAATCTATGGCATTAAGGGCTATACATAACCATAAACCTTCCCTGAAGTTTCTGAGATACTTGAATGCAACTGCAGGAAAAAGAGTGGTGAAACATCACGGCTCCGTTTTGTTTTGATGTAAAATGTTTTCTATGTAAAATGATTTTTCAGAAAATAAACTTCAAACTTTTATTTTCCAGTGTTAGGTTGGCACATGAAAAATATTTTTCAAAATTGACAAAATAGTGTAGAGAGAGAGGGCTTAAACGGTGCAATTCAATTTGTGGGGGGGGGGGGGGGGGGGGGTGGTGTAGGGTTGTTATAATTACAATGGTGGAATTAGAGAGATAAAGGCAAGCTATTTTCATCCGATTAGCATAGAAAACATTTTCCTCATTTTCTATACAATCAAGTACCGAAAAATAGAAAAAACATTTTACCAGAAACCATTATATGCCTAAACAAACAGAGCCTACAATTTGTTTCATTTTGATCATGTAATAAGTAGACCAAGGAATTCAAATGACACGGACCAAGGGATGACACATCTATCGCAATGGATACGCAAATTATGCACACACGATGCAGGCATGCAGCACAAGGAGAACACCACACTGCTCCCACTGTACTGGAATCATTTATCATAACAAATTTGAACTACACCCCGCGTAAGGTACTTGAAGTAATGCTCCTTTTTTAAGTGCATTATGCAGCTCCAGTCAAATCACCCATAAACCAAACCTGAAATAATTTATGCATATACATATCTTTACTAACACACACAGACGCACACATGTACACACATAAAGGGAGAGAGAGAGAGAGAGAGAGAGAGAGAGAGAGAGATGGTGTTCGAAATACAAGTGTAACTTCCGGTTTTCCCAATGTTTAAACTTTAAACAAATGCAAAAAAGGGAAAAACATTAAAAAAAAAAAAAAAACAAGAGAGAGAGAGAGAGAGAGAGAAACTTGACTTCACTCAGACAGTCATGAGGCAGCAGGTAGCGCACCACAGCCAGTGCCGGCTCTGGTGTTTGGATTGCCCAAGTCCGACTCCAAACTTGCTTGCCCATATACTATTAAGTCACAAAAAATAGAATGACATACAAATCAAAAAATAAAAATCAACATTCCATTGTGCCTTTAGCTTGAATTACATTAATTAAAAAATCAAAATCAAAATGGAACTCTGGTTATATTACTTTATGATTTTCACGATCCAATTCGAAGAAAACAACTTCTCCTTGCTTTTCTGAAAGTAAATTCTCAATTAAGCAATCGTACTTTAGCTTATCCATGTACTCATTTTCAATTAAGATCATAGTCAATCCACTTAATCTCTCGTATAACATAGTAATCCGAAGGTAAATTTTTTATGCGACTTCAACTAAGAAAAAATTACTTTCCACCGAAATAACCGTTTTTACAAATTCGTTTTAGCAAAAAAACCTACTATATAATGTTAAAATTAAGCAAGTAATATTTACCACTATAGACATTTTAACATCTATCAATTATTGCAATCAAAAGAACTATGAAAATAAAATAGTTTGACCAAAACAAAAAATTAAAAGATATATTACAACAAAGTTTATTTACTAAATAAACCCTTAGGGTGGATTCAACAAAATACTTATTTTTTGAATTAAAGATAATGTATTATGAGAGAATGACATGTCTCATAAAACATAAAATAAGTATTTAAAAAAAAAGAATCTTAACAAAACGGAGCCCAACTTTTAATAGCAGAGGTCACATAAAAAAATAAAACAGAAAAAAGTAATAGTAGGAGGCTTAAGCAAATTTTTTTTTTTTTAAAAAGGACCATACTGTTGTTATAGCGCTAACTTAAATATTTATTACATGCTCGGTGGTTAATTTTTTTTTTGGGTTGCCCGGTGGTGGGGGGTTGCCCAATACCAGCTTGGCCTCCTGCATCCCCAGGGGCTACAAATCCCATCCGCTCCAATTCTATCAAATCCTTTATTTTCTGCATCCTCCTCATGGTAGCATTTCTCTTCTTTTGCTTCAGTTTGGAAAGAGGATCTTCACGACGTTTAGATTTCTTCCTCTCGTGGCCGCCGTAGTAGGGCTCCTTAATCCATCTTTCAATCTCCATAAATATCTCATCTCTCATGCATTTCCCTGTTTTGCCTGTTGGATCTTCTTTCCTACAGTCTAAGCACGCTGCAACCGTGATTGTCTTAGCAACTCTTCGGTAGACATTGAACTCCAAACCAGAATGAACCCTAAGCAAAAAGTCTGTATCCTCAAGCCAATCAAATTGCGGCATTTCAGTTAGAAACCTTTCCAAATTCGTGATATTCTTGGGACCCAGAAGGCTGAAATTATCGGCTGGGATGTTAGCTAATGGTGAAAGACCACCACTAGCCATAATTAGGTTACCAGTAAGACAACTCCCAAGAAGCGCAAAAAGATTTGGCGCTATATATTCAGTTATTTTATCCACAAATGCGTAAACTGAACTTTCAGTTGAGAATAAAACAAGAAGTCGATTGCACGCATCAAACACCTTCCGGAGAACTTCATCTGGAAGCGGCTTGCCACAAGGAGTCAACGCTTTCTTTAAGAAACCACTAATCATAAATGGGGATAGAACCCCATTCAGGTTAACAAGGGTTAGATCCATTTCATTCCCAACTTTTTTAACCACTTGAGCATACGTTTCCAAGGAAAGACCAGACAATTCGAGTTTCGGAAACCTGGAATGATACTTGCCATGGATAAACTTGTAGAGTTTACCAATGTCTCTAAGAATATCACCCCGCAACGCAAAACAATCTGCTATCAGCTGCAAGCCTGCATCTTCTTCCAACACAATTCCTCGAGTTGAGAATAACTCGGGCATCTTCTCAGCCATCTCCATGATGTCAATGTAACGGCGTGTTTTATGGACTTTGGAAATGGAATCCAGACCATCATCGGCAGAGTTATGTGCTTCAACATGTTCCACGACCCCATCTTCATCCATTCTGTCCTGGCGGGCCTTCTCAGAAACAGCTTCAGTGACTGACAAGGCATGGAGATTTGGCAGCGTAGATTCAAAATCAGTTTCCATTGAGTCGACTTCTTCTCTGGAAAAAAAAAAAAAAAAATCGCAATGGGGACTTCAGTGGCAACTACAACAACAGAAGGAACCAAAACGAAAACCACAGCAAGGGAATTCCCCTGGATACAACTGCAAAACCACCAACCAAGCACCACCAACGTACTACTTCTGGGACTAACAACGATATTATTGGATATACTCAAAGAGATCTCGATTCCACATACAAACACTAACCCTAACTGTCCATGATACTAGAATAGAAAAAACAATTATAAACTACTAGGGATAAGAACGCATATATGTAGGTTAGGGTTTGGTTAGCCCGGGAAAAGACATTGGAGAAAATTACAAGCTCTGTCAGGGATGTATAAAGTGTAAAATCGAAGAATTAAACGCCAAAACTATGAAGCGAATCAAAAGCGCGATGAAATCAACAATTTCCAAAATGCAATCAGAATACATCACAAAAACTTCTTAAATCTTAAATCAGATCGAATGCACCACAAAATCTACCTAATAAAACACAGGATGTAGCGATCACACAAATACAAATTTAAAGAAGGGCTGAGATGAATCAAATCAATGTTTGACAAAGACTTTTGCAATTGTAATGTAAGTGCCCACATTCTTTGTAGTAATTGCGCAAATGCGACCGATCACCCAATTCCAAAACCCTATACGCAAATTGATAGTTTTTTATAGCTGGCTTAAAAGTTAAGTTGGAAAGTAACATAAGCACGAGTAATTCTCATTCGTGCCACTAAGAAGAAAATCACATACTATACACTAACGAATCAAGTAGTGTTTGAGCTACTAGCTAACAAGTGCTTTAGGCACGGATAATTCCAACCCTGGTGCGTGCATAGTGCCGTAGGTACGGACAAGAATTAATATGCATATAAAATTGAAAGGTTAAAGGATGAATAGAGCTGAGATCGAACCTTGATGTGAAATCGCCTCGTCGGACTGCTTCGTTCGTTCGATCGTTCGGTGTGTATGAGTGGGTGGGTTTGTGAGAGAGAGAGATATTTATAACCCTTCCATGGATTAACTACATATTACCCCCTTAAATTATCATCTTTTTCACTTTATCCCCTCATCTAGAAAACCCTACACTATCATTTAAGTTTACCCCCTTTTGTGACTCTTCCATCCTAATTTGAGCGTTAAATTTCAATATAACATGCACACATGAATAATCTATTCTGAAAATGTCTCTCTTCACCGAGATATTACCATAAAATCGTTTTCTGACTCGTTATTAAAATATTCACAAATTACAAGATTATTTCATAATAGAAAGAAGTATATTCCTCGAATTAAATGATGTACTTTAAAAAAAAAAAAAAGAAGGAAAAAAGATTTAGAAATGTATTAAAAATACGAGTAAGTCATAAGTATAAGTTAATATGTTGTAACGTAACATAGAGACAGATATATCGTGCTCATAAACTAGTGACATGTACATGTCATATTATAGTCTAATACTCAAATCCAAACGAACAAGGAATATATTAGTGAAAACTTGTTAACAGGGCCCTAAGAGGCGGTCCCCTTTTTCATAGTGTAACTGTGCAGACCCAACCCGCATCACATGCTACCCACGATCTAGTGCGAAAGAAATATTATCTTGAGGTGTTTAATTCGTGTAGGATTGCTTGATGTTGTGGAACCCATTACCTTTTGTCAGTTTTTTTTTTTTTTGAAATGACTTTTGTCAGTTAATTTCATATACAATTGACATGTGACATTTAACGAGTGGTTGGAACATGTTTTAAGTTCCCCAAATTATATCTTCTAAAACTACCACTCATGTATACAAACACACACACACAAATGTATAATGAGCATATATCATATAGAGTTAAAATTTTAAAACAAATATAGCTTTTTGTTCTACAGTGATTCACTGAACCAAGGTTTTAAATAGTGATAACGGTATAGATGTGGTAGCGAGAGCATCGAATGATACGTAGCAGGTATTAGATGTAGCGGTTGTGAATTTTTTAAAATTATTTTTTGGGTTGCCATAATGCCTGTAGCAAACAAAAAATTGTATACAAAAGGACACATGGCCGGAATTGGCTGATACCAGTGAATTTTAAATAGCACTGGTATAACAGGGCTAGTGGTACCGGCGGTCCGAAAAACCGCAAGTGGCGGCCGAATCCATGCGTGTAAACTGCCCACGGGAACAAGGAGCCCGAAAAGCCCTTGGGGCCACCTCATGCGTAAAAACTCTTTGGGTAGCAAAGGCTGGTGGGGGCTGAGGATATTAGTCTTGTGGTGCGTACAAGCTAGTCCGGGGACCACTCATCATTAAAAAAAAAAGCTGTTTGTCAACGTTTTGATTGAACTGTACCAAGGGTATTTGGGTTGAGGGTGGGCTCAATAGCATTCCCCTCCCACCCTTTTTCCCCAATCCAGTAGTCTCTCAAGAGTCAGAAGCTTTAGTTGATTGAATGTGTCCAATAGCTTCTTCAATGAGGGGGGTCTCATTCCATTAGAGAGAAAAACTTATTCATAGAGCTTCGTGAATGGAGTAATTATTTACGGAGGTGAATCACACACGTCCGTTTTAACTTCGGATTTAAATAAAAAATTTCCGTCCAAAACCGAAACGGATAGCCGAGATCGCGCAGCTCCATGAATAAAGGAATCACGGCCCCTCGTCAATAAGTCAATCTCATTCCATTAACCAACGGTCTAACGAAAACTTGACCAAAGCGCCATCCCGCACTCACCAGTACGGAAACTAAGTGTTCATTATCCACAGGTCATGGCTGCTCAATCTTCAGCCCAAAGGGTGCATAGTGGTGTGGTGTAACTGGACAATACTTTTCAGCAAAAGTGACGGGTACCATAACTGCACTTCCAATTCGTTCTAAAAAGAAACTCTCATCTTAGTTCTCCACTTTTACTTCTAATTTAGAAAATTCACACATTACTAGTATCTTTTTTTTAGGTACATCAACATGAATTAGCAGATACTGACATCAACATATTGCCATCAGCATCACATTCTCATCAGCATAGAATCATCTACCACACTAATGTCGCGGCCAAAGCTAAGACCTCACCACATGCTACGGAGACTAAAGAACATGTCTAGTTCCACCAAGAGGTTATAGAGACTTAAATTCAAGCATTGAGCGCAAGAAATTCAAAGTACTTGTACACACACAGAACATATATACCAACCGCAGTCCAAGGTTCAAATCCAAGCAAACAAACGGGACCCAAAGGTTTGATTCAAATTCCTCCCGCCGTATTTGATTTCACGTGATGGATAAGAAAATGTCTCGCATCCAAAGACCCGACCGGCTCGTACAACTCGATCACATCCATGGCTTTCAAGTCGTGCTCTTTGACAAACTTCATCGACTCATCCGTAACCAAATAGGCATCGGCCTGATAATCGAACATCAGCTTCATTTGCCAACTCTTGTTTCGCTTATCAACAAACCACAGATTCCCCAGGTTTTCAATTTCCGGTGGGATTTCAGTTCCAGGGAAATGGTCCTTCACTTCCTTGGTAGGAACAACGAGCTTACCGGATGTGATATCGTTATTCGTCAATGGATGCTTGAAGAGGAAACAGTTTCCCTCTCCTTGCCTTAAATCCATAGTCTCAGCTTCACAAATGGGATACTCACACGTCGCGGTGGCTTGATCAGGAACGTTGCCCTCGATTTCCGCTCTCCTTGCGTACTCAATCAAGTAATGGTGGTCGTGTAAACGTCGTGAAGGTATGCTGAAGTGAATCACATCCTTACGATTCAAACGGTGACGATCCAGAAAATCAACCCAATTGTCCGTAAGCGCGAACTCTCGATCAATATGAGAGTAGCTCAGTTTCATATTCCACCTGTTTTTTAGGTGGTCGGAAAATTCGACGTTCCTCTCGGAAAAACGGCTGGAAACCGAAGGGAAATATTTCGATGCTTTGTCGTAAGGAAACACGAGCACGTTGTCTTCGACGTCGGTAGGATCTAACTGCATCTCGAGGAGAAAACTTCCCTTCTTGAATTCCATATTTGAATCTCTGCAATGGAAATAACACAAGTAGTAATACTAATACATACTCGATTTGATTTTGGTATATTACGCGCGCCGATGTTCTTGATTATGGTACATTCTTTTTTGCTAAAAGACAAAAAAAGAAGAAGCATGAACATTAAGAAATAGAGTGTAAAAATCATCTCCTTTTTCATTCATCGGTAAGAATAACCATTAAATCGGAGATTACAAAACTGAGAGGTCCCAAAATCCCAAAAGATCAGGCCCGGAAAAAAATAAGTTAAATATTTAGGGAGACATAAATGTCCAAATTGGGCCCTTAAAAAGAGTAAATTATATTAACTGGAGCACCGCCAAGTTATGTTCAATGGTCTTCTCCATCACATATTGGTGTGGATTCCACTACTAAGTGTGTGGCTTCTACACCAATGTGGGGTGGAAAAACTTTCAGGAGCATCACATAATGGTGATTCAAGAGCACTGAATAATCACTTCTTAAAAAGTCAACATAAAACTAGAAATTTTTGTTTGCTCTTGGAACACCGCCACGTGGTGCTCCAAGGGCCTCTAATACTACTAGTACTAAGTCTACTACAACACATTTCCGTAAGATCCAGAACTAAGTGTATAGATCCACGTGAATGTGTGGTGATAAGGATTCCTGAGCACCACCGAATTATCACTCCATGAAAACAATGAGAACCCACACTATCAAGTCTCTATTTGCGAATTGCGAACAAATCCATGGTACAAATTACTACTTGTACTCCGAGGCTAAGTTTAAATTCCATAGTGAAGAAAACCTTACCCCAATTTCAATTCTGAGTGAACTTGATGATGTGGGGTCTGATCAGAAAGTCCTAAATGTGTCGGGTTCCTACTTAATTTCTTCATCTCCTTAGAAGTTGGAACTAGTACTACTTGTTCTTTTATCTTCACGACTTCTACCAAGATTAATAAGGAGAATCCTGATTTTGTACGGCCACACATTATCCACCTCTCTATATTGGTCATTCCTTTCATATGAAAACTACTTTAAACTCTTGGTTAATCATCGTTCTTGTACCCCCGTATTTGCGACCTAACGTATGTCATGAATTAGGCATGTTAGCAGATTAGGTTTGGATCCGATTCGAATTCAGTCCGATGCAATTCAGAATAGATTATCAAAAATTGATCAGATAATTCGTTTGGTTTGAATTCTAAAATCCAAAGATTAAAAAATTTAAATTTGGATATAACCTATCCTATCCGGTTACAAAGCCGACCCATCATCAACTTAAATCTAAAAAAAATCTAAAAAACTTAGGCCATGTCAAAAAAAAAAATTCTCATCAATTTTCATTTTATTTTCTTGTTCGATTGGGACCTTCATTTGAAGTGTGTTTCCGCTATATTATTGGACTAGAGACTAATGACATTAGTCAGTTGTTTTTGCTAAATAATATTTCAATTAATGCATATGTAGAGAGTGACCGCCTAAAAATCTGCAACAACATAACTTTAATCTATTTAGTTTAGCGAAAACGGCCCATAGGCCCATATAAAAAGCCTCATGGGCTCCAGGTCCTTGTGTGCACAAGAAGGGTAAACTGAGTCTTCATTATGCACGGACCACGGGCTGCTCAATCTTCAGACCAAAGGGTACGTAGTGCAACCCATTCGGATGACACAAATCGACACAAACTCCAATCATTGTTCACCGCTTGACTAATTCTGGGAAATCAATTCTACAGACCACTTGCGGGGTCTCACTCTTTGCAAATGATTTAATCTAATTATTTTTTACGGAGAGCTAATCAAAATAGTTGCCATGCAATGTAGAGCGCGCTCTCTCTCTCCAAGAAAGTCAGAAGCTACACATGTTAGTATTATTTTTATAGCACCTCTATATAACTTTGATTTAAGTTTGTTTAGTAACGTTTTGACAGTTTACTTTCCTAGCAATGGGATGAGTAACTAACAATGGCATTCATTCATGTCTGTGCTTTGAATGAGTATAACAATGGGATTCCGATCTTTGATTAATTGACCCAGTGGGTCCCGAATTGGGCCTGATAACATAAGGATCAAAAGTCTAATGTTCATAAAAATGCCGATAATGACACACTAAGATATTTTCCATTTTAGTAGACAATGGATGGCTAGTTTCATATAGCAATGTAGAGATAATAAACTTACTAACCACTAATCCACCATTGGTCTAGACATCCGGTTATTAAAATAAAATAAAAAACCACTAACCCATCATTGTGACAGGAAAAAAAAAGGAGGAAAAACACTTATGGGGTTGATCTGGTGGCCAAGGCGTGGAACTTGAGGGTTTTGCTTCCTTCTTAGATCTCAGGTTCGAAACCTCTTAGGTGCTATCTACTCTTTCGGGGCCAGTCCATACAAAGCTTTGCTCCGACTTTAATTGGAACCCCCGGAAGTGGACGGTGAAATTGATCTCCCAGAATTAGCCGATGTGAAAAATATTGCAGAGGTAAATAATTGTGGTATAGGCATGTCCATTCATTCGGTCTACACTTATCCCAAGGGATGTTTGTTTTGAAGAAAAATACGAAAGTTGCCTCCTAGCTCAGTTGATGAGGGTTCGTATCCCGCTCCCACTCCCCACTCTCATTTCCCCTAAAAATAGATTAGATTAGATTTTCCTTGGTTCAAAAAAAGAAGAAGAGGAAGAAAAATACCCATTAACAATGACATTTGTAATTTTAAAGGTGATAATCTCTTCTTACTGAGCCTCCGGAAAAAGAAAAAACTTTTGCAGCAATTCTACCACAGAATAACGAAATGGATACACATTAACATATTCAACACATGTAAAAAATACATACATTCATTTTGTATAGTCAACACATAAGATCCTAATCACACCACTTGGCACCCCATAATAAAATCCTAGTTTTGCCAAAGTCTATTAACATAGAGCCAATTACATAACGTTTCCGGGTCAATCTGTTTTATAACTCATAGTTAGGATTGTACAACGACGACGGAAATCTCCAACCGATGGGGTTAAGGACGGGGAAGGACTGTAGACAAACCTTGTCTTTTACAATATATGCATGCACAGAGTGACTGCTCTCAGAACGTTTTATCACTGAAGTAACAGGGATCAGAAAACATGATTGTGGGGCACACAAAGGGATCAAGAGTCTCACACAGAAGCATGAAGCTCGGGAATGTAGGAAAACCACCTGAAACCGCAGCTCCATTTCTCAGGCAATGAAGGGCATTTAGGTAGCCAATGCCAAGTTCCCCTTGAAACCTTGTAATACAAAATCTCAGGCCAAGTATAACAGCACAAACAAATCAAACCCTGATGCCAAAACGCATAAACATGCTCATAATTGTGGTAGCAAATTGACATGAACTTCCTGCACATCGTCTCTGGCACTCTCTCTATCTCCACCCAATTCCCTTCATTTAATTCCCACAATTTCAATTCCCTTGAGATTCCGTGTTGCCCAATTCCCGTGATCAGGAGTAGCTTCTCATCCCCTTTGCTCACCAACCGGGCAAAAGTCAGCTCACCCGGTAACTCTGTCATCAATTTCTCCCATTTCCCACTTTCCAAATCGAAGCACACAATTGAAAAAGGCTCCGGTGTCGTGAAATAGAGGTACCCATGATAGGAAACACCTTCTTGAAGGAAATTATCACCTAGAACTGAGTCAACTCTGTCGAATTGGTGCCAGAGATGAAGCCTAGAGTCATAGACAAAAGCTTTGTTTGATGACCCCGAAGAAGAGCCAAGCATGAAGAGTTTGTACCCATTGGGCGACGACACCAAAGTAAGCAACTCAAAGGCAAAATTGTGTTCTGGGAATTCCACTACTCTTGAAGACCTTGCCAAGAGGTTGTACACAAGGAAAGAGGATGAGTTTGGGAGAGAGAAACAGAGGAGGCCATGGGATACGGAGAGGAGGTGTGGACCAGAGGGTGCACATGATAGCAGGGGAGAGACGGAGAGCGGTAAGGTGCGCCAGGTTTTGAGGATAGTGTCGTAAAGAGGGTAATAGAGGTGGAAATGGGGGTGAGAGAGGAGAAAAGAGGAGAGAGAAGAAGAAGAAGATGGTGAAGAGTGTTTAGAGACGAAGGTAGGAGAAAAGATGAGAGACTTGAAGTGCTTACAGGTTGATCTGAGGCTCAAGAAGTTCCTCAGCGGTAGGAATGAAAGAATACGTTCCAGAAGGACCTCGGGCAGCTGGCTCCATATTCCGGGATCCATTTCCGGCGAAGTTACCGGAGATTGTGAGCTCTTGTCATTTACCATGAAGTATTCTCTAAGGCCAAGTCTTCGATCCAAAACGTGGGTTGTACTTAATTATGCTACAGTCATTTGATAGCTCAATTAAGCTAATCTTTTCCATTACACGCCATTTGACTAAAGATTTATTTTACATTTGCTCAGCACTATTATAGATAAGATGATGAGAGTGGGACCGCGTATTGATGGGTACATATAGACATTGCAAGGACACTACACAACGACGTTGTAACCATTTTTGACAAATTGGCTGTAGTCTCTAACCCCCTTTGGTGAAGTTTCTAAAGAAACCAAAACATGTACTAGTAATACTTTATGGGCTTGTTTGTTTGATGGGACTATCAGTGAAGGAACGTATTATACGTAGTTTCATGCTGATTAACATTGATAGGTAAATGATGACCATATATCCCATGGTAGGATTTCCCACTTTTGGGCTATTATACATCCAATATATATTCCATTCAGCAGTAAAAAAATATAACCAAACACTAGATGTTCGTTGAATATTTAGTTTAATCCGATGCTTATACCCGGACAGACAAAGGGGCCCTATGGGAACCAGAAGCACCCCCCTCACTTCATCCGATGCTTATACCCAGACAGACAAAGGGGCCCTATGGGAACCAGAAGCACCCCCCTCACTTCCTAATATTATTTCACTTTATTTTCTTTATAAATGTTCTTTTCATTCGATTCTCTTTTTTCTTCGAAAAAACCGAGATCCAAACATAGAGGCCACCGACGGACCAATCTTTCCTCAGCCGCCACCCTTTGTATTCTGAAGTAGCCGTCAACGGTAATATCTCAAACCCTCCTGCAACAGGGAAATGACTTCGACAATTCCCATTGTTCTATGCACACTTGGTCATTGGCATACCACTTGTGATTACAACAGCTACGGTACCACTAACTAGTCCATTCTATCGACATGGACAAAGGGCAAAATGGGAATGTACTTGACAAGTGACAGTCTAATTGAAGTACCAAAATTTATGTTCTAATATTTTTTAAACAAACAACTGTAATTAGTACTCAACTATGTAACAAGCTGATGGTTTGTGAGCCGTGGTTCCATTCCTCTTTGGTAGAGCAACAGTATTGTGCGTTAGAGAAACCAAGCTTAGTTGAGTTGGTTTGCTCATGTGTCTCCCCAGTGGTGGCCAATGTTTGAGCCCCACGGGAAGCAGGTTTGGGATTCATGGCTATGGATAGTCTCTGAATCCCCGTTGACTAACATACTAACCCCCTGCTGATATATAAATTATGGCAAAAAAAAAAAAGTATTGTGCGTTAAAAACATCTTACCGTAATATAATCATCTGTTTTTTGTTTTCAGTAGATGAACAGGGTTTTCCCAATATACACAAGATCGCTTTTAAGGTAAAGGTATAGCTTCCTACTTTGGCAAAGTGTAATCTTTTGCATCCAAAAGCCAAAGAGACAAAATGAAAAAGAACAAATGAATACACGGTACTAGCAGCCAAAGATGAACACTCCTATGTACATATAAAGCAGGCGAATTCATAGATGACCTGGAAATCTGCACCACGGAGAGACCGTAGTAAATGTCAATCACTCCAGTTATCTTCATCCAGTGTAGAAGTCTTCCCTATCTTGCTCCGTTCATCCTGGATAGTCACCCAAACTAATTTAGGCAATCTTTATTCTTCACTTGACAGAACTCAAGGTTTATGCAGCCAGGAACAAATTCTATACAGTGAGAATTACAACTTTGAAAAACATACCAATTCATCAGAAGTCAATTTGGATGGAGACCAAACAAGAATTTGCCTATCAGTACCACCCGTGTATAATTCCTACAACAAAGCAACCATTTGTTCAACCAGTTGCGTAACCAGGGTTTGGTACTGAGAAGAAAAATTACTGCAACCATCTTTAAGAGAGAGAGAGAGAGAGAGAGAGAGAGAGAGAGAGAGAGAGAGAGAAGTACCTGGTCCTGCAAACTATAGCAGCAACAATTCACATGTTCATAGTGACCACGAAACGTTTGAACTGTCTTTCCCGACCAAACATCAAAGACCTAGCAAATACAGACCATAATTTCAAAAAGTGTACCAGCTGATTTGTAAGGCTAAACATAATGAGAAATATAGGAATGACACCATACTTTTACAGATGTCATGCAAGGAACGAAAACAAGGGTCGAATCTTGTGTCGTGGATAGCTGCATTGCCTTCCCGGTTTGTAAGCGAGCAGTTTCAAAGTTCACCAACGTGTTGCAGCTGGATTCAATGTCCCACAACCTTAACCTTGAATCAGAACCTGAAATTTGTAACCCAAAACATAAAGTGCTTAATCAAATGTACTTTCTTTAGGCCAATTTAACAGGTTTATATAGAGCAACAAGACTTGGAGGATCTACTAGTTGTTCCTTGAGTGCCACATGTGCTTGCTTCATACCCATCCAGATAAGGCCACGCCTATCCTTTTGGTAGGTGGTCTGCCATTAATACCCATACCAAGGCCAGTGGCCCAACAAGCAGGCGTATGGCTTTCTGCAATGGGTGTGGAGCAAGAGCGGTTGGCGGCTTGGTGATCAAGAATCAAAAGCACTCAATATTGATTCCCCATGATGTCAGCTACTTGTTCAGAAACTATTCAAAAGTAGAAGAACAAAGAAGGCTCAAAAAGTTATTCAAAAACAATAGTGGTCACAACAAGCAGCTCTATAGTAATTGCTCTCATTTAAAAGGAACCAATAGCCACTATTAGCCAGTTAAAGGCAACTAACGTGTCGCAAGGTCCATTATTGCAGGAAAAGCATTATCAACAGAGAGATTGTACAGAAAAAGGATTGCAGGGCACAACAGGAACTGATCTAGATTGCTAGATGCAGATTTCTTCTCTACCTAGCCATCACCAATCATTTTAATTAATCATAATGCTTGGTAAAAAAGCTGTCAGTTTAGCTCATAGAGTCACCTCAAACACTTATCTTCACCTACTCACCTGCAGTGTTGCTTCCGACCAAAAATAATATATGAGGTATGCATTCACCGTTTTGTGAAGGAACAAATCAAAAAAGGCTGAATGCGGCAATATAAGCCCAAGTATTATATAAGAGCAAGGTTACACCTCTTTTTTTCCCTCAAAAGGAAAGAAAGCAGTCTTCTCTAGTTTTTGCCCCCGCAGACAAAGAAGTCAAGCGCTAGAATAGAGCTATACTAAATTCCAACCAAAGTATAATTTATGTTATCTTTGACGTTTATAACTCCAACAAAAATTATGGTCTGTGCAAATACATTTAACAAAAAATATCCAAAAAGTGTTTTACTTCAACAAACTGACAGACTCAACCTGCACTGAGAAGATACATGCCATCTTCAGTCGCTTTTAACCCAATGACAGCTCCATAATGAGCAGTGGCACGATCCTGACTAGACAACATTCCTGGATGCAGTCTCTGCCTCACAGAACTTTTGAGTAGACTAGGTGTCTTACTGCTAGCAGACTGTTTTGAACCATTCCCATGAGCCATTTTCCGCTGAGGTGCACGCGCTTTTGCAGTTGAGCTTTGGCCTTCTGACAAGGTTTTCGATGTTGAACCCTAAGAATAGATTTAAGGAACATGGATAAGAAATGGAAATTTCAAAGAGTTAATCACGATGGGACATAAGTTTGTGACATTAAAATACGAACTATCATGCCTTGACAGCTTTTGCAACAGATAAGAGGACAATAGCCAACCTTATTCAGGACCGAACGTTCTAGAAGTGGTGGGCGTCTTCCTAGCTGAGAGTGGGACTGATTTAAAACCCGAAAACATCCAGCACGTCTGATGTCCCAAAAACGTATTGCACCATCGCATCCTCCAGTTACCAAAACCCACTCACTAGAATTAGACCACTCCACTGTCATTACACCATCTTCAATTGCAAGGATGATTCAATGCAATATAAGCACAGACGCAGATAGTACTTACATAAGCAATGGAGGTAGAAAGAACGATTCATTACACAGAGAATGAAAATAAATAAATCCATAAGATTTAACATCAACCAACAGGGATAGTATCTACACAACTCAAAAGAAAAAATTAATTTCCACAAAAACAATAGATGCAAACTGTCTAACTGAAAGAAATGCTTTGTAACATAACATGGATACAATATCAGCCATGCATATTCTTAGAAACCCAACTACCACTTACCCTTTTAGAAGAGAAGATACATGGTGCAAGTGTTAGATATTTCATGTGCGCCTGGGATGAAGAAAGTATTAAGAGCCAGCCCCAACTCTGAAAAGCAAATTATCAAGAAGGTTCTCTCCCGCATCATCGAGATAGCATATAATATTCACCTATGAAACTTAGACCAAAGATAAAACAAGAATAGACACTTCTACACGTCTGGGGTTGCCATTCTACCTACTGCCATAAGCTTGCCATTTTATATGGCAGGAAGTGTTGGGCTACTAAGAATCAACATGCATTTAGATAAGTGCAGCTGAAATGAGAATGTTGAAATGGATCTATGGTAAGACTTTGTGAGATAGAATCAGAAACAAGAACATTCGTGGAATCGGAAGGGTAGCATTGATAGAACATAAGATGAGAGAAAATATATTAAGGCGGTTGGGATATGTCTATTGTACACAATGTTCTAAATGGCGCTTGGCGCTAGTAGGGCGGAGACCCACCTCCAAGCGCCAAGCCGCCTAGGCGGCCGCCTAGGTGCCGCCAAGCAATTCGGCGTTTTTTTTTTTTTTTTTTTTTTAACAAACCATTATCCAATCAAACTATATTCTATGTATCCATAATACAAGTTCAAAGTTCTACATAACCATAATGCAAAGTTTAATGTACAAACCCAAATGAATTAAGTAGTAGCAACTAGCAAATAAGTTGAATAAGACAATAAGTAGAAATAAACGAGATCGGAGATCCCTAATGCCTAGTTAAAAGTTCATCTCCTTTCTTTAACTCTTCTCCTCCATACCCTTCCAAAACTTGATCTACATTAGTTTAATACTATACATTAGGCCGCCAAAGGCCTCCAAAGACGTCGATGACGCCGCCAAGGCCCGCCAAGACCGCCAAGGCCACCTAGGCAGCCGCCAAATCTCCCTGAGCGCCAAATCGCCGAGACCGCCATGGCCGCCAAGGCCGCCTAGGCGGCCTCCAAGACCGCCAAGGCCGCCTAGGCGGCCGCCAAACACCGCCAAACCTCCCTGGGCTCCAAATCAAACGCCAAGGGGTATTGGCGTGGCAGCAGGGTACCTCCAAGCGCCTAGGCGGTGCCTAGGCGGCCTCGGCGGCCGCCATTTAGAACAGAGATTGTACATCGCACAACCCAATAGTTCAGAGGAGTGATATGGTTATGGTTGAGGGTATCACTGAGGGGAGGAGTAGACAAAATTAACATTAGAGGCGGTAGTTCGAAAGGATCTAGATTTTTTGAATATCATGGAACACGATGCCCTCGGTGGAGCTCAATGGAAACAACTCATGTAGCCAATCTGAATTGATTCGGACTTAAGGATCTATTTGGCTTGGTTATATTTTCTTGAGGGTACTATGATAAAATTCTCAATTATAGTGGCATTGTTGTTTTGATATCTTGGTAATGTTATTGTTTTGTTTCGTATACCTGGTTTGTTGAAATTTGTGGTATTTTCAAATATGGATATAAACAAAATGCATATACAAAAATTGTCTAAGTTGTTTCATCCAGCATGTTCCCAATAAGACCATGCCCTAATTTTTCGAAGACCGACGAGTGTCTGTATCCATCTTTTTCTAGTATGCGTCCAGGGGCAATTGTCTAGCAATAAGAGTCATGTAGGGAGAATGGTGACCCAAGGCTAGAGGCAAATCCACTCACAGGAGTCCAACAAAATTGATGGTGGGTTACAAGCCTCGCCAAAAACTATCATGCTTTACTTAGGTTACAAACACTTTTGCCGCTGCCCTGTCCCTCTTTCACCTCAACCTAGCCCTAGCACTTTTCAATTCCACCCCAACAATCTCCAAGGATTCACTCCTAAGAAGTTAGGACACGGACATGGAAAATGAATACGACACAACACAGACACAGACACATCATTTTTGCAAAAATTTGGTCACAGGCAAATTGAGGACACATCAAGTATGATTCTCATATCTATATTAAATATGAGTGTAATGAATTAATATAAAAGTAAAAAACATTAGGACTATCAAATTAGATAAAAACCACAAATATTACTCAAAATAGGAGATACAAATCAACCATCGCTAAGTGTCCCCAATAGTGTCCCCAACATGTCTTAGATTGTCCATAATGAGCAAGCAAAATATATAAGACAAAAACTGGACACATACTTAGGCATGTAAGACATGTCCGTGTCCGACAATGTATGTGAGGCATGTTAAAAGTCTCCATGTTTCTTAGATTCACACCAACACTTCACTGCATGCTTAAATAGCATCAAACAAACCGGTGATGCCTTATATAATCTTCACCCATATTGCTTTCAATTTACATTACACCATGGAATCTAAAATTCTTAGATTGTTGTGCACATAGAAAAACACCCTTATTGTTGTCACAAACATAGTTGTCAAATCGTGAATCGAATCAAGAATCGAAATGGTCATTTTTTGAATCGTTAATCGCTCTGATTTGGTCATGAATTCTATAATGCATAGAAACCTATGCTTATTGATTAGGGTAACAACAATATATACTACAAATGAAAGATTTATGCCTAAATCAATAAAAACTTTCTTCTAAATGATGATTTGATAATAACGTGGAGTATTAGGTAAGTTGCTTCTATTGCAACTACCAAGAGATGATGATTCATAAAGCCCACTTACGGTTCTTTTTGTACGAAAGAGTTATAAGTACAAAACAAACCCTTAGAAGGTCTATAGGGTTGTTATATTCCATTTATCTTCCTCATTTTTGATTCACTCTCGTAATAAATCTCCTTTTCTTATTATCTATCCATATAACATAGACAAAAGATGACATATAACAATACCAAAGACCTTAAAAAAATATTTGAACCCTTGTCAAACAACAAAAGAAGCAAAACAAGAGTAAAAAATGAATTTCGGAAATTTTAAGTGAACCGAACGATTCACCGATTCGAATCACTGATTCACTTACAATTCACAGCTATTTCCGATTCGGCAGCCTCTTTGTATCGATTACCCACCGAATCGTACAATTCTGACAACTATGGTCACAAAGTCAAATGGTTGTGAATATCCTTTTTGGGTCCTTCCCACCTCTTCCCCAAATTCCAATGGAATTTCATGGATAGTTTAGCTCATGTTGGCAGCTACAAAAGTAGGCTAGCAAACCAGACAGGGTCTTTAAGAAACTATAGTGTTGTGAGTTATGACACAGCATCGAACACCCTGGATGATAGTATACCCATCCTAGGAAGGAGAGGAGAGATCACAATAATGGAGATTCCATAGTTGAACGAGGGACCCAAACAAGAAGATAGTTACTTGGAGAGGAAAGAGATGAGGAGCAATACACATCAGGTGGTGCAAAGGCAGTGCTCAAGCAGGTATAAAGGACAAGTGGCTGCTCTGACTGTCTCGAACCTTGTCAAAGCAACTTAAACAGGTTGTTGAACCAGGGTCACCTTCTTTTGCTGTTTTGTTTGATTCTATTTTGGTTGTTGTTCGGTTAAAGCCCTCGTGCTATTGGGGTTTTTTTTTTTTCCTGATACCTGTTGAGGCAAGATGTTATTAGCAGCCTGGCGGGGTGTCTTCCCATTGTTAGGACTTTTTAATGAAATGTACATTTACCCAAAAAAAGCTTAAACAGGTAGTGGCACTGTATCCTATAAGGCACTCAGAGCTAAAGAGGCCATATGGTTGATCCTATGTACGGAGAACACGCCACTTGTTTTTTTTTTTCATGGCATAAAGATGTGACGATATATTCCATGGAGATCTTTCTTTCCAAGACCGAACCAGGGCATGACCTTGACTGCATGGCAGTGGACCCAACTAATCACAACTTTTTAAGATTACTTACCACATGTTGCAAGGCTGAGAGAGCAGAAGATGAAGTCCAATTTAGAAGAACTTCTACTTCCATACTGGGGCCTTGAACAGAAGCTAGTTATGGAAATCTAGAGTTCCGCATGGACTAGAGCAATTCTGGAATAAAACAGAATAAATCAATCAGGGTAATATATAAGCATACCACGATGACCAGACAATGTATGAGAAAATGCCCCTGAAGCAATATCACAAAGGCGCACTTGAACGTCTTCAGTTCCAGCAGCGATCAGCATGTGGGATGTAGCCAGTGAAGACATAGCAGTCGTATAAACCTTTCCGGGCAGTTTAAAATTCATTACTCCCTATAAAAAAATGTTACCCAACGAAACTGTCAGATTACAATCCGAATGAAGATGATATACTATTGAGGCAACCAAAAAAATCGCAAGGCATGACTACCTGTGTAGTATTTGTATCCCATACATTGATGTGATGATCATAAGACCCTGTGATGAAGAGACCAGTGTCAACAGGGTACCATATGGCTGATGATATAGCATATTTATGCCCATGTTTGTGTTGCTTGTCAATAACAACCAAGGGCCTATGCTTTGCAACCAAACCACCTCCCTCAAAATCCGTTGCATGTTGAACATCATAGATAGCAACCGATGCATCAGATGCACCGGATAGCAAATATAGTCCCTCTGTCAAATCAACCTGATTTTGTGATTAAAAAAACGTAGCTAGAAGAAGTTCCTAAGAGAAATTCAAATCTTATTCCCCCACCAAAAAAATAACAATACAAAGTGAAGGTAGAGAGATGCAGAGAACCCGAGTCCTCAATTTAATCTAAAGCGTCTGCTTCATCATTCGTAATATTTTGATAAGATTTGACCATATGGTAAAGCAAAAAGAAAGGTGCGAGAGGGGAACTTAACACTAATTCAAAAAGGTATAACAGCACCTCCGGTGAATATGTGAAACCGTAATGCAAGATTATCCTTTACTATCTTAGTTACAAAGTGCACTTCGACAAACTCTTCAAGTTTTGTTATGAAACTAACTTACTTCTCTTTTATTTAAAAGTAGAAAACATTGATAGCACGCAATGTACTTTGCAAAAGATAAATACAACAGTCTCCAAAATAATTATTTCTCTATTTGAGAGATGATCAATAGAACATCTCTAGCCCGTACCCCCTTTTCCTGACTCAGTGTCAACTTTTGAGTAAAACCCCCTCCGAAGACACTAAACTCCTTGACTCAAATCTAAAACAGATCGCGTTTCACATAAAAAAAAATTACTGAAACTACAGGAGATCTTTACCCAAATTTAGAAAGACATTTTGTATCATCCAAATTTTACAACTTCCCCAATCGCCATTACCGAAGCTTTTGCATAAAATTTTAAGCTTCGAATTGAGCTTTCTCGCTGGAGTTCTTCCTAAGAAATCAAATTTGAGTAGAAGTACGAGGAAGTGTTGGAGATGGTCTCACACTTAATTTCTTTTGTTCCTACTTTCTATACTTAAACTTGAAGAGCACATGCTCGGGCACAGAAATCATAGAACAGCTCGGGCACGCCATTGGATACAAATTGAGGTCTAAAGCCCATAAGAGAATTGTACCAGAACCACAAGCTTGATAAAAGTTGATACAGCTAAGCAAGAAGAAAACTACTCCATTGAGAGAGAGAGAGAGAGAGAGAGAGAGAGAGAGAGAGAGAAACCTGGAGAGAGTTGACGGAGCCACGATGAGGAGAGATGATCTCTTTGTGATTGGAGAGTTGGAGAGAGTGGACTCGACTCGACCTAATCCGATTGGAGAATGAATTAGGGCGGAGTTTTCCCGATTCTCTATCTCTGATCTCCTTCCACATCTTCCGAGCATCTTCTTCGTCCTCCCGCCAAGAATTCACTTTCGACTCTGCGCGCTCTCTCTCTCTCTCTCTCTCTCCCTCTATCTCTCTCTCTCTCTTCCGGAAAATACAGTTGGAAAGCCTGTTTACTCTGTTTAGTGAAACATGCCCTAATTAAAGCTAATGACACTTTTCTTGGGGTTTGATTAGCTTGAAAATACAAGAAAATAAAGGACGTGGCTTCAAGAAAACAAAGGACGTAGCTTCTGCATTCTCGCTAAAACAAAATTTTATTTTCTTATGAAAGTTGTCACATTTTATGATATTTTTTATTTTGTCCATAACTTTTAATTTTCTACCATGATCCACTGTGTATATTAGGATCCGTTTGAATAGAGTGAAAATTGTAGAAAGAAATAACATTTACGCTTTTGTAGTACTCCTATTTGATTAGCATGAAAATATAAAAAAAAAAGGTAATGCTAATGCCACGAAAGGATCTGTTCGAGCCACGACAAAGTTGTGTTAATTTACATTTTCACCCTCCCACTTGACGCCGTATGAAATGCTTACCATTCTCCTCCCTCTCTCCTTCGTCAACTACAAACCAGAACAATTCCTTCACTCTACCTCCGTCCCATTAATGTACAAAGTGCTCAATCTTCGGTCAATACAACTCAAGTGCATTCTAAAAACTCACACAACTATCCTACAAAAGTCGGCAAAACAAAATGCTTCTCAATTTTGCGAGCATCAGATCTACCTCCGGCTCTCCGGCAGAAAACCAATTGCTGCTCGATTTTGCAAAATAATCATTTGTACTACGACGCTTAAGTTTAGGTTTATCAAGAAAAGTGGGTCCTGCGGCGGTCGGATTGCAAGATGGAAATACAAGTTAAAGGGGATTTGAATTGGATCGATGTACAGCAGTGAATTCGGTATTCAAGAAAGAAGAAAAGAGGACATAGCATAGAGAAGTGTGGTATTCCGATGTGAGGGGGAGAGAGATTGCAGGAATTGTTGTGGTCTAGGATGAGGGAGGAAAGAGAATGAAATTGCAGGGAAAATGGGTATAATGTCCTCAGAGGGATAATGAAAGGAGAGAAAATTGATTGAAGGGTAGAAGTGTCAGAAACTATGCACAGTCGTGGCTCCAACAAATCCTGTCGTGGCATTAGGGCCACCCAAAAAAAATGTTAAAAGGCGAATTTTCTTGTACAACTCGTTCAAGCATAAGTACATGCATTAGCTTCCCACTTTCTTTCTAAATACACAAGAAAAGAAATTTTTTCTTGTGAAAATTGTCATATTTTATAACAGTTCCCATTATATCCATAACTTTTCCTTTTCTATCATAATTCATTATGTATGTTAAGGGTAAATTAGTAAATATATATTTTTCTTGTAAAATTCTTACAAAAAAATTCTTTTTAACCAAACACATGTAAGAAAAGGAAATTTCTTTTTACTTTTTTTTCTTTTATTTTACTTTCTCTCATTTTCACTTTCCATCACAATTTTCTTTCTAATCAAACGGACTCTTAAGAATTACTAGTGTGTGTGTGTGTGTGTGTGTGTATATATATATATATATATATATGCGGTTCCGGGGACACCTAAAAAAACACCTAAAAAAACACCCCATAGCTCCCGATCAAATTTTGATGATCCGAGCCGCTCAATGTGATCAGAACGTGATTTTAAGGGTACCTTCAAGAAATCAGCAAAAAAAATGACCGGGAAGGGCTTGATCCGAACAGTTTCGAACGGTTTTTTATTGAACGGTTCAAATAAAAACTGCTTAAATCAAACCTGTCCCGGTCATTTTTTTTGCTAATTTCTCGCAGGCACCCTTAAAATCACATTCTGCACACATTGAACGGTTCGGATCATAAAAATTTGATCGGGAACTATGAGAATGAGATTATGGGTGTTTTTTTAGGGTGTCCATTGAACCGTTCCGTATATATATATATATATATATCTTGCAAGATTCTTTCAAAAAAAATTATTTCAACCAACACATGTAAGAAAGTAATTTTTTTTCACTTTCTTTTCTTTTATTTTCTTTCATTTTTACTTTCCAACATTATTTTTGTTTTGATCAAACGAACCCATAAGGTACAGATGAGCTAAACTCCTCCCACTGATAAGAGAAGTGCAATTGCTTCCAAATATCCTTCGTTCCCGGTCTCAATCACTATTTTACACTCGCACTCTCAGTTTTCGCACTTACAAATTTTAATTTGTTTGAAAAGTTTTTGAAAAATGCTTTTGCGTCGCGCTCTTGTACCCATAGCCGCCCGCATATTATGTGGCTTAGGTCAGAACTGGGAATCTCTCATTCGAAATTTCTTGAGGTATTATTAACTTCTTTGTAGTCAGGCTTATTTGTTATTGCGTTCTTTTTTTATTTATTATGAAAGGAACATAGGGGGTTTTTGAGAATGACTTCCAGTACAGTTTTGCGACTTCCTTTTAACACTGCTAGAGTAACAAACAACCACCCCACACCCCCACCCAACAAAACAATTAATTGGGGAAAAAAAATCCACGATCCAAATACAGCCAAGAGGAACTTCTATACACATCTATACAGAGAGTATAAAGATATTATCCATTATTTAATTAAATCATAGGGCCCACTTAACGATTTGGCCTGGCCCCAAATACATTGAGTCGGTCCTGACTCGTGCTCTCAGTCTCATACTCACGAATTTCAATTGTTTGAGAGGTTTTCGGAAGCAGCTTTCACGCTCGCGCTTCCGCATCTGCATCCGCCTGTGCATTGTGTGACTTAGGTTTGGCCGAAGACTTAAAGGTTTGCCTCCTCTGTCTCACATTTGAAACTTTTTTAAGGCATTATCAACTTTTTTGGAACTAGTCCATATAAACCTTGTTCTCTTTTTAATTGCGGACCCCGCTAGTGGACAAAAGATTTGTTCCACAACATTTGTTGATAAATCGGTGTGTGCATATGGTGACACAGTTGGAAAAGGAAAAACTTTGTGTCTATATGAATTCAACATTAAACACAGCCCAAACCTCAGGAAACGCATTTGAGTATGAAAGAAGCACCAGGCCAACTAACTCGCGTCTTGTCTTGAGGACCAATTTTACCTTCCACCACCAGATGATCAATTACAGCTAAAACAAAGCCTGTATTTACTGACCTCACAAAATTTGATTGCACAAAAGTATCATGTGCTGCTTTTCATTGTCTCTCCACCTTGATTGCTAGCTTGAAAACAAAATATGTTGTCCAATAGGGCTACAATCAAGGACGGAACCAGAATTTTACCCTAGCAGTAATGAAATGCATACTAAAAAATTTTAGTGGTGGCGATACTATATAAGTTGGGCATAATTTTTTTTTACATATAATAATTGTATTTTTTAAAATTCTTGTAGTGGCGGTTGCAACCACTAATCCCCCGTCCCATCCTTGCCTGCAATTGAACCACATCACTGATTTCTGGTCAAATACCATGTCAGACGAACCATATTAGATAGTACGCAGGTTTTTATCCGGTCAAAAGTCATTTGCTAATAGAATCGCTTGTGGACACCTTAACGGCCTGCTCCTACTTCTATGGATATTGAGAGGTATCCCGGAGAGAGAGCCATTATTCGACAAAACCAAAGAAGGAATATTAGGTGCCCCAACTAACAGATATTTGATAAAGTTTTGAACCCGTAAATTTCTAAGTTCTGTGTCTTCACCACCAGGTCAAACCATGGGAGTCAATCCCAAACTCTGCACCAATCATTTATCGATGCAGATGAAAATTATTAGCCCTGGCCTACTTTTCTTGAGCAATTCTTTCGTTTCTTTCAAGAAAAATAAAAAGATTCGCACCGCAAGAGAGGTCCCCCGGAAAACAAATTGAGATAAACCATGCACAATAACACAAACACAGCTGAAAAATTCCAAATAAAACAACTACGTCTGGTACTGGGGGGCTCTGTTGTCCTCATTGAGGGAGCACCTACTGTCCTGGCCAAGCAGGGCCCGCTCCAGTCTCACTTCGATGATCGGGAACGTAAATTTTGTAGATCTCGCTTTGATGGTCGGGAGAGCAGGTGCTGTCTGTCAATGGGGACAGTAGAGCCCCCCGTTCCCTATGTCTGTACACAATATCAGTAACTTCGACTTCTGTGGTAAATAAGGAACACTTTCACTTGCCATCTCAAAACGCTGGAATGAAGGTTGAGAAGCCTGCAACTTAAAGTTTGATCTTCTGGAGAAAGATGCAACATCTGACATAATAATCTGATCCCATCAGCGAAGAGACAAATTGAGGAAAACCAACTCAATTTTAACAACTATATGAAATAAAACGATACTCCACTAGGATTTATATATAGGATTGGACGGAAACAAAGCCGAAACAATCTGTAACTTTATATACACAAGGAGAGGCTTAAATTAAAATAGCAAGGCTTGAACAGTTGAATCATAAAACCTAACCTTACATTCATTGATTTTATTTTTGTATAAATTACATTACAACACATCCCGACCTGGACCACAGAAGCATTTACACCGGAGACTGATTGCTTGATAAACATGAGAGAACTTAGACTGAACGATCTAGTTTACTCCTCGCGTAAACACTGCAGAAAGGATCACGTAATCAGTGAGGGGTAGCGACAGCTAGAATCATGAACATACTGAACTCAACTATTTTACAGGGCACGCAACCCAAAATTTTGACTTGCTGCTATAAATAATCAACTTCGGAAATGATTTATAACTAGGAAAAGTGCTGGCTCAACAGAAAACTTGGAGAAAATAAGATAACCACATATGTCTAATGGCATGCCAAATAGTTTCAGAATCCTGCAAATGTGAATTTGCTGATAATGTTGCATAATTTTGTTGTACAAGGATGCATTAAAAGTTATGTCCTACTATGCTACTATTGACAGCCTAAGCTCTTAAAAATGATTATCAGAAAAGGTCAGCTCATACAGTGTTAAGCAACTCACATGAGGCCAAAATGTGAATGAGTAAACATCGTGCAAGTATCTACTGCATTTTACGCAAAGAAATCCCAATGAAGAATCCATTGACACAAAAAGAATAATCAAAGATGCCATAACAATATGCATCAATAAGTCAAATGAAATACTGAGTAGAGAACACATACTTACAATAAGAGGTTACAAATGATAATACTTGAATCATTCATCCCAGTTGCCACTGCATCCACAGAATGAGAAAAATTGTTTGAATCAATCAGTAGAACTATGATACATTGCCGAGTACCAACAGAAAATAGCATGGCAACTAGGCGGCTCTAACTTTGCAGGTCACTATCTGAAATACTGAAACATGCTAAAGCATTTTACATTCAGTGACGAACAATATAACATGGAAACTACTAAATAAATTCTACTACTACTAGCAATCAAGCAACAGAACCCTCATTCTCTAAGTGATACCTTAAGAACTGGCTCCCCACTGTTCGGGTTTGCAGATTGCTTTGCAGCCGCAGCTATCTGTGCACGTGCAGCCTTTCCTGCAGCAGACTGATCAAATTGCTGTTGCCTGCAATTAAGGTCATAGACAAACATTATCCCATGTAGCAAAGAGCAAGTAAATTTTTATTATTCATTTTTATCCACTGATTGTGTAATTAACTATAAAATGGGTGAGACAACATGAGCAAAACTTACCATGCTTGCTTGACCAATCAAGTAATGGAAAGCCCAACCTCATACTCTTTTATGTATTTCGACGTGAATTCAATATTCAATTTGAGAAGCCGTGTCACAAAGATGGCAAGTGGTATCTACTTCCAGAACTGTGGTTTGGGGGGAGTCATGAGAATCAACCTTTCCACATAGAAAGGTTGGGCGAAGGCTGCGTACCTAATAAGTTATACCTCTAACACACCCTGCTGTACAAAGGAACCTTGTGCATGAGATACAACCGTTTAAGAGGTAGATCATAGAATCCCTTACAATTTAGGTTTCACATTTGCCTAACAATGAATCATGAAGAAATATCTCAACCAGATTTCACTGCAAAATCTTTACGGCTGCTAAATTCCTAATCAATTCACTACATCAGGATAGAACTATCAAATCAGATGGTCTGTTGCACTCTCTAATTTCATTGCAATTTTGAAAAAAAGCTCCCGTCAAAATTGTCTATAACAATTCTAAATCATCTTGTCCACATGCACAACAAATCTGTGTCAAGGCCAGAGTTAGTGTTGAGAGTCAAATATAAAGGGCCCTCTTCTACACACAGAGGTATGCATATAATTTGCATATGGTAAATGCAATAGTACCATCAGCACGTTTTGGTTCTGTGTTGAATAGACATGTTAGAGCCTGCATGCTTCCATGGCAGATATCCCATGTATATGATGAGAAGATCACAACTCTGCATGTTTAGTCATGCAAAACCTAGTCTACAAAGAGGAGGTATCACTACCATAGCCTCTGTATGATGATATCGGAGAGCTTCTTCCCATGCTATGGGCCATCCACGCCACGTACAATGGATAGAATGCAATATCAGAGAGCCTTTTGAAAACCACCTATTTGGTTTATTCTAATAATTCTATCATATTGAAAACCACGTACAACGGATAGAATGCAATACCAGAGAGCCTTCAATCATTAACTCTTGCGCCATAAAATTTAATTATAAGGGCAAATTAACCTCCTATTTGGTTTATTCTAATAATTCTAAAGATATTGAGGTCGGCCACCTGAGCAAAACAGAATTAACAGTTTGTGAAGATGAATACATATGCTCTAGAGAGAGAGAGAGAGAGAGAGAGAGAGAGATTGCCTCTTCCATGAAACTGGTGAATAATTCGCTGTCTTCACTTTAGACCAAATTGCCCTAAATACTCTGTTGTCTCGTAGTTTCAGTCAGTAATTCTTGAAATCTCAACATTTCTACTAGTTAAACCCTAACACACAATACGCCATAAATTCAATTATAATCGCTAATTAAGCACCAATTTGGATAATTCGAAGAACTCTCTACATATCAATGTCAGCCACCTAAACAAAATAGAATGAACAAATGATAAGATGAATTTGGGGATACAATCAAACTAGAGTAGAAACACAAAAATTCGATGACTATATATGAACATGTATACGTATATGAATATGTTGGAGAGAGAGAGAGAGAGAGATTGCCTCTTCTCGGCGGCTTCGGCAGCTTTAGATCGAGCTTCGAGAGAGGCTTTCTGTTCTTCTTCTTTTCTCCGCTGCTGCTTCTTGCCTCCATCGAAGCAGGCAAAGCACCCCATCTCTCTCTCTGTCTCCCCTCTCTCTATCTCTCTCCGTAAAATCTGTCAAATCTGTCACCTTCTGACTTTTGACTTTGCTTAACGATTGTAAAAACTATTCAATGTGATTGGGACATCACATGACAGTGTTCTAAACTCTTTACCACTTCACGTTTACATGGGCTCCACAGCCAAGCATATGAATTCACGTAACTATGTGGTGGTAAATTATCCGAAACATCATGTGACGGATCTCCAAGGCACTGAATAATTATTCGAACGATTGTGTGTTCACTTCCTCGTAAAATCAGTTAAATAATGACCACTGACCATGTCATGAATCGGATTTTTTTAAATTTACATTAGGCAGTTTTTCTCCGATTTTTGTCGTTAATTTTTTGGATTAATGGTTTGTCTCCAGCTAAGAGGAGAATTAGATAAGTATAAAAATGTAAACGGGAGTTTTAAAAGGCTTATATAAAATGACAATGGAGAAAAAAAAAATCATTTGCTTGGAATTTTTCGTCTTTAATGATTTTTTTTTTACTTTTAATAATAATTTTTTACTTTTTAAACTTCTTTCGTTGAAACAAATAATTAATTCAAAAAATAAAATATGAATTCAAAAAATTCAGAAAAGATGAACAACAATATTAAAACAAAAAATACAGCATGAACTCACCCTATGTTCCTTGATAATTGATGATGGTGGTTTAATGAAGAAAATTTGCACTCCAATTTTTTTTGAGAAATGATTTTGCCACTTTCCTTTTTGTTAACGCCATTCCTCTGTAAGTGTATTTTTGCACCAAAATACACTTGTTTGGGAGTGGCGTTAACAAAAAAGAGAGTGGCAGAATCAACAGCCTTTTTTTTATAAACTTACTTCAATTTTGTCTCTTACTATAGTAATACTTATGAATGTGTAATTTGAAGCAATAAAAAGACAACTTTTGAGTGCATTTATAATGATGTGAGTGCAAAAATTATTTGCCTTTCATGAAACAAATATCTATTTGAATTAATTTATTTTATCTTAGGGTACTTGGGAGGAGGATGGGTGCTTATGAGAATCGAATACTGCCCATGTGCATGAGAGTATAATGTAAGCATCAACTGCACTCCACTCCAAAACATTTCATCAGGTCTAAAGTTGAAAACAAGTTTTTTATAGAGGGAGTGCTAGATACCCCGAAAGAATACACAGAAATGACTCCGAATTTAAAAATCATTGGTCCAGATTCACTTAAAGTCAATAAGGACCATTGATTTTCAAATTCAGGGTCATTTTTGGGTACTCTTTCGGGGTACATAGAATTTTCCTTTTTTATAGGTCAATTTGAGAAAAGTCTGATCTGTGTTAACTTGATGTCATGAATTATTACATGGATAAGGATCAGGATCTTGATCTTAGGTTATACTTTTATTTCTCACATGACGGATTAGAATATGGATAGAAGGATCCATAACTCTACTTTTCCATGTCACAAAAAGATGAATAAAAATGACCATTTTTTTCCTGGATTGTTAGAATTTATGTTTTTTATTTCCTCACTCCACGAAATTGGATGGATAAAAAAGATCTTCTATCTGAATTTTATGTCTCTTCATAGTAACATTTATACTACTTTAGTGATATTATAACCAATTTTATGAATTTTATGTCCTTTTTTTTTCTTTTGTTTGTGCTGTCATGCGTAGATTCTTTACGTCTGTAAGCAAGAAGACGAAAAACCAAATCATTTTTTACTTACGCTAATCTTTATATATATATATACACCCCAGTTTCCTTACCAATTTTTTTTTTTTATCGGGGAAGAAAGATTTCCACACTATTAAGAAATGATACAAAACAGAAATTCTGTAGAGATAAATGAACGGAGGCCTATTTAACTGAGAAAAAACAAGTGCCGTGGGACGGAAGCAAAGATGGTTGTGTCAGAAAGTCTAGATTATCAATTATAGTACTTGAATTTAAACCACGGAAAAGTATTACGAGGAAAAATATAAATTTCAAATGTGACAATGATATTTTGTGGTAGGGTAGTACCCAAAACGAATTCGATTCGTTCAAACACTTAAAAGCCCATTTGGCCTGACTTTTTGGCATTTTCTTTTTGTAGTTGTTGCTTTCTCTTAAGTTTTAGTGTTTTACTACTATTTTGAGTCAAAATTTTGTATTACTTCGTTTGTCTTGATAAGAAGAATTAAAAAATATAATATAGATAAAAATTGAAAAAAAGTTCATACAAAAGACAAAACAGACAAGAAGAAGAAGAAGAAGACGACGACAATTTTGGGAATTTGATTTTCTAACACCCCCTCCCCGCCCCCCCCGAAATGCCGTAGGGAGTACGCACGAAATTGGTTTGAATACATGGAAGGGTTTTGTTCGATTCATAGTTTTGTTTAGTTTTAGTTTTATTTTCTAATCATTATCCTATCTCTTTCTCCAATCATTATCCTATTTCTCCAATTATTACTTTCTCATCTCTCTCTATCTCTCTCCAATCATTATCCCTCTTTTCAATCATTACCCTATTTCTCTCTCTACCCATTATCAAAACTAAACTAAACTAAACTCCCAACCAAACAAAGCCGAAGTGTTTATTTATTTTTATTTTTGGGGTGGGGGAGAGGGAGCTTGATTGGAGGGGGTAGAGGTAAAGATGACTTGTGTTTGTGTTGAAAAAAGGAGAATGGTGAAGGGGAGGTTAACAGAGACTTGTGGCAAACAATTGGGCTAGCTTAGTTGATCAAGATTCTTGCATCTCATTAAAAGATCAAGAGTTCGAGTTTTCCCACCTGCATATGGATATTCTTTCCTTTGTATTGTTGGGGTTATTTATTCCTTTAATGGAGCTTATAGTTGAGTTGGTTTAGTCGTTGGGCATAGTTACCTCGTAGACTCTCACACAATGCATATAGTATCCCGTGGTTTGTACTTTGTACTTTATACATGATGTAATATCTTTCCTACCAAATGGCAAAAAAAAAAAAAAAAAAACCTTGATATTATCGATCACGGGTCCCACGGTGCTCTATTTCACTGTGTTCTATTAAAGATTTCTATAGAAGATAATTGAATTATTCATTGTTGTAGGCCCCCGTGGCCCATTCCATTAATGCCATTAGACTTTTTAATCAATAAAATTTTACATTTACGCGGTCAAGATTCAAAATAGTATTATGTTATTTTTAGTTTTGGGTCCTATTGGTCCACTTCAATCTTCATTTGTACTATTAAGACGAAGTTTAGCTAAGAGTTAAATAAATATTACTGTTTTTTTAAATTCACGGCTGACCATGTATTGAGTATTATATTTTGAGTTCCATGGGATCCACTTCATGAATGCTATTAAGCTTTTCTTTTACTACTGTTATTTTCTATTTACGCGGTTGGTATTCAAATAACAATTAATCAAATTTAATTTTTTTGAAGTCCGCAAATGATAATGGAAAGTACTTTTCACCTCTATATTTATAGAGAGACCAAGTATAGATACTATTATTTTACTTTTACGTGGTCATCATTCAATTAATAATTAATTAAATTCATTTTTTAAAAATCCACAAATAATGATAGAAACTACTTTCCTACTGTTATCATATGTATACACACACATATACACATATGTAAGGTTGTAGGAGAGTGTAGAACAGAACAGTAAGACTCGGAGGTGTGAGAGAATGTGAGTTAACATTGTTTTTAGACAACCGGTTAGTGAAAATATTATTTCCTTTGTGAATCGGTTATCACAAACTTTAAATTCCATTGAACAGGCATTCCAACCAAAATACTTACATTTGTGTGTTTATGTTGTGTGTGTGACCCACGATCCTAAGAAATTGGAAGCGTAAGGTCACTTACACAACATTATATGGTTGGAGAATTTTATGTTATACTCGTGCTCGAATGGTTGCAGGGTAAACAAAATAACTAGAAAAACACCAGAGAAAAATGGCCAAAGAGGTGAAATAAGCAAAAATCTTGGGTTAGAAAGATCAAAACCAAAAGGTTTGTATCTTTGTTGAAACACTTTTTTATGTAAAACCAACATTCGTAACTAACCTCTTAATACACAGGTTCTAATTATCTGAAGTATCTCCAAGCTTAATTATCTGAAGTACCTCTTGATACCCTTACTTTTTATTCGAATACCGAGATAATCATCTTACTAGTCCTACCGAATCAACTAATAGTGTTCAAAAATTGGAGATTCAGTTACCCACAAGATCACATTAATTTTATTCTGGATGACATTTGCAAAATAGGGCACATCTGCCAACCTTTTATCAGCCACTGATAAGGAAGAAGCTATAGTGTACGTCAGAAAACCGGGCCGTAGAAGTTCGATTATTGGCCAACCGGTCAACGTCATTCTCAAAAAGTCTAATCTTCGGACGGTCTGAATTTAAATGAAAATTTTCCGGAACTTTCCGCTACTGAGATTGTGGGCTCTCTAAATAGCATGTTTACAGTAGCTTCGTGAATAACTCTATCTCCCAACAAAAAAGAATTTGAGTGCAATGCTCATGGAACTGTACGTTTCTAATGATAATACCAAAAAACAACAACTGTACAATTGCAACATACTCCTCCATATTGTTCACAATATTGATCTTTAACGTAGTAAGTCAACAACAGACTCAATCTCGGGCCATGGCGGTGGATTGCTGTGCTAGTCTCTCCCGAGGTTTGGATTGCGCAGTCGGATCTAATAGTGACTCGACTGCAGGGTTGTTTCTCGGTTAAAAAAAAAAAAAAACAGACTCAATCTCTCTCCTAAACTCCAAAACCTAATGTGGGCAAATACAAAAACCTATTTACATGAGGAAGAAAAAAGAAAAGAAACATCAAACAATTTAGAAATGAAAGAATAAAAAAAAGGACGACATTCACAAGGTATACCACTTTCAAAAGCTTTTCCAATGAATGCGTTTTTCGGGCAAGAACTCGGTCATCGCCCCAGAAATAATGCTCGTCGGAGAAGTCCTAGCGGCCGCTTCTCCGACGACCATCCCCTTATCGCTAGCTCTTCTTACATAGTCTTTCTTCCCTCCCCTGACAACCATCCCCTTATCACTAGCTCTTCTTCCATAATCTTTCTTCTTCTTCACCCTTTTCGGGTTCGATTCCCTTCCGGTAATTGCAGGAATCATATACCACCCAATAGAAGTGCACAAAATGGCAAACGAACGCCCAAAAAGAACCACAAACAACAGAATCATGATCATAACCGCAGTCAAGTAATAAGAAGGCTTTCTCCACATTTCCCTCTTCAGAAAATCCCAACAACTCCTCTGTCTCTTCTGATCATTAACATTCTTACTGCCCGGTTGATCGGTTCGTGAATCTTGAACTTGAACTGCTGCTGGATTGTTGGTTTCCACAGGCGTATCATCCTTGTCTTGCTGTTGTCTACGATCTCTCTCTCTCTCTTTCACCTTCACCACAATCGGCTTGCAACGGTTCGACTTGGAGTAATCGAAACGGATGAAGGCGATTTCCTCCGATCCCAACTGGGTGTAAATCTGCTTCTTCTTGTCTTCTAACTCGGCCAAGAGAGCGGAGAACTTCTCCAGCCCGCGATCGGCAAACGGGTTTTTGCTCCCTCTCTTCGGTTTTCTTGGGCTCCCAATATCAAGAAGATCATCTTCTTCTAATTGACGTTGGAAACTCCCACTGCCACAAATGCATGCGTTTACCATCTGAGAAAAATAGACTCTGCTTGCTGTGTTAGATGTTTGGATGATTTGAATTGATGAGGTTGGAAAGGAACCACAAGTATATATGTGAAGGGTCTGTTTGGATGACCAGATCCAAGCCAGAATAGTCAAATCATAGGCTTGGAAAAAAAATACCAAAACCGATATACCATAGAAGCTTCTATGTATGTATTTTGACATCTTGGGGAAGGGGTTAACTTTTCGCCAAACGGAATGTGTTCCCCAGGTCAATTTAAGCCAATGAATTTAATGTTGGATTGGAGTGTGAACATGTTATTTCGAAGAGGGCAGTTGAATTGGTCCCACCCATCTTCATCACTCGTTTTCTTAAAAATTGCTCTTGATTTTTATAAGACATGATCAAATTCAAGTAAGTGGGTGTTTTTTTTTTTTTTTTTTGCAATGCAAGGTGTCCCAGGTCAGCTTACGCACTCCTCAGACTAATCTCTACAGTCACTCCCACAATTGTTTCACATGCTTACGCGTGAGGGTAAGGTGGCCCCAAAAGTTATTGGCAAGGAAAATTGAACATGAAACTTTAGGATAGAGCAAATAACTACTCCATAAGTCTCAGGCCCAATATAACTTGACCAATCCCTTGGGGTAAAATATGTGAGTGTTCTAGCTAGTTACTAACGAGGGATAAACACAACTTTATATAATGTGTTTATTTTTATACACGAAACACATAAAAATATCTAGTAATATCATGGGTGTGCGCATTTTTCTCTTGACAATAAAAGAGTATATTTTGGCTCATCCGTATGATATTTTTGATTTCAGCGCGTCCCTGTTCATTATCGGACTATCGGAGATTGTGGTGTAGGATTAAAATGAAGATGGTCGAGTAGGACGAGTCGAGGACATCACAACACCAAAATTGGGTGTAGGATTTGGATACATATATGCTATATATAGATAGGATTTGGATACATGGTATATAGGGGTTGACAATAGTTACAACTTCTAGATGGCCACATTTGGAAAATGTACAATCTAGTTTGAAAAGAGCGGCAGGGGTTTGTTAGTTTGATGGCAAATTGATGATGAAAGTCATTGAAATTTAGTTTGATGGCCAAATTGGTGATGAAATTCATTGAAATTTAGTTTGATGGCAAATTGGTGATGAAATATATTCATTGAAATTTACTTTGATGGCAAATTGATGATGAAATTAAGATAAGACAATTACTTGAGAAACGACTTCTATTCTCTTGAAGATATTTAGGGCCATAAGGAAAAAACTATGGGTACAAATGAGCTTCTATATAACATGTACATATGAGTTTTATGGGGGCTCATCTCAAATTCCATAAAGATAATTCGAACCCTCCATTATTTTTAAAATATTTTTATGGAATTCTGTAAAAAAATCAGCTTAACTCGATATCGGTAAGAATTTTTTCTGAATTTATAGGGCGAAATTGAGCAGTTCAGAATTTTTTTTACCAATATCAAGTTAAACTAATTTTTTATAGAGCTCCATAAAAAATATTTTAAAAATAATGAACGATTCAAATAATTTTTGTGAAATTTGAAGTGGACCCCACAAAATCCATATATACATGGTATGTACACATAGCATTACTCTTTTCCTAATTCATTTGTTACTAGATGTACTAATCTTCAACATTTTTTTGTTTTTAATTTTAATTTGAACACCCGATGGCTCATATGTCAGCAAACGGACGGAGCTTCCGCGCACAAAGTTCGAAACTCAGCTCATTAAAAAAAGCTTGAGCCAACATTTTAGGCGAAACGAGACTAATCTATCAGCTCGCCTAGCCATGCTTGAGTTTCTCAAAGACTAAAATTAGCTCGAGCTTGATTGTTTGTGCCTTGATTCGAGCTTGAGCCAAACTCGAGTTAAACTCATTTTGAATGATGAGTATAGATCTTATACACTTTGCTGCTCGACTCATTTGCAACTCTTAACACGGCTTCATAAACTTATGGAGTATTGTTTGACTAAAGCTCGATTCGGATCAACTCGACTGATCATGAACAAATTAAAGCTTACCACTTTTAAAGCTCGTTAATTTTTCAAACCAAACCAACTAAACATAATTAGAGTAAAATTTGACTCATTCTCAATCCTGAATATTTTTTATCTTAATTTATAACTTAGCGTAACATAATATGAGTGCGACTGAGTGTCATGGTTTCAAATATCGAAGCACGTTTTTACCCCTTCCGATACCGCAGGGACGACCAAAAGCTACCCTTCATATTCTATTGGGTTATAAAAAAAATACTCGTAGCTAAATTCCAATGAAATTGCCAAGATCCCTAAAAACATTATTTTATCAGTTACGTTGCAATGCAATTTCTATTATTAAAATCTTACCTAATTAAATATTTTCCAATATCCCCTACTAACGTTACTGCATTATAATATGGTACCATGTTAGTCATTGCTTTCGTTTTAATTGCTTAATCATTTTGTTATTTCACTTGAACGAAATTTCAGCACCACTAATGACAGAATTAATGACTGATTAATTGGATATGCAATGACGTCTGATGAGTTGATCAATTTATTTAAATAATGATGTGCAACGTGTGTGTTTTTTTTTTTTTTTGCTTGGTGTGTGGTTCAAGAATCCCATTTATTTTTTAGCACAAAACCATTAAAAATTGACTTGGAGGAAGGGTCAATTGCATTCTTATTGGACGTCATGATTCTAGAATCAAAACGGGGATTGAGAATTCTCTGTCGCACCTCCTTGTATCATTCTCCCTGCATAGTTACATCATCAACACTTTATATTAAGTATGATTCTGTATTCTTAGTTGTTCTTATTAAATAGAAGTAGCGGTGGAAATATTTAACAAATATTCAAAGAGTATGATACAGAGAGGCGGGACCAAAAAAAAATGAGATGGAGGGATTGGCAAGGGGAATGAATTGAGAATGAAAACGAAACAATTGTATAACGAAAATGATTTTTTTTTTCCCCTGAAAAGAACAAGTTAATGGAGACATTTTAAAAAAGAAAAAGAAAAATGGAGACTCTCTCTCTCTCTCTCTCTCTCTCTCTCTCTCTCTCTCTCTCTCTCTCTCTCTCTCTCTCTCTCTCTCTCTCTCTCTCTCTCTCTCTCTCTCTCTCTCTCTCTCAGACACATACACACATTTTCCTTGGAAAATAATTAGTATAATACAACTTGGCATTCGAAATAATTGGTGCGAATCTTGAAATATCATCCTTCATATAAACAAAATCGAAGCTATTTTTGCCCAACCTATTCCTTAAACGTTAATTCAAGCTCAACTCTTTTTGCCAATGGGCTTGCAGCCAATGGCACTTCTTCATCTCTTTCATATGGAAAGTGAGAGTTCGATTCTCGCCAGAAGCGCAGAAAATGTTTGGTGTTGTGGTCGATGTCTTTTGGGCTTGCCTCACCCTTATGCCGCTTAACGGTACCTCTTCCTCATCCTCTTAGGAGTAGGTTAGACATATATCAAGTGAAAAGAAAAAAAGTATGATTAACTTCTTCTTTTTTCCATGCTTTCGGAAGGAATCATTGGTCTTTTGTTGTTGTTCCTCTATCTTGTACAAAAGTGTTAGGATTTAAGACACTCGATCTATAAAAGTGTCCGGAAAAAAAAATTGATAGTCCAGACGAGTGTCCTTACCAGGCCTCTATCTTATATTCTGAGTTTACCAACCTCAAGATGGATTAGAGAGCCCGTTGTGCGCTGGGTACAACAGCTGGTCTGCTTTGAGTGCAAAACAGGGTTCAAACCGAACCTAAAAATTTGATCTAAACCGTTTATATTATACATCTCGACGAGTAGAACATCAATATTAATAATCAGGTCTCTCTAATATTAACTACAATATTAGAGTATGTTTTTCTTATGGTGATTCTCTTCGAACCCAAAAAATTCTCACTAACTCACACACATTTCAAATAGAATCACTCTTTAATTTCTAATAATCTAGCAACAACAAAATATATGAGGAGACCCACATCCGTTCAAAAGTTGTGTCTGAACGCTAACTTTTTTTTTTTTTTCAATAATTGGATGTCCAGGCTTGTTTGCGCGCCCTTCAAGTAATTTGAAACCCTGAAGATCGGACAAACTCTCTAGTGGCCCTAAGGTTTAAAATGTTTGACTTCCGTGGGACTCGATCATGCGATAGAGGACAAACACTTAGTATTTGCTTTCTCAAGAAAAAGGAAATCGACTTCTATTGATTTCAAATTTTCAATGCAACAAAAATAGTAATTGCAGAAAATCTTTTTTACGGAGGGCTCAATAAACTAAAAGTTACGGAACCCAATCGCATGGGTCGAAAGTATTTTTGGACGGTCCAAATTAGAAACAAATTTTGACTGGTAAATTTTACTGGTTAAAATTGAAAATGAATCTCAACCATAAATTGCGCGAATGAACAACTGTGATTACGCTGCTTCGTGAACAACCTTCCGTGAATAAGTTTCTCTCTAGTACGGAGTAATTAATAACAGAAGGAACACGACTTGTAAGGTTGCGGCCACGCTGCCCACGATTATTATTCAATGTAGCCCAACGCGGCTTGTTCAAGCTCATTTATGAGCTTAATGATAAATTCCGAGCTTCCGCTGACTTGAGACCGGAATTTTAGGCTCGTTTCGAGCTTAGTTAGCTGAAGCTCGATTCGAGTAAACTCTCGAACACAAACTAGGTCTATAAAATCCTATTTTAGTTTTGCATGAAGTATTAATGGATGCTTTCTTTCCATTAAATTTTTTAGAGAGCTCAAGCTCAACTCATTCACACTTGGCTCACGTTTCATTAATTAACACTCACAAACTTGAGCTTGAGAGCGTGCGGCTAATAGTGAACAAGTTGAGCTTGAACATTTTGATGTTCGGCTTATTCAGTTATTGCAGCCCTAAGCACAACCCTAGCTTCCAAATGAATGTTACCATCCTAAGGGCAACACAAAGGGTGGATGTAAATTTTTATACCATATATTCAATCATGTATAGCAGTAAATATGTACGTGTAGGGCTATAAATGAGTTAGCAGCTCGGCTCATTCGACAAAAACTCAACTCTTTAAGGGAGGCTCGGCTAATTAAAGAGACTCTCTTAGTAAATGACTAAACTCGGCTCGTTAAGACTTGAGTTCAAATTTTTGGCTCGTTTAGTAAACGAGCCAAACTTAAGCTCGACAAAGCGAGCTCGACTCAACTCGTTTACCACCCTCAGTCAAGGGCGGACGCAAGTAATGACAAGTGGGGTCAAATAACCCCACTGAGTTGGAAATTACCGCAAAGCTATAGAGTTTTGGGCTATATTGGTAAATTTGTCCCAATAGATGTTATTCTTTGCCTAATTATCTCAACAACATTACAATCCTTGCCCTCAAAAAATCCTTACAAGTTACATATCTCTCTCTCTCTCTCTCTCTCTCTCTCTCTCTATATATATATATATATATATATATATATCTCAAAACTTGTGATTTGCTTGGACCAAGCCAGATTCAAGTACATATACCCACCCCCACCCTTCTCTCTCTCTCTCTCTCTCTCTCTCTCTCTCTCTCTCTCTCTCTCTCTCTCTCTCTCTCTCTCTCTCTCTCTCTCATATTTTAGGAACGCAAAGCAAAAACAAGAAGAAACATGATACATGAGCTCCAATTTGGAAGCTCTAAACTTGAATTAATCAAGGGCAAAACCGAAGTCAAAGTAGATTTTGTATCATAGATATTCGATATGTTTTTCTCCAAGTTTCACAAGCTTTTCGAGAGCCCGAGTGAATTTTTTCGAATGACACCCTAAACAAATTTCACAATAAATAATTTAGAATGATAAAATAAACATAGAAATTACTCCATATTGCAAGCATTTTAAAGTATAACTAAACAAAATTAATAGTCTTGCCATTAGAGCTCATGAAACCAATTTCTACATATAAGACCGAAATCTAAAGACACCGACAGTGCACAGCGGCATACGGGTCCAACTTCAGATTCCGCACAAATAATCCGAATTGTTCAATAATTTCAAAAAAAATCTAGTGGGTCCTTGAAAAATCAGACTACTTGGATATATGCAGGTACACAATTCAATCTTCTAATTTTTCATTCATATTCGGCTCGGATTATCCGTATAGAACCCGGAGCGAGACTCGCGTGCCAGTATGTTCATCGTCGGTGTCCATAGCAATTCTGATACTTGTATAAGACTTGACCCCAATGGCATAAAGTTCTAGGTCCGCCCCTGCCGTCAGTACGTGGCAACGAAATTTGATAGAGACTCATAGACATCTCTTATAAATTGATCCATGGAACCGATGGTAGATGACTTTTCAAATTCAGCCTTAATTGTTGGGATTAGTTGAAACAAACTTTATGTGCTAGTTAATGAGAAACGTGGTATGCATTAATGCATGGACCATGGTGGCGCCGGATATGTTAGTACGAAGTTCCGACAATCCCATGCCACATCCACTGATTTTTTTTTTTTACCGAATATCCGAACCAACTTAAAAGTACCTCGGTTAATTTTAAAATCATGAAATTAAACGACCGAGTTAACCGTTCTGTGACCAGGAGCGACGCCAATAGCGTAGGCATGGTGCCAGATGACCCATGGGAGAAATTTTCTCTATTGATTACTCAGGTGTAGATTTTTTATTTGTGAATTGTGAAAATTTCTCTCTTCCTCAGTTCTCTTTTCCCCATTGTCGAACCATCTTCTCTCTTAATTCTGCGATTGAAGTTCGGGCGCCCATTGGAAACTTTCGTTTTCCGACGACGTTCCAAGGATTCGGTTTCAGTGGTTGTGGATAAGATATTGTCCACTACCTTTCTCAACCTCCATCTTCTTAGATCTGTGACCTAACATAGTCTTCCGCGTTTGCTTGGCGACCACCTCCCAACGATGTGTTCCTATTTTGTGAAGTAGAGGTGGCGGTTATGAGTCTATCAAGGTGGTTGCGAAAGAGTGGCAACGGATGTCTCGGCGGTGCTTCTTTTATTTTGTTATTTGTTTTAATAATGTCCTCCTTCGAGGGGTTTGTCCTCCTTCGAAGGTTTTGTCCTCCCTCGGAGGGTTTTGTCCTCCTTTGAGGGGTTTCTTCTCATTCTGTAGGGCGGCGCATTTATGCTCTTATACGCTCTTTTCTGTTGAAATATTCGATCTATGGACTCCCAATCTTATCTCATGAGGATCTTTTGATAAATACTACCTCTCAACTTTTGGAAGAAAAAAAGATGTTCGGCACCTTTAATAAAGGCTCTGACCCATGACACAGTAACACCAAGTAATTCACCCTTAGTTGTTGGCCATTTACAACTCTTCAAACAGACTCTTCTCTGATCTCTCCCTCCCTGTCTCTCTCTTTCGGGCAATATATATAATAGCTAAGATAAATGATCAAAAATACTAAAAGCTAAGATAGTAGAGTATTAATTTTATCTTGAGTTTATGAAACATTTTTTTTTTTATGAAATATTTAGAATTTTTGGCTTCTGTTAATGTTTTCATTTTGATGGAATATTATTTTCTGTCAGTGTTATGCTTCTCAATCAACCACCACTTTTCGAGAATCTGTCGGAGATGTTCTAATAAAATTCTTGCACTGCGTAGGGGGCGGTCGAGCCACTTGGCAAATCACAACAGTAGACATCGGAGATGGAGTTGGGATTTCACATCTTGAGGTGTGAGGCATGTCAGAATCTGTTGGAAACGCGCCAATAAAATTCTTGCGTTGCAAACCGGAGACGTCGGCATTAGAATTTTTACAAAAAATCCTAATGCCGACTTCGGAGACGGAGTTAAGACTTTACATTTCGAGGCGAGACATGTCAAAAACAAATTCCTACCTTCGGCCTTAGTCCAGCTAATTATAGTAGTATTGTATCTGGTTTTGTTCGGTTCAGTTTGGTTTGTCTAGGCCCAATATCCACGTTGGGCCAATCCTCTCCTGAGTGGGCCGACTAAAAGCCTTGTATGGTTACATAGCCAATTCCTCTTTGACAGAAAAGGAAAAAATGCAAAACATAATAATATGGGAGTAATTAATAAAAAAGGGGGCATTCCGAGAATCGAACTCGGGACCTCTCGCACCCAAAGCGAGAATCATACCACTAGACCAAATGCCCTCGTATGACTTGCCTGAAGAAGTTATTTTATTTAACTCTGTTTCAATTTAACAGAGTATACCATGCTCAAAGAATCTCTTGAGTCTGGAGAAAAGGAAAATGAAAGCGAAGTCAAGCAACAAGATTCATATTATATATTTTTAAAGATCAGTATTTTATTTTTGGATTGTCTCTTAATAAATATCAATTTTACAAGGTTAGCGGGTAAAAAATAATACATTTTACATTTTGTTCCTAAAAATATATTTCATTTTAAAAAATTAATGAATAAAAGTATAAAAATGATATCTTCATAAATGGTGAGTAGAAAAAGTAGAGGTAAAAATTGATGTGCATGTTGTAATAATGATGTCTCTTTAATAAATTGGAGTTACGAAACTGAACACTTAAAAATCAATTGAGAGAGTTATTGAAATTGACATGAAGATAAAAAAAATTGACATAATTTCTAGGACGGAGGGAGTGATACCTTATCCCTTATTGGATACTCATTCAATACTTTAATTTGATGTAAAAAAATTAGATAACATCTATACTAAAAATTAAAAAATACACGAATTTTCGTACGAGATATTTAAACAAAAACTCTACCGCCACACTCAAAATCACACCCTCTCTCATGTTTAAAATGGGACGGAGTTAATCACTCATTTGCACAGGGGAACAACTGGCGGGGGCATTCATGCACTGAGGGAGAGCTGTCAGCCACTTCAATTCCTTTCAACGATTGTATTGATTGCCAATCAGACACCCCACAAAGTCATCATCATATGGGCCAAATTACCATTCATTGTATCACCACCAGAGCTTTTTTTTCTTTTTCTTTTTGGTCATCATTTGTAAGAAACATCTATACTACTCTAACCTCAACTCAGCTGATCATTAAAAAAATTACTCCCCATATTGAAAAAAGTATATCGTTCACACCGGATTCTAACCCATTTGTGTGTTTTGTTAACCTAAATGCGTGCCTATCAAGTATCAAACCGTTTGCTATTATAAATAATTACAGTAGGTTTTAAAGTCTCACGTGCATTTTCATTCTTACAGATGAAGATGAAATGATTAGATTGTTTAGACACTGAAAGCCATCCGGTATGGGTATTGGTTTCTTCGGAGGACGGCAAGAGAGTAATTTCATATACCAATTCACATAAGCAATTGCTGACTAAGGAGATATATAATAGATCATTTAAACACATACACAATATCCAAACTCCCGATTTGGGAGTCAGTCCCGCTGACGCAGGCCCAATAAATCTCACCATTAAAGAGTGGCACCACAACAGAGGGTCCAAGGGACTTGCACCAAAGGTCAAACACCCAAACCACAACGGGTGGGCGAGACTTGGTTGCTTTGAAGGAAGGTAATAGATTAATTCCATATACCAACTCACCTAAGCAATTGTTGACTAGGTAGAGACATAATAGACCCTTTAGACACACACAATATCCAAACTCCCGATGTGGGAGCTAGGTATTGGTTTTGGTTGTTGAAATTAAGACCATCCATTTTTTTTATAGGAGAGAGAAAAAGACCATCCCACCCTTTTTTATATAGCTGGCTATTCCTTTATTTCCTGTTTAATTTCCTACCAAACTCTCAGAAATAAGCAATAAGCCAATACTAGAATTGTTTGGACACTTTTGGTAGCTTAATTACTTACTTTATATGGAAAATCAACAATCTAAAATAGGAAATAAGAAAATAACTATTTATAGAACCAAATAAATTTGCTTATCTTTGTGGGATGTATGTCATAATGTAAGCAACGCAAACCAAACAAGATCTGAAATTTACAGTTAACAATGTTAACCCCACATTGTTTAATGAAGTGAATAATTTCGATAATTGAAGGCACCATAGCATTAGACTTCCTTAAAATAATAAAATTGCCTATTTTATTATTGCCAGCAATGAGTTGCATTCACATAAGCACAGAAAAGGGGTTAAGTGGGGTCACTTGATTCCATTGACTTCTGAATTTCTTCAATTGTTCAACGAAATTTTGCTCCATTATGAGAATTTGACCCCACGTATGTGATGAAATTGCCCTAAGAACGATCACTACAATTACAGTATTGTCTCCTTAAATACTTATCAAATTTGCAATTACCCAATTAGAAAAAAGACCAGATTAGTTAGGTATTAAGTATTAACCCCACCCCTCAAAAATCTTGGCTCCGCCCTTCATATGAGTGTGTGTAATAGTACATCCCACTCAGCCATCTCTTCAAAAGACAAATTTTCTTTTGGGGGGTGGGGGAAGCTGCTAAATATACCAGAAGACTTTTCTATCCCTTTAGAACCTTTTTTCCGCAAATAAAGCTCCGGGTACATATGAAATGTACATATTATGTATATATGAGTTTGTGGGGGTCCATCTCGGGTCTCATTAAGATGATTCGAACCGTCCATTATTTTCAAAACATTTTTTTTATAGAGCTCTGTAAAAAGCCAACTCAACCCGATACCAGTAAGGATTTTGCCTGAATTTGTAGAAGCGAAACTACTTAACTCCTTAGTTTCACCCTTACAAATTTAGAAAAAATACTTACCGATATCAAGTTGAGCTGATTTTTTACACGACTCCATAAAAAAATATTTTAAGAATAATAGATGGTTCGAATCATTTTTGTGGGATCTGAGATGAACCTCATAAAATCCATATGTACATTTCATTTGTACACATAGCAGCACTCATGTTTGGCATTATAGGGTCACGGACAGTGATACCAAAAAATTGAAGAATTTGAAATCTCTCTCTCTCTCTCTCTCTCTCCTTGTTAGAGAGAGATTCCAATGGTGTTTTACAGATGATGCCAGACATTCAACATGGGAAAGTTATACCACCAACAAACTGGGCTCCTCCGTCATGTGACCTTGGTGGTTTTGTAAGGAACAATTATTGCTTCCTATTTTCTACTTTTTACAATGCCTAAAATCTCACGACAACTTTGTTGCTAGAGATATTCCATGCTAAAATGCTCGACATCGCAAGGGGGCTTCAATGCCCACGGAAAAGACCTCAAATTTTAGTTCATAAAACGACACTGATCTGTTGTCGTAAGTTGCTAACTACTACGTGCAAACGCTATCACTGTATAGCAAAGAAAAAAAAGAGGGAAAGATGGTTCATCTTTAGCCGGCATAGTGAAGGAAGAAATATTCAGTGCTTTAAGAGTATCTCCACTTCTTACTCAAATTTCATAAATCAGCTTCAAAAGCTAAATAGGCTAATTTCAATATCGTATTCCATTTTTCAAAAGACAACTATGATTAAACTACGCGATTACAATTGTCGAAGTAATTTGTTTTTTCCCCTAAAGGACTATCTACGCGATAGAGCTTACAAAGCGAACGACTCATATGGACTAACAACCTAAATAAACACCTATTCAAAAAAAAAAAAAAAAAACTGAACAGCTCCCAAAAAGGACTACCATTTGCTTATGTATGCTTTAATCAGAGTTAAGAGAAGTAGAGAGAAGAAAAGGTGGCAAAATATCTGGCAAAGGTAGTTAGAGGGATTTACATATTCGGACAAAATGATTTGTCAAAAACGACCAACTCTGGCACTCTGCTTTTGGTATCCCCTGTAACCCACCTCTCTCTCTCTACCCACCTTATCTCTCCCCCTTCAACATTCCTCACCCTTCAAGATTTCTCAGTCACTGGATCCCTTCTTTTAGAGAGAGAGAGAGAGAGAGAGAGATAAGAGGCAGAACCTTCTTCTTGTTGTTGTGTGTGAGAATTGGAAGCGATGGCCTTTGCAGGAACAACCCAGAAGTGCATGGCATGTGAAAAGACAGTCTATCTGGTGGACAAGCTGACTGCAGATAACCGTGTCTTCCACAAGGCTTGTTTCAGATGCCATCACTGCAAAGGAACACTCAAGGTAATAATACCATTACATACAACTATATACAAGTGCGTGCGCGTGTGCAAGTCTCATCTTAATGGCAATTTTGAAAACTAAACCAGATTCAGATCTGAATATGAGGCAATCAGCCTGTGGCTGTGGCTAATTGGCTATGTTTTGGATAATGAATTACTACTGTTTTTGCCAATGGAAAGGAAAATGATGGAATAATCAAAGAAGAAGTAATTGAGTTATCTATTCTTCTTATATTATCCTTCATTTTTTCTCCCCCTTCTGTATAAATCTTTCAACAAAGTCATGATCCGAGACTAACTCGGATCACAAACTTGCGGATGGACTTGAGAAGAGAAAAGAAAAGAAAAGGTAAAAGACAAGCCAAGAAGATAACCAAGCTCAATTTATTTCTTTTTACTTTCGGTCGTTTTCCTTTTCCTTGATCTACAAATTCATGATCCAACCGCAGCCTTAAATGTCAATTTGGCCAAATTGCCAAAATTCATTCCAGGGAAAGGGGGAAAAAAGAGGGTGGACACTTTCACACCTTTTCACATGAAAGTCTGAAAGGGATGCTTTGTATTTTACAGCTTGGAAACTACAACTCCTTTGAGGGGGTTCTGTACTGCAGGCCACACTTTGATCAACTCTTCAAAATGACTGGTAGCCTTGACAAAAGCTTTGAAGGTAAATCTCAGGCTTCTTTTGTTGAAAAAGGAAGAAAAACGGTGTAGCCTTTTCCATAAGCTTTTGTTCGACCGGAATTGAACTACATCTGGATTAAGAGAAAGTCTCCAATACACACCCCTTAAAAGGGTGTACCATATGCACCTATATTATGGCTCATTCATAACATTTTAGCGTGTTTCGTAACTTTTGTTCTAAAATTCATAACGTTTCAGCAGCGTGATTCGTAACATTTTCATTATGATTCATAACATTTTGGTGTATCTCATAACTTTTATACGATTCGCAATTTTTTAACAAATCAATTCGTAACATTATCTCTATAATTCATTACGTTTTGGGGAGTGCATATGATACACATCTAAATAAAAGGTGTGTATTGTAATATTTCCCCTGGATTAAACATGCGGTGGATTTAATAACCCTACGAAGTGTAGAATTATTTCTCATCAATACTAGTCTGATAGGATTACACATCGTATGGGATATTATATCCCTCTACTATTGATCTCGTCAAACAAAGGGGTCTAAATGCTTATCGATCGACAGATCAAGCTAATTTCTTTCTTTTCCCAAATCCAGGGACACCAAAAATTGTGAAACCAGAGAAACTTATTGATAATCAGGTATTGTTCCTGTAATCTGGGAGCTCACCAATATGCTACTATATATGGGAAAGTTACAGTTACCCCCTTTGAATTAATGACAATATCCCTTTACAACCTTCAACTAAAGAGGTGTACACTTTCCTATGACTTGCTGCTAATTTTGATTGACAGAAACCTCTGGCGAGTAAAGCATCAAACATGTTCGGGGGAACCAGAGATAAATGCCTGGGCTGTAAGAATACTGTCTATCCAACTGAAAAGGTACACAATGCCATTCATGAATTGTTTTCCAGCAATGCATGTTACATAAACTCTTCTAAACGTATAGAGTCCTTTTGTCGGGGTAAGGTATGAGATATGTCTCTGAAATGTTAACCGGACATTCACTGAGAAACAATACGGAGTAGATTTTCGGGTTCACCGCAAAACTAAACATACAACTACCCCTCAAAAAAAAAAAAAACATATGCTCCACTGCACCTTGTAAGCACCATTTTCCCTACCAAAAGAAGTAAATATATAGCCCATGAATCAAGTACAGATATGGACACCACACTACACGGGCAAGGTATTTTTCCACAACTTCGGATACGTATGCGTTGGGATCATGTGAGATACAAAAATAAGTATTCTAGATGTGACACCCTCCCATACACGGAGTGGTTGAAATAGTTTCAGATAAATACCAAGGTCAATAACTATAAGTGGTATAGAGATTGACATCAAAAGGAAAAAAGACAAATTACATGGCTTACATGAGGTGGCCATATACTGCTAAGAAAGGATAAGGGTGCAAGGGATAGACAACAAAATTAGTATTGTTTAAAGAGTGCATGTGTCATGCAATAAGCCACTATGGTGAAGAGTCATCATGTGCTATAAATGGAGAGAGACAAGAACTTAAAAGGGGGAGGAAAAAGGACGTAAAAGAAAACTAAGAGGTATGGAGCTATTCGTAGAGTTGGGGGATAAGGGGAAAATTCTCACAGAATAGTTAATGGTGTATCCATTATGGGGTGCTTTGGTTGGGACAGGGTGTTACAATAGATGTTTATTCATAAACCCCATGGGGTTGGCCTGATGGTCAATCCTCCCTCCTAAGGTATCAGGTTTGAAACCTCCCATATGCCATAAACTCTTATGGGGCCAGTCCGGCATTAATCGGACTCCTTGTTGGTGGACCAAGGATTAGTTGAGGTGCACATAAGCTTTGTTTCTACCAAATCAATGTTACAAACCGAAAACATGACTTTGTGAACATATGAAAATCAGCCGTCACTTGTACGTATTCAAGAACTAATCATATAGGGAAACTTCAACTCTGGTTTAATTTAAAAAAAATAAAAAATTTGCATTTTGATCTCCTGATATGCCCTAACGTGTTTCCAAATGTGTCTTGGCGTGTCCCAAACATGTGTCCTAGCATGTCCATTAGAAACAAGACATAAGACATGTCTGGAGCATGTAATGCGGTGTTGTGTTTTGTGTCAGTGCTTCCAAGTATATAACATCGGAATTAGATAAACTCGACATTGAGATGCATACCAGGAGGCGACTCTCGTACCTAACTCCATGCTCCCTCTAGTATGCACAGAATTCAAAACCTCCGCATGGTCCTTTTCCTATTTGTATATTTCTTCTTTTTCTAAGATAATGAAATATTGGATAAGTAGGGCATATATAGTTCAAAGCCTGAATACAGAGACTAATTCTGGTATCAAAAACATGTCCGTCTATACATTGACTAGTAATATGCATTTCATGGCAAGGTTACGGTGAATGGAACGGCGTACCACAAAAGTTGTTTCAAATGCAGCCATGGAGGCTGCACAATAAGCCCTTCCAACTACATTGCACATGAGGGCCGGCTTTACTGCAAACACCACCACACCCAACTGATAAGGGAGAAAGGCAACTTAAGCCAGCTCGAGGGTGACCATGAGAAGGATTCTGCAAATGAAAAAGTCAAGGTCAGAGAAGTTGCTGCCGAGTCATGATCTGCTTGAGGAATATTCACCCTCAATCTTGTGGTTTTTTCTGCGGTCCATATTGATGCAGTAATGATCTTCTACTTTCCATGCAGTGGAGAAATGTTTTACACTACCAAAGTGGATGGAAGTCTCGAATGTTTCCACTTACCAGTTTGTGTGTTCTGTCTTTTCGTTTGTTGTTTCTTGTGCTTTCATGAGGACTTGGCTATTCTTAATATCATAAGACAAGTAATATGCCAGTGTTATTGGAAAACACTTATTCCCTTCCATCAGTTTTGAATAAATGCCATTGGTGCCCGTTGCTTTTGCTTGTATACCATTCATATACAGACATATACATATACGTACATGTATATGTATTGTACTGTTGAGAATTATATGTTTAGAAGCATAGCTAAAATTGGTTTGGATTACTTCATGACAGTACTTTTTTGATCAGCATTCATGACAGTAAACTTGACAAGAGATGGCTTCATATTTCCTTTTGAACTCCCTACAGCCATTCGGTTTATATCCTGGACAGAAATTGTCCAAAGAATAACAGCAAATGATGTCTTAGCAAAAAAAAACAGCAAACTATGAAAAGTATCAAAAGAACTACATGAAAAGAGGAGGAAAGTTAGAAGTTGAGGGAAAAGAATGGATCTACTAAGGTTCTGAATACCGTACAAGAAGCAGTACCGTTTTTCTTATTTTTACGGTACGTAACGTTACCGGTTTAATTTTAGGTACTGTTTCGCATTTTGCGTTGTAAATATTATACATTAATTTGTTGTTAACTCCTATGTATGCTTAAAAAGCTCAAAACATTCAACCAACATGAAGATACATATGAAAAAATAGTAGTAGTAGTGATTGTGAAAGATTATATAGAGGAAATTATGATTTTTTTAGTACAAAAGAACTAATTATCAGATTATCACCTAAAAAACAGAAAAATAAAATAAAATAAAATCAAACATATAGTATGACCGGTACCGACCAGTACCTGCAAGTATTTCTCGGTATGGCCAGTATTTGAACCAGAACGAAACTAGAGGGGTGAGGTACAGGTTTTATGAAAAACAGATACTGTACCGGACCGGGTACCATACCGGACGGTCCAGTATGGTATTCACAGCGTTGGTATCCACAATCATTGCACACAAAATAAGAGAGGAGACAGGGAATAAAAAATTGTTGCAGAGGTTAGTGAGACAACCAAAACTAAGAACGCATAATCAACTTTCAACCCACTCCATTGCAGATATGTTGCACGAGCATGCACGCAAGATCATGTTCTCAGTTCCCATGAAAGCAGCCAGACATTAGCCCACGGTCAAAGTGTTACGGAGCATTACTTTTTAGAGTGGTATTATAGTAACATTAGATGCTGAACTGCAAAAGAAATCGTCTGCAAGGACTACAATAGACAACAGAAAAATTAAAATGAGCTGTGCTGAAAAGCTCTGCCAAAGCGAAAGCTTAGAGAATGCTACGTAACACTAGCCATAGAGCCCAATACAGATTTCAGCCATGAAACATAAAAATAAAACACTGACTAGTGACTAGCTTAAAGGAACTTTAAACACCTGATCAATAACAGGAAAGCTACCTCCAGAAGAGTTGTACTGGGTTTTAAATGGCCATCAACTTCTCATCGGAAGTGTTGAATTGCAGGATGAGGAAACCCCTCCAGTTACAAACTGGTGGGCCTGTAGTAACTTTAAAACAGCCTGCAAGTACACAATAATAAAAAAGGTCATATTAAAAGAGGCAATTTTTATGAGAACAGAAAAACAATCTCGAACAAGAGCAGTAACAAAACGACAGTCTAAAATCCCAAGTAAGAGCAGTTACAGAACAACGGTATAAAATCCCCAGTAAGAGCAGTTACATAACTGTCGACGATGTACTCTTTTCTCACAACTCTTTTGTACAACTCCTACTTCATAGTCTACTCCCATCAAAGCCATGTACTTTTTGCCACTACTTACCCGTGTACTTTTTCAAGTACAAGGAAGCCAAGAAAAGCATAACATAAGACTGGGCTTAGTTACCATCAATCATGCCCACAACATAAGATAAAGCAATAGCGTCATGCTGACAAAAATATGGGCTTTAGAAATTAGTTCTACGACCCGAGCACAAAAGAAGGAATAAAAATGAAGTCCACTCAAGGAATAATTATTTCATTACTTGTGTAAATATGTTACAAAGTTCCACACCACATAAATAACATCTAGCTACAAGGAATTTTGTACACAGAGATGATCCCAAGGATATCAGTCATTACAACGTTCCATAGTATCAAGAATACAACCATTTTGAGAAATATGCTTCAGGTCTATAATGTAATTGTTCCGGAGAAACCCAAACCCAAATGACCCATTCCCATACAGCCATATTCTTCCCTGCACCTGCCGAGGATTCACAGAAGCTCCAGCCAGGTTTGGAATTACTAGATCATAACTTGAATTGATATCAAGAATACGAGAGACCACTTGATTTTCCATCCACGGCAGTTGCCCATGAATGGAATCTGTTGCTTCAGGTGGTCGGAGATGTATGCGACTATCATATATATATTCTTCTTCAGCAGAAAATGGAGATTCAATGAATGTAGTGTTTGATGTCCAAAAGACTGGGGAATATTCGGCGAACAGATGAGACGAGTCTCCAACCTTTCGGCATGCAATGCCCCCAATGTCATCATATGAAACAAGATAAAAATCCAGGTTCATATCATCACAAATACCCTGCAGCAAGAAACAGGTGAAAGCATCATATGAGCTTTAGTGAAAGATCCCTTCACGCCACCATGTTTCACTATCAGCAGCTATAGAAACATTGCAAAACAATCACCAGTGTCGGTGAGAGATTATGCATTTTTAGTTGCATGTGTTTCTCAGCAGGCAATGTTATTTGATTACTCATCTAGCCTGTGGGGAAGATCACATTAGCTGGAAACGGTAGCAATAAATTCTTCATCCGAACTAACTTAAGGTCACAAAACTATTTCTCATAGAACATAAAATTCAGCAACATAAAAAACCAGCACATGAAAAAAAGAAAAGAAAAAGAACAGCAATTTTATCCAAGGGTGAGGTACGATTGAGCAACTGCGGAGAATTCCAATTTGACTTCCTCAACTATGAAGTTTCAGCTCAATGAATGAAAATAATTTTCTCAGCGATTAATATATATATTAAAGTTACATCGAATTTGTATAGCAAGCAATGCAGAATCAAGTCACATATAATAAAGTTCCTTTACATGGAATTAATGCCGAAAAAATCATACTTGCATCAAGTTACATAAAACCTAGTTTCCTTTAATGGAAAAATGCAGAAGAATATCACAGGAAAATCCTACAACACAGGCTATGGACCCCAGTTTCAAACTTATAATTCTTATATATTGGCTGACTTGGAGGAAATTCTCATCTAATCATAAAAAACACAAAGGTGGGAGGATTTTATAAAAGTCTAGCATAATCTCAAGTCTCACCAAAGTGCCAACTTGGCACGATTATCTACAACTGTTGACAACACACCCTCTTATCCCAACGTAGCAATTGTACTCTGGGCAAACTAACTGTCATCACCTTCATACATGTAAAGCATTTAAAACAAGAGTGCAAATTTAAAGGTGCACCAGCCTAAGATACACGACTGAACTCAAGCATCAAAACTATGTAGAAAATACTGAATCAGAGTGCTATAAAGACTAAGAAGCCAATTGACAACCTAGTACCTAGAATCCACTAATTTTCGGTAAAAGCAATAGTCTTTGTTACGAACTTGCAGTACATGTCACAACTTCTATTTATAAGTGCAATTTGCATAATAGATTATATGAGCTTCTAGCAGTAAGTGCAACAACACCAAAAAAGAACAAAAACGCCACCTTCCATAATCCTTGCAAAGGCCTCAACCGCGTAGGCGAGCAATTAACAATCTTCACGAAATGCTCCGGCTCCCACTTCCTCCTCCTCCCCTGCCTCTCCTTCTCCCTCCTCCTCTGCCTCCTTGACGCCCTCTCCCCTCCCGGACTCGTCCTATTCGCAAAGTGCTGATAAATCTCCGACACCAACCGATCCGGTAAGCTCCCGGGCGACCCACTCACATCCTCCACAACAACCCCACACTCCTCCCCTCTCAAATTCCCCGAACTCGAAACCCTCCTAATCCTCCCCCCCTCCGGCGAATTCGAATACGAAAAGTTCGCATTCTCCTCCACAACCACATGACCACTCCCCATAAAACTAACACTAACCGGCACCAACTCATCATTATCTAGCAATCTTTCCAAATCATCACACAATTCCAACTTACACTCCGGATCAACGAAACTCACCGGCTCACCATTAGCCCCAATACCTAACCAAATAAACGGAGATTTAATTACGTGATACAAACCAGGTGTTTTACACGGCGAAACCCTAGAACCGGCGACGAACGAGGGCCCCCACTCGAAGAACACGAGGGGGGGCGGCGGGGGGGAGTGGACTGGGGTTTTGGCGCCGGCGGTGCCACTGCGGCGCCAGAAGCCGATGAGCTGGTCGTAGGAGTCCAGGGTGTGATAGAGGTGCTTGAAGGGGATTTTGTTGCGGTGGGACCATTTGTGGATGAGGGTTTTGGAGGACCAGCGGCGGTGGCAGAGGGAGAACCAGAGCTTGGGAGAGAGGTGGCGGCAGAGGGAGAGGGAGGGCTTGGAGGTGGCGGCGAAGGCGGATATCTCGGAGGGGGTGAGGAAGGAGAGGATGCAGAGCTGGACGTCTTCTGGGAAGTCGAAGAAGGGGTTTGAAGAATTGGGATTCGCCATGTTTGGAACTCGGATTGGATTCTCTCTGTTTCTTGATCTTGATTGGATCTTGGTTTGGGGTTTGGAAATGTGTGTGTGTGTGTGTGTGAGAGAGAGAGAGAGAGAGAGGTGATGGTGATGATTGTTGGGGAAGATTCTCAGGAGGGGTGGAATTATGCTTTGAAATTTTGTGAGGAGTTTTGGGTTAGGTTGCTTGGAGCGCAGCGGAAGCTTTGAGAAATGGATCTCTGCTGCCTTGAGCGTGTGTAATGGTGATTTCCTACGGACGAAGAGCACGTGTTCATGTGTTCAACAATATTTTCTGCCGTTTAAAAAAAAAAATTTGGATTCAACAATAGCAACATTTTTATGGATCCCTCTCCGATCACACTTTTCTCACATGTGATATTATTGTTTGGCTTGATGACGTTTAATAACTGAGATCGACTTGTCGGTCAAGATCGATTTGTCTCATAAACATGTTAAAATTTGAAAATTATGAGACCCGGTTATTTTAGAGAGAAAAAAAATTGAAGTATTAACAAAGACATTAAATTCTTTACACCGCTAGTGTAAATATTTGTTTTTTTCAAATCAATTACATTATGACACGTCACCGTATTTTATTAATTGAGACCATTGTTTTGCAACGTGGCGCAATGTAATTGATTTGGAGGAACAAATATTTACACCGGCGGTGTAAAGAATTTATTTTCATTAAGAAAATAAAAAATTAGGAGAGTAAAATGAGACGAACCAATAATTCAAAAAAATTTAAAAATTAACAGATACAATTAAATTTTAAATAAAGATTTAAAAAAAAAAACAGGCTTTTTGGGAAACTCGGCATGAAGTTTTGCTCGTATTTTGGGTTCTTTTGTTTACTTGTTGTGCCCCCTTTTATTTGTAAGCATTAAATAAGGCAATGATTTTGACATTTCACTTTTTAACAATTATATTTTTATATTTGCCTTTTAGCGTTCTTAAATTAGACAATAATTTTGACATTTCACTTTTTAATGATCACACTCAAATATTTATCTCTTAGCGTTCGTGTCAAGTGTATTTTGACCACTAGAAGCCTATTAAAATTCAGACACATATATGCCCACCTGCTATTTCTAGTTGAAAGAAATTCAAGACGGCATTACTTTCCCTCGAAAATAACTTAAATCCCCTGTTAATAACATTTGAAACCTCTAACCTTTTCCCAAAATTTAATTTCTCCCCTCTACTTTTGAATGTGACATTCGATCTCTAAAATATTGAAGTTACATCACCACCATTATTGACACGCCCTGTTCATATGTCCCCTTGTTAGCACCCCCTACACCTTGTTAAAAGTACCACTTTATAGAAGTACTCCTATAAAGTTAATTAAGCCAAGTGTGTTATCTATATCATGCATGCCAATTTTTAATGAGTGCTGCTATTGGTACATATAATATGTACATACAATGTACATATAAATTTTGTGGGGCCCATTTCGGGTCCCACAAAGATGATCCGAACTGCTCATTATTTTTAAAACATCTTTTTATGGAGCTCTATAAAAAATTAGCTCAACTCGATATCGGTAAGAATTTTTTTTGAATTTGTAGGGGCAAAACTAAGAAATTAAGTAGTTTCGCCTCCACAAATTAAGAAAAAATCCTTACCGATATCGGGTTGTGCTGATTTTTTACAAAGCCCTATAAAAAAATGTTTGAAAAATAGTAGGTGGTTTGAATCATATTTGTGGGACCCGAGGTGGGCCCCACAAAACTGATATGTACATAATATGTACATTTCATATGTATCCCTAGCATTTTTTATTTTTAATAGACACGACGATGCGAGATGAATGAAAAGATGACATTATAACACCAGATAACATGATTAATTATGATTACAAGTGTTTTAAAAGTCAAAAGGGACAATATGACTTTTTGTAAAAATACAATATGTTTACACGTAACTATCCCTCTGTAAAGATGACTCTCGAATTAAGTATGCAAACGAGAGGGGAATGTCCGGTGCCTTGAAGAGGACTAGACTACTAGTACCTTAGTTATCACCAAGGAAAGAAAGAAGGCAAAAAACTTAAGCTACGTACGAGCTCTTCGCATTTTATGAACATGCATCAAGCTCACTTTGCAATCCCCATGAGTTCTAGATGTTGACAATAATAAGTAAAACACACACGCGTACAATTCCATTTTGAATAGGATTACATTTAATCCACCTGACAAAGAAGAATTTGCCAAAAGATAGGGAACGGGCTTGGAAAAAAAAAAACCTCAATCCATCAAAAAATTAAGGAAGAACAATTAAAGAAAAAATGAGAGAAAAGTACATATACACATCATATTCTGCAAACACAAAAAGCCTTCCATATTTGTCTATATATGTATGATCATCAAAGCATGAATGAAACTGAGAGAGAATCAAAAGAAAGGAAAAGGGCCATATGGAGGGAAACACGTGTCCAGGAGGCAACAGCAACAAAGAGTGGCCAAGCTGCACATCCAAAAATATCATGAAATGGTATGAGCACGATTTCAATATGGAATTGAGAGAGAGAGAGTGTGTGTACCAAATATCCAAGCAACTAGGAGGAGGGGGAACGGGTTCTGCAACGTAAGCAACAACCAGTACCGTTACTACTGGCGGTGGCGGCTGATCATGAGACTGAAACGGGAACCCTGCAGGTGGAGGATATCCATCCTTCCCTACAACTGAATACCGTACGTACGTATATCAACATATGTACAAACCGGATAATAAGTATGTGAAACGTCTCTAGCAATGTTTAAAATAGCGGTAAACCCTGAAGGATATATATGATCGACAAGTACTAAATCCATAATTTTTATGATTGTTCGAGATGAATCATAATTATCTATATATTGAAACGTAGCATAACGAAAAAAGAAACCAAGTTGATTAGGAATTAATAGAAAGACAAAGACATACCCATTGGAGAAGAGGATTTTTTAGGAGAGGAGGTGATCACGGGTACCTCTACCACCTCGGGGCTATGGCGGCTCATCTTGTCACCTTTCAAAGCCAAAGGAGTACAGAGAAAAAGAACCACTCCTACGTACTACGTACGAAGGAGAGCATTTGGTGATATATATGGCTCCTGGATCCTTATAGAAGGTCAGAGAAGGTAAGGGATAAAGGTGAAAATATTTCAAAGTCAAACGTCCAATTTTGTCTCTTTAATTTCGAGAGAAATAGGGGGAGAGCTAAAAGGACAAGAGATAAGCTACGTAGATGTTTGTAGATATTCGCTAGAATTTGAAAATAAAAATAAAAAATCTACTTAAATTAACGAGAGAAATTAACCTTGGGCCCAATTTAAATGGAAGTTCAAAACAAAAAGCACAAGAAAATGGTAGGTAAACTTGATTTAAGAGCAAGTGGAGTGGAGTGTTGGTGCCTCCCTTATATTCTAATGCACATAAACAGTGTTTGATTCTCGTATGCACATATTCTTCTCTTCAAATTCCATAGGATAGAGTATTAGGTTTAATTAATAACAAAAAAAACTTAATTTAAGGGAGCTTAATTATTGCTTTGCTGCAAAAAAAAAAAAAAAAAACAGTGCCCTTGTTTGGTTTTGAGTTTTGGAATGAGTGGTAATGAGCTTATGAGCAGAGAGAGATAGAGAAAGTTATTGAGAAACGTGCAAAGAGAATATTTTTTTCGAAAAAGTCTATAATACACACTCTTTAAAAGGATGTACTATATGCACTTATTTTATGGTTCATTTATAACATTTTAGTGTCTTTCGTAACTTTTATTCTAAAATTCATAACGTTTGATCAGCAGTACGATTCGTAACATTTTCATTATGATTCATAACATTTTTGTGTATCTCGTAACCTTTATACAATTTGTAACTTTTTAGCAATATAATTTGTAACATTTTCTCTATAATTCATAATATTTTGAGGGGTGCATATGATACATACCTAAATAAGATGTGTGTATTGTAGTCTTTCCACTTTTTTACTCAATTATACAAAGGCCCATTTCAAAAAGTTCGCATCAGGCCTCCGAAAACTCAGAGCCAGCCCTACACGATTAGGACCTCACATAAATGTACAGTACTAAAATAATCAGAGCATTACGTGAACTGATGAATAATTACCCCTCTAGCTTTAGCCGGAACATGGGGCACAAGCATGGTGACAAATAGTAAACGTTTGCATGCGACTTTCATTACTTGTACTCTTGTACTATTTACACGTGCATGTTCTACTTCACCGCTTTTCCTTAAAATTCCTTTACCCCTTCTCTAACCTTCTAAACGACGGATCTTTTATAAGATTCGCTTTTGGAGAGTGAAAATTGAGCAACGAGGTCACCTCTTCTTCACGGCAAGGAAACGGTCGCGCTCTCTCTCTCTCTTTCCAAACTCGCAACCAATGTTGTCACCCTCTAATTTGAGCCTTTAGTAGATCTTTGTTTGGACCACTATAATGATCGTAAGCGTTTATTTTAAAGAACTCGTTAAGTAAACTATCCATGATAAAAGTTAGTTGAGTCAAACCTTGATGGCTATATGAACGAAACAGTTTTGCACAAGAAAAAAATGGGGAATGTAAGTTGCAAATAATATCATGTGTGTTTTACAAATTGTGCGGTTTCGATTTTTACAAAATAAATAATTTTGATTATTATTGTGGGCCACATAAGGGTCCTGAAAGGCCTAAACTGGACCGGACTGAACGATAACACCACCGGATGAGAGCTTAATTGGTCCCCCTTCCTCTCTCTATGTAGAATTCTAGAGTTAATTATTGCAATGTTATTCATTAAGTGAAAGGTAAGATCATATCCCCATTCAAAGATTATAAAAAAAGTTCTGTTTGAAAAAAAAAAGTGAAAGGTAAGATATTTGGCAGATTTTTTTTTGTGGCCGGGAAGATATTTTGTAAATTTATGGATAATTAAATATTCAGATCCCACATGAAAAGTGGATTAGTTAGGTTTCTGATATTTGGGTTTTTTTTTTTTTGGATCATATTTAATTAGGTATGGGGAAAGATGGATCTACACCACAGCCACAGGGGTACCCACAACAGTATAACCCTTATGTACCGCCGCCGCCACCACCAGGTGTTACTTATGCAAAACCCAGCCCACCTCCTCCTAGTTGCTTGGATGCTTGGTCCGCCTTCTCTCTCTCTCTCTCATGCATATAAACTCCTTGAAAATTTTGATGAAGTCTGCTAATTAACACAACAATACGTACAACAAGTCTTATGTTGCAGTGATATGCATAGCATATAGCATTGCACAAATGCACATGGTTTTTTTTTTTTTTGCTCGGCCACAAATGCACATGGTTGACAATTGGGTATTTTAGCAGCAGTCACAAAAAATCCGTGGTTGATTAGGTCGATAGGGTGAGTTCTACTACACATTTTGACATCGTTTATTTTGTAGGTCGTGGCACGTGCATTATCCTTACCAAAAATTGGGTTGATTGGACATTTTTAGCAATCTTAAATTTTTTGGGACACATACAAAGTTAAAAAATGGACAGAATATGGATATGTTCGAAAATTAATACTAGCATAAGTTGTGACGCACGAAATTCGTAACGGACAAATGTTATGCGTTGAGTATGATCTAGTGAATATGAATGCATGTTTTTGTTGGTCAATATTTAAGCCTTTCCTATATTGCAATTAAGCTGGTAATTTGGTCGATATTGTTAACAATTTCTTTCTTTGATACTATTAAGGCTATGTTTGGTAATACTGTCACTTTTTTGTTTTTTGTTTTCTATTTGTTGAAATAAGTTTCTACTTTTTCTAAATAAAAATGAAAACGGAAAACTTGTTTGTGTCAACCTGTTTTAAAAAAAATTAATTTCTGAGACCAGTTTTTACTTTTTCTAAAATGGTCTCTTGCAATTGCTCCACTAGTTCCCAAATGATACAAGAGAGAGTGAGTCATCCTAGCCTTTGCAATCACATCGGAAATAAATTCCGTACTCTGCCATGTCAAACCAGTACAGTCGAAAGCTCAAAGCAAGGAATCGATGGAAGCCGCTCAATGGAGATCTACAATCGACTCGATTTTGTGCAACGACTAACGAACATAAATCCTAGCTCGGACACCTTGTCCTAAGAGACTTGACCAAGCACATTTATGAGTGGAACAAAATAACAATAGGTACCAGTGGCATTGAATAAAATTCTGGTAGGAACGCAAAACTAGAATCCCATTAGATTAGATGGGGATTTCCAATTTAAGTGAAGAAGACGATCGTGCGTAGCTGTCTAGTGGGTTCGCTTTCTCTGGAGAGAGAGAGAGAGAGAGAGAGAGAGAGAGAGTGAGAGTTTTGATGGCCTCTTGAAAGATCTCTGAGGAGTCCGCTGGGTTAAGTGAAGTACGTGGAAGGTATTGGGTCTTTTGGCAGCCGATTTTTGTTTTTAAAACAAGTGAAAGTTGAGTTTCGGCACTTCCTCTATTTTCAAAAATTTTGAAAACTATTTCAATTTTAAAAAATGAAATTGGGCAACCAAACATACTTTCAGTTCAAAATTTTAAAAATTCTGAAAATGAAAACAGAAAACAGAAAATAAAATGGCTACCAAACATAGCCTAAATAACTCCATCTGTTTGTGCATGCAGCTTGGCTGCTCTGTGTTGCTGCTGCCTCCTGGATCTCTGTTTTCCACCATATGGCTTTTTCCCATTCTTTTGACTCTCTCTCTCGGCAAGCTGTTTGATTCATGTTTGAATCATCAGAGAGCTAGAGAAGAGACACGTTCTCTCTCTCTCTCTGGGCAAGTTGTTTGATGCATGTTTGAATCATTAGAGAGCTAAAGACACGTTGAAGGCGTTTAAGTTTAGATTTTGGAACGTTGTGCATGTACATTTTGTACTGTTTTAATATAGTCGTGTAGGCGGATGTACTTCAAAATTAAACATTACTCCGTAATAAATTAAATTGTTTAAATACTACTACTACTAGCTATAGTAGCCAATCTCAAGTGATTGAGATATAAGGTTTGGTTTGATTTGTTTTACTACTGGCTATAGTTTTTCTCTATTTATACATGGTGCATGCATGCGCTGTGATTTTGTTAATTTGTTACTCCTCCATCCCATTGAAGCTATGTCGAATCAATAAAGTTTGAGAGGGACCAATTTTATTTTTTTTCAATTTTTTTGGTAAAGTTTTGTTTTATTTTTTTGGTCAAATTTAGGAAGTGGTATATACCGCATTCCCGTTTCTTCTTTCCACTCGCGAAAGCGAAGAATCGATCTATCAACAAAAAAAGGGAAGCAAAGGAAGCCTGCATAATTAAGCTAGCTAGGCTGAAGGTCATGCTTTGTATATATATCCACGTCACATAATCTTTCTATCGGTAAAGTCTCTTGTTTATTCCATTCTGAATCGTCGTTGCCCACTCTTGCTTAATCCTTGTTTTCATGAATTTTAGTAATAGTATAGATGGATTTCAAAGACATTTTTGCAATTGTCATACTAGTTAAGCATGCTCAATTGCTCATTTATGTGACCTAGTTAAAGGGATTTCAAAGTAGCCCTACTATTGCAGAAGCGAAAAACAAGACTCCTCCGTTCGGCTAAATAAGTCAATTGGCTTTCTTTTTTTTTCTTATTTAATTTTTTTTTGTATTTGTTAGGTTTTCGTCAATAAATTGGAAATTATTATATCGTTATGACAAGAGGAATCTAAAAAATAAGATACTACGATCGAAACTTAATTTTTTTGAATAAAAACAAAAATAAGCCAATAAGCTAATTTTTTCATCTTTATTCAAAAAAAAAAAAAGAAATTTGTTCCGATACTTTCTCTTTCGATTCTTTATTTCTTCCAACTTAATTGTTTTATAACAAGCTAATTTTTTTTGCACTAAATACGACAATACGTAAAATTAAGAACAAATAAGTCGCGAGGGGAAGCTCAATCGATTTTCTTTTCGGCTTTTAAGGATGGAGTAATTAGTTATGCCTTCCCTTGGAGTTTTACTTTAAATCGTGCCTCTTCTGTGTGATTGACCATCTTTTCAGATCATTTACGGATCGTCACGTTGTCTTTGCAAAGCATGTTTTCACTTTAATAATCATTTTGAATTATTTTTTGTCTTTATTTAAAATCATTTTGAATTATTTTTTGTCTTTATTTAAAAATTTTCCTACTCTTCTCATTTTGTGTCATTTTTTATTTTATGAATTATTAAGTTTTATTGGGCAATTTTCCGCTAATTATATATATACTAATGTTTGTCCGTGCCTACGGCACTACGCATCCATATAGTGCCGTAGGCACGGGCATTTTTGTAATATATTTTTGTTTTTTTATGCCAACGACAGAAGCCAAGCATTAGGTAATTAAAAAGAACTGATGGTATATTTGTAATATATTTGTAAGAGTATTGGTGTTTTCTTAAGAGAGTTGGAGAGTATACATCAACTCTTGGATCAAATGAATCTCAACCATTCCTTCGACTTGTATTTGTTTGTGTGATCCCCACACCCTTATATTTTATTAGGTATATATATATATATATATATAAATAATATAAGGGATTAAGGGTATGAAAATTTGGGGACCCAAAAAATAAAATAAAAATTAGGGGCTCAATATGGCCACATTCTCAACGTATGTCCAAAGCCCGACCCTGGATATGTGGTGTTGAAGTGTCCCAAAGCACTACTTGTTTGGTTTGAGATTAGGGGCTCGATATGGCCACATTCTCAATGTATGTCCAAAACCCAACCTTGGATATGTGGTGTTGAAGTGTCCCAAAGCACTACATGTTTAGTTTGAGATTTTGGATTTAGGAGGAGAGATGTAGAAAGAGAAATGAGAGTAACAATTAGGAAGAAAATTTTTTGGGGACTGTACACAGGGAGAAGGTCCGAACATGGCCAGCCTAGCTTGTTCGTTTTAGGATTTGGATTTGGATTTTAGACTCTATCTTTGCGCACGGTCTCCAATAAATTTCCTCTCTCGTTATCTCTCTCCACTCATTATCCCAAAATCTAAAACCAAATCTAAAATCCCAAAATGAACAATGCGTGAGCACTGAATAATTAGACAAGCTTGAGTATTTGCATGCTTATTACGCTTGCCCTAATAAATTTTTTAGTGTACACTTGATAAATTTTAAATTTTTAACTAGTCTTCTAAAAAACATTTGTTCGTGTTTGTAAACAAAATTAGCCCGATTTCTGAAATTCTAGAAATCAAAACAACAAAAAATCATCTGCTTCGTTGACAAAAGTAGGATTACTATTCCAAAAGAACTATCTCTGTCTTTCCTTCTACTCTTTTTCCAATATATTCTGAAATTTTGTCTACAACATTTGTCTTTCGTATATTTGTATTACCCACATGCTAAAAGAAACCAAAAAAAATACAAATCCCCTGGAGAGTACGTAGATGCATCTTGGGTCTCGAAGCAGATGCAACACATTTTCTTCCAATAACTCAACATATTTTTTATAATTTTTAAATTTAGTGTAAATAACTTGACTTCAAATAGCTACTAGAATTTGTCGACCGAAAATGCCCCCTACCCTAAATTATTGTTCCACAAAATTACTTTTTTGTTAAGCTGGAACTTGGATAAATAAATAAAGTCAATAATAGTACATTAGCAAATAAAGTCAATATTAAATTCTCTCTTTTAAAAAAAGAGTATATTCAATTGTTTTACAATATTCCACTGTACACGCTCCTCAGGCAATGTTTTAGAGGTTTGGCCTAACTTCAGTATTAGGCCTCATTCGGCTAAATAAGTCAATGTGGCTTATTTGTTTGTCCTTAATTAATTTTTCACCGATTTTTTAAGAATTATTGCTTTGTTATGATGAGAGGAATCTAATAAATAAAAAATTTCGATCAAAATCTAATTTTTTTTGAATAAAGACGAAAATAAGCCAAAAAATCATTTTTTTCGTCTTTATTCAAAAAAATTAGATTTTGATCGTAATTTTTTATTTTTAGATTTTTCTCGTTATAACAAAGCAATAATCCTCAAAAAATCGACAAAAAACTAATAAATGCGAATTTTTTTTGAATAAGGATTAAAAAAAGAAGTCAAATAGCTTATTTAGCTGAAAAAGCATAAAGTTTATTCATTACTCCTGAGGCCCCGCTTCACTAAAGTTCTTACTTTTTAAGTATTTATTTTCTGTCTTATGAGACCGGTCATTCTGTCATAATAAATTATATTTAATTTTTAAATAAGAATTTATTTAATAAGTACTTATTTTCCTTGACAGGATGAGACATAATTCAATTCGATCAAAAACTTTTAAAAGTAAAGGAAAAGTTTTTATTTCCAGTTTTTTGTTTTATTTATGATATTTTTTGAAACATGCACCATAAATATGTTTCTATTATTGTTTTTATTTACAAAATATATAATCAATTTCATTAGTTTACAAAAATTATAAAATTACTAAAATTTCATTTTTATTTATTTTGAAAATACTTTTGGCAGCCCAAAAACACATATAAACCAAATCTATTATGAAAAATTGGCAACTTTACCAAACACAACCTTATATGAGTAATACTCCGTATTTTTAATTAAAAATAAAAGATAAACCCTATGCTTCCCGTCGTGACGTTTGCTTAATTTCAACGTCATTGTCCGGCGAGAAAGACACCGACGCCCATTCTTTCGAAGCCAGATCTCAGATTCCCAATTTAAGTGCAAATAGCACGTTCCAGTTCTGTACGTTATACAGAAAATCATGGCGCAAGTCACAGAAAAATCCCCATCAAAGCCTTTTTTCAACTTATAAACACTGTGATCACTCATCGATCCCCGCTCTCAGTTGCCGGCGGACAGTTTCCCAAAGTCGCGTCTTCAATGGAGGACGCCTTTGCCAGATCTGTTTCAGAGGTAATAATCAACTTATTTTCTGTTTAGTTGAGATTCTGTTTGGCCCTATTGGAAAAATCGCATTGAACACATTCCAACGAATCACAATGGGTATGGAACTCGTCTCTATTGGATTTGAACCTGCATCGCTGCTACACGACCAATAGCGAACTCGTCTCTATTGGATTTGAACCCGCATGACACCAAACTCGACTATAGGATTTGAACCCACATCGCACTTAGTTCTGCTACACGACCAATAGGCATATTAGGCAGTAGCATACTCGACTACAGGATTTGAACCCGCATCACACTTAGTGCTGCTACACGACCAACAGGCAATAGCAAACTCGACTATGGGATTTGAACCCGCATCGCACTTAGTGCTGCTGCACAACCAATAGCGGACTCGTCTCTATTGGATTTGAACCCGCATCTCACTTAGTGCTACTGCTACACAACCAATAGGCAATAGCAAACTCGACTATTGGATTTGAACCCGCATCGCACTTAGTGATGCTACCCAACCAATAGCGAACTCAGCTCTATTGGATTTGAACCCGCATTGCACTTAGTAGTGCTGCTACACAACCAATAGGCAATAGCAAACTTGATGGTAGGATTTGAACCAGCATTGCACTTAGTGCAGCTACAACCAATGGGCCAACTGCCCGGGTTCATTGACAAGGATTTGAATGTTAAATCTTGGTAGTCGGTCGAAGTGGGCTGTTCTTGGCCTTAAAGTTTTACCTTCACTTTTTTTTATTGAATTGCTCTGCACTATTTTTGTTCCTAGACCTGAATTTTCGTCTATTTGTGGAAGTTCATGGGACTTTGTTGTTTTCAGTTTATCAGTTGAGTGATTTGATTGGATTAGTTGAACTGTGTTTGCGAATGTTTTGAATTTGTGCTGAAGGTTAGAAAAATCATATACTTTTCAGGTTCTTGAATTCTTTGGTGTGGACCCGACAAAAGGCCTAGCTGATTCCCAGGTGCATGATTGTTCTTTATTGAGTTTGTCGTGCTTAATCATAAAGTTAATGTATGGGTAGGGGGAGATACCAAGATAGGTTAAACTGAAACTTGTTTTGCTGGATTGCTACATTCTGCTTGTTTTGCTGTTTGCAGGTTGCAGAACATGCTAGACTTTATGGTAGAAATGGTATGTACCATTTCCAACTTCTGTGTAGATTTTATCTTGACAGAAATGTCAGTGTATGTTACACTGCAAGCAAGTTATTAACCTTCCCTTATGCTCTGCCATATATCTGCCTCTTGTTGGGTTTCTTATTGGGATATCGATTTAGGCTTGTGTATACTTGGGTGGGTCTTATAGTAGCTTGAGGCAATTGCTTATAATTAGTATCATCACTCTCTGTTTAGGGTGGCCACCTAAGAAGCATGGATACAGACACAGGACACAAGTAGGACACTACATGGACAAGCAGATATGTCCTTTCTCTAAAACGTAGGACACAGACACATTGGGAATACGTTCGATTCTACATATCCAAAGATATTGTTATGTATATCATCACCATAAAAGTACGTCCTGAATTACATAATGGTTAGGAATTAGGATAACATAAGTTATGAAGAATCCAGTCTGACATGGGAGCCGGTCTCAAGAAATCATTAAAAGAAAGAGTATAAGATGTGGGCATGGTTAGGAACCCTCAAGAAACTATACGAGTAGTCGTAGGAATTACTAATTTTTCAACTTTGCATATCTAAGAGCATCTCTGATCAAGGATGTTGAATTTGACATGGCATGCCAAGTGGAAGAATTGACATGTGAAGAAACTCCTACAAAAATTCAAATGCTTATGTGTCATTTGACATCTCTTCTCTCATGTCAAATTTGATGCGTCCATGTCATTGGCGTGCCTGACACTAGTATGACTACCTCCTAGGAGGAGTGTCAGTGCTTCATAGATACCAATTGTGACTCAAGAATGGTATCTGAAAGCTCATCACGAGTTTTGAGTTGGGACTGTAGTGGATTTGCTAGTGGTGCCTCATGCTTGATTGGAACATATTGAGAGAGCCACGTTTAGTTGGCTGATAAATCCGCTAACTAGATAAAATATAGAAACTGTGTTTAGATTTGAAGCATGGTTTGTGGCATTGGTTGTTCTAGGAAATGAAGAGATCTACCTTGTACCTAGAAATGAATTCTATATGTTAGTTTTGTTTATGAATTATGATGGGAAGAAAACAAAAGTTTGGCAAGAGTCGTACTAAAGTTTTATACAACCCCTGACAAGGCTTTTATTTTCCTCATAAAGAGGTACGTTTTAAGTTTTAACTGTGACAAATAAAAGCGTGGTTCCACAAAGAGAGGTTAACTTAGAGTGTCACTGAGGTTTGAAAATCTCGATGGGTATGAATAGTGGTTATTGGATATTTGTTGTCCGACTACTCGATGGCTGAGGAAGTCCTTTTTTTTTTTGAACTGACTGAGGAACTCCTTAAGAAATGAATTTGGGAATATCTTGAGGTTCTGTTTCTTCTTTTGGTGGCTGGGTGGGGATTTAGTATCATCAGGCTATTAAGACCAACATAATGGGAGACTGAGGTCATATTTTAGTTCGTTATGCTATGTTGGTGAGTGGCCTCATTGTGTTATAAGTATTCAATCTATCTAAACTTCTGTTGACGTATTCTATACTGGCACATCTATACTGGCACATCGGTATATATGCTGAACTAGGGCTGTTAAGTGAACCATACTGCTTGAGCTCGAATAATGTTTGACTTGTTAAAAGGTCGTTCAGGGTGGGTTATTTTGATAAACAAGCAAAACTTGAACTTATGTTTTGAGCTTGTTAAATGTTAAGTAAGTATTCTTATCAATCTTGATGAACCTATTGCTTGGCCCCATGAGCTTATTAAGCTAGGGCCGTGTCCAAATTGGGACCTGCCTTTCCAGTTTCCACCAATATAGGAAACATAACCTAGTAGTATGCTAGCAGTTCTTTTGTTATTTGATTTCCTAGTTGCATTAACATTTATATTTCTGCTTCTAATATATCTCCCTGTTTCATTTTGCATGGTTTACGTATGATCTCAGTGCTGCCTCAGGAGGGAAGTAAGTACATGCCCTTGCATCTCTTTCTTTGGTAATTTGTCAAAAATACATGTTATAAGTCCCTTTACAGTCGGTAATGGGTTGATTTGACCCACCATTTGTATAACTACTGTCATTAGTGCATGCAGCATATATGTTATTTTTTGCTGTCTTACCTCTGGGGCTTTGACCACATTCACCCAATAAAGAGACTCAAGTTCGAGTCTCTTTAACTTTTCTATAAAATAGTGTTGTTATCTGCTGCCAAGCTTGCCATCTTGGCTTTATTGTAGCTTTTGGTATCAATGTTCGCATTTTGACTCTTATTATTCTTTAAGGTATCTAATATTTTCCTTTTGTGAATGCACCTGCAATGCGCTCAATGTAGGCACCCCCTTCTGGAGACTGGTTTTGAAGCAATTTGATGATTTACTGGTTAAGATATTAATCGCTGCTGCCGCTGTCTCTTTCTTTTTGGCTTTAATGAATGGAGAGACAGGCTTAACAGCATTTTTGGAGCCTTCGGTAAGAAATGGTACTACAGTTTAATGTATAGCATGTTTGCGATTATAAAGTGTATGCGGCTATCCGCGTATGCTGCATATACTACCTCAGTTTCTTTTATAGACCCTTTTTCATACGTGTCTTGTTTAGTCCTCTGAGATGAATATTTTGAGGTTCAATGAGGAACAATTATGCGTATGCTACACCCCTTTCACTAAACTAAGGAGTCACATTCGTCTATTTTAGCACATCTGAGGTATTGGTAATGATGCTTGCTGGCTTTTCACATATATGGTGATGCATATGGTGCATTCATGTGCGTGCTGATGATTTAAAAGGGTTTGCTTGGATGGACAACATTTGTAAAAGGGTTTTCTTATGCTTGTTTCCAGCATCTTTGCTTATATAGGAAGTGATGGCTGGTAGAATATTGGGGTTGAACTCTTACTTCTCCATGTTATTCAGTATGATGATAAGTCAGATTACTATCTAAGGACATTTTGCCCAACATAGCCTGCTCTCTTGCATACATTATCTTTCACTATGTACCTTACTTTCGTTCTACCCGAAATCGTGGGTGGTTTTTGTGAAGTGAAGTCCCAAATCACCACCAAAATAATATGAAGTATATATGCGTGAGGGCACCCTCACTTCTATAGCACCATCAAATTTTAAACCATAGGTACTCAATAATGAAAATAAAGGGAGCCCTATTCTGGTCACTCTCTGAATTGTCAGTTCTCTAGTTTCCTATGTCTATATCATAGCAAAAGTTGCAACACTCTCTTTAGAATCAGGTTTGGTATTTCTTGTTCATGGCAATACTTTTTATTTCACTTACCTTTTATTGTTTTACAGGTTATCCTAATGATATTGGCTGCTAATGCAGCAGTAGGAGTAATTACAGAAACAAATGCTGAAAAGGCTCTTGAAGTAAGTTGTTGAGATCTAATGTTAAAGATATACAAAAATAGTGAACAGATTTGTTTAGGCTATCCTATCTGTGTGATTGTTGTCATTTCTTCTATACATGCTTCTTGTTTTTTTCTTTTTTCGTTGCACATATTTTCCGTTAAGATTACTGAATTCACCAGTCGAAGTTAGTTTTGTTGCTTATCTCTGTCATGTAAGCTTGCCTGCTGGGCTCTTTTTCATGGGAATATGCTTGTGTAATCCAAATACATATTGGCAAAATTTTCATCAAGTACTCACATAGAAGTCTGCTGAAATTCACAATATTTGGATGCAATTAACACTTTTGTTGATTTGTGATTTCTGGGTTCATCATTTTCTCCCTTTAAATCCTACTTTGGTGAACTTGTCTATGATCCAAATGGACCTATATTTTCTTACCAGAAGATGAGTTGGGATGCTTGTATATCCCTTATGGTAAGGGTTTGTTTGAATGGACACAGGACACTGGGGCAGAAGAAACTTCATACCAATCATATGGTTCAAAGCATTGTGCTTGAGACTCTCACTGGTGAACTAGTGATAGGGTGACCGAGGAAAACATGGGTATTTTATTTCTTCATGGTCCCTTAGAATTACCATTATGGTAGAGAGTTTTTGATGTGGCGGACTTCTTGTCCTCCCTTCTTGTTCTGTGCTTAGCAGTCATATATTGTATGCTGATAACAAAAGAAGGAACTAAAGGATTAGAGCTGGTGCTGCTGCTTCTTGTTATAAGTTTTAGGATCTGACTCTAAGGCGTAAGCATCTAGAAAATAGAAATAGGAGATATATTTAGTTTTGACTCGTGATATCTCCCATCAGTGGTATATGGTCGAAACTATTATTAAATATTTTCTAATTAATTATCGTTTTGTCTTACATTTTTTGTAGTTCCTTTGTTGAAAGCCTGAAATGGACTTGAACGATTCCCTTCTTTGGCTGCTTTCAAATAGATAGATGGAAATTGTGCGGAATGACAATTGCAGATATTTCAGGGCAGTATAGAATGCCTTGAGCGTGTAGCACTTTTTAATGACAAACATTTTCGGCTGGAATAATTTATTTTTGCTGAATATAAGACAAAATTTAGCTGCAGGTTTGAAAGTGATGAAGATGACACCAACTCACGGGAACTTATGCCTATGCTTCTTTGTAGTTGAATTTCTTTCAGGCGTTAGTTTTTTTATTTTTAAATAATGCAAGTTTGGTTTACGACAAATTCCAAGATATTGCTAGCTTATTAGTTACTATCCTTTAGAGAAAAGTTACGGGCAAACCACCAAGCCCTTATTTTCACTGTCGATTTTGAGAATTGTGTAGTAGAACTGTAGAAGTAAAGAAGAAGTGTTGAACAAAGTTATGGCAGTTTCTCAAAATCAGAGATATGTAGACGCAAACCTGACGAGAAAAGCAAGAAGAGTCTAAGGGTACTTTTGAGCAGCAAAATTTGGGAAGTTAGAGCTAATGTTTTTCAAAGGGGAAGTCTGCTTCATTGTCAGCAGAGCTGTTTATTCAGTTATAGGCATAAAACAACACTGAAAGTTGGTCTACATTTTCGCAAAGAAAGTAAGGCTGAGTATCTCTTTTTGCTCAACTTATGACAGTGGTTGAATTACAGTTGATGTTCTGTATGCTTATTCTGGATGGACCATTAAAGGTGTACACTATAAAGCGCACTTCTAGAAAAACATGAAGAAAAAAGAGGTGTTGCAATGTGCTTTTGCTTCATTTTCTTACTCAGTAGAGCAGCATTATTTTAGGGGTAAATTTCTTGCTTTTTTTTCTTTACCTTGTATAACCTAGTACGTCCCAATTAGTGGGGGGCTCCGGGCTATGGTAACTTAGCTACACGATGAGTTCTTGAAATTCTCTATGATTTGTTTTATGTGATGGAACTGAAATGACGTCCATGCCGTCAATTCGTTTTTGTATGGCACATTCAATTCATTGTGTCCTGCTGCAAGAATATAATAATGGTTTTGATAAAACTGTAAATGGGCATGCTTCAGTGTTATCCCTTTGTCTTTGCCACATTGGGTGTCTCTCTCTCTCTCTCTCTCTCTCGTACGGAAGGACTATTATTGTTTTCATGTCCTGTATCTTTTTTTGAAATACTAGTGTCAGTCTTTCCACTTGCAGCTCAATTTTTTTTTTCTTTTATGGTCTTCTTTGTATTGTAGGAGCTCCGTGCATACCAAGCTGATGTTGCAACTGTCTTGCGAAACGGTAAAGGAAATCTTTAGAGTACAGTACTAGATGGGTGTTGAGTGCTAATTATCCTGTGGCGATATTTATCCAATTGTTCCATCTGACAACTGTCTAAGTCCAAAGGGGTGTGATTATCTGAAGTCTTTTAAATTGGAGATAGTCTAGTTTTCCTTTATGTATTGTTACAGAGCTATAATGCTGTTGTTCCATGCTTCTTGCATGAAATGATAACCGTAGGTTTGACAATTGGGATAGTTTGGATGGGTTTTTAGCATTGTGGATCGACTTGCTAAGATCTTCATGCCTAGATGTATAGATCTTAAGCAGAAAGTATTTAAATTTTGCAGTTAAGTTGATAGGCATTTATTTGTTCTCCGTCTTGTAATTATGTATTACATCATTCTTGGTGATTCTCATTCTACCTGAAACAAATCTTTCAGGTTGCTTCTCAATATTACCTGCAACGGATCTTGTCCCTGGGGATATTGTAGAAGTTAGTGGTATGCGCATTTCTTCCGTGTTTTAGACATCTACAAATTTTCTTATGATATCCTCTTTCCAATGGTGCCAGCACTAACTTTTTGTTTTATTATTTGTGTGAATGGCAGTGGGATGCAAAATTCCAGCAGATATGAGAATGATTGAGATGTTAACTGATCAATTGCGTGTTGATCAAGCAATTCTCACAGGTATATTTATCTTTCCTTTTCAATACCATTATACTATTAATTTTGTTGATATATCATTGCTTAATCTCTGATTGCACAGGAGAAAGAATGATAAACCATTTCAATTATTAATCTCAATAACATGGTTTTGAGTTCTTAACTCCTTACTGTGTTCCAAAATTTCCCCGTGGAAGGTGTTGTCTGCACTTTGGGATTTAGTGATATATAGGAGTGTTTAATCTCATGCCTTGGGATAATTAATTTCTTTGTCAAATCAAGAAAAGCTGCTAATAGAAAAGATGCACTTTTGGGGGTGATTGGCAAACCTTTTGCCTTTTGGCTGGTCCATGATAAGTTGGGGCACAACTTGGATTCATCATTGTTCAAGGTGAATCCAATCTAGCTTTTAGGCTACCTTGTTAATGAACATTGTTAACTCGACATGGATTGCTTTTTTCACAATCAGAGCTTCATTTGCTGAGTGGAAGTGAAATATAACAGCGTAAAGGGGTTTGTTTCACCCTCTTTGTGATGATCATATGCTTGTTAACTTATGGATCAGAGTTCCGGCTTTCTTTTTTTCTTCCTTTTCCTTTTCATCAGTCATTTCTGTTATTGTTATTAGTTTCTCTAACAAATGTCAAATCTTTGGAATTGTGGATCTAAAAGGACCTATTAGCTCACCCTTAACGTGCGGTTAGATATTGCTTAAGCATGCTGCGGTCACTTTCCGGGATCACTAGAGCATGTTGCTTCTGAGCTGAATGAGTCAGCTGTCTATTGGGGACCAGAGCCTCAAGATTTCTATAGGCGGAGCGAGATGGGCCCACTTTTGGGGAAAACGAGTCAAATCAATAACAATAAGTTTTCCAGTGGATTGAGGGCAATTTTAATGTAGAAGCCAGATTTTTGATGTTGTCCGTTCTGTTTTTTTGGCTGTCTGATTACTGTGACACCTTGGTAGCAGTTGAGAGTGGAAATCTCATCTGTATTGGGGATTCGCAACATGTACAGGCTCAGATGTGATATTGACCGCTACGGCTCAGTCAGCAGTTGTAAATTTTCTTGCTGTTAATATTTTTAAAACTCGCAACTGCGACACCCGATTCCTTGCACTTGTTGTTCGCTACCTGATACTGGTAGGTCACAACTGTTACCATTATGTGGCCCCATACCCCTATTTCAAAACCAGCGTTCTAAAACAAGGAATTAATTAGTGTGGTGGGGCTATCCAATTAGGTCCGACTAACAATTAATCGGCGCTTACTAATTAATATGCACCTAGTCATCGCCGATTAATTGCTCGAAGGTGGCCGACCGCCTGACTAGAGCCTAGCGACTTTTAGAACATTGTTCAAAACATGTTTAGAAGTGGGTGATACTCTGGAAGGTGAGTGTGACCAACATCCATTGTTTTTAATCAAGTTTTGATAAGCTTGGTTTTCTCCACTTGGCTTTCAATTAATCTGCCTCTTAGGGTGTGAGAGGAACTTTTGGAAAGAAAGAGAATGGAAGGAAACATGATGAGGGGAGGAATCTGGGTAAAGTTGGTTTTAGGTTTTTTGGTTTGTCTCTGTAAATAAAAGGGCTGGAAAGTAATTGCGTATTATGTTTCACCCATGAATATGATCATAGGGATTCTGTTATGCCAATCTAACTGCAGTCCATTAATCTGATTTTTTTCAATCCTTTGCTCATTCATTAGCTGTGGGTAGGATAGTGTCTAGAATTTTCCATTCAATCCTCTGCTCATTCTAACTTTCGTCACCTTGACAAACCTCTAATGAGTAATGACTATTCAGTACCCTTTTTTGTATAACACCCAACCTAGATTAATGGGGTAATAACATAGAAAACTTATGGACAGACATCCTTTGCAATTCTGTGCGGCACAGAAAGAAATCAAAAAGCTAATTTATTAAATCTGATTTCTATTTTATAAACAGTACTTCCCTGTAAATTCCTATATTGATTACATGATAAAGGGAATGTTCTACGAGAATGTGTCATATTTTAGCTCCTATATCTCTTGCGTATTATGCTTTTTCAGCAAATATCCATTGTTTTTTTTTAATGTTCTGTTATTATTGTTTCCTTTTCCCGCATGTAACATTTTACCTTATGGTGGTTTATTCGTCCCTTTCCCATGGTCGCAATTTTGTAGCTCATTCATCATCAAGTTAAAGAATTTTGGTTTGCTCACAATAGGTGAGAGCTGTTCTGTGGGAAAGGAGCTTGGTTCTACCCTAGCAACGAAAGCTGTGTACCAGGACAAGACAAACATCCTCTTCTCGGTAATTCTTACTAGCCACATTTAAGATCTTATATCAAGATGTATCAAGCTATGAAAGTTCTCTTTATGGAACCAATCGATGTGGAGTAATGATACTAGAAGGGGACATGGGTGTCTAAAGAAAAATTCAAATAAATTTTCTTCCCTACAAATTTGTAAATCTGTGGTTCATTCGGTTCCTTTCGTGTTGACAATTGTGTGTGGAATAATTTCATGTTTACATCTTACTTCAGATTTATGTGTTCAATTTAGGCCTCATTACTGCTTCTGCACTCTCCGAAGTTGTCTATAGTTACTGAAATATTGATGCTGATGGCCAGGGAACGGTAGTAGTTGCCGGTAGGGCAAGAGCTGTTGTTGTTGGGGTTGGCTCTAACACTGCAATGGGCAGTATTCGTGATTCTATGCTGAGAACGGAAGATGTAAGCTTTACGTGTGCGCATTTATACTGTATATATCAACCCTAATTGACGCCTATTATTTATGCTATCCACATATAATGCAGGAAGTCACACCGTTGAAAAAGAAGCTGGATGAGTTTGGTACTTTTCTGGCAAAGGTGATTGCAAATGCCTGCCTTCCCTTTCAGTCGTATTCATGGCATAGATAGGTCGTATTAGCTCTTAATCATTAGACATTAGGAGACCAGAATTCTTTTTTGCTTATCTTCTGTCAAAAGAGAGATGCATTGGAGTGAGATTGCAGATTGCAGTGAATCCGTGGAGGTGTGCACTTCATGTTTTTTTCGTAGTCAGTTTATTTTGCAGGGAAGATGCTTTCTTAGGAAGATTAGGAAAAGAGATGTATTGCTCCATGAAACAGTCTTTTGAAGTTATGAATTTCTTTTTTTATGATCAAGGTTGTGCTCACTTGTTCTTTCTGGTCCATCATGTTTTGTTATGTAGTTTTATTTGGTGTCCTTGACCCTAGGAAGCAGTTTCAGTTCTTTGCCCGGTTCATCTACCTTGGCAAATAATAGGTTTGCCCTTAGTTTTATGTTGTTTTGTTTCAAAGTCCTGTAATATCAACTTGGATGCATATGTCATTTGGTCCACCTTGAGCTTGAGGCACCCTTAGCACAAGTCCTCACGTGTATCCTTCTCCACCCTTACTCTCAGTTTATGAATTGAAATCAGGTCCAAAATCTAGAAATCAAACGATACTTGTCTCCTGTTGTAGCTGATGTTGACCTTTATTTTCGTTTTCTAGCCCTATCAATCTACTGAACTTGCATCAGACTGCATCCCCCCGCCCGTTTCCATGTATACTCTGTATTACACTGGATTTATCTACCAAAATATCTTACATTTACTGCTAAGAGAAGGATTTCACTTGTTACATGGTAGAAGGAATGAAAAGTTGTATTTGTTAAGAACTCCACAACTTCTATTCACTTTGTGTAACTTTTTAAAATGAAATCTTACGTAGTTGACACTGTCACGGTATTCTGTTTTTCTTCTAGGTTATTGCAGGTATTTGTGTACTGGTATGGGTTGTAAACATTGGTCATTTTCGTGATCCGGCTCATGGTGGCTTCTTACGAGGAGCAATCCATTACTTCAAGGTAATGATCCAGGGTTGCTTCTTTTAATTATGTGCACACACACAGACATGTATATTTTGAGTTTGGCTTTGATGCTTTAGTACTTAGGTTTCGATATTTGCATTTGGAGCCCAGTTATTGCCTTTGTTTGTTGAAACCACATCAATTGTTAAATGATACTTCTCATTGGATCACATGGTTCTTTCTCTAAGTGAAATTTTCCCTTCTCAGTTGGCTCTATATAGTTGTTCTTAAAGCCATCATATGGTTTCTGGCTGACTGTCTGTATAAGTTTTGCTAAAGTTAAAATAAATGTTGTAACTAATTGATTAAGGTTTTCTCATCACATCCCTCAAGTTGCACATCTCTATTTTGTTAAATCCTGCTCTCCTTTTTTTGTCATCTTCTTTATTCTTCTCTGGCCACAATTTTTCACATGTTTAAGTAGATTATGGTCAATGGTTTGCTCTTGTTCTCCCATTCTATGCATTAGCTTCTTATTTAATATTTACGCACTCTATATTGTCCTAGACTTAGACTCTTTCCTCTTTAGTCATCAAACCTTCAGGCTTCTACTGTGTCTCCCTTAGGTCTAACCTTAGTTAGTGACTCACTTAACTATTTTATTCCAATTCAATGGCATCTATTTTACGCACATGGCGGTTTTTGTGTTATTCTTTCCTTTCTTTATACCTCATGTGTACTTCTCAGTTTTTGTTCTATGATATTATGATGCTGTGACTGAATTCCACTGCCCAATTGTCTCTGATCTAATTTACCCTTCTAGATTGCAGTTGCTCTTGCAGTTGCAGCTATTCCTGAAGGGCTTCCTGCTGTTGTTACCACGTAAGTGCTTTATTGATGTCTGTAACAATGGAGAACATGCACTCATCAACATCCAAAGAATTTTAGATACTTGGGTATTCATTTGAAACACCGTTAATGCGGTGGTTGGTTTCACACATGAAAACCTGTCGCCATAACAAAATTTTCTCCTTGTCCTGTTAGACACCCACATGTCAGTCGTTTTGATAGATTTCATAGTTGGACTGATTTTGTGTGAATCCTTTTTATTCAAACGCATTCAACTTGATTTTAAACTGGGTGTCCTCGTGTAAGATATTTTAAAAAAAATCAAAGTTGACGCAACCAAATCATAATAATGGATTGATTAAGAGAGAAAAACCCCTAAAAGGGAATACTATATATTCTGGTAAAACTAACTACTAAGGATTCTAGACACCTACTTGTAGACCCAGGACAAAACATGAACTACATACTTTGAATTTTACTGCATCATGACTCCCCCTCTAAAGAAAACAACTTGTCCTCAAATTGGACGACGAGACTCAGACCAGTAAATAAAGAAAACATAGAAGTATCTTTTATGTTGATTGGAGTAGGTTGAATTAAGTCAAATCATATAGGTCTGAGGTTTCGAATAGATCTGGTGAAAAGAGGTTGAAAGAGGTATTTAGGGTTCTGGGGAGATTTCCTGGCGAGGGTAGGGTTCCGGCGAGATCAAAGCCCAGGTTTGGCTCAGATACCAAATGATGCAACCAACCAATATGATAGATTGATTAAACAAGAGAGAAGATTCCTATAAGGGTATACAAGGAGTCTTAGCTTTAATATTTATTTATTCTTTAAAAATGAGAAAACTAACTAATGAAAACTCTAGAAACCTGTTTATAGACTCACTAACACTAGAGGACGGAAAATGAATGACTATACTCTAAATTTTACTGCATTAGGGACCTTGACCACAAGGGTTGCAGTCAAACCTTGCTTCCATCTTGGTTATATTCAGTACATCACTGTTAGTTTGAGCCTTTGAAGAGTATCTTAAGAAGTACTCTTTATGCCTTGAAATTCTTCTATGATTGAAACCAAATAGACTTCTTAGTTCTCAAGGAAGACCTGTTTGTGCGAGCTAAGAACATGGCCCCATCTTCTCTTATTTGTACGTCGGATCTCCAATTTCTTTCCTTATTTCTAGCAGTGCGCGTCAACATACTTGTGCTTTTATCGCGTATAATGGACGCAAGGTGAGTTTGGATGTCCTTAATTTAAGGAGCTTACCCACATATAACATATTTTGCGTCCAGGTAAAGTAAAACCTGATTTCCTACGAGATCTGTTTGAGGATTCTAAACTTCCCATAACGTGTGCTTGCTCTAACATTGGAGCTTGATAGAGTTTTGTACCCATTTCCTTATAGTTTATGGTTATTATCTAGCATACTTTTGAAGCGTTTGTTCTTAGAGGTCATATACCTTTGTCCACTTGTTAATTTCGTTTGTTCTGCTTTGATCTAATGTATGTAATCTTTACTTTGTTCACCTTATTCTGTTGAAGAACTTTGCTAGTTTTCCTCTCACTTTTTCTGAGTTAGTGAGTTATACGTCATCGCAGGTCGCTTTTAGCTTATCTGACTTAGTAACTTATTTTGAGATCTGGATTTCTAGTTGAAAGTACTTTGAAAAAGGGTAATACGGAAATTGATGAGTAGAATTGTTGAAAATTTATACTTTTTTGCTACAATGAGAAAATCGAAAACTAACCCATGAATAGGACGTAGCTGTTAGATATCTTGATAAACAATTATACATTGTTAGGCCCATTTCTAATAGCTAAAGCTTTGGCATAATTGGTTGCTTAACATGGTGTCAGAGCCTTGGTTCTAGGAGGTCTTTGGTTCAAATCTCTCCATCTATATTTGTTCCCCATTCGATTTGGCTTATCTGTTTTGCATTCTATTTTGCTCTTTGTATGGATATTCGTATCTCTACTTGCAAGACAGGTTTGCACAAGAGGAAGAGTGTCAGATAGCTAGGGCCCTTTTCGTAACATCTTATGCTTATTGAGAACCAGTGACCTTACACTATGCAGATATAGTTTAGAGTATGAAACTTTGCAATACCTTCGGCTTTAAAAGGGAAAAATGCTAGAAACTCACTTGCATGATTAGAAGGCTAGATGAGGTACTCTTTAATCATTTGTGAGCAATTCATTGTGTACTGAATTGACATTCCCTTTGGACTAAATTCACAGGTAATTTTCCCACTGTCTTTTTTGTTGTTTTCTCTCAATTTTTACTAGATTCAGTTCAAACTTTTTTGGGCTGGTCGTTCGTCTCCGAATGGATTCAAAAATGTGAAAATTATGACAGAGTCACAAAAAGTTCACTAAAGATGTTTTTTTATTTTTGATGAAAAGACAGTTTCACTGTTTTTTAGTGTCTTTGGCATAGTCTTATATGAACTTTTTTCAATTTTGTTCTATATTTTTATACTTCTCTTATTCCTCTTGTCCAGGCGAAGTATTATTCTAAAATATATTGACGGAAAGCTAAATAAAAAATCACTAAATATTGCCTCTAACATACTGTCTTTTAGGAGAATTAACTTGGGCCACATTCAACGTGAATGTCATTCAATATTCAGATCGCTAATATTTATGTATAGTTTCCTAAAAAACGTGTTGTAACTTTAGGTGGTTTGTTTAGGTTGCTAGCACATGATGTTTGATGGAATTAAGTAGTGGAATTTCATGGTGATGTTTCCTTTCTTTCTTTTTTTGATAAGTAAGTAAATATATTAGAAAACATACATTAAGTGAATGCCGCCCATATACAAAAAAGGGGATGATAAAAAAGCCCTATACCCTACCAAAAGTATGAAATAGATCAAACCGATCTATGAATTGGTCAAGGGTAGGATTACCTTCCCCCTCGTCCCAACTATACAAGCTACTAATAAAAGAACTCTTGATCTTTCATCAGGTGTTTGGCCCTTGGAACCAAACGGATGGCTCGGATGAATGCTATTGTAAGGTCTCTGCCATCTGTAGAGACCTTGGGCTGTACAACAGTAATTTGCAGTGACAAAACTGGTACTCTGACAACTAATATGATGTCTGTCTCGAAGGTTACTCCATTACCACTTCTAATGATTAGTTGCATGTATCCTAGCTATCTTTATGCCTTCCTTCCCTTGCTGAAATATGTTTAATTGCTCTACAAGTTCTTTGTCATTGTTGATGTTGTGGTGGGTGCTAGTGGATTCTTCAATACTATCAGTTCGTTATGTTATAATTTAATTGACTTTGTTAGTAGGTTATGATGTTTGAAAATTTGTCTTGTTCAAGATTTTAAATTTTAATAGTAATGCACATATGGTGTTTGAAAAAGTTTTTTGTCCTGCTTTGGGATATGGTAGTGGAGGAGTCATTTGGTTTCCTTATTTTGAACAAGAAAATGCTCTTTTGATTTGTCTTTCGCTTCTTTTTTTCATTACGTAGTTAGGCATTAGCATGCTGGAAATCTGCTAAGGGTGTGATATTTGCACCACTTTTTCTTCTTTTTCAGATAGTTTTCTGGTTTCATTGTTTTATGTGGTATTCTACTATTTGCAAAAAAGTATGAATCTAGTTTTTTTCTTTTTTCTATGCAGTTCTATGCAAGTATAGCAATAAAACTCCAATATATGTTTTGAGCATGCGTTTTCATTGTAACTAATTCGGAAAGGGATTTTTTGTATGTGTGCAAAAAGGATATTAATTTAAGCCCCCTGCACCAAAAATAGAAGTGAGATGTGCCGAACTTTTCCTTGTTTTGAATCCTTTATTCTTTTATCTAAACCATGGCCTTGCTTAGTTTAAGACTTGCTTCATCTGGTCATTCAAATCCTGCTTTACCATACGACGGAAGTACTTTACTCATTCTTTTCCCTGCCTCTCCAGATATGTGTGCTTCATTCTGTACATCATGGTCCTAGTACTACTGAATACGGTGTCAGCGGGACGACATATGCACCAGATGGCTTTATTTTTAGCACCACTGGGATGCAGGTATGCTTCCTCTGGTACTATGCCTTGTAGTATCACTTATATTCAGAAATATCCCAAATCTTTTGCATGCTCTTTGCATAATTTTGTGCAACTTTGTATATGGACTTCTTACAAATTGAAATACCCTACTACTTGAGATGGTCAGTCTTGGATGTTCTCAAAACATAACATATGCTCATTCAACTCCCTCGAAATACCCTACTACTTCATATTTGTTCTGAACGTTGGATTCTTCTTACTGTATGTGCACTTATTAGTCATTTTGTCTGTTTCTCTTGAGTTTCCATTCGGCAGTTCATTTTTAAGTTAATACCGGTCTTGACTCTTCAAAACTGCAGGCTTTTATTATACCTTCCTTTGCTCTTATCTTGTTCTAATTGCTGCTAGGTTGGTAACATGAACATTTGAAGAGCTCTTGTTGTGGGAGATTAACCCTTCATATAAAAGAGTTCAATTTTAGCTGGTCTCATATAGGGTTGCCAATGCAACTGCCCTTGGTTTCTTTGTCTGATATTATTGCCCAAAGTAGGTTCAGATCATACTGGAAGTATTGGTGCAATACCATGCATTTGCTCAATGTGATACAAAGTGATCATCTAGTTAACTCATGGCTCTATTCAGGCTGTGGGATGTTGTACCCCTTTTAAGCTCTCATATTTAGCACCTTACATCCTTTGTATTTTTATTGTTTGATGATGCAGTTGGAGTTTCCGGCTCAATTGCCTTGTCTTCTCCACATAGCAATGTGTTCAGCCCTATGTAACGAGTCTGTTTTACAATACAACCCAGACAAGGGGAACTATGAAAAAATTGGCGAGTCAACTGAAGTAGCTCTTCGGGTATTGGCAGAGAAGGTTTGTTTTTAGCTACACCCGAAGTCACATAATCTGTGAGTGCTTGCGTGAGCGAAAGCGTTGATATTTAGAAGAACTGTAGTTTAAAGCGTCTTCTCTCTGTGTTAATATTTGTATTTCATGTCTAATTTTTTGGTAACTTGTAAATAAAAAGGTTACTAGTTTAGGAGATAAAAATTAATAAAACAAATGCCTTGTTTGGTTCATGTTTTGGAAAAAAATTTCCAATTCCAAATTCACTGATTACCCCTATCTCCAATCATTATTCTCATTTCTCTCTCCAATCATTATTCTCATTTCTCTCTACTCATTACCCTTATCTCCAATTATTACCTTAATTTCTCTCTCCACTCCTTATTCCAAAACCAAAATTTTTCTAAACATCAACCAAACAAAGCAAAAGTTAAGTCAGTTACATGACTTAAAAGTGAATAAAAGTATAGTGCTACGTACACACCCAACCACAACTCCAACTGCAACCCTCTTACATTTATGTGGGCCCTATACAGGAATATGGGGCCCTATGTATGGCGGTACCTACATGCATGTGAGAGGGTTGTGGTTGGTGGTTTTGTTGTGTCCCTAACATTAGTGATAAACATATTCTTTTTTTTGATAACTGGATGTCCAGGTCAGCTTGTGTGCACCTCGACTAATTCCGGGGCCTTGAAGGTAACGACTATGCATAACCCCCAGTGGCCCCAAGGTTTGGAATGTTTGGCCTCTGTGGTAATGGAACCTGTGACCTCATGGAGGAGCACTTATTGCTTTCTCACACCCATTGAGCCAAACCCCTTGGGGTTGTGATAAACGTATTCTTGCTATGTAATATGTTCACAATATAGTACAAGTCTCATCTTCATACCTCTTATAGTGCACAATACATGTGAGAGTTTGTTTAGTCGTCTGGTGTGAAGCTATATAGCCCTTTTTCACGTTAATCATACTCCATAGAAACAAATGTCAAATAATCACAACTGTAGGTAAGTGTCAATGTTTTATCACTTATCTAATAATTGTAAATTCATTTTTAGTGTAAGTGAGGTGCACTTACAATTTCTGCACGTGCACTACTACTACGACATTGTACTTGGCTTACGTGTACACCAAAGAAAAACCTGCCACTTGATTTAAGGACTGTACAAGTCACACGACACTCCGAAATTTGAAACCAGTCAATTTAACTGATTAATAAGTGTTCGTGAATTTTGATCCAAGCGGACTGGAGTTCGTCAGTCTGCAATTTGAAGGCGCTTGCGTGGACCTATTCGCACGAACTGTGTGACTAAGGTTACACCTTGGTCTATCCGAGATCTAGAGTCAATTTTTACTTTGATCCAGTTTTCACCTTATCTGAATTTAGCTTACTTTTCGTTGATTTGGACTCTCAATCATAAGGCGCATATGTTTTCATGTCATTTTGGTTAGGTTGGGCTTCCAGGATTTGATGCTATGCCTTCTGCTCTGAATATGCTGAGCAACCATGAACGAGCTTCTTACTGTAATCATTATTGGGAGAGTCAGTTTAAAAGGTTTGCTTCAACATACTGTTGCCATATCATATTTCTGTTTACTGAGTGATGAAACCTGGTCTTGATGAATCCAATGTTTGCAACACCTATAATAGTTGTTGGGGTGCCTTGTATGCTTGATTAATTGGTTATGAAATCAGTACTAATAATGATGAACCTGGCGGTCACGGGTTCAAGTCACGGAAACATCCTTTTTGGTTGTAGAGGTAAGGCTTCGTACATCCAACCATTCCCATGTCCTACAGTAGCGGGAGCCTCGTGCACTGGATAGCCCTTCTCTCTTTGTGTTTTTTTGTACTCTCTCCGTCTCATTTTGTTTACTTCACTTCCAAAAATAGCAACCAAAACCAAGCAACCTTCCAATTTTACCCCATAAAAAGTTTGATTAGACTTAAAAGTACTTGTGGTTGCATTTGTTTTTGGAGGGTAATTGTGGAAATCTACACAATTTCAAGAGGACTCCATAAAGAGTTGGAATTCCCAAAATTGCAAACAAAATGGGACGAAGGGAGTACTAATTATGGTGGATTTATTGGCCAGTGGTTCTTTCTCTACAACAAATATGTTTAGACTTTAGAGCAATATTTTGTGGACAAACGTTAGCGGAAGCCATTTGTCTGTAGTTCCACTTTGCTAGTATGTAGTCAAGAACCCCTGGGAAGGCCATACAGGTGTTGGTCATGCCGAGATGTATATTTCAGTTTGATCAGTATGTTGGTGATTAGGGCATTGGTTGTCCCCCATCTTCTCATTCTTGACGGGCAAGGTTTTATTCCTTCATCGGGACATCGGTCATGCCGAAGTCCTTGGTTGTTCCCATCTTCTCATTCTTTAAGGGCGCAAAGTTTTATTCTTCCATCAGAAATCAGTCCTTATGCCAATGTCCTCCGTAACATCGAGAAAGAACATTGTAGCTCCATAACATTGAGTCACGTTTACATTTGTTGACAAACAGTTCAGGTGATTATCTAGATGTAGTTGTTTAATTGAAAATTTCTGTGCTGCATTCGATTTGATTTATTGCCAATGGATGTGGAGAATAGGGTTGAGGCGTTGTAAGTTGTAACAAATCATATGCCGAATGCTGATTTATGAGTTGACATAGTATGGGAGGAACTCTTCTGTAAAATGGACCTTGTAGATCTAATTACAAACATTTGCCTTTGGTTGTTTTTTCTTTTGTCTCCTTGAATCGTAGTTGAAAAGCACATACCTTGTAGGTCTCTGTTTTGGAATTTTCACGCGATCGCAAGATGATGAGTGTCCTTTGTAGCCGGAAGCAGATGGAGATTATGTTCTCTAAAGGTGCTCCAGAGAGTATCATTTCTAGATGTACAAGCGTCCTTTGCAATGACGATGGTTCCACTGTTCCACTAACTGCAAATATACGAGATGAGCTGGAGTCAAGATTCCGCAGGTAAGATTACTTTTGTAGTTTTCTTGTTATTGTTACGCTTGATAGGGTTAAATGGCTATATTTTGGAACCACTTTTTCCAATCTCATCCAGTCGTCGTTGGTAAAGGCCCCTTACTTGCATGTCATTCTTCCAAATGTCTAGTTCGTTGGGTATGATTGACTTTCCTATCCGCTGCAATATTGGTTTTCGAAATAAGTAAATAGGATGTAGGATTCTTTTAGTCTTTATTATTGTTGCAGATGCAGTTATGTTTTCTGGGCTTCATGTATATATCCATGTGTTTTTATTGCCAGCTTTGCAGGGAAGGAAACCTTAAGATGTCTTGCGCTAGCCTTGAAAAGGATGCCCATGGGTCAGCAGGCTTTGTCCTTTGATGATGAAAAAGACCTTACGTTTATTGGGTTGGTATGCTTTCTTTTCCATATAGCATAGATTGGTGCTTGCTTGGTGTCTTGACTCTTGGATGAGTTCTAGGCACCAATATTCTTGCATTAAGTCCTATATGCAATGCTCCCACCTCCATTGCTAAAGTGTTCCTGTTTCTACCCCTGAAATAGAAAGAAAAGATTAAGTGAAATTGAGTACTTTGCATACTGATGCATTAAATCTATCATTGAGAAAACATGAAGATGCTCCCCTTAGTGGTACTTAGCAAGTTGCCTCTGAAGTTGGCTTAGCGCCATCAGGTAAGGTGAATTTTTGGAAAGTGGCCAGACCGTTCCATAGGAGGAAACATAAGTGGTATATGTTCACGTACATTGACTCAAAGTTAAATGACTCAGGATACCTACAAAGTTGAAGGGACAATTTTACCATACCGCTACAAGCCTACAAGACCAGTCATGTTATATGACACAAAGTGTTGGTACTAAGATGCATGCGAGTAAGATGAGTGTAGCTAAAATGAGAATGTTGAGATAGATGTGTGGTAGTTCAAATTGGAAACGAAAACTTTCGCAGGCTGGTAGCGGTAGCACTGATAGAAGATAAGATGAGAGAATAGATGAAGGTGATTTGACATGTATATCGTAGATTGGTTGACGCGGTAGTTAGGAGTGATATGGTTATGGTAGATAGTAGCACCAAGGGGAGGGGTAGATTAAAATTTACTTTGAAGGTGGTAGTCCATAGTTTCTTGCATATATCGAAACACAAGGCCCTCAAAATAATTTAATGGATGCAACGGATTCATGTAGCCGACCGCGATTGGTTGGGACTTAAGGCTCGGTTTGGTTTGGTAGTGTAATATCGCTCCTAGTGAGCTTACAGAGCTCTCTCCTTGAAGCACCACTTTGATTATATCCAGGTAAATATTTCGAGTAAAACTAGTTCATGTATTCCTTAAGTCATGTCTGCTTCTTGAGATTTAAGAATTAAAATAGCCCATTTGGCCAAAGGCTCCTTACAAGTAGAATATGTTGGGTTTTGGTTATGGTAAGTTGTGAGGGTTTGGATTTCTAAAAGATAGAAGGTTTTTAGGATTTGTGGATGGAAAAGCTGAATTCTTGACTTATAAATTTGGGATTTCAGAATTTTCTGAATTAATCTCAGAAAGTTCAGGACAGAGGTTATTTCGTGCGATTTAATTGTTAATTTATAGGTCAATAGGTGGGGCAAGGGTTTACATAGATTTAATTGTTAGTTCATCATATTGTTTTGCTTCGTTTGTGAAGAAAAAGAAGAAACGCTTCACCATTTCCATGGTTAGCAAATTCACTCGTGCGTAATTTCCAATTCTCATATGCTAACTCTTCAGTTCGTCGAAACTGGACGCCAACATTTATAAACTAGTTATATTTATCTAAGAAATCTTGACCAATTAGGATACACTTGACGTAACATGAATTGCAATAAAGATAAATTAAAAATACGAGCTTGTCATGCTTAACGGACGAAATCTATGGCCCATGCCGTCCAGATTAAGAATTACCAAAATGCCAGTGACCTCTAAAGCCTAAGAAATAAATGAAACATCTGGCATCAGTCTAACTTAACTTAGGACATCTTTAGGAGACTAGCCTAAGACTACCTGGCTCCAATTGCAATTGCGGTGGTTATGGTTATGAAAAGCTGCAAAATGAACTTTGGGTTTAAAATATAGAAGGTTTCTAGGCTTCTATGGGTATTGTTGCAAAGTTTTCAGTTTTGGCTACTGAAAGTTCTGGCAAAAATAGCTGGTTTATTCGATAACTTTTCGGTCTCCACTTATTTCAACCAAGCGTGGGAATTATACGTCTCTTTCCCCCTTCTTTTCTCTTCTTTAATTTCCCTCGTTTTCTCCTCTCTTTCTGTTCTACCAAACATGGCTTGGCGATTATGGTTACAATTTTGTCATGTAGTCATTTAACAATGATTGTTTGATCAAAATTTGTTCTTTCTCTTTTAGCTTATTCCAGCGGGGTGCTAACATTGATCTTTCTGGGTTTGGATATTGTCTTCATGCTGATATCATCTTCTTAGTTTTTCCCTTTCTTCATGTTTCCGGGATTTTAAAGGTTGGAATGCTTGATCCACCAAGAGAGGAAGTAAGCAATGCAATACTCTCGTGCATGACTGCTGGCATACGCGTTATAGTTGTCACAGGGGATAACAAGGTAACTTTAAGCTATCTATGCTCCTTGCATGATCAATTTTTTTTTAATCATGTTAAACATTTATGGGTGGTTTTCTAATTTGAGGGGGAAACTTTAGAGTACTGCAGAATCACTATGTCAGAAGATAGGTGCTTTCAATCACTTGGAAGATTTTGCTGGGTACTCTTACACTGCTTCTGAGTTTGAAGAACTACCAGCATTGCAAAAAACTGTGGCATTGCAACGTATGACGTTGTTTACCAGGTACACCTAATGCCTTTAGTTTTGGTCATTCAGGTATTTGATTATTCGATGGTGCATTGTATTATTTTCCATGAAACTTTCAGTTTTTAGAGCACTAGGACTTATTTTACTACTGGCATAATATTCCTCCTTCCCAGGGTTGAGCCAGCTCATAAAAGGATGCTAGTTGAAGCATTACAGCACCAAAATGAAGTGGTAAGTCTCCTTTGTCTCAATTGAGCGAATGATTACATGATTCTCGTCGCTGGTACGTGTGAGTGGAGACAAACTTCCGTGCTGCTAAGGCAACTTGATTTTTCTGCTCTTATGAGTGGCTATATTGTCGGGAACTGTTATATCAACCAACTTTTGTTATCCTGCCAGTAAGTTAAGCCTCCATCTGATCATTGGAGCTTCTATACAGTATTAGGCTTTAGGATCTGATGATGATTAGATTGTTGTATATCTGATACTAGTTTGCCGATCGAAAGTAACCGATCTTGTGCAGCAACCTGCATGGGTAGTTGAGTTGACAAGCACTGGGCCTGGGAACCAGAAATCTAAAGTTTGACTTTCTCATAGTTTGGTTGATGCAGTCTTTTAGCCTGCATTTTGATACATAGAGCGCATTCAGCACAAACTTCGAAAGGGAATTGGGTTAAAATTCCTGAACCGGGACGTGGCGGCTGACGGCAACGCTAGGGAGTCGGAGATGTCAGCGGTGGCCTCGGGAAGAGTTATCTTTCTGTTTAACAACCTACCGACCCTGGAAACGGCTCAGCCGGATGTGTATTTCAAATGAAGGAACCAGCTTTGAGTTTCCCTAGTAACATGATAGGTGGAGTTTGTGGAAAAGATACTTTATTGGGATCCTTGTATGACTACACTCCTAACAAAACGGATTTGAAATCTGTACCATAATTACCATTTTTTATCATTGAAAGCCCCCAAACTAAGTGTGGAAATCCGTTTGTAACCCTTTCAAAGAACCAACAATGGAGCTATTCATGGAACAATTAAAATCTATCCAAGGACAGCTGTGGTGTTGATTCTATGTGTCTGCTCGGCTTAGTGCATCTCAAATGATGGACGAGGATGCAATAAAGGACATGTTATATGCCATTATTGACTTAGCTTTTGTGATTGAGAAGTGTTATGGCTTGTCTTGTTAATCAAACTCTAGGGCTGAGTCTGCTTGGTAAGGCCTTTCTCGCTCTGCTATCTCAATGATAATAGTATGCCTTTCTCCCACTGCTACCTAATTGACCATAAGCTTGGGTTAGTCCTACTATCTCAATCTTAGCTCTAGCTTTGCTCGGGGGGAGGGGGGGTTGAAGGTATAAGTAATAAAGTTGTCCCTCTCTCTAAAAGTTTAAGCTTTTAGATGAGTTGGTGGTTAACAATCTAATATGGTATCAGAGCAGGGAATAGATCTTGTGTTCGAACCTCACCGCCGACCTAATGTTAAAATATTTACACATGTTTAGCCTACGTATGGAGCAAAGTTTTCAGAGGCGAAAGCGCAAGGCGAGGGCTTGACCCTCCATGGGGCGAGGCGTAAGCCCCGAGGCGCTGGGGCGTAAGCCTTTTGATTTTCTAATTTTAAATAATTAAATTAATAAAATAAATTAAAAATAACTCAAAAAATAAAAAACATACGGAAAAATGTACTAAAATCAACAAAAAAATATGTTGAAGCATAAAAAAGGAGCATTAATAAATCCAACCACAGCACAAAGAGAGAGAGAGAGAGAGAGAGAGAGAGAGAGAGAGAGAAACCCGATGGCTGAAGGGCCGATGGCTGCTGCTGAAGATTGAGGAAGAAGTGAAGAACGAAGATACCCTATCACCCAAAAACCCTAGGTTTGATATCGGCAGTTTTTAATGTAGTCGTAATTCGTAAACCCTCCTTTCTTGCCAGGTATTTATAGGGTTCGATGAAATTTTAATTAAGAAAAATTATAGAAATTATATTACGAAATTATTACACCTAAGGCGTACGCTTCTTCTGTCGAGGCGTGAAAGGCGCTCTCGGCGTACGCCTCCGTGAGCCTCAAAACATTAGGCGTACGCCTATGAGGATCAGAGTCCCAATTTTAACACCTCCGAGCGTTTTGCCTACACCTCGCCTAGCCCCGACGCCCCGGGCGAGCCCCAACAACGCTTTTTAAAACTTTGGTATGGAGGAGAGCCTGGATACACACAAGGGGCGTGTTGAAGGTATAAGTAATAAAGTTTCCCCTCTCTATGACACTTTAAGCTTTTTGATGAGTTGGTGGTTAACAATCTAATAGGGGGCTATGTAATCTAAATTATGTTAGTTCATTTCTGTTTCACTTGATTTTGTGAAACACTGCCAAAATTTCCCTGTTTCCACTGTGTTTGGATTTCTTTAGTTGTAATCTTTTCAACAGCATGCATTGCTTTTGGCTAAGGTTAGTTTTTATTTGATGAATTGGCTCTCTTAAGTTAACCTTGATAGTTAAGCCTTCAATATAATTTCCTCCATCTAACCCGTATGGTTTGCACCATTTGCCTATCTGACTTCAAATGACTGAGATCCGTACTCCAATTTTCCATTTTGCTTCTTGATTTCCCATTATCACATAAATGCTTATGCCTTGTTCTCCTAAGCTTTTTGGGGCTTTTTCTTGTTTTCCTTATTTGAATTTTTTGTGTTTGTTAGTTTTGTGCCAAACTTTTGTGGATTATTGATTTTTCTCGACGAGAGGAATCGGAAAAGTAAAAGAAAATTTATTTTTACCCAAGTGGTTTTGGAAATATCCAAGATAAAGCCCCAAAAGCCAGCTTTTGGGGTATTATCTTGGATATTTCTAAAACTATTTGGGTAAAAGTAAAATTTTGTAGATTTTCCGATTCCTCTCGTTGAGATGAATTAATAATCCACAAAAGTTAGGCGCAAAGCTAACAAATGAGAAAGATTCGAAGTAGGACAAAACAAGAAAAAGCCCCAAAAAGCTAAGGAGAGCAAGGCCTTACTTGTCTCACGCAACTCTCTTGCGCACTATATAGATCTTCTCATCTGTTTGAGGCTTTCAACAAGGCTTTTAGATTTCCAGTTTATATTTGAAATATGAAAGTTTGGGCTCAAGCTATTAATATTTTACTATGTGATTGTTAGGTGGCAATGACGGGTGACGGAGTAAATGATGCACCTGCACTAAAGAAAGCCGACATAGGAATTGCCATGGGATCAGGGACAGCAGTTGCTAAGGTATTGCCGGGCTGGCTTTCCCTTTCAGAAAATTTCATTTCACCATCTTTTTACTTATTGTTGTGCTGTTTCTGTGGAGTGTGGGAGAATATGTGGGGCATATCCGGTTTCTTCCTTGGCATTGGGCTGCAATTGTAAGAGGACCAGGCCTAGTTTCTGCAATTGCATATTCTTTTTCTTTTTCCTCGTCTTTTTTTTGGGATTGGAATTTGGTGGTCTGAATTAGATTTGATTTTTGGGAATATGATGATTTTGACCCTAGTTAATTTACTCACCCACTTAGGTGGACCTAGTGGTTGTGTCTTTCTTATAAGGTTGTTGTAGGTTAATGTTTCAGGCATTTTATGCTTTTTGACCTGTGTTTTATATTTTGCTGTTTCATACTTTGCTGTTTACGGTGGCACTTGACAGAGTCCAATGGAGGAAACGGATTCATGTAGCCGACCCCAAGTGATTGGGACGTAAGGCTCGGTTTGGTTTGGTATACTTTGCTGTTTACGTCCACAGTTTTTATGTTTTCACAACCTATTTTAAATTTATATAATCTCTATGTTGTGACATTTTATTTGAACCCCTTTTCATTTTCGTTGACCAAATACAAAACAAATCCACATTTTGTCTTCACAATTCCCACAAAAAATGTCCTTGTTTGAGATTTAAAATATATAGAGGAACTGGAGTCTAATTTCTATCCGCATGCTCGTTGTCTATGTCCTTCATTACTATTTTATACTTGTGTCCAGTTTGTACTCTGGTTTATGCTTTTTCTTGTATCACGACATTTTTGTAGCATAGAAGTGTTTACAAGTAAGATGATCGGGTTGTATGTGTGGCATTTAGCAGTTCCTTCCCTTTAAGTTTGGTACAGTATCTGTTACACATTATGTGTTCTAATGTTTGGATTTTCAGAGTGCTTCCGATATGGTTTTGGCAGATGACAATTTTGCTACAATTGTTGCGGTAAGCTTTCCTAATTTCATCCTTCTGAGTAGGCCTTCTATTTATTTTTATTTCTTTTGCATGTTTGCCCTCAAAGTCCATTTGGTGATAAAGAAGATTTCCGCTTGAAAATCTCATGGTTTCAATCAACTAATATTGAGTTCTACGTCAAACAGGCTGTTGCAGAGGGAAGAGCTATATACAACAACACAAAACAGTTTATCCGCTACATGATATCTTCGAACATTGGCGAAGTTGTTTGTATTTTTGTGGCAGCTGTACTGGGAATACCTGATACTCTTGTACCTGTGAGTAAAAGTAGCTTATATATCTTTTATTGGACCCCTCTTTTTCAAATATGAATTGTACATGAAAATGCGTCATGTGATTAGTCTGTGTAAAATTAGGCAGCATGCACATTTGTTTCTGTGAAGAACCTGAATGTTATTGATTATAGTGTTGGCCATATTTCTGTCTATTGGTTGGTCCTCTTGCAAAACTAGGTTGTCTAGGATGAGATTGTGATTTATAGCTTGAGGGAAGCCACTTTATGAGGCCAGACCTCAGTCCACCACCTCTGGAATGCCCAGTACTGGGTTGGCCTATTTAGATTTCATCATGTGTTTTTGTTCATTGTGTCTGGATACCTGATACAACATCATAGTCCCTTGTGTAAAACATCTACCACAATTTAATTTACTAAGGTTTCGCTCATAGAAATGTTTTTTGCTTTTATTCTGGAACTTTTATTGTATGGGATGCTTTTATGTTTCCTTGATGCCTCGGTGATGTAAAGGGATCAATTTTTCTCTTCCAGGTCCAGCTGCTCTGGGTAAATTTAGTTACTGATGGATTGCCTGCCACTGCTATTGGTTTTAATAAGCAAGACTGCGATGTGATGAAGGCAAAACCCCGAAAGGTAATGCCCTCGCCGTGTGTTCGAAACTCATTTTTCTTCTGGTGTTTGATTGCTTTGTATTAGATTGTCAAGCACCAACTCAAACAAAAGCTTAAGCTATTAGAGAGAAGGGTAACTTTATTATTTATATTCTCTACACGCCCCCTCACACAGGCTCTCCTCCATAATCAGACTAAACATGTGCAAATTTGTAATCAATTAGGTAGACAGTGAGGTTCGAACACAAGATCTGTTGCCTCAGTGAGGTTCGAATACAGGATTTGTTGACTGCTCTTATACCATATTAAAGCATCCACTTCATTACCCAATTGACAATGAGTGGAGAGGCCGCCCATGCCCATATACTAGCTATGGAGGGGATAATTAACCGATTTTTGTACAGACTACAACACTTTGTTCTCACATAGGCAAAAAAAAATGAAGTGAATCAATAGATCTTATTTGTTTTGGCTATAAGCCTAAGAGTAAGTAGATTCTTGTCAAGTTTCAAGACAAGTATTATCATTGTTTCTCAAGTTTCAGGCTTTCTTCTCTGGAGAAAAGGTTGGATGTAAAGGCATCAAAATGCAGATTCTAGGACTATGCGTTGTGGTTTACGATTTATTAAAGGTCATAATTTTGAGTATGTTCCTGTTGTCTGGTATTGACATCCATTCTTCGTACCTCTTCCATCTCCTGGAAAATCCTCTGCTCTTTGATACAAGAGAAACAAAAAATAGAAATGGGGTGGAGAAATCCATGAATGCAAATGGGCACCAAGCACCAAATGAGCGAAGTACAAGAAGTTGGTTTAACTAATTTGAGTTTTTTTGTGATTTTCAAACCACATACAGCGTGATTGCAGGCATAAGATGGTAGACTACATGTGCAGAAGTTTTCTTTTATAAATATTCTAGCTTATCTATCAAAAAGAGTTCCATTAATGAAAAGATTTAATTACAAAGTATGTAGAAGTAGAACATATAACCTATCAAGGACACGATCAATGACTGACAGGCATCTCCACCTTTTATACAGAGATTTCTAAATTAACTGTTACAAAGAGACATAATCTCAAAAGATAGGCAAACTTCTTGTCATGTACTCTTGTCCGATTTTTAACAATAGAAAATCTTCTATGTCTGTTCAGAATATCTAGCCACTGATCAGTACCAAAACGTGTTATCAATTTCAAATTTTGAAGGGAAGCAATGAAATTTATAAAATGGCAATACCTGCTGGTCACTAGTAGTGAACTACTGTTCTGAGTTCTGGGAAACAGGAAAACTGGTGCATCTTGTTTCCAGGAAAGGTAGCATTATTAGGCAATTGCTTATAACAAGAATACCTGTTCTCTACCCCATCAATGTAAAAAAGATTTCACATATCCCATGGAACAAATTCAGATGGAGGTTGGGGAAATTCTCTTATTGAACCTCCCTACGCCCCTCTTTTCTCATATGAAAGGAAAGTGAACCCCGATGAAAATATTAAAAAAAAACGATTAATTTGAGAAACTTCTACCATCTATTAATTTTCCAATTGCAACAAAGCATATATTCTGCAAATTGCAACCTTTTATTTTAAACAAGTTTTCACATCCTCAGGCCCGGCCCTGGCCATACCACCAGGCGATAGCCTAGGGTCTCCAGTTTTCGGCCCAATAATAGAGCCTCCAGTCCACATAGGAGAATATATTAAATATTATGTATCTCAATTATTTCACGAATGGGCTAGTGCAGTGCGGTAGTAAGTTTTGTGTCTTGTAACCACGACATTGTGGGTTCGAAACCTGCTGCCTTAAATTTTTACGCAAAAAGTGTTTTGAACTTGTACAAAATATCGTTTCAAACTGATGGCGATAAGATTCGAACTCACGACCTTAGGTTCGAAAAGAAAATACAAGCAGCTTGCCACTAAACCACAAGGCAATCTTGCTTCTCATATCAAACAACTAATATATATAGGAAAAATGAGAGGCCCCATTTGCTAACCTCACCTAGAGCCTCGAAAATCTCAGGGTCGGGCCTGCATATCCTTGTGTGTTTTTGTTGAACAAATGCTAAACTTGAAGGGTTTCTTGATTGAGATGTAAACTGTATGCTTGTAATTGAAGAGCAGAGAAGGTAGAACTTGAAGGTGGCATCAGCATAGTTGCTGTTAGTTCTTCTACTGCGCTATTCAAAACGTCATATCCTGCCTGATGTAGATGACTTGTCAATTCCGTAAACATTTGAGAGTTTCTTACTTGAGGCTTAGAACATAATCTCTGTTATTTTTGGCATTACAATTTACTGAGCATATCCCAGTTGCTTTTGTATCATGAAATATCTCACAATTTTCATTATTAAGATCACATCTTGTTGGCTGTACATGTCCCCTGTTATTTTGACCAAGAATTGGTCCCCTTTCTTACTTAAGATGGTTTTTTTTTTTTTTGTTGCTAAACCTGTTGAATTGAAGTATGTTCTACTGTCCAATAGTGAATGATTTTACTTAGAAAAGAAACAAAAATTCTTAGTTGTAGGATTTTAGATCTTTTTATGTTTTACTGTGCAGGTTAATGAAGCAGTTGTCACTGGTTGGCTGTTCTTCCGTTATCTTGTTATAGGAGGTATAGTCTGACTATTTATACCGGTTTGTTTTTCACCTTTTAGGCTGGTAGACAGAATGCAAAAAATGTAAATAAAAAACAGAGCGATCACTAAAAAAAAATTGTTTTACATGGTTCAGCTTAAGGCCTACATCCACAGTCAGTGTGGGAAACTAATTATGAAATAGGAGAATACAATGTGCTGGCTGTCTTGCATCTCTCCCAACAAACCCTGGAGACCCTAAATATAGCTTATGTAGAGAGTAAAATCCTGCATAACAAACGAGGTAAAAAATTGCAAGTAATGACAGATGGTTCAGATCTGGTGGAATCCTCGCTATTTGCCATGAAGCAGGCCTCGTGGCTCTTAAAAGGGTTCCATCGTGATCCTGGGTTGAATTCGAGACAGCACTGGTATTGTTGAATACTCCAACTTGCAGAATGCCGCTTACAGTATACCCAATTCTTGGAATGTGTAGTTGTTTTGTCTGCCGTTCTTTCTTACATGAGAGACCTAGGAAGGATACTCTCTACTTGGCCACATTTCCCCTCCTATTCCCTTGAGCAGCTTTCTTAAGTGGTTAATTATTTTTGGTTAATTCGAGCAAATATCAATGATCCTCCAATCAAATTTTATGCATTGGTTTATTGGGCCAGTGGTATTACATAATGGCTCAAAGTGCTACCTCATTTGATGCTGATTTTAACTCAAATTTTCTGAACGGTGACAATTAAGGATAAGGTGTGTAACTGCCTTCGTTTGTTTGTTACAGCTTACGTTGGACTTGCCACCATTGCGGGCTTCATTTGGTGGTTTGTTTATGCTGATAGTGGGCCTAAACTACCATATGTTGAATTGGTAAGTTATGTCTCATTTAAGAACAGTTGTGGGAAAGTTGTTGGTTATTTGTCCTTCCTGACATCAGACCATTTTTTAAGAACACTTTATATAGTCGACAGAATGTGAATAGAGACTGTCCCAATTCAAATGTTTCGGGATCAAATTCTTTTATTTTGGCAGAATAGTGGAATATTTGGCCCATTTGGGGAGAGTTTGACTTGAATGCAGAAACTAATAGACTTGATTTTCATTTTCTAACATGCAATTGTTGCAAAAGAATTCTGAATGATTTTCTAGAAAAATCTCAAAATGACAATTGATGTTAGAACTTAGACCTGGTTTCGTGGCCTTACATTTTTTATTAATTGCTTCATTTTCTTCTTTTTGACTTCTCTTTATAGTTTCTCTTTCACTAAATGTTTTGGTCTTTTTGATAGTGCCATAACTTTCCATCCAGATGGAGAAAGTCTGGGCTTCGTGTCCTTCCGTGTCTGATCAGAACTGAGATAGTGAACCTTATAGAATAAGGCCCCGTTCAACACTCCAAAATATGTACTTAAAAAATAAGGACCTATTTTCAAGCTTAAAAATAATGGATTAACGAAAATAATTTTTCAATTTTTTTTTGCAGGGTTTGTTGATAGATCTCATTGAGGTTGATAGATCTCATTGAGATCTATAAAACTAGATCCATATTACATATTTTTTTATTTCAATAAGCCTATTATTTTTAAGCTTGAAAATTGCAAACAAGTACTTATTTTTTAAGGGGGTAAACCGGAATGGCACCTAAATACATATTTCAGTATTTTGAGAATATAGTTTGCATTTAAAAAGTTACAATTCAGTCTTTTTGATGTGACTAACTTAAATGGGTAATTAGAATTCTTTTTGGTACTTTATTGTTTCTTTATATGTATCTAGTTATTCTTAAAAGGATGACCCTTCTAACACTTGCTATAAAGTTTTATCAACGATTCAACAATGAATTCATGCTACTGATGAGGGACTGATTTTCCCTCAGTGGTAAAATTGGTTCTTCTTGCCTTAAAAACATTTTGCATACTGACACTTGTACGTTATTATTTTCAGATGAATTTCGACACTTGTTCAAGTAGGGAAACCAATTACTCATGTAGTGTATTCACTGACCGGCATCCATCAACTGTGGCAATGACAGTGCTGGTTGTTGTTGAGATGTTCAATGCCTTAAATAATCTCAGTGAAAATCAATCCCTTCTGTGAGTATTCACTTGAACCTCAAATCGATACTTTGTCTCAGTCCTTGATCCAATTTATTTGCTGAATGCATGTGTGGCTTTTACAAATATGGATATAGGCTGATAGCAAGTTATCAGCAATTGCTATTTGTTTCCACATAAGGTACCTGTAAAGTCAAACCAGGGTAGAACTTTATGTTTTAAATTTTTTATGACACAATTGGCAATGAAACGCTTACAGGAATTATACATCCATAGTACTACTCTGTCGGGAAACTACTTTTAAGCTTCTCAGTAGAACTAACTTAGGAAGAAAGGAATGAATGAGGACGAGACTGGACAACTATTTAGAGCAGTATTTTATCGCAATTTTTACCGCCTGTGAACTTTGGGCTGTTTTGTTTCTCCTAAACCAGAAAATAAAACATAAATCAAATCTCGACCATTTTCACCTTTTTTTTTGACTTGGTGACTTGAATGCGTTTAGAGATGCTGAAACCCTTTGACAGGTTGAAAATTTCCATTTAGAGATGCTGAAACCCTTTGACAGGTTGAAAATTTCCATCTAGCTGAGGTTTTGGTGGAATTATTGCTCCTTGTACCATTTTTTCCCAGATAGAAGGTGCAGAGGCTTTTTTAACATGATGGCTGAACTAATGATCGTTTTTGTGTTATGTTTACTGTCTGTTATTTGTTTGAAGATATTACTATAGTAAGTCAGACTCGAAGTCATATTTTTGCCCTTGGCTCTGACTTCAGTTTTATGCCGTAGATGACAAGAAAGAGAAAAATCAGAAGGAGAAAAGAATTATAAAAGCTGACCTTGCTTTATTTGTAGTGTTATCCCTCCCTGGAGTAATTTGTGGCTTGTTGGTTCAATTGTCTTGACCATGCTCCTTCACATACTTGTCTTGTACGTGGGGCCTTTATCTGCTCTTTTCTCCGTAAGTGGCTAACTTTTACTTAGATCGTACTACAAATTCTTTCCTGTGATATGAATTTCCCCCCCTTCCCATGAGGTTGCTAACTGGAGTTTGCCAATTTTGTGTTGCAGGTGACGCCTTTGTCTTGGGCTGAGTGGACTGTTGTTTTATATATTTCATTCCCTGTGAGTAGTTTGGCTACATTTTGTTTGATGTTCATATTCTCTCTCTCTCTCTCTCTCTCTCTCTGAATATAAGAACTTATTCTTGATTAAAACCATTATGAGAACTTATTACCTTGTCATGCTGGTGCATTTTATGTCTATAATGTTAGCATTATGATTGTTCTAACGTTAATAGGCATATTTACATTGCGTGCATGCAAGTATGTGCCTGATTACCACTTTCAACCCTTGTGTTTGTTTGTCGTGGGATGTTTTTAGACCAATGTGCTCATATTATGTTGCTTTCCCAGCTATAATAGAAAATCATATGTACTTTGTTACTATGGAGAATCAATTTCGTCATTAGCATATTTATATTTTACTCGACATGCCCTCACTTCGAAAACTTGATCAAGATTTTATCCTAGAAAATTAATAGGAAAAAGCTCCCTTCTAGTTATCAACTTTAAAAGCTAGTTTCTCAATCATTAGACAAAGATCACTTCAAGGATAATTCAAGTGGTAATAGTAACTCTTGTTCTTGAATAACTTGTCTTTTTCTTGAACAGAACCTCTAGCAGGAAGTAGCATCTTGTGTGTGATATTTTCTTTAGTTTGATCTTATTTGAATCTGAGACAGTCTCACTTAGTGTTTCATATTTGGAGCTCCAGCTTATTTGACAGTGCTTAACGATTTCATCTACCTGGTGTAGGTAATAATAATTGACGAGATACTGAAGTTCTTCTCAAGAAATTCAACTGGTAATGTTCTCTACAATTGTTGTTCTTAGCAAATATCTGTTACGACTTGTACTCTTTTGGGAGAATTTCATTTACACCCCCACATGTTTCTAACACCTCGGTTTTGAAAAATGACACCCACCTGTTAGCCATATTAGTGATGCCTGTTTGGGCAATAACATGACTTATCTTTAAATCCTTCATAGTTTATTCAGATTCCAATCCTAACTCACTGAATCATTGAGGCAACTCAATCCGAGTCATTGGATATATAACTGCCGAGTGTGCTAGTAATAGTTTTCACTCCAAAACCACCCCAATAACCTGACTAACTTCTCTCTCTTTTTCTCTCTCAACCCACTGCTAAATGAACCATGACCAGCTGCGACTGCAGCCTTCTCACCCAACCACCACTGCGAGCAGCTGGCCCAAAACTCAACCCACCCCTCTCTGTGTGTTTGTGTGTGTGTGCGCATGCAATTTTCTGTACACAAATATGGATATAGGTACCTCCAAAGCCTATACTACGCACAAACCGTCGACAACCCCAAAAGGAAAGAAAAACCCCTCCCAACTTTCCAAAGCCATACGCAATATGCAAATCACTAGTATTTTATATCAGGAATTGCTGAATTGCAGCAACTTTCTTTATCTCGTATGCTCTTTGTACGGGATGTGTAATATACGTGCGGGGTTGAAGTAGAAGCTCATAGTAGTATACATCTTCTACCATTATAAACCATCATAATGGTTGACCAACACTGAAATCCGTCAGTGCTTGCAATGGACTAGTTTTCATGCACTAGTTGATGGTTGCTTTGGTTGTGGATGTAGGAATACGGTTCAAGTTGAGACTCAGAAGAGGTGATATACTCCCAAAGAGAGAAGTACGCGACAAGTGAAAATCGGAAACCCATGTCAACAACAATTTTGCTGGAGGCTCATGTTGTATTACTTACGCTGCAGTCTTGTTTTCATCTCCATTGTGACAACTACCCTTGATCGTTCCTCAATACAAGCTCAGACTACATTGAAGTCCGTGGATAAAAGAACTCGGACTACATCATTCCGCCATGACTTTTGTCGACACTCATTGCTTCCAGCATTTGGTGTGAACGAATCGCCAAAAAAGGATGAGGAAAACAGCGGTTGTTTGGGATGTTTCAACAAATAGCTTTTCCAAACATGCTGTCTGACACTAATTTACGGAGGATTCAAGGGTTTATTTTTTTTTTTGGACATGAGAGAATTCAAGGGTTTGGCTGTTGTTCTCCGCTCTACAGAAAACTTACTTCCCTGCTGTTGTATATGGAGATGGAACTCATGGAAAGATCATATTCTCATTCATTGTTAGTCTTCATAGAATAACAATAAAACAATCCATACTAAAACAATGTTGTTAAACTTCTAGCATCATTTGAAACATTGGATTGACCATGGAAGAATCCTGCAACTTTATTGGAAATATGAACAGGGGTGACGGCCGTTTTGTAAATTTTGCTGATTAGAGCTTATTTTACATTTCTGACAAATATAAGCAAAGGGTTACCAAACGGGTTATATGGGTTGATGAGAGATCCATCTTTGGAACATGGCGAAACATTCAATAGGCTTGTATTCCGGAGTTGTGTTCCCTCCTTCCTAATGAGCAATACAATATGACCAAAAAATAAAATAAAAAACAACAAAATGTTGAACGGAATAACTAAAGACGAGGAACAAAAAAATGGGGGAACGAAGGTGAAGAGGAGGAATTCATGCCTTGACCGTCGCAAATGTCATCCCATTCGAGTAAGTGCTTGTATAACTACAGGCACAAGAAATACAGGGGAAATTGCAATATATGAGAAGTATGCAAAAGGATCGAGATATGCAAAAGGATTGAGATAAACTGACCTTTTTATTGAAGGAAAGAGACTGCAAATATTACAAGAAGGAGAGAGAGACAGAGAGCTTGGTTTTTAGAGTGAGAGAGCAAAACCAAAAACCTGCCTAAACAAAGAAAGACGCGTCCTTTATATAGAGGACTCTACAGGACTGAACAGGAAAATGAAATTATTACAATAAAATTGTGGACATAATTGCCGGGTACACTCTTTGGGCCCCATCGCACAAAAATCTCCACTGAAAGTTGAAACTCACTCCATTATTGAGTGCCTTTGAAATTACTCCATAATTGAGTCTTCTGTTGAAACTTTGAAATCAAGCTTTCATTATTTAGGTCTTTAAACTAAGACAACCATTATTGATCCCTTTATTGATCCCTCTTTTCTTTGCCTTTTCGTGACTGGGTTGCTATGATTTCAACCATGCTGTCCCAAAAGTCTCCCAATGCAGTTAACCAACGCCCCAGGTTAATTGAAACTTGAAAGAAATATAATGTTACCACACCTGTATATCAGCGATTTAAGACCTTTCGTGCTGAGATTCACATGATACTGGAAACTCTCCACGATCGTTTTAGTGTAAGGCAATCCATCGTTGCATCTAGTCCATTCCCCCATGCTCCCGTGTCAAGTAAAATTTGGCCTTTCTTATTAGTTCTGTTTCTATTTGGTAGTAGTAACGGTAGATTTCCAAACTAAGAAATAGTTTGGGATTTACCTTTCGGATATGGAGTGCTTCTTGAACACTATCATTGTTGAGCCAGGAATGAGAAAGCCGATATCCATCAATCTACGATCAAGAGAAAAAATATACGAGCCATGTTAGAGATTGAGACGGATTTCCAAGAACAAGAAGAGGTGGATTGAAGACGCCAAGTTCTTTCTGATTCGCACAATTAACCGAATACAATTGAACATATCTATCTATAGCTAAACTTGGAGTCGAACGAGATGAAGATTTAGTTGTGTGTATGCAATCCGCCCTATCTGTTCATCACTTCGTTCTTGAAGAGTAATGCGAAAGAAAGTCCTTTTGATGATTAAGACATACTCCTAACATAATACTGGATTTGCTTCTTGTCATGTAGCATTTGAAACTACTGCACACGTTAATCCCAAATGCTCCCCCATAAGCATGGTCTTGTTGAGGAGATTGTGTTTGTGTTCTATCGACATTTCCACTACGACGAATTTTTGCCTCAACCTCATCAATATTGCAGCGAATTCAGCCTAAAAGTGACGTACAGATGCGACGAATCTTGATTAGAAAATGCTCGACAATCGATCAAGGGCATTTCTATAAGTTAAAACAGAAATCCCATACAAACATACATTTTTTTGTATACATAATTACTAGTAGTAGTTTAATTAAGACTTGTATGAATTAGATTCTGGGAAATGACTGGCTAGCTTACTCTGGAAGATGCACAGGGTGATGAGTCAGGAACAAGAAGCTCTTTGTTACTCTCATCAAGAGATCTTCTTTTACCAAACAACTCCCAATATGGTTTTGGAAAAGCAAAACCACACAATGGTTCCAAAATATGAGCATTGTTGATTCCATTTCTACACTGCAAATCAATGCAATAGAATGAAAATTAATTCATGAGCTCAAGTACCTAGGATAGTAGATGGGGGATCCTGCTGACGACCAGCATGTGTATTGTCCCTCATCTGGACCGTCCAAAAGAGTTTTTGCGAAAACCAATGGAAGTAGGGTGCGCGAACCGGAACATTTTAAACCTTAGTGTAAGCCTCGACATCCTTCAGACACTCTGTATTGTTGGGGTCTACACTGAAGTACTCTCCTTTACAATTTCTCTGCAAAGACTAGAAAAAGATAAAGAGAGGTTGATTTCAACTCAACAATGCTCAAGGGGACCATACATACACGCGGCATAATATTATTTATTACCTAATGTGGCACACTCATATCGATTGAACACTAGTGGATTCCGTGTATGAAGTATTTTACTAATCGGCTATGAGTGTGCCACTCAGGCGATAAATAAAATATGACAGATATGTGGTCATTATAGCATTGTTGTTCATAATTTTACCACATATAGTTCATCTGAAATAAGTCCCATCCCATGAGAGAATGGAATTGCATAATTTCTTTCAGCATCATAAATTGTTGCTGGGTTGCCAAGTAAGTATCCCTGCAGATTTAAAAAAAAAAGTATTCCTGAAACCATCATCACCACAACACCACATTGGATATATACCTTGTTAAATTTAAAGCATTCAAAAAGAAAGTCTCTCAAATCTATATATATACTTCTACCATTTCTATGCCTTCATTCATACACATAATAATTTAGGTCCTTTCTAATGAGTTGATATATATGATCGCGCAATTTCTGGTCACGTTATAGTGATTTATCTATTGCTATATATCTGTTAACAAGAGCTACTAACCATGAGATTGATGAATGGCTTAATTCCTGCTTCATTTCCTGCATTGAAAAAACACACACTTCAAATGTGAATAAACTTAATACAACACCCGTTGGTCTAACTAATTGTCCACCCTTTTGAAGTGTGATTCGATTTTACATAGTACCGGTTTCCTTGCACTTTTTTTTTTTTAAACATTTCAACTTGCACTTTTTTTTTTTAATCATTTCAACGCCAAACGAAATTTAGTAAAATGCTTCACATGATATTAATCCCTTCCTGAAACAACCCCCAAAACCTTTTACCATTTTAATTTTTTTCAACTTACCAATATATTGTGAGATGGGGTATAAAAGGATTCTAATTTTGATATCGTAGTTGATAAGCCCACAATTGTGGTTATATTCGGGCTTATCTCGCTCATTTTGATACGCGCGCGCGCATAACTCTATGTTTTTGATTGATATTGCGCAACGGTTGCGTTTTTTTGGTGTTTGCAGGCTCTTTTCATTAATAAGGTGGATTTAACGCCATGAGCCGATTTCTCGGTCTTCGGGGACCCTTGGGGTATAAACGGAGCGATAGCGGAGCCCAAAGGAGCTCTGTCGAAGCCCCAGAAAGTTTGGAGAAGTCCTGAAGAAGCTGAGCAAATTTCGTAGAAAAGGAAATTCCTACCGGTAGGGAGGTCGAGCCTACCGGTACAAACCTTGATCAGAAAGGTCACAAATTGCACCATTCAATTTCTACCGGTAGGAGATCAATGCCTACCGGTAGGAAGTCAGTCTGCTCAGTGTGCCCCTTCTTGCTCGAAGCCGTTCTACCGGTAGGGATCCCCAGATTTTGCAATTTTCTATTTTCTTTTTCTTTTGTAACTTTAAAGGGGCGCTATAAATACCTCTTTTGCACGTTTTTACACTACTACAAAATGGTATAAAGATCACGGTCCAAAAACTAAAAAGATCTCACTTTTTGTAAAAGCGTAATAAAATGTTATGGACTATAGTTTTAATCTCAGTTATACGAAAAAACTGAGATGGAAAGATTTTTTAATCTCAGTAATCTAAAAAGTGAGATTGTAACTTCAAGAATAGATCTCATTCTCAAAAAACTGAGATTATATATGAAAGAATATATCTCGTTTAGAAAAAAACTGAGATGAAAAGATTTTTTAATCTCAATAATCTAAAAGTGAGATGGTAACTTAAAGAATAGATCTCGTTTTTTAAAAACTGAGATAAAAAGAACCTTTAATCTCAATTATCTAGAAACTGAGATCGTAAGTTACAGAATACATCACATTTTTTTTTAGACTTAAGATGAAAGCTCTTATATAGGAAAAGTTGAAAGTCGCTTACCCCTTAATCGACTACGCGCGCAATATCCCTAAATAAATGTCATTCTCAACCATTCTACAAAAAAATATTTCGTCAAAAAATGGGATACTTTCGGCGATAAAAATATATTTCGTCATCAAATGAATACCTTTGGTGATGAAATTTATGAAGGTTGCGTTTCGTCGCCAAATATATTTCGAGTACAACTCTATGCTCAAAACTCCATTAATTGAGATAATTCAAATTGGGTTTGAACAATAATACAAAGGGCTACAACTTTCATATTTATCAAAATTTCTAATTTTAATATTTGAAGGTTCAAAATGATGTTCGAAATATATTTTAATGTTAAACGCATATGTTATATATTAAATATTTCAATTATATATTGAAAAGTGTGTGTAGTGCAGTTGGTTGAAGTTTCTATGTAAAACTAAAGAGACTTAGGTTCAAAACCCAGCAGGATAAATAAAGGAGGATTTTTTCCTTTAGGAAAATGCCACTTTCAATCTCTTTTTTTTAAAAAACTGAGATTATTACTCTCTAAACAACCACGATTTTATAATAAAACTGAGATGTTAAGCTATTAAGGTCACGATTTTGTCTTTTTTAATCACAGTTTTTATGTTTTTAGTCACGGTATTAATGAGTTTTAATCACGATTTTTATCCTGTGGTTAAAAGATAGAGACTTTTAGTTACACCTTGATAGACCACGGTTTTGAATGCGAGATTAAAAGTGAAAGATCATACCAAATAACCGAGGTCTTTATCTATTTTTGTAGTAGTGTTAGGGCATGATTATGTTATTAGAACTCAGCTCTTTCTCTCTCTACCGCCTCTTCTCACCAACTCTTTTCTCCCTCATAAATGGAGCATTGATTTGGGGATTTGGAGGGTGATTGCTTCCATTAATGTTGTAAGTTCCATCGGGATCCTTATTAATCTAGTCTTTATTTCTGTTTTCAGCATGACTTTGAGTTCTCTCATCCAAATCCTAATGCATATCACTTCTCCTGTCATCATGTGTGAGTAGTGTAGCAAGGCTAGGTTATGGGATGATTAACATCCCGTAACCAGGGGTGAGCTCGTTCTCTTCTCGAGAATTCTTGTTTTCCAGCTTAAACATGGTCAGGACCTATTTTATGAATCAAAACTATGAGGTGTTACTCTCTTGGATCAAATGTAGGCAAGGGTTGATCCTCGTGCCACATTTGATACCTAGAGCTATGTCCCTCTTTGTGTTTGTTAAAATGAATCAAAAGAGCCCTAGTCATGTTTAACACTGTTGTTAAGAAGAGAAGAATCGAGTTCATCCTTACGTTATGGGTGTTAATTATCCCTAAACTTAGCTTTTAGTTTAATCTCCAGTTAAAAAGCCGTAGTTAGGTTAAGTAGCCACCTTCTAAATCGATCAGTTGGCCGTCTCAACGCCAAGCTCTGGTTGGCGGTCCTAACGCCAAACATTCTCTACGCAAGCTAATCTCCGAACTAAGTTATGGATGCGCTCCCTGTGGATTTGACCCCGGACTTCCGGGTATTATTATGCTTTCAACCGACCTAGCCCTACGCTTGGGGTATTCTTATTGCAATACACATTATGGTCGCAAGCAGTAGTCGCATTTGTAATTTTACCTCGTGAGAATAATGAATAATCAAAACTTGGGTGAAGTTTGGATGATTTTATTCTCGAGTGGGAATAGGAATTTCGTCACTATGAAGCCATCACCCAGCAATTTGATAGCAATCAAGTCACTTTCATTTTTTATAAACGTTGAGATCATGGGGACTCGGAAAAAAATTCAGCCCCGCGATTTTATTTTCATACCATTTGAAATTAGTTGAACGATAACTGGAACCGTAATGCCCGAGTATGAATCTCCACCCACGTAAACTTGGTTTGAGAAGAATTCTGGATGATCCATCAGCCACTGCAAATATACTTCTCAAAAAATTAATGGATACATAATACATTGATATATAAATTACTAGATCTCCTGGATTGTACCCAAAATATATGTAGTACTTAATCCGTCCCAAAATTTAATTTAGTCTCTATTTATTTTTCTTTCGTTATTTCAATGTCCTAGAATCCTTACCTTTTTTGATAAGTCAAGAAGAAAAAAAGTGAACCTTTTTTTTTCCCCCTTATTCCCCATGCATGGTCAAAAGTGGAGGAAAAATACAGTGGAGTCGAAAAAGTAAACCATTACATTTTAAAAAGGAAGGTAATTTTGAAAATTCATATTTTTAAAGAGTAATGATGATGTCCCTTTAAAATATTAGAAGTTCAAAGGGCCCAAAAATTTGGGACAAAACGAGTACAATGTATCAAAATATAGATATAAGAACCAGTCAATTATATCCGAGAAGTATAAGAACGCAACTTCAGACCCAACTGTATCCGTAATCATTCGGTGCTTGTGACCCACATCCAACGGATATGGACATCTGTCCGGAGTTGTACTTTAAACTAAACTTCTATTCCTAGCAATGTACGTAAAGTTTTTATGTACCTTACTGAGAAACTGATAGGCTTGATCACATGCTTGTAAATCGGTAGATAATACAGTCCCCACTGGCAAATCCACAAAAATTATGCTTGCCACCAGATATATATAATACATGCATGTAACGTAACATTAATATTGCAACCTAGATATATACCAGTGTACGTAAATCTATGCATATATTGCTGCATGAGCATGTTGGTCAGTCTATGGTTAGAGCAGTGGCGGCTCCAAAATTTTTTAGTAGGGTATTCAGAAAATTACCTTAACTCTACTAGCTGATCTATAATCAACAATATATGTACAAATTCCATACATTAGTATGAATAGTGCGGTCAAAAATACATAACCTCTATTCTTAGAAAATTATCTACTAGACTACTATGCAAAATGAAAACTTATATATATATATATATATATATATATATATATATATATATATTTCTAAAGTTCTTGTATTGCATATTGGATAGTGTTTTGAAAATGGAGAGAGTAAGATTTTAATTCCGTTCTAGACGAGTTATAATATTAATCCATTAATACCCCTTTGAAAGAAATTGTGGATAATAGTTGGGGCCGACCTCTTTAAAAGTATGCTATTTTTGGGATGATATGATGTGATTTTCTATCATAGTCCTGAATTTGAAAGAAAATTGTTCAACTTAATTTTATAAGCTAACCAAACAGGAAAAAAAAGTAGTTAATGTCATGAACAAGAAATTAACACATTTAGACTATCTGCAATACATAGACATGGAGAGAGAATACAGATCGAGTATGATAGTTACACCAATGTATTCTTCATTTTCTCTTTCTTTTTTTCAATTTTTTTTACTATGATTGTGAGCTTTATTTGTTATAATACTGCGTTAGGTGTTCAAATACGAATTGCTTGGATTATTGGGTTGTAATTGGGTTGTGGCTCAGTGTTCAATTATTTTTGTGTTGGGTGTTCAATTATTTTTGGCCTAGGTGTTCAAGACTAATAGAATTGAGTGTTCAAAAAATAACTAAAACCAAAGTTACATGTATTCTAACAAAAAAAAATTTCTAAGGGTGTTCAAGTGACCATGCATCCATGACTGCAGAGCCGCCTCTAGGTTAGAGGTGTAACCTCGGCCGGATCAGAACAACACATTTAAAAGGAGGCATGATGATGTATATATGGACTGGCATGACACGGCACGAACACTTAAGTAGGGCCAGATTGGATTGTCATTTTAGAACATGCACGCAGCCCAAAGGCCCCAAACACGGCACAGACACTGCAAGGGGTCGACACGAGCACATATGTATTATTATTTTTGTGTATCTAGTTATCCATAATTGAGATTGACCTATTAAATTCACCACATAGAAACAAGATTTCCATTCTAGAGTCAATTGAATAACTTGGATAGTTTTGTACGTTCTTTTTATCCTTACAATTGAATGATTCAATTCCTTTCCATTCTTGTGATAGTTATAACATCTTGCATGCCCTTAATTAGGGGGTGTTTGGGAGCTTACTTTTTGGCTTTTCATTTTTAGCTTTTTAGCTTTTTGACTTTTTAAATTATGATCAAAATGTGTTTTGAGTATAATAGAAGTGTTTGGAAGATATGTGCAGAATATATTTTGAAACACTTGTAGTGTTTGGAAGATATATGATTAAAATGAATTATGGATTGATTTTTTACCATTTTGTCCTTGATTATTTATTATTTTATTAAAAGATGTACAAATAATGTTATTTATACAAATTTTTGGGGAATGTAATTTTTTTTTGGGTCTCACACCGTTTCATAATTCACATCTCAATTCCTTGGATCTCTCATCGCTAATGCAAGTAAAAAATCCAACAAATAACTCTTCCACCCACTTCCTATTCCAGATCTAATTTCTGAACCCCCCTTGGATTTTTGCAGAGCCGAATGGAGGCATGGAGCTATTTCAGAAGGCAAAAACGGTCAGTATCCGGAGCCACCATGAGAAGTACCTATTAGGAGAAGAGGACAAAGAATCCGCCTGCCAAGATCGACAGGGTTGGAGGGCCAAATGGACCGTCGAATTCGGTCTACGGCGTGGACGGCGTCGTCAGGTTCTTGCTGACTCTGGTGTCGAGAATGGGTGAGGACTGAGGAGAAGAGGATAAAGAAATAAAGGGAGGGCAAAACTGGTAATAGCCAAGTATAGGTAGGGTATTTTGGTAATTCAACATAGAATGAGAAAAGCCAAAACTGGGAAAAGGACCTCCCAGGCTCATTCTCGGATTCTGCCTCTAAATACAAAATCTAAGAATTCATTTCCTCAAAATGAGGTTTGGCTTTGGGTTGACAAACAGCCAAAATCCAAAAAGTAGAAATGAAAAAGCTGAAAATGAGGTATCCAAACAGGCCCTTACCATTGTATTCTACGTATACCTTTGACCACGAATTCAGATTCAACACTAATTCGGGCAAGCTCCCATCTTTCTGCATTGCCTTGAAATTCAGTGGACCTGCAAAATTAAGTTTTCGAATGGAATCTGAACCGCACAATTCACTTTAAAAATAATTTTGTGAATTCGAATCCCACAACTGCAGAATTGCTCTTTTCCTCTATTCGGTGGTAACCGAAGTGAGCTTGGTGACCAAAGGGACTTTGTTTGGGAACCCCATTTTCTCATTTTTGCATTTTTATTTTTTTATTTTGGGTGTTTGGCACTCCATTATGAGAATGGATTCTTGTTTTTTCGGTTTAGAGGCAAAAATCCAGAAACAGGTCTAGAGGTGTTTTTCACATTTTTGCATTTTTCCATTTTGTGGTCAATTACCAAAATACCCACTTTCCTCCCTTCATTTTCGACAAAGTAATAAAGACAAAGGGCAATATGGTAAAAATCCAACCCATAATTCATTTTCGACAATCATCTACCAAACACTACTACATTTCGAAATACATTATGCACAAATCTCCCAAACACTCCTACCATACTCAAAATATATTCTGGCTATAATCCAAAAAGCCAAAAAACTGAAATGAAAAACCAAAAAGCGGGTTCCTAAACACCCCCTTTACCTATTTCATAAATTAGGCCAGAGATGGAAGAGCAGCCAGGGCGTTAGCCAAAGTACCAGTGGGTCCTCTTTTGGGTTTTGGACTCTGACTTCACAAAGTAGTAAAATAGCTGCACATCCTCTGATTCATCCACTCCCAGATACCTATTACATGGACATACATGATAACATATATATGTATTCAGGCTCAGTTTTGGTGACAGGAATTCTAAAGACAAATGAGAAAATGTGACTACGGTTACTTGATACTTGATTTTCATTTTCAGATTGCTATTGTCACTCAACAACGCGAGCATCCAATATATCGTTGGCATATGTCTTGAAAGACAAAAACAATTGTATAAAGATGCAGAAAAAACATAGGACGTGAATATATTGTCTGCTTTGGCCTAATCCAAAAATTGAGAACTCGACTAACACTCGGGAGGTGTCAAACCTGAGACCTTAGGAGGCCTTGACCATCGCGCCAACCCCTTGGGTTTAAGATGCCAAATGTATGCTAGTACTATACGTATTTCATACATACATGCGAGCATTTAACGAAAACGAACAAAGAGATGAGTCATCACACCCGATTTCGAGTTCAAAAGGAAGCGGGCCTTGGAATCCAGGGAGATGCTTAACCGCAGAATGAGAGACCACGAGCTGTGAACAACGAGCCAACAGAAGAGATAGAACTAAAATCATAACATGGCACCTAACGAAATTATGACCACTTAATTAGGAAGTAGAAATACAACAGCTTGGCCTTTGGATTGGAATTTTCCATTTCTTTGGTCAAGTTTGGGTTACAAAATGGAAGCAGTGAGTAGATATCTTAGATACATTTATGCACCGATGATAGTAAATTCACACAGTGAAGGAGGGAGTATGGAAGGGATCAAAAACGAAAAAAATTATTTGGACATAGTATGAAGGGCGGGCTTGACGCAACGGTAAAGTTGCTCCACTGTGACCTGGAGGTCAGTGGCTCAAGTCGTGGAAACAACCTCTGTGCTTGCAGGGTTACAGGCTGTGTACATCAATTTTTCCCCAGATCTCGTAATGGCGGGAGTCTCGTGCACTGGGTTCGCCTTTTTTACATATATAGTATATTTAACCTGGTAGGTAATAGTTGGATTTTACAATATTATTTTAGTTTTTGGACGCATCTCCCTTATTTCTTGCCGTGATGGGAAATGAATGTGCTAAGCCATTACCATTACGCCACGTTTTTCAGGATTGGATCCTGTCCATTTGGCTTCGGACCAGTTCAATCCATTTGGTGCATTCAGGTTGTCTAGACAATCCAAATTTAAAGGGAGTGTTTTTGTATTTTTTTTATATTTAAAACACCCCTTTAAATTTGGGCCGTCCAAAACGTTTTTAGACGGCTTAGATGCACTAAATGGACCGAATTGGTCCGAAGCAAATGGACGGAATCCAGCCCCACGTTTTTCTAGCTCAAATCCTCTGTGGAGTACATTTTTTCCACGCCCCAAGAGTTCACATCACGGGTCCTTCTAAAAAAAAAAAAAATTTAATCTTGACTCTGTGTGGCTTCCGACTACGAATAACAATAAACTAAGAAAATTTTCTGCTCCTCTGCACAACTTCGAAGTCTATTTAGTTGTCTTACATGAGACTTGGGGATATTCTCCATTCCATGGCATGTCTCATCCATTAGGCAAGATCGTCCGAACGTGGCGCCCTTTCTGACCATTAGATCACATGAGAATCATCCAACGATCAAAAACACACCGAAACATTACATACAAAATTGGGTACAGAAGATTTGAGGGCTGGGTTTCCGCGTTTGTTTACGATCGAGATTAGAATCTATGGAGTTGAGAGAATTTTGGCTGCTATGTTCAGCTCTACAGAAAACTTGCTTTCCTGCTGTTGAACATGATTTTTTCGCCGGATATTGTTCTGCTCTGGAATGGAATATCACGGTAGTACACTATTAAAGAACGTTGTTGGAACGGAAATCGAAAATAAGAAAATTCGGAACAAGCACCTAACAACTTGAGCTAGTTTACCATTCTTCTGTTGAAACGTTGGAAGAACTAATTAATGCGAATGGGTGTAAGCCTCGCAGCTCGGAAACACCCAGTGCTGACCACACTGAGAGAGACGAAAGATGAGACAATCTTAAACTTTGCCTTTGTAAATGCTGTCTAATATTGTTGCCTGTTGAGCTGTGATGACTCAAATTCTCCTTCCTAAGCATCGTACCGCATGGGACACGGACCAATCAAATGCTTGACACGTCAGATGCGGAATGTCAACACGGTTCTTAATGATCATTTATTGGTCAATTTTTCATAGGACAACAAAAAGGAAATTGATTTCACACTCTGTTTTAAACCATCCACACTCCTCTTTGTTTTTGTTAACGTGAATTTACAAAATCATCCATTGGTGTGTTACAAACTGAATAAATTAAAGGGTAAAATGGCATATTTCATGAAACGGGGGGCTAAGGTCCACTGGATCCATCTATCTCTCATCCATCGTATGAGCTTTACTTGCTTTAGAGGCATAGTTTTAAATCACGGTATCAGTCGCCGTCGCGGTATCCGTCGCGGTATATCGGTATCGGGACGTATCGGTAATACGTCGCAGGAATCAAGTATCGTGGTCGTGAATTTTTAAAAATCATTAGCAACATGTATAAAACTTGAAAAATATCTTTTGCCCCCAATATTGGCTTAAATTATCACATTTTAATTAATTTAAGACATGTAATAGCCCATTCTCTTCATGTGAAATATCCGATAATTTATCAAAACCCGCAAGTCAATAAGATTTTCCATTTCAAGTCACTAACGTACTAAACTACTTTTTTTTAAAAGAAATTATATAATAGTTGCTCCGGTCTTTGACAGAGGTGGTGAACAAAGAAATTGGTTTTGTAACTTTTACTCTCGTGAGTCGTGCCACGCAAAATCAACAAAAGAAGAGAATATAGAAAATCTATTACTCTTGAGCCATGCAAAATCGGCAGCCGCGGCTCTCTCTCTCTCTCTCTCTCTCAAACAAAAAAAAAAACCCAAATCAAAGTATCAGGGGAAAGAAATACCTTCAAAGTTCAATCTACAACCATTCCTTTCTTCTCCTCTTTCCGTTTACTTCACCAAATCAGCAGTTCAGCACCAAATGCTCTGCATCAGCAATCAATACCATCTGTTTCTCAAGAATCTTAAACTATTTTTTTGGAATTTTTTTCTTTCTTGAAATATGTTGAAGAGTGACTTGTTGAAGAAAGAAATTTGTGAAAGAATGAAGATAGAAGAGAAGATAAGAAAGCCAACGGCAGGTAATGATCAGATTTGGGTTTCAACTTTCAATTGCTGTGTTATTTACTTATTTTCCAAGACAAGATCCAAAATTTTAGGGAAAAAGCTGTGAAAAGTGGAAGGAGTTGATGGTTTGATGCTCTGTGGAAGGAGCTCTGTTTTTGCGGATCAAAAAAAAAAAAAACAAGCTCTGTTTTTTTTTTTTTTTTGCCGAACCGGCCTGAACCGGACAACAAATCTGTTACATACCGATACATATCGGGAATCGGCCGATTCACCTGTGATTTCCAATCTCCCCGTTATACCGGCCTATATCCGGACCAGAACTCTCAAATTCCGGTACGAACCGGCCGATATTAAAAACTATGTTTAGAGGGACATATCTCTAGCTGTGGTGGGCTATGGCTATGGTTTTTAGGTGTTGGGAGGGAATACAAACAAAAAAAACAAGCGTGGATAGTAAAAATGAGTGTAAATATCACTATCCTAACAACAAAAAAATTCCCTACTAAAAGAATGGTGGTACTTTAATACTGCTACTTGAGAGTAAAAATGGGAGTGTAAAAATTACGACTTGAGAGTGATTCTACATTTTGGTAGCTTTATTGGTAGATTTTGCTTGTTAGCTTATTTTCTGTCTCAATTCAGGCACACAAGAAGCAAATAAGCAAGGGTTGCCAAACAAGTTATAGAGGTTGACGAGAGATCCATCTTTCAAACATGACACGACACTCAACAGGCTTATACTCTGGAGCTGTGTGCCCTCCTCCCTGTAAAGCAGAAAAACATGACCAAAAATCAAACTAAAACAAAAAGGCCATTGGTGGAAATTAAGCAATGAAGACAAGAGGAAATTCATGCCTTCACCGTGGCAAATGTCATCCGATTCGCGTAAGTCCTTGTATAACTACACATTAACAAGAAGCACGTGGAAATTAAGAAATTCCAGATTTATTTTCTAATAAGCATTAGCATATCATAGTGAATAATAATAGGTAACCCACCCGGCAACTTGGCCCTCGACAACCCACGACCGCCAGTCGTTGACAATGGAGTAGTTCAGGGATCGTATCCATGCTTGAGTTCCCAAAAATGGCACAATCATATCGTGATCACCGCTGTTTCAACATCCGTTAATATTTTGATTTTTCCTGAGTACCGATTTCAATAAGATTGTACAACAATTTAAAATGCAAGAAATATATACACTGATCTCACCTGTATATTAGTGATCTGTAACCTTTAGTGCTGAGGTTTACGTGATACACAAAACTCTCGGCGATGTTAGGAGTGTAAGGCAATCTAAGGTTGCATCTTGTCCACTCCCCTATGCTTCCCTATGTCAAGTAAGAATCGATAATGGAATCCGCGGACAACCAATTAGGGATGGTCATAATAAAGTTTACAAGTCAATGAAGACATTTTCCGATTTGATTCAAGGCAAAGAAGGAAGATCCCGTGAGGTTTTGTTGGAATAACTGTTGTAAAACAAGAACGTATGTGACACCCCGCTTTCTGGTAGCCGGACGAGCCTGCTGGACATCCCGCTTTCCGGTGGCCGGCGGTACTGCAGGATAGCAGGCTTCGTCCGGACGGGAGGGGGCAAGTCATGGTTTATAAAGAACGACCTCTCCTACTTGTACAAGGCCTTTTAAAGCCGTGAGGGCGGACCAAAGCGTATAGGAACTTCATAGTTAAGCGTGCTCATCCTGGAGTAGTCCAGGGATGGGTGACCTACTGGAAATTCTATGGGTTTTGGGCGTCCAAAGCGGACAATATTGTACAAAGATGGAGCGAGTCGTTACAACATATTACCAAAAAATCCCTACAGACTACTCTTGCTTGGCAAAATAGTCAATTATTTGGGGCGTTCTGTCATTGTCGTGGGTCCTTTACCTTTATTACATCAATGTGGATTGCCTCCATTTTATTGACATTTTTCTTTGTAAATATTGATTTTGTCCTCATTCGATTAGTAATAGTTTGAGATTTTACCTTTCGAATATGGAGTGCTTCTCGGACACCGTCATTGTTAAGCCAAGAATGGGAGAGCCGTTTCCATTGTTCTACAGTCGAGAAAAACAAGAGAATGAGTAAAGCAAGGAGGTGGATTCTCTACGGTCCAACTGCAAGGATTCTCTACAGTTCAACAGCCGTTCATTTTTGCATCTAACGGTCCAAACTTTTAAAAACTTTTCCGGAGAAAAGTTTCTAGAAATTTTTTTTTTTAAATCTCAACCATTAAAAATGTCATTTGACGGTTACGAACACTCCAACTGCACCTATGCAGTCCAAACATGGACTGCAAACAAGCTTGGTGCTAAAACTATTCGATGAGTCCACTTTCAATCTTAAAAGTATCGCGCGGCAACTCTTGATTGGCAACAAAGTCGTGGGGACTACAAGGCAAATTTGAAAATGACAGTTTCGCATTTAAGTTTCATTGTTCTCCAAGAGCATGGTAGCTCTCGGGGAGTATGAAATTCGACCAAGAATTTTGGCCTATCCTGAGTCACCGATATTGCACTGAATTCATCTTGAAAGTTAAAAACGTGACAAATCTTGATTAGAAAATGCTTGAGTTGGCAACGCAAGCTTTAACTACCAAGAGCTACCACGCTTGTCACTTCTAGATTGGGTGCGGACCCTAGCTAGTAGCGTTATGCAAGCATTTGGCACCTCATTACTAGTAAATTTTGACTTATGATCGAATTACTAGATTCTTGGAGAATGACTGGCTAGGACTTATTACTCTGGCAGATGCACAGGATGATGAGTGAGGAACAAGAAGCTCTTTGTTACTCTTCTCACAAAGGGATGATCTTCTTGTAGTACTAAACAGCTCCCATGGTTTAGGAGAAGCAAAATCACACAATGGCTCCAACATCTGAGCATTTTCGAGAACCTTTGTACACTACAAAGCAATGCAAGAGAATGAATTTCCATAAGCTCAAGTATATATCTAGCTAGCTAGCTAGGAAGAGGAATAACGGTAATTATGGAAGTGGGGTTTCAAAAACAGAGAATAATATTTTAGAGACCTGAGTGAAAACCTCAACATCCTCCAAACACTCTGTGTTGTTGGGGTCTACATTGAAGTACTGTCCTTTACAATTTCTCTGCAAAGACTGTGGAGAGAGAGAGAGAGAGAGAGAGAGAGAGAGAGAGAGAGAGAGAGAGGAATGTTAGGGAGGAGATTTCTAAATTCAAGAATGTTCTGGGAATTAAACTTGCAAGTTGACCTAGTTGATTGGCTGTTTAACTAAGTTTTATCTAGGGTTCAACTCTTGTCGCTACTAATCCCCTAACTCTCTTGTATGTATTATCATTAGTATTGTTTCCATTCGATGCATGAAAATACAAAAAAGTTATTGTGATACTAAAAAAAATAAAATTGATTTTAAGTACCAAATAACCGAAAAAATGTTATTTGATTTTATCTGAACTGTTCAGCTCATACATCATGCAAAGAAGAACGTCCATATAAATAATCAGCTTGATCAGATATTAGTTGACATGTTAACAAATCAGATTTTATTGTATAAAATGGATAGTCATGAAATACGATAAACTTAGACCGTCCAAACATGAACTTTTGTTCATGTGCCTACCAATATCCGATGAAGTTGATTTTTTGTATGGATAGTCATGTTGACGGGAGTAAGGACTCAATACATTTGCATCAAGTATTGATAAATACGAATTAAAAAACAATGTTCTCTTTATTCACATATTCTATTTATCACTTGATGTGACACACTCATAATGGTCGGTGAGTTTTTTGTAGGACCCATTTTGAGTTAATAAAAATGATATGGCACAAGAGTAACTATAGAATTTGTTTTCAAAATTTTACCTCATAGAGTTCATCTGAAATAAGTCCCATTCCATGCGCAAATGGGATCGCATAGTTGTTTTCAATAGCAGAAATTGTAACCGGGTTACCAAGCAAGTATCCCTGAAACCATATCACAACCATAACAAATAATCTGGGTGACTTTTGGTGAAATTAAAGCATTAATCAAAAAGAAAATTTCTCACACCGGAGCTTAAACGGGTTATGAAAAGAGATTACAAAGATTAAACGGGTCTCAGACACATCGGAGCTACTAACCATTAGATTGATAAATGGCTCAATTTCTGCTTCGTTTGCTGCATTGAAAAACACACCACTAATATGAGTGAACTCACCACAACACGAGCCATGCTTTTTGGGGCCAAATTGAATCCTCAGAATAAAGCCTTTCAAATTGTACAATTAAAACTACTTGAAAGGTAAAACCACCAAAAAAAAAAAAAAATAGTTGCAAACCATTAAATTTATATATCTTTACGAAAATCCCAGAGTAGCATTTGATAACCAATTGGGTTGATGAATTTGGGCATTTTTTACAACTCAGTACATGACCAAATAATAGTATCAGGGAGCCCATTTATGGCTGTTGGTTGGATCCTAGGCAATGGCCTCTTGAGCTTTGTCCTAGGGGTGAGACTGATGCGGATTAGTCTAACTAAAAACGAGCAGTATACGCTCGCTTTGTCCTAGGACCGAGGCCGATGCGGACTAGTCTAACTAAAAGCGAGCAGTATACGCTCTCGTAGCTACACTTAAAATGGTTCTAGTAGTCAAGGACTTTTAAGGAAGGGAATATTATCAAGGGTTATTTACCTAAACACCCAATCCTATTATCAAGCACTCTTCACTATTTCTATTACATTTGTGACTCTACCTTTTACTTAGCAAGTTGCTTTCAGTACTCTGTTTTTTTTACCATATGTTGCATTCGCCAATACCTTGGTCGTCTGACCAAGGAGCATCACGGTAATTGGATCCTTTTCTGAAGTTTGATTTGAGTTATAATATCGGTTTTGTCCCACCGGACACGGTGCAACGCTTTATTTGAACTGTTCAAAACACTTTTAACCGATGAGATAGAGCTTTGCACGGTACAGTGCTTTTGAGGCGCTGCACCATCTGATCCGGCTAGGAATACAAATTTAATCGCTAAGAAGCCATTAGTACTCTCTGAAATATAATGCAAGGTTATCTTTATAATTCAAAAAGTAATTTATTTTTTAATGCTGACTTGCCACAGCAATATCAAGAAGCACTTTCATGTTTCTATTTTATTGGACATTTGAATCACAAGGACGCGAACTATTTTGAAAAATCATTCTATGATCTTGGGGCACCGTTGCTCCCCGATTTTGCCAAAAATTTCACATACCGACCAGTGTTTGATTTTCTTACCATTTGAAATAAGTTGCACGATAGCTGGAACCGTAATGCCCGCGTACGCATCTCCGCCCACATAAAATGGGTTTGAGAGGAATTCCGGATGATTCATCAGCCACTGCAATGACGCTTTTCTTTAAATAAATTCATAAATCGACATAGAAATTACTAAATCCCCTGTAATGTATCCAAAATTTACTTCTTTTGCTCCGAAATCTTAGTGTTTATTCCATTTTTTAATATCCCAAAATCTTTATCCATTTTGACTAATCGGGGGATTTAGTAAAAAAAGTAAGTATGGTTTTATTAGAGACGGGTTTGGGTGGGTTAAAACGGGTCACGGATCAAATATGGGCAGCTCAAATACGGGTTGATAGTAGGCGGGTGGAAACGGGTCGGGTCAGATATGGGTTAGTTCATACCCAAATCCGACCTGACCCGTTTTCCCCGATAATGCTAAAACTCTTTTATATACACCGTTTCATGTACCTTACTCAGAAATTGATAGGCGTGTTCACAAGCTTGTAAATCTGTAGAGTGAGTAGCAAATGAGGTTCTTGCGTACGAGAATCCAGCTCCCACCGGCAAATCCAAAAATATTATGCTTGCCACCTGATATATGTATGTACGTACTTAACATTGTTAATCATGCCCGGGGTTCATGCTAAGGGACATCATGCGTGTTGGGTCCATCTGGACCGTCCGTGCTCGGCAATGGATAGCTCAAATTTCATCTCGACCGATGACTGAGATCTGTTCGGCCGAGATGAAATCTGGGTTGTCCATTGACAAACGCAATTCCTATGCCGCATATGCATTCATGCACGTAATGACTACTACAAGAGCTAGAGAACGCACAAGAAAACTTCGGGCCCGACAACCATTGTTCTGCGTACACCTAGCTAGCAAAACTCGAAAACTGTGGGCCCTGCTCTGCAACCATTGTTCTGGATGAGCAGCGGTGTAAAATGGATTACCGGAGCTAGGATTTGAATTCCAAAAGGCTAACGTCGGCAATGGGCATTCCAAAAGCTAACGACGTCGGCAATGGGCGTTCGCCAACGTCTTTGATTAGGATGTAATCTCAATAATGCAAGAGAGGGAAAAACGGAGAGGAATCCATGAATTTGGATTCATACCATAATTTCTCTATTGAATTCTACGTACCTTTGACCATGAATTTGGATTCAACACTAATTCGGGCAAGCTCCCATATTTCTGCATTGCCTTGAAATTCAGCGGACCTACACAATTAGGTTTTCAAATTTCCATTTTTCAGTTCAGCTACGTCTCTTTCTTTTTCGTTTTTCTGCTAATGGAAAAGACATGATCGATGGGGATAAAATTTCCAAGGAAATGTATAATTTTACAAGTGGTATGTGAATGTGCCCTTTATGCCTTAAAAGATGGGATTGGTCCAATATTAACCACGTTAACTTTGGCCCTTGGGAGGCACTAAGGCTTGGTTCAAAAGCTCTGTCTGGTAATGATTCCAAATTTTGAATGATTATAAATAAGTCAAGAAGACAAATTTTTTTTTTTATTAAAAAAAATCATGAGTTTCGATCATAGTTTTTTACTTTTCCGATTCCTCTCGTCGAGACTAATCAATAATCTACAAAAATTTGGTACAAGACTAACAAGTGTGAAAAAAATTTGAATAAAGACAAAATAATAAGTTAATTTGATTTATTTATCCAAAACTAGCCACACTATCCCATTCCGCTAACTACAATAAAGTATTTATTTTCAAATAAGTAGTTATTTTTTTACTTAAAGATGATGTATTATGAGAAAATGATCTGTCTCATAAAACGTAAAATAAGTACTTACTGTAAAAAATAAGAACTTTAGCAAAACGAGGGCGAATTTACCTATTTCAAACATGAAACCGGTAATGGAAGAGCAGCCAGGGCCTCCATTTAGCCAAAGTACCAATGGGTCCTCTTGTGGGTTGGACTCTGACTTCACAAAGTAGTAGAATAGCTGCACATTCTCTGATTCATCCACTCCCACATAGCTATTACATGGACATACAAATAAACATTCAGGCTCAGTTTCAGTGACAGAAATGAAAATGTTAGAGAAACATATTTTGAAAAACTACTTCTGGCAAAATTTTCAGTAATTTAAACTTGAATAGAATTGCCTCTCAATCGGTTACTCGGTATTTTTGATTTTCATAATCAAACCCATTATCACTCAACATCGCAAGCACCCAAATATAGCCATGCATTTTGAAAGACAAAACAGTTGAATGAAAAGACGGAAAAAAACATTCAACGTGTAGTCTGTGGATATCGTCTTGTGAAGTATCCGAGTTTTAGTTGCTTCTTGGTAACTTATTTTCAATCGAAATTCAATATTGAAAAACTGGTGAGGCCGTCAATATTAGCAATCCTCACTACCAATTTCAATCTCAAATTCCCTATCCTAATCCTCTGCTTGCTACTGAACCCGGCCCTTCAACATATAACACGAATCGAACAAGGCCTAAGTATTGACCGCCTTAGCCTAGCACAATAGCTGGCCTCACGAGTTTGTCCCTCTCGGCCTTTGATTCAAATCCAAAAGGGCACCTCCAAATTGGAATTGTCACGCATCATTTCATACTATTATAGACATTATTCACATGCGATTTAAGATGCCAAATGCTTGCATAACGTATGCTACTACGTACTACACATATTTCATACACGCGAGCGTGGAAATCAAAATGAACAAGGGATCAGTGGACACACCCGGTTTCGAGTTCAAAAGGAAGCGGGCCTTGGAATCCTGGGAGAGACTCAACTGCAGAAGAAGAGACCGTGGGCTCTGAACAACAAGCCAGCAGAAGAGACTGGACCAAAATCGTAATATGGCACCCAGTTACTGTATTATGATCAGTTTGGAATTTGAACAACAATAGCTTGGCTTCTGTTTCCGGAATCGCCATTTCCAGTAATCAAAATCTTGATTTCCAAATGGGAGCAGGGGAGTAGGTCTCACAGAAATATACACAGATGACAGTAAATGAAAAGGGTGAAGAAATCCCAAGGAATTAATTTGGCCAAGTGGGCATAGAGAAATTAGAAATTAAACTAATAAGTGTTTGTCCTCTACGAGATCGATCGAATGGTCGAATTTCATGGAAGCTAAACATTCAAACCTTTGGCCACCGAAAGGTTTGCCCTTCTTTAACTTCAAGGCACATAATTAGTTGAGGTGGGCTCAAAAGCTGACCCGAAACCCCGGTTCCGGTTGTAAAAAAAAAATAAGGAAAAGAGTGAAGGAGGGATTGTGGAAGGGATCAGAAAGGAGTTGTTCTTTGGAGTCTTTTTTGGACATAGTAGTATATTTAATCCGGTAGGTAGCAATTGGATTTTACCACATTTTAGTTTTTGGAGGTATCTCCTATATTTCTTGCAGCGAATCTGTTCCTGTCTTAATTTGAAGATCCAAAGCCTCTCTGTCTGTCTTCTCTTCCTTTATATATATCAGAAAATAGATATACGTAGGACGATGCGACAAGATATATGTTCCGACAGCTTCGTCATCAGCTATATATATATATGTAAAACAAAAAATTTCGCATACAATGATATGAAATCCTTGAATTATCTTATCATCTGAATCCAATTACTTATTGTTTACAAAAATCACATGGTTCTGATTTGATATTTGAGTTCAAGTTGCTGCTTTTACTTGCCATGGCACTATTAACTTATTACCTTTCGACCAAAACCAAGTACAACTGCATATGATGCTTTAACATAATCTGCATCACAGCTAGCCTATCTCGGATGGTTGAACTAAATGAGGTCCAAATCACAGCCTCTTTGGTTCTCGAATTCCCAGTTTCGCTTTCAATTTTCGACCTTAATCTACTTGCAAACCCATAAAACAATGGATCTAACGTGGAAAGAGACTGGATTGGAGGAACTTATGCCATTCTTGTACGACGTTGTTACCAATTAAACAGGGTGGGGATTCCGGACTTGCAGCTTTCGGGTGAGCTGAATTTCATGTACAAAGAGAGCCTAGTTTCAGTCAAGGGAGGATGTGGAAATGACTCCATTTCGTGTCATCAATTTTGCGCGAAAATGAAATCAGTTATCTTTGGTACTTTCGTTTCATGGTCGGAGCACGATTGTGCATGGCTGCAATGTAAACTAATGTTCGTGATTTTTGCGGAACTGCTAGTGAGAGGGCTGCGCAGATTGTCGTTTAAATTGTTCAGTACGTTTTACTACTTCTTTTGCTTCGCCTGATTCTGAATTAATTTGACTTTGCTTATTTAATTTCACTCACCATCTTGAACTACCAGCACGGCAAGGCTGATGCTAGCTCTCCGCACCACTTCTACTCTCTCTTAAAACACCTCCAAATTAGTAGTAATTGGTTTCGTGTTATGCTATGAGAGAGAGGCAGACATGGAATACAAATAGGTGAAAGTACATGGAGACTTCCTCAACTATCGTTTTTTTCCCACAGAGACCCCTTAACATTTAAAATCCATACAGACTCCCTCCATTATAACCGTTAAGGCGTTAACCAATCAGCACTCTTATCTCAAAAAGACCGTTAAGATGAAGGGGTCAGCGTGGACAATTTTTATAATTGAGGAGGTCAATGTGGGCACTTTTTAAGGGGTAGAATTGTTATTTTTCCTCATTCCGTTAATATAGTTAACCAATTTTTTTTATTTCATATAGTTTAGGGGGTTTTCTTGGATGATTTTAAATGTTAGAGGGTCTCTGTGAAAACAAGTAATAGTTGAGGGAGTCTTTGTATACTTTAACATACAAATAAATAAATTAACTTGGAAACCCATCTCAACAGATTAAAACAAGATAAATTTTGAAGGAAAAAAAAAAAATTCGTGGCCGAATGTAACATTGAGGCAAAGCGGCCAAACTAGAAAAATTACTCCTTCCACTTTGTTGTTCCTCCTACTCAAACTCAGGACCTCCAATTCTTTATTAAACTACTCAAACTCAAAATGTAATATATATGTTACTATTTTTTCAATAATCTTTAGAGTAATTTATGTATAATATATATCGGTTACTTATTTTAAAAAAATATGAATTTTTTATTAAAAAAACTAATTAGTATTACATTTGGCGAGCAAATGGTATTTTGTCGCCAATGGATACCTTTAGGCAACAGAATATGACTTTTCTCGCCAAAAAGTAGCATTCGGCGATGAAATAGTAGTTCCTCGCCAAATAGGTCCAATTTGGCGATGAAACACCAAAAGGTACCATGCATTTGGTGAACGAAATTTGGATTCCATCGCCAAAAGTCTTTTTTTGTTGTGAGATTACAAAGAAATTATATTAAACGAAAAACCAACCTCAACAAAGGAAAAAAAAGTGAAGTGCAACATCCTGACCCCTGCCCTCTTCAATTTCTTTTTCTTTGGCTCTCATTCTTGGTGAAAAGGTGAGCAGTATCGCGAAAAAAGTGCATTGCTAAACCAGACCTAAGACCACCAGAGGTGGTAGTCTAGTTGGTAGGCCAGTTGCTTTCCCCATACGAGACTCAAGTTCGAGTCCTGGGACCTCCTTGTCCTACAGGGGATGGCATACTACTTCCAGCTGGTACCTTGGTGGTACTGTGGTGATGGCATGTCCTCACGGGTAGTAGCTATGACTCAACCGGACATTCCAGAATGGGTAGGGAGGCCCTATGGTCACGCCCATGAGGGGTTGCTACGCTGGTTGTCCCCTCCCACCCTTTTTGCTGTTCAAATCAAAAAAAAAACCAGACCTAAGAGCCCAAGCAACAAAAAGGGTCAAAATAAGATAAGGCAATATATCCAATGGAAATAGATCGACCTGATAAGGAGGAGTGAGGGGAGGAGGAGGAGAAAAGATGCGGCGCACATGGGGAGGAGGGGGAGAAGGTGGAGGAGATGGCAGCGAGAGCAATACCAGGGAGTTAGTAGGGCCCGAGAAATTAATCAAAGCTCTAGTTGGATTAAAGCAAAATAGGTCTTTCAACTGAACCACTCCACCAGGCAAGTTTTGACACCGGATAACAAAGTAAAAATGCATTATCGAATGTTGCTGTATATTCCTCGCAAGTTCGCTAGGATGGATCCCCTGGTGCATAACCCAGCATGTCAACTAATGTTACAAGATTGTTGAGTATAGTGTCACAACCTAGGCATTTTGACAAACACCTGCCATGCTTCCCACCAAGACATGCAGGTTTTTTTCCTGGAACAATCTGGAGTTCTCTAGAGCAATGTGGAAGCCTATAGGATTCTAGGGAACTTCTAGAACTATCTCGTAAATTAATCTGACTGTTGTATACACCCTTCGTCTCAAAATATTTGTCCGGTTCGCCAAACGAGAACTAAAAAATAATGCATTTCTTTCAATAAAAAATTCAAATTTGTTTCTTTAAAGAACTCGTCGATATCTAGTGAATTGTTGGAAAAAATTGAAGTTTTTATTGCAAAAATTCTACTCCATCCGTCCAGATTTAATAGTTCTTTTTGGGAATTCGTGTCATTTTTCAATCGATTATATCTTATAATTTATAATGTTTTATATAATTTTGAAAATATTGTCTTATAGAACTAATTGAGATTTATCAAACAAGATCCATATTGAATATAAAATTCATCACAAATTTAAAGATATAATTCATTTTTTATCTGGTTAGAATTGAACGAGCGACTATTAAATCCAAACGAATGGAGTATTATTTTTATGTCCTTGTTTTGTGGACAAGACAAACATTGTTGGACGGAGGAAGTATAATTCTAGACTTGTGTAAATATTTGTAGGTATAATAGTTGGGAAGCTTCTCTAAGAATGTTCTAGATTTCTCCTTGGGGTATAAATAGGTGAGTGTCTCATTTGCCCAAACCGCATCCAACTCCAAACCAACTAGAAAAGAGTGGAGAGGCTGCGGATCTTGCCCGTTTGCGGCCCTGTCTGTGCGCAGCCTTGTCTGCGCGGTCATGTCGCGACCTTGTCTGTGCACGGCCCTGTTGCAGCCTTGCCTGTCTACGGGCATGTTTGTGCGCGGCCCTGTCGCAGCCCTATCTGTGTGCCCAATCTATCCGCATAAGAGACAAAGGCAACGCGTCTTTTTCGGTCTTGTGTAAGATGCAGGTTTTCCTAGATGGATTGGGTGAGGTCAATCCGAGGAGGATGTTCTCTCTCTTGATCAGTACCCATCACTTCCTCTACAGGTGCCATATGACTTCTTCTGATAAGGTGGTCAAAGCTCTGACCTGGTCAACTAAAGTAATTTTGACCTTTCCCACAGCGACCAAAGATTGATGCATAAAAAAATTGCCGCAAACCAATGAAAATAGGTTGGATAAGGATGAGCGGGGGGAGGAGGAGAGGGAGGAGAAGGTGGCGGCGGAGGAGGGGGAGAATGTGAACGGGGAGGATGAGGAGGAGGAGGAAAAGGGGGAGACGGTGGAGAGAGAGGAGGGGGAGACGGTGGAGGGGGAGAAGGGGGAGAAGGTGGAGGGGGAGGAAGAGGGGGAGGTGAAGATGGAAAAGGGGGGTGGAGGTGGGGGAAGAGGTGGGGAAGGTGGCAGTGGGAATAAAACATGGGTGTTATCCCCGTTACTTGGGCAATTAGCTAGGGAAGGCACGCCCAATGCAGTTGATCATAGCTCCGGTCACATCAAAGCAAAAAACCAAGTTTTTCAACTAAAACATTCCACCACCCACGGCTTCACACCGGACAATAAACTGAAAATGAATTGTAGAGTGTTGCTGGATACTACATGCAAGTTGGTTGGGAACCCGCGAAGTCCTTGGTTGATAACCCAACATCTCAACCAATGTCACCAGATTGCTATGCCTAGCTATCTTCAAATAACTATACACCAGAGAAGTCACACCGAAGCTCAAATAGTCATTCAAGTCGGGGAAATTAACACAGCATTCTCCATGTTGCAACCATTCGTACTCCCAAAATTTGCGAGGATATAGACTGAAATAACTCTTCGGAGAGCTCTGATACCCCAACAAATCAGCATACAAGGGTCCCAATGGCTGCAGAATACACAATAAAACCATTCATACTCCAGAGAAAAGCTGTTGAAAAAAAAACCTAAACGAAAGGAAGAAAGCGCTAATACACCAGTAAATCTATATGCAAGGATCCCAATGGCTGTAGAATACACAGAATAAACTAATTCGAATGGATATTATTACCTGGATAAATTTTCTTTGACCCGGTTGACTTTGGCCTGGTTGACTCGAGGACGAAGGCGTACACCTGATGTGTGAATTCAGACGATCTTGAGCCCAAACCCCGTGAATTGAGAATGTGAGCGAATTCGAGATGCATGGGGCTGTGGTGCAAAAGCTTGGGATCCATGTGACCACTAATTTAAAAGAGACGCATGGGACTTGAAAACTCGTAGGAGGAATCAGCAGCATCAACATGATGAAAGGATCACTGGATGTTTCTTATAATAGTTTGCACCCTTGACATCACTGAAAAGACATTCCAGAAGTTAGCTTCACACACATACAAGAGAAACAACCACGCAAAGCAAAATAAGAAATGTGTGGAAGCAACAGGCCTTAGCCCCATCAGGGCTTTGCCCGCATCGTTTCAAAAGTTTTACTTGTGAAATTGAATGCTACTCTCAACCAGGCAAATTATTTATCCAAAAATTCTAAGGATCCTGTTGTAAAAGAGTGTCTCAACGTTTGCGCTTTACAGTACAATGATGCTATATATATATGATGAGATCCATGAGGCCATCGAGAATTTGACCAAATTTGCAGCAGATGAAGTTATTGTTGGTGCTCTTACTTGTGAGGATACATTTAATGAAGAGCCGAATGTGCGTAAATCGCCCTTGACAGCTGACAATTTGATACAACTAGCTATAGTTGCTTACAAAATTATAGCATCGCTTGGTTAATTTCATGTTCGTAACCAATTTCCTCCTTTGCCACATTGAATGAATAAATGAAAGAAATTGATAATTAATACCCGCTAAAGACAAGCTAAGAACATTTGTTAATGTTAAAAATATTATTGGCGGTATCAAAACATGTCCTTGGCCGTCATTTTCCCTTAATTTTTTGGGAAAAAGACGGCTAAGTACGTGTTTTGATAATTAATACTTGTTAATGATATTTTCAGCATTAACAAATATTCTCAACTTGTCCATGACGGGTACTAATTATCAAAACACGTCCTGAGCCGTCATTTTTCCTAATTTTTTGGGTACGATAGAAAAGGAACAATAACTAAAATCTCTTAAAAACCACACCTCCCAGATTCGCCTCTAAAAACGGAATGATATTGTTTGGGAGATGATCATTTTTGTCTTCCCGGTTCACTCCCGTGTTAGCCAATTTATCCAGCATTTGGTTGTCCTTCCAAAATGTGTGTTTTAAAGTGCACCCTGAGGAGGCTAAAAGGGCTTTGTATTCTCGAGTTAAAACCTTGTGGGCAGAATGTTCGGAGAACTCCATGAATTAACTTTAGCGAATTACGTGAAGAAGTCATACTGGATAATATAAATCTACTATTGCAAATAGAATATTTAGATTTATTTAGTAGAATATAAATAAATATTTACTACTTAGGAAGACTCACTCTAACCCATTAAAATCAACTTTAAAGTGTTTAGAAACCTAACCTAGAAAAGTAAATACTATGGCCTTATAACAACTAAAATCTCTTAAAAGTCACACTTCGTATATCCACCCCTAAAAGTGGAATGATATCGTTCGGGGATGACATGTGGCACCATTTTTGTCTTTCCGGTTCAATTTCCATGTTAGCCAATCTATCCGCTACCTAGTTGCCCTTCCAAAACGTGTATTTTAAAGTACATTCCGTAGAACTAGAAGAGCTTTGCATTCTCAAGTCAACACCTTGTGGGGAGAATGTTCGGGGAACTCCATGAATTACCCTTAACGAATTACGTGAAGAAGTCATACTCCATAATATAAATCTACTATTGCAAATAGAACAGTTAGAACATTTCGCTTTTAAGTTTCCACATGGCATTGGAGTGGAGCCTTTTAAAAAAAATGTTGCACCATACTCAACGATGACAAAGCAACAAAAAGAATGCTCGATGATATGACCCACATCTAACAGACCTCAAATGCAAATGCACGTAAGGGAGGATGTTAAATAAATATAATCTCATATTACTTGAAAGTGGAATGAGTGATCACTTAATAATATTTGAGACTTCTCCACTCATTGTCAATTAATTTTGAGATGGATACTTGTAACTTTCCACAGCTTTTGCCCGCTCGTGAGTCCGAGAATGATGTGTAATGGCAGTACACATTAGAGTGGGATTTCAACTTAAAAGATGATGAAGGTGCGTTCGTTATTGAAAGAGTTTGTGAAAATCTCTGAAGGGAACTACTTGTACTACTTCTCTTTTGACAAGCCAACGAAATGAATCCCAGCAGATCTTCGGATGGGAGCGAACTTGTTTGTTTGGGAACTCAAAATCCCTGCGCACAATCTCAAACAAATTTTCTCTATGTGTCTCTGTTCTCAGAGATTCTCATCAACTCTTTCAATATCGATCAGAGCAGTGGAGCTTCCGTTCTGAAGACTGAATTTCGCTGCCAACCCCATGTCTGGTCAAAATTCTGAGAGGACAAGGAAACGGGAAGGGATCGTACGTCCAGATGTTTCCGAAAACTCGTGGAGATTCTTGTATCCCTCGATTTAATACGTTTTTTGTAACCTAATAAAATAGAAAAACAAAGGAAGGGAGCCATGGTAAAGAAATTACCAAGCGCGGTCTTATCAATGGCACATATTGGCACATATTGAACGCACCTTTATCATCTTTTAAGTTGAAATCCCACTCTAATTTGTACTGCCATTACACATCATTCTCGAACTCACGAGCGGTGGAAAGTGGAAACTCATAAGTATCCATCACAAAATTAATTGGCAATGAGCGAAGAGGTCTCAGATGTTATTACGTGATTACTCATTCCACTTCCAAGCAATATGAGACATTCTCCCTTACGTGCAGCCGTATTTCATGTCTGTCACATGTGGGTCATATCATCGTGTAGTCTTTTTTGTTGGTCTGTCATCGTTGAGTGTGGTGCGATTTTTTTGAAAAAAGACCCCACTCTGATGCCATGTGAAAACTCAAAAAGCGAAATGCCTACTAATCAGAAGAGATTCTTCAATCCTGTAACCTACATAGGAACTTACCACACACCAATGGGGATCAATTGAGATTTAGAATATCATATGTTATCGTTTTGGTCACAAAATAAATAAATTTATCGAATGCTTTTGGAGCAATGTTCTTACCACTCACAGTACATTATGTTTCGGTTTGTCTTTTAAAAATCCACATAAAAGTCATGGATCCTGTAATTCCAGTGGATCCTGTTATATTCACCAATCATGACACACAAAGTTTCACATAGCCTTGCTCCAAGCCTCCAAATTATTGTATTATTTTTCCAATTTCTGTGTCGTCCAATTCCAGGCAACAAGAAATAGTCGCGGTTAAGGTCAGAATCAAGAATTTAATTTGGATGAACTCGAAATTATTTTCTCAAACCCAAATCTTTCCCTCACATCCATTTTCTCAGGAGATGATGTTTTGGGTTAGAATAGAATCGCTCTTCCAATCAATGGCGGAAGTACATTAGGGCTAAGGTAGGCTATAGCCCAAGTCACCTTTAGAGAAAAAAAATTGATAGTATGAATTATGGTGTGCTAAAATTGGGTTAACCTAGGGCTATTATGCCCTACTTACCCACAGTAAAAGAAACTCTAAAGGGCAAGCAAATACTCATTCCATCCTATAATGTTTGTCCGATCCGTAAAACGAGAATGTAAAAATAATACAATTTTTGTTAGAAAAATTTTAATATTTTCTCAACAATTCACTAGATATCGATGAGTTCTTTTAATTTATGAAAAAAGTTTAAATTTTTTCTTGAAAGAAATACATTATTTTTTAGTCCTCTTTTTGCGGATTGAACAAATATTTTGAAACGGAGGTAGTAATACATCGGCCACCTTTTGCACCATCCACCTTATTTTATCCACTCAAACAAATTAGCAATCAAACCAAATATAAAATAATTTATCCTAGTTATTTAATCTACCATTCTACCATATTCTCCTCTCATCTGCCCTTCTTATTTAATTCTCGAAACTAGTCTGATCAACAAATGACCTCAAGACTTGTTAGTCCCTTCGTGCCTAAATAATATTTGGTATGAAAATCTAAGTCATTTAAAGATTCATTTTGTCGTTAAAAAATTCAATTTTTCTCACAACTTAAAATAACTCATTGATATCTATTAATTTGTGAAAAAAATGCATCTTTTTAAAGGTCTTAATTTGCGCGCCATATATTTATTTAGGGAACGAGGGAGTATTTTAATGGATTAAAAAGACACAAAAATAAGAGTGCAAGTGCGTGGTTAGGAAAAATTCTACGAGTAGATTTTTAAGATTTTAATTTTTTAAAAATCTGTTGTGACTGTTTGTCAAAAGAATATCAATAGCTAATAGGATTCTAGGGATCCTTATAAGTGGTAAATGCTCCAAACCCTGATTATGAAAAGTTGAATTTGAGATGCTTTTGATCAGATTTTAGATACCAAGCGATGCCATACATGACACTGGATCCATGAAAACCGTTCATTTTTTTTTAGGAACTGTTTCATAGATCGAGTGTCATGTATCTTAAAGTTTTTGATGAAGTACTACTAGACCAAGGGATCCTGGTGCAGCCCGCATTGCAGGGCTATATGGCGGCAATCCAACTATCCATTTCGGCAACGGACAGTTCGGATTTTAATTCGAACAATGGACGCTCGGATCAATAAGAGCTCAGATTAAATCTAAGTCGTCGGCATCAAAATAAACTGCCTAATCGACCGCCTTACAGCCGTCAGGGCTGTCCTATTCCAGTACTACTCGCATAAGGAATAGGAATAGCCACCGCCTGACCTTGCAGCGTTGGAACCGCCTCTCTGCGTCTTCTTAAGGGGAGAACAGAAGCCATGCACAAAACCCTAACCTAATCAAGATATCGCGCACACACTCACACACACAGTTACCCAAACCATCATTCTATTCTTTCTCCGGCTTCTCGATCATCTCCGATAAGAAACTTTGATCCCACAGTTTTGTTTTCAGCTTGTTTCAATTCTGATCGTGGTGGTTGCTACATGGCAGCGGCGGAAGTCGCCCATCGTCCAGCGGGGTAAGGTTTTCTGATGACTCTGAACGTGTTTCTCTTCATTGTTTGTTTTGTTTGGTTGTTTGAGATTACATATGGACTGTTGACTATGTTGTTTCCAAAACGTTGGTGGATTGGTTCTATCTCGAAACTACTACTATACAAATTTTATTTGGATTCAATCAGAGATTGACAAGCAGTACGATTCTGATTAGAATTTTTATTTGAAACCAATATATTCTGATTATTAGAGTTGTGGTCGTGTTAAAACATTTATCATGGTGAATCTTAATCTGTTTGCGATGTTCGATTTGAACGTCTGATTTCCCGTGCTTACTAACTCCAACCTAACCTACTATGCAGGCATGAAGTAAAAGGGAAAGGGCGAGCCAACAGGCATGTTGGTGACCACGGAAAAGGAGTAGATCTCAAGAATGCTGTTGTAGGTAAAGTGCGATTGCGATTTGCACCAGAACCCAGTGGTTACCTTCACCTAGGACATGCGAAAGCAGGACTGTTGAACCAGCAGTATGCTCAAGAGTTCAAAGGGAAGCTTATTGTGCGCTTTGACGATACTAATCCTGCTAAGGAGAGCAATGACTTTGTGGTAAATATAGTGAAGGACATAGAAACTTTGGGTATCAAGTATGATGAAGTAACTTACGCTTCTGATTACTTCCCGAAACTAATGAAAATGGCTGAGGAGTTGATTATTCAAGGGAAGGCTTATGTTGATGATACACCGCGTGAGCAAATGCAAAAAGAGAGAATGGATGGCATTGAGTCGAGGTGTAGGAACAACAGCACAGAGGAGAACATGAAATTGTGGAAGGAAATGAGTGCTGGATCTGAAAGGGGATTGCAGTGTTGTCTACGCGGTAAGTTGGGTATGCAGCATCGAAACAAGTCACTGCGGGATCCAGTGTATTACCGCTGTAATCCAATTCCTCACCACCGTGTTGGCTCAAGTTATAAGATATATCCAACTTATGATTTTGCATGTCCGGTTGTGGATGCGTTGGAGGGGGTAACGCATGCATTGCGATCTAGTGAGTATCACGACCGCAATGCTCAGTATCATAGGATTCAGGAAGATATGGGACTTGAAAAGGTCGAAATACACGAGTTCAGTAGATTGAACTTGGTTTATACCCTACTGAGCAAGCGAAAGCTTGCTTGGTTCGTTACAAATCGAAGGGTTGACGGATGGGATGATCCCCGCTTCCCAACGGTACAAGGAGTTGTGCGGAGAGGTCTGACCATCGAGGCGCTGAAAGAATTCGTTGATGAACAAGTAAGAACATGCATCTTGTAGCATGCTTTACAGAAGATTTTCTTTCCTCCTTTCGGTTATGCCAGAAGTCGCTCCGATACAAGTTTTTATCTTTTTCAATTTTTTCTTGGGAACTCACCTTTTCAATTATGTAGTGTGTGTCTAGCTACCATATTTATTCCCGTGATGCTCAATTCTGTTTGTAACTTCTTCTTTTTCTTTTTTGCATCGCAGGGAGCTTCAAAGAATCTGAATCTCATGGAATGGGATAAACTCTGGACGGTTAATAAGAAAAAAATCGATCATGTTTGTCCCAGACATACCGCTGTGATCGAAGGAGGAAGGGTCATGTTAACCCTAACTGATGGGCCAGAGAAACCATTTGTCCGCATCATACCCAGGCATAAGATGTCCGAAGGTGCTGGACAAAAGGCTACGACATACGCAAGGCAAATATGGATTGACTCTGTCGATGCCAAATCCATCTCAATTGATGAGGAAATAACTTTAATGGACTGGGGCAACGCGATAGTGAAAGAAATCGTGAAGGATGAGAACGATTGTATTGTGCAGTTAACTGGGGTTTTGCATCTTGAAGGATCTGTCAAGACCACAAAGTTGAAGCTTACCTGGTTACCTGAAACGAGTGAGCTGGTGAATCTCTCTTTGGTGGAGTTTGACTATCTAATTACCAAAAAAAAGGTGTGTGTTTGCCCATATTCTTATTACTCGTTTATGTCTTGTGCGGGATCACTGTGTTTTTTTCATCCTTATATATATAATCGCATGGTTCTTGAGTTCGACTTTAGGAGCAAACCCAAAGACGATGTGAGCCATATAAAATACTTATTGGTTTTAAACCATTTCTGCTTGCAGGTAGATGAAGGCGAGGATTTCCTTGACGTGCTCAACGAAAATACGAAAAAGGAGATTGCAGCGCTGGGGGATTCGAACATGCGGAACTTGCAGCGTGGAGATGTACTGCAGCTGGAGAGAAAAGGCTATTTTAGATGTGATGTGCCCTTCGTTAGGCCTTCTAATCCCATTGTTCTCTTTGCTATTCCAGATGGTAGGCAACGGACGGTATTGAAGTCATGATGTATCCTGTTTCTTATAATTCAGTTTAGCGTAGATAAACTGCATTTCCAGCTTATGTAAATCCTTGCATGCTCCTTCGAGAAGAAGCATATTGCTATTTTACAGGTAAGAATGTAACGTCGCTACAAGAATATATTGGTACTTACTTCATATTGGATACTGTTAATGCCTTGGAACTATAGGATCGTTGCGGTGAAATTATATCAACCCTAGCTTTATAATGGTGTTGACATTCTTGAGAGATTTACGGGTCGGTCTAGTTTAGGGGGCCTATTTCCCTCGGAGTACAAGCCCTAATTAGAAAAGTACCTGTAAGGATTTCTGATTATTTCTCCCAAAACTGCCCCCTCCTCCCTCACATCTCCTTTCCCCGCCTTCTCTCCCATCTCACAGTTACAGCTATCGACCATGACTGCAACAATGACGTCGTTGAATCAGATCCATCAAAACGATTTGCCCAAGACACCTTCTCACTCTTCTCCGACCCCTTCCTCTGGCACGGACGAATCTCTCCATGAAATGTCGCAAACAGATCTTCACCTTCTCTCTCTTTATAACGCTGCCGGTGAGTTTGGTGGTTGGAGGAAATTAGCCACAAGAGGACGTTGAAGTGGGAACCATTGTGAGAGGAAGGTAAATCGATTGGACAAATTTTGGAGGAACAAGAGAAATACTAATTCAGTCCAACCGTCCCACCATTAATTTTGGAGGACTTTTAACTCCATTGAATTATACTCCTTGCATTCGATTTTAATGTTTAACTCTTTATCTGCCATTAACAGAGGAAAATAGATTTATGTGGTTGACCCGAATGTGTTGGAATTCAATGAAATTCACGAGCTCGAAGCCAAATTATGTTTTAAACCCAATGAAATTTACAAGTTTTTGAAGCGAAGTTGTTGAGTTTAATGTACTCCCATATTTTGTTAGTAGCCTACTGATATGAAAATTAGAAAGACCACCGAATACTGGAATTGGGTTCAAGGGTAATCAACCTAGCTAGGGCCTATTTCTATCTAGATCACTTGCACAAGGTGATGAGCTAAACATTTAGTGTAATGACCCACCGGTTCTGCTAACCCTTACCATTATTTACATGACTCAAAAGTTATAACTTAAGTTAAAAGTAATAGGTGTGGCATTATCTCATATGCCACTCCCAGGGCTGGCTTAGAGGATAGACAAGAAAAGCATGCGATTCGGGCCCCAAAAAAAGGTTCAAAATGAGGGCTCAAAAAATTTTAAGACCCCTGTAGGTATATATATGCATGTATATATGGCCCCTCAAAAAAATTGCTCTAAGTCTCATTTACACAAAATATGTCCAATTGAAATTTAGGAGCCACAACATAGACCCAACGGTGGAATACACTGATTATCAACTTCCATAGGCCATAACCCATTAGGGTACGTTTGGTTCGATAGAATGGAATAAACAATGGAATGGAATGAAATTGAAAAGATTAATTTTCAAATGATGGATTTTGAGATATTGTAAGGATTGTATTTTTTTGGAATAACTATATGTTTATATTTTATAATGGTAAATCTTTTGTAATTGTTTTTTTATGAAACTCTTTATAGATCAACTTTTGTATGAAAAATATAGGGAGGTCTCATTCAATAAATTCGCTTCCGACCTCTAAAACTTATTAGTCGGCCCTGGCTACTCACACTTTCAATTTATAGCGGACTTGGGACTCCCTCCATCCCTAAACCACCCATACATTTCTCTTATCTTTATCGCCGACTTTCCTTCCACATTGGCATTTGACCACCAATTATTTTTTGAGCAACGGTGGGATTGAACACAACTTTAAAACGCAACTGCATCGGTGTCAATCGATGTATGTAGGTCCGCTACATTAAACGTCATTGGACATAATTGTGCCTGAAGTTGTGCCTAAAAGTCATGTTCTTGAACTTTTTGCTTTTATGTACTTGTTTTTCGGATCTATCATTCGCTGCCTCGTGGCTTGTTTGGAAACATCTAATAAAAATCGTTCATCACCCTTGAACCCCAACTCTAGTCTTCGCTGGGCCTTCTAGTTTTCCTATCAGTAGGCTACTATTTCTCATACATAATTGGTTTGATATTTGAGTTCAAGTTGCTGCTTTTACCAGAGCATTATTATCTTCCACCAAACCAAAGCAAAGTATAATCTTATATATTTGACCTTGTTTGTTTTGGTATTTTGAATTTTGGATTCGCTCTCACGGTTTTCAATAAATTTATTTTCAATCATTTTTCTCCTTATTTCTTTTCACTTAAAATCAAAAATCCAAATACCAAAACGAAATGTTTTAACATAATCTCCATATATCCCCGCGTATGTTGGAGATGAAGATATTGTCCTTGTCGTACAAATACGATGAATCACGGCCTATCTTGGATCGTTGAACTCAATCAGGTACAAATCGCAGCCTCTCTGTTTCTCAATTCTCAGTTTCACTTCCAATTTTTAACCTTTAATCTACTCGCAAACAGATCAGACAACGTTCCATCCAAAAACGTACCCATCGCTAATACAGATAGGTTAGTTCAAACTTCAAAGGGACTCTTTTTGGTTAAGTTTTTCTAACAAAATTTGAGAATCCAAAAAAATTATACCAAAAATGTTTTATTAACCAAAAAAAAGAAAAAGAAAAAGAAAGATAAGATTTTTAAAAACGAGAAATTCTACTAAGATTTGAATCATTATGTGTATTGGTTCTGATTAGTAATTAGTAGAATTTACAAAATCGATCTTTAATTTTGCAAACTGATCCGAAACAAACCCCAATCCTTTATATTTCAATAAAATATAATAACGAAAAATGAGAAGTTTTAGGAATTCGAAGTCCTGCAATAACCTTAATTTTGTTTCTTTTGTCGTTTTTTTTTTTTTTTTTTTGCTAACGAAGGACCTGTATAATGCTCTCAAATAATAATTTTAGGCACCTCAATCTGATTATCTTCTTTTTGTGGTTTCATACTTAAAGAAGTTTTCTCATTTCTTGAACAAATCAGAAAATTACGCATACAAACCACTCGTTTATCAGAAAGAAAAGAAATGCCATGATCATTATCTTTTCAACATAAATTGTCCAATCCTTGAGAAATTTTATTAATAATTTTCCTTAACTATTAGGCTCCGTTCCAGTACTCAATATAAGTACTTATTTTTTAAGAAGGTAATTTTAAGTTAAAAAATAATGTGTTTATGCAAATAAATTTTCTATCAATATGGATCTTATTTGATAGATCTCATCGAGATCTTTTATACGGTGCAAAAAAAATCAAAAAATTATTTCTCATTTATATTATTTTTTAATTTAAAAATATAAAATAAGTATTTATTTTTTAAGAAGGTGTTCTGAAACGGAATCTTACTGTAGTAATGACATTTGGATAGTACTATACTTTGAATCTCATCAGTGATCAGTCATGTCATTGACAAAACGGAGACGAAACGGAGCAATTCAAATATACTACATGTTATACATCAGATGATTTGACCCAGCATTTGAACTAAGGTACTGGTGGCTTCTCCTGTATGTGTGTGTAAAACTAAGGCTCCGTTTCAGAAATGGAATAAGAACTTATTTTTTGTTCAATAATAAGACTTGTTCTACAAAGATAAGAAGGAGGTGTTTATTTTTGAAGAATTTACATAGGTATCAATCGGAGCCGGGGAGGAAAATTGTACCGATAGCGGCACCAGGCCGTCTCCGGCCACCAGAAGGCCGATTCAAGCCGTCCAAAAATTCTAAAAAAAAAAAATCGAGGGGGCCAACGCGGGAATCAATGGCATCCGAGGTGTGTAGGGTGCTTGATCCGAACACCCCTTTTCCGTGTATATATGATGATCATATATACACGGAAAAGGGGTGCTCGGATCAAGCACCCTATATACCTCGGATGTTGTTGATTCTCATGTAAGCCCTCTCGGGTTTTTTTTTTAGAATTTTTGGACGGCTCGGATTGGCCGTCCGGTGGCCAGAGACGACCCAGCGCGGCAGTCGGTACGATTTCCCTCCGCCGACGCCCATTATCATAGCAATAGTCTTACTTTTTGTATAAGGCAACTTTAAGCTAAAAAATCATGTATTTACGCAAATAATTTTCCCATCACTATGGATCTTGTTTGATAGATCTCATTGAGATTTTTAATAAGTTGCAAAAAAAATTAAATTTTTTTTTTCATTTACATTATTTTTAAGTTTGAAAATGTGAAAGAAACTTTTTATTTGAATTTTGTGGAATGACCCTCTTATTTTTAAATGAGAAGTGGCAAAATAAATACTTATTTTTTAAAAAGATTTTCGAAACGGAGCCTAACTTGAACGCCTCCCCAATCATTTACTAACCTATGCTGTTCTTGTTCCGGTATGCTTCCACAATTTGTTATTTTGCTTTGTGTGGTTGTTTCTTTTGGTACAAAGCTAACTTTTGGAACGTCTCCTCAAAGCTTTAAGTGATGTTAAGCCAATGATCATTTTATTTGTGTTGATGCTGCTGATTGCTCCTACAAATTGCCAAGTCTGTCCATCTTTTAAATTAACGGTCATTTTGATGATGCTGCTGATGTTAAACTTTTAAGTTTTGTTAAAGGCCACTTGTTCACAAGATGGCCTAGCCCAATGAAACAAAATGATCAGGGCGCCGTATCTGGCCCAATAATGTAGGCTTCATTTGATGTTTAGCTTAAGGCCTTGAAGAAAAAAAACCTTTGACATTTTTAGGTTTTTTTGATCGGCAAACTTTGACATTTTTTTTACTTGGATTGCTTTAATTTTCTTTATTTTCTCCTCCACAATTTCTCTTCCGTGACCCAAAAACTACCTAAATAACTGGTTATTAGTTTTTTTTTTTCATTAGCAAATACCTTAATAACTCCTTCCCTTTATTTGAACAGAAATTGTTAGACATATTAGCCGAACAATAACGTATCAGGTTTCACAAACCCAACAAAAACAAGAATGACTCACGACTCTGACATTTCAGATAGCTAAGGCAAACTTCGAAGAGGAGCCCTACTTTAGTCTTTTATTATACACGCATGTGGACGAGCAAGACTCAAGAAAAATAGTGAGCATGGCTAAGAAATTATCAAAATTTCTATATACGTCAAAAAAAGTTATCAACGACCACTTTCAAGGAGGACCCATGTCTTTTGTCTAGCGGCAGACGCATGATTTTCTATTTGGATGGGTCAAACTATTTTAGTGGTGAACAACCTGCAAATAAATGACACTCAATCCTCACAATGACAACGAGGACCCGTTCATGGCATTTGATTGTTGGCGATTCGTGGCCTTCTGACACGAGCATGCCGGCGGTTTTGACTTTATTGGGTAGCAGTTTCGGGAGGGTTTTTTCGCTAGCGTTTGTTGGGCGTGTCGAGGTTGTTTGGTATGGCCGGGGTCTAGTCTTTAGACTGTTTTCCCGCCGTCACGGTTTCTCGTTTCATTATTTTGGGACGGGTCTCATCCTTGATGTAATGGTTTTTTTTTTGGTGATATAAAATATCAACTGTTATCGTTGTGGCAACAAAAAAAAAAAAAACCCTCCAAATTACTGAATCTCTTTATTGCCAAACGCTAATTAATTGTTTGCGGAGAGCATCTCCAACGGGAGATACCAAATCTGATGTGGAGCTTATAACGGTAATATTTGACACTAAATCACTATGCAACCCAAGTGCCTTCTACCATACCAAAACCTACGAGACTTTGAAGGGAAGCCCAAGACTGCCAACTTTGGCAGCAACCTCTTCCCATGCCAAATTTCAAAAATTGACAGTTAGGACTTTGAAAAGGTTCGCATTTGGATAATATAAATTGACATAAGGGTTGAAGAGGGATAGCTTGATGTCAAATAAATAAAATTGGCATAAGGGTTGGAAAATAGTTACACACTGTTTGTTCCACAGTGTGGGTAAGTGTTTTTGTTGGTTGGTATCGAGTCTTGAATTAGGGCCCGTTTTGTTAAAGTTCTTATTTTTATTTTTCGTTTTACAAGACAAGTCATTATCTCTCACAATATATCACATTTAATAAATAAATAAATTTAACTAGCGGGGGCCTTACAAATTTCTCTAGAAACAATGGATAATGTTAATTATATTGGTAGTTGATACATAGTATCAATATGGAGTGTTGGGTGGTACCGTACATTGTTTGGTTTGAGCAGTTGGAGGAGCTGTCATTTATGATACATTTCTCAAGAATTAATTACCCAATTGTTTTCGAAATTCATTAATGAAGCCACTGGTTTTCACCTACGATATGCCTCTGGGTCATTGAATTCATGTGCATCACTTTCTTTTGGCCAAAATTTTGAAAACTTCTAGCGGTACAGTTTTCGTGATTAGTGAAACAGAGACTCACACAGGCCAGTGGACAGAGCTCGAACCGAACCGTTGTATATCGAGCAGAATGCACTCACCATTTTTCAAGAAAAACAATTCTTGAACACATCAAGGCCTATACAGAGAAGATTGTATATCGTTCACCATTATCTACACAGGGGGCGTGGTTTTCTGAATTTGTTTGGAAACTGACAAATGGGTGTGTGTTTGTTTTAACAAGAAGGGGGGGTGGTTGAATGTTTTGGAACCTGGAACACGACCAAAAATGGGGTGCAGATGTAGCTTTTGTTTGTGTTGGGTTTTGGGCTTTCGGTTTTCGTCGTGTTGTTTTTCTTTTGGGGGTGTTCAGGGAATAGAATATGCTGCCAAGCATATCTCTGTAGAGCAGTACTGTAATGTGGTTGATTCGGCATCTTATCTCGATAATCAACGTCTTGAATTTTGGCAGCATCTCTCTGTAGAGCAGTACTGTAAAGTGGTTGATTCGCCCGCTTATCTCGACAATCGACGTCTTGAATCTTAACCCAGTAATGGACAATTCAAATTTGTATGCACTCAGATTCGATCAGAACCGAACCTTGTGTGCAGAGATGAAACGGCCTCATCTGCTGCTCTGCACCTGTTCGGCAACATCCCTAAGTGACATGTTGGATTGGTATGACCTAATTTGTGTTTTGTTTATTTTTAGTGTCAGTTATTTAGCCGTACCATTTTTTTTTAATCCCCGTTAAACTACAAAGCGTTAGAACATAACATACTCCTAATGCTTTTTTAAAAGATAATATATTAGCCTTAGTCGATGAGCCATAAGATTTCTCCTTCCAAAGACTCGGGGTTAAAATTTGCATTAATTGGGGTACACAAAATAATAAACTTAATTCATAATTCATCAATTAATACATTTTTTGTCAGTAAAATAACAAATTGACGAGTATATTTGTAATTGAGTGTTGATAATGCCAAAACTGTAATTGGGTAGCGATACTGCATATGGCACATGGTACAAGTCTTTTGTATATTAGAGCTTTGGCCCTAACAAAAACAGTTTCAACATCATCATTTCCCTTGTAATTTCATCTTATAATTAGCAGAAAGGGATGTGCTTATAGAAAAAGATGATATGAAAATTTAGTACTTGAAGAAATTGATCAGAAAAATATCCTCATAATAGAAATCTAGAATAATTTTATTGTAACACTATCACAAATTTATTGGGTATAATTGAAATATTCAAGAAAATTACTCCCTCCATCCAAAAAGAATGACAATTTTTGAAATTTGTGTTATTTTTCATCGTTTATATCTTTCAATCAATAATATTTTTCATAAATTTAAAAATTTTCTATAATGAATTAATTGAGAACTTTTAAACAAAATCCATATGGCATATTTTTTGAGATCTATATCAAAAAATATAAGGAATTAAACTTGGCACGGATATCAAAAATTGATATCCAATTTGGGATGGGGGGAGTAATATAATTCTACAAAATCGAATGGGGACCCGTGCCTGCTCGGGGCCCCACTTGTATCCGTCCTTGGTGTCACCAACTCTTGTAGGATCGTTTTATTTAGAGCTTTGTCTTGACTTTAACAATGGTTCACGTTAGTGATTGGTGGTATTAATTTTCTGCAACTTAATCATGGTGTGCATGACCCAAACATCACGACCATGTTTGTTTAGGAATTTGAAATTCTCTTTCTATGCACACGGTCTTCAATACATTTTCTTTCAATTATTACTCTCATTTCTCTATCTATCTCTCTACTTATTATCCAAAATCTCAAAACGAACATGGTCCACAGGTAATAACAAAAAATAAATCATATATCTAATCTATAATTAGGCCCCCGTTTGATAACCATACTAGGCATTGGAATTGGACTATCAATCTCATGGATTTCACAATAACTTGTTTGGTAACCAAAAAGAGGTGTGGACTAACAATCCAATGGATTTGGGAGCTACAGCCATCAAGGGGTATTGGTAGAGGTCTCTCCCACTTGATATTAGGGGTATTGTTGTATTTTAAGATGAAGAAGGGCTTGTAGACTAATAATCTCATCATCTAATCCTATTTCAAACAAACATACTTATTATCAATCACATCTTCTTATTAATCCATTTTCATTATCAATTTTAATTCTAATCTCATATCCTTACGAATCACAATTATCTATTACTATTATCAAACGGAGCCTACATATTTAAACAAATAAACCAATGAATTCTTGTTTTTCATTTGGTACATAAATATAAGAAGACTCAGACTTGTGCATGCTATTAGAAGCATGGCCTACTGCCACCAAATACTTCTATGCAACAATAATTTCCCACTCTGCGACAAGATAATGTTAGTCAAATCCCAACTTCCCACGTCCCCCTTTACTTAACCAATTAATTAAGGGGTCCATTAATTAACCAAACCGTGCAATAAACTACTGGGACCAAATACATACTCAAAACAAAAGTACTCTTCTCTTTTCAGATCAGATCCACCAGGGTGACAGGGCCCCACGTACCGCCACGTGTCCGTGTACTTTGCATTTGGCTTCTTCTTCTTTTTTTTTCTTTTTTTTTTGATAATAATAATATCAAAACTGTTTTTATTGGTGCCAAAATTTCAATACATAAAAATCTTGTACACTGCACATGGCACAAGTCTTTTGTGCATTAGAATTTTGGCACCAATAAAAATAATTTTGACATTATCATTTCTCTTCTTTTTTTCCAATAGATATCATTACATCGTACTATGTCATATGAATTACAAACCAAGAGACACTATATTAATTGTGTGAGAATCCATGATATAGCTAATTCCAACAATTAAGGAAAAACTCAGAGCACGAAGCTCCCATCATTGCAGAGTCTGGAGAATGGTCGTTGTACTTAGAAAAGCTATTTTCGCGACTCGAATCCGTTACCTCCAAGTTACAATGAAACAACTTTATCGTTGCGTTAGGCCTCGCCCTTCTAATTACAAGACCAAATAGGGGGAGAAATACTCGAATTCTTGATCTTCTCTTCCAATTACAAGACCAATTAGGGTGGAGAAATACTCGAATTCTTGCTCTTCTAGTAAGATGTAAAAGTCTAGCTAAACTAGCCCCATTGGTTGTACTTTCGATTTGCTTAATTAAAAATTACGTAAAAAAGAAGCAGCAGAATTTTGAAGAGGCCCTCTTCTAGCACCCCTCCTGACAACACCCCCCTCCCCCGGTCCTACTGCCTTTCCCCTCTTGCCCCTTCTTTTTCGTTTTTTGTTTTTTTTTTCACTTTGACTATTTTTTTGTTACTTTTAAAAATAAATAATTACTGTTTTATTTTTTTTTACTTTTACTAATTTTTTATACTTTTAAAAGACTTTAATTACTGTTTTAATTTTTTAAAATTTTTCCTAATTTTTTTTGTTTACTTATAAAAAACTTTAATTAATGTTATTGTTTTTTTTTTAACTTTTACTAGCTTTTTTTTGTTTTACTTTTAGTTGTTTTTTATTTTACTTTTAAAAGACTTCTTACTATAAAGAAATTTCAATAACATAAAGAAATTTACTCACGTATGTAATATTAAATAATTTAAAAATACATATAAAGCGTAAAAAAATAAGTGTTTCGATTTTTAATTCGTTTGAACCGGTGTAAATATCTTATTTTTCTTATCATTTCATCGTAAATGGTCGTAATGAAGTTTTGGCTCTAAGGTCTTTCAATGAGCACCCTAAGAGAGACCTGAAACTAAATAATAAGTCTTAGGGTACTTGTTAAAAGGCTTTCGAGCCAAAAATTCATTATGATCATTGAAGACAAAATGATAAAAAAAACAAGATCTTTGCATCGATTCAACCGGATTGAAAATTGAAACACTTAAATAATATTAAATAAATAAAAATGAAACAAGATATAAAAGTTATTAAGTAAATAAATAAGAAATAAGAAAATGCCGTGGTTGAATTATTGGTGGGTATAATATTAAATAATTTAAAAATACATATAAAGAGTAAAAAAATAAGTGTTTCGATTTTTAATTCTTTTGAACCGGTGCGAAGATCATATTTTTCTTATCGTTTCATCCTAAATGGTCGTAATAAAGTTTTGGCTCTAAGGCCTTTCAATGAGCACCCTAAGAGAGACCTGAAACTAAATAATAAGTCTTAGGGTACTTGCTGAAAGGCTTTCGAGCCAAAAATTCATCATGATCATTGAAGACAAAATGATAAAAAAACAAGATCTTTGCATCGATTCAACCAGATTGAAAATTGGAACACTTAAATAATATTAAATAAATAAAAATAAAAAAAGATATAAAAGTTATTAAGTAAATAAAAAAAAGAAAAGAAAATGCCGTGGGTTGAGTGGATTGCCGGGGGTAGTTTGGTCTTGGGGGGTGGGGTCGGGCGGGAGGGGTGTGTCAGGGGGCGCGCAAAGAGATTTGCATTTTGAACGATCTGGCACGGTCAAACCCCAACCCGACAATTCCGCACCCGAGGTTCATCGATCGCTGTACACGGTCAAAAGACCCAAAACAAAAATACAAAAAAAAATACCAGTCAAACTGTCCACCTGGCGTTTAGTGAGTGGCACGCCATGCTTCACTGTGGGTCCCACCGCCACGTGCTTCCAGCTCCCCAACCTCTTTAAAACAATTTTCGACTCTTTATCGGAAAATTCTAACACCACGCCCACTTACACCCATTTACATACTCACACTCACAATATGGATGTGTGAATGGGTGTGTGAGTAGATGTACCGGTAGAATGATTGCTCTTTATTTTGGCTGTACTGTATGAGTTCTCCGACGAGCGGTGACGCGGATTTCGGCGACCGTAATGGTCGCCTATGATGTTTTCATTTATGCTTTGTATTTTGAAATTTTTTTTTAAAAATAGTAGAAATAATAAGTGGAAAGAGATAGAGAGAGAAATGTTAGAAGTATGGGAAATCTAGAGGGAATTTTTTGAAAAATTCTTTTTGAAAATGGAAGAGAACAATTAGTTTTTACAAAAGTGAGAAATACTGCATTGATAAAACCTAACGGTACTTACATAACGAAATTCATTACAGATAACTTGAACAAAGTCAAACTAATCATCTAACTGATACATAACGATAAAGAACGAGGCGATTGATGTCTTTCATCCCTAACTCAGGCATCGCCTGATGCACTTTCTGTTGAGTGGAAAAATTCATACATTCTATAGCAGTCTCAAAAAGAGATACATTACTAGTCAAGAAAAAAAGACAACAAAAATCCAGAATCAGACGAATTTCACAACCAGAAATGAACACACTAATAAATTTCTAGCAACCACCAATAGATGCATATTAACTTCTCGAGCCCGAACCGTAAATAAATCGCCCAAAAGCGAACTTTATTACTCTCACAAGGAGAAACAAAACTCCTCCAAATCTTATTCTAAATCCAGCGGCTCAAAAATTGCCGAATAGATTGCAACCCTCACTGCCTCCACCGCTGCTGCCACAAGGGCTCTAGCGACAGATTATATGCGGACAAACGACTCCGGTGACAGCGGAGGCCACCCAACAGAGAGGGGTTAAATCTAAGGGAGAAAAAAACTGTTGAGAGTTTGTTTGATGCTTCGATCCGCCACTATGTGCTCAATGCCCAATTTGTATGAGAGTAATAGCAAAAAAATATCATAGGAAAGAGATGGAAAAAAGAGGAGAGCGGAGAAGGGAGAGCGGGTGGAGGAGGAAGAGCCCAGGGAGGAGGGAGAGGGGCGTCTCCCCCCAGACAGAAAAGCCAGGGGACTGTAACTTCTCAAAATCGCCTTAAAACTCTCAAAACTCTAGATGGTTTTTTCTCTTCAAAGATTCATTTATCTTTGTTAAGGGTGGGTTTTCCTCAAAGATTTTGTCCGTAGCTTATGGGCTTTATACAAATTATTTTTCGTTAAATAAATTATTAGTTAATATATATAAGAAGAATCACCTGATCTATTTTGTTAAGGTTTCAGTTCATTTTGATCTCTGCTTAGTCTGTTTTGGACAATAAGAAAAAAAAACCTAGCCTAAAATTGTCATCTAAAGATGAAGAAGATTTGGCGGTGATCAAGTCGACGACCGCGGTAACAAATGAAGACAATCTTTGTAGATACATACAGTAATTAGGATTTGAACAGTGTAATATTTACTGCATCGTCTGCCAAAGTTTTGAAATGAAATGACTCTGGCTTTCCCTTCTTTTGCTCACGATCTCAAAGGATCGATGTCCTTTTCGCTGCCCATGTTCTGAAAGTTAGCCTGGTATGACATCACCCATTTATCTATTTTTAGACGTTTGGATAATGAAAGAGAGATTTTTCAGAAGTAGTACTATCAGCAAAAATATAGGAAGACTGATTTTCAAAAACCTCATGTGAGATTTTTCAAATATCATACGGAGTAAATAAATTTAATGAAAATGTGAGGTTGGCCAGCTTTGTTCGTTCGAGAGTTTTGAGAAAATTTTTTGAGAATAATGAGCGGAGAAAGATGGATAAAGAAAATTTGTTGGAAAGCGTGTCCAGAGATTTTGAGACCCCCAAACAAACGAGGTTGATCTTAATTAGTTGGATCTTCTGCTCCGATTAAAAGACAAGTTTTGGAGTGTCAGCCTTTCCTGTTCGTGTTCATACTTGTGCTTACGCATAGATAGGGATGCAAACGAGTCGAGCCGAGTTTTATCATGTTCGAATTTGGCGAGCCTAAAACTCAAGCTCAGCTCGTTTTTAAATGAGTCAAGCTTGGCTTATTTACATACTTAATTAATGAGCCTCTTTATACGAGTTGAGCCAAGTCGAGCTTTGGACTATTGAGTTCGACTTGTTTTAGGGGTGTCAAAAAAACGGAACAAATCAATAAACTCCTAGCTTGTTTAGTTATGGTTCGGTTCTTGAATTTCTATAAAAACCTGTCCAATCTGGATCATGTAAACTCCTAACTTGTTTAGTAAATGAACCTTAAACTCAAGTTTAGCTTGTTTATTAAACAAGTCAAACCAAACTGAACTTTAGCACACCAAACCGAGTTAAGAGTTGCTTGCAAGCAGATTGTCCATATGAGGCCCTACACATCTACTTGGGTTTGAAACCCGAAAAATAAAAAATGGAAACCCGAAAAAAAGTTTTTTATTTTTTATTTTGAAAGAAAACCCGATTTTGGAGTTCGGACATCAATGCACGTGTGGTGCTCGTGCACCCAGGTCCACATCGTCCCCGTTCACTGGCTTAGCCCGTACCTCATGGAAGTATTTTCCCAAACAGAAAAAAGAATAAAAAAGAAATTTTGTAGGGTTTCAGCTTCACTCCCAAATCAAGATCCGTCCACGAGAGAGATAACTCTCTCTCTCTCTCTCTCTCTCTCTCTCTCTCTCTCTCATTGTTTTGGGCCTTTTGGCCATTTCGGTTTTCCCAATTCTTTGATGTTCTCAATTTCCTTTGTTGCTAGAAAATTCCTCGAAAGCCCCTAGTAATTAATTTAGGGCACAGTCCGTCCTTCAGTCCTGGACTGTGATTATTCCTCCTTTTTTCCTCCCAACTTTTAATCACACCCTCTTCCTTTTCCCATTTTTTCTAATCTGGGTTAGAATCATTTCACTCCTTTTCAGCTTCAAGAGGAAGTGAGCTTCGGTATTCGAGCACAAGATTACCCCTTCATGATGTGCTAGATCGTGATGATGATGAAAACGTACACCACCAGTCTTTTGACCAGAAAAAGAGACCAGATAAAAGCAAAAAAGCAGTCCGCGAAGAAAAATTGCCCCCTTTGGTTGATTTCCATTGTCAATGAGGTCAAGATACTGATAGAGATAGAAAGACTGTAAGCCTATTTCCTTCCTTTTCCACCCCTCTTTATTCCTCCACACGCTTCATTTCCTGCATTTTTAGTTGGTTGTTCGTAGTGGTTTGAAAAGGGTTCCTTAGTTCTTGATTTCAAAAGGGTTCCTGAGTTGATTTCTGGAGATTCCTCAGTTCTTGATTTCAAAAGGGTTCTTCAGTTTTGGGGTTTTGATAACCTTTTTAAATTTAAAAATGCCGATGTATCAACCGTCTAGTCGTAGGAGGGATGGGGATTGGAAGAAAGAAGTGGGTGGTGGTGGCCAGGTTTTAGATCTGGAAACCGCCGTGAAAGATGGGATTTTGGGCGGCGGAGGCGGCGCTATCTCCACCGGAGAGAAGTTGGATCTGAAAACGATGATCGAACGGCTCGATTCGATAGAAGTCCCGTCGGTGTTCATTTGCCCGATTTCTTTGGAACCAATGCAAGATCCGGTGACCCTTTGTACTGGTCAGACCTATGAGAGGTCTAACATTCTCAAATGGTTCAGTTTGGGGCATTTGACTTGCCCCACTACAATGCAAGAGCTTTGGGACGATTCGGTTACGCCGAATAGTACACTTAGCCATTTGATTTATAGTTGGTTTTCGCAGAAGTATACGGCGATGAAGAAGAAGTCAGAGGATGTGCAGGGGAGAGCTTTGGAGCTTATTGAGATGTTGAAGAAAAAAGTGAAGGGTCAAGCTAGGGTTCAATCACTCATTGAGCTTAGAAAGATAGTCAATGCCCACGATTCGGTTAAGAAAACTGTGGCAGAGAGTGGTGGGATTGGGGTGATTTGTTCTTTGTTGGGTCCTTTTACTTCACATGCTGTTGGGTCCGAGGCAATTGGGATTCTTGTGAAGTTGGAGTTGGGTTCCGAATGGAAGAAGAATTTGGTGGAACCCGCGAAGGTTTCGCTAATGGTGGACATGTTGAACGAGGGATCGGTTGAGACGAAGATCAATTGCACGAATATGATAGAGATGTTGATGGAGGGGAAGGAATTCGAGTCTGAAGTTGTGTCAAGTTTAAGCCTTTTGGTTGGGTTATTGAGATTAGTCAAGGATAAGAGGTACCCAAACGGGGTATTATCTGGATTCAGATTGCTCAAGATGATTTGTTCATACGAAGGAGTGAGGAGTTCGGTTGTGAGCATTGGGGGAATCCCTCAAATAGTCGAGCTTCTGCCCAATTTGAATTCTGAATGTTTGGAATTAGCTCTTTATGTACTTGAAGCCTTATCAAGCCTTCCAGAAGGCAAAATGGCATTGAAAGATTGTTCACATACAATTCCCAATGTGGTTAAGTTGTTGATGAGAGTTTCGGAGAATTGCACTGAATTGGCGCTTTCGATCTTGTGGGGGGTTTGTGAAATTTCCCCAGAAGAGTGTGCACCCATTGCCGTTGATGCAGGGCTAGCAGCTAAGCTCCTTTTGGTTATTCAGAGCGGTTGCAATCCGGTGTTGAAGCAGCGGTCAGCTGAGCTATTGAAGTTGTGCAGTTTGAATTACACAGCTACCATTTTCATTTCCAAGTGTAAACTCACAAGAACAATACAATGAAGCGAAGTTTTGGCATACTTGTTCACATGAAGAGCTTGTGGGATCCGGGACACCTGCGAGACGGTTGTTTAGCCCGTGGAAACATCGGCAGTATGAGACCGGTTATCACCGACTCGTGAACTTAGGTGTTCCCATGCAAAGTCAAATGGGTTCCTGAGGTACCCTTCATTTTTCCCTCCTGTGTATATTCAAGAATGCCAATTGTTGATCATTGGTTTCACATAATGCAAGTTTATGGGCTAATTGTTATTGCCAGTTGATTCAATAAGCCTATGTTAGTTTTGAGTCTGGATGAATCCACATTTTCCCCGACAAAGATACTGATTCGCTACATGTAACTGTGTTGGTTGAATCTGTAAATGAAATATGATCATTTTTGTGCAATGGATTTGTGTCTGATGTGGAATCTGAAGAACTCATATATGGGATACAGAAGTAGCAGCTAGGCTTGTATTCGGCAGTCGTAATTGTAGATAATTTGATTAAGTTCACTGCCCCTTTGACCCAAACTTTCCCTCTCTATACTCTCAATACTTCATTTTTGTTCATTGTTGGAAGGATGATCGAGCTGAAATGCTTGGGACACGAATCTGGACGGAGATGTGTTCGTATTCACATGATGTATGTAAGCCCCGCATCCATCTAACGTTCTCGAACACATCTGTCTCCAGCGATTCAGTTGATTCCCACTATTGTGAACTTTGCATGTTTTTGGAACTTCTTTCAGTAGCGAAGAGCTTAATATTTTCTTACATTGGGGTCAAAATGGGTACTGCCATTTTCCAAATATTTCAGGCAGCCCCGTGGGGTCAGCATCGTAAATATTTATTATTCACAACCTAAGATATGAGAAATAAGATGACACACTTTTTACTTGTGCAGATTCTTCTCGTCAAGACAAAGGAATCACACACAAAAATTTACACGAGTCCGACAAATATTCATGTAGATAGTTATGTCGGGATGGCAATTGGCAATGGGTCAGTTCTGCCTGTGTTTCTTGACACAATCGTACTGAAATTTGAATTTTGCAAGTACCCGACGTGTTATCGGTTTGGTTTTTTTCTCCAAACCCAATGTTTGTATATATATATACACAAATATACTACGTGTCATGCCTGCGTGCCTATGCGTATACGAAGACATCGTGAAATATATATTCGGGTTCGGTATGTGTTTGAGTTTGAGTTTTGGTGCGGATATTGTATAAAATCAAACCCGAATTTTTTCCTGACTAAAAGCCAAAACCATATCCACAGGTTACAAAAATGAATAAAACCGATCCGATTGGTTCAAATGCTTACCTGTGACCGGTTCCAAATGAGATTGTCGTCCCTAGAGTCGTGCCCTCGAGTTGGCAGCAAAGGGGTTCCACGGTGCGCTAGTGCACGACAAGGTGTACTGCGCCTTGTTCAGTTCTATGAAAATTCATCATCGGGATCTAAAACATAATTTGTAGAGTTTTCTTGATAGATCATCTACAACGATCATGATCGATGCGATTCTAAAGATAAACCATGAGATAAATCTATCTTGATCGTGTTGTTATCGATGTCCAATTAACTTAATTTTTCATGCCAAAAATATTGTTAAGAAAACTCTACAGACTGTTGAATTGGGAATTCATTAGGGCATTGCTCAACCCCTTTTGACCAGCTTGTCCTCAAGTAGGGCACCACCACCACCTACGCTCCCTCCCTGCAACAAAATAGGAGTAGGAATAGGAGTATTTAGTCAAATCTCAAATTCCCGTGTTCCCTACTTTTTTTTTTTTTTTTGGTAAACCGTGTTCCCTACTTAACTGTGCAATAATTGCATTAAATAATTAAAAAAAAAAGAATCAATAATTAAACTGTACACACTTTCAGTCAAAGGCCCAAACAAAAAACCAGTCAAACTGCCCACCTGGCATTAGATGAAAAGCAACGCTCCACCTCTCTGCGGGTCCCCCCCTGCCACGGGCTTCCACCTCTTTCCAACTATTTATTGCCCTTTAACCTTTACTTTTAAATGGAGTATACAATTGTTTGAACAATAAAATATATACTCTTTAATTTTATTTTTTTCCAAGCTGATAACCATGTCAAAAAAAAAAAAAAGCTGATAACAAAAAAAATCTTAATTTTTTTCAACACCCCTTCGCAAATTTTATTTATTCGGGAGTGCGGTTATTTTCATCAAACTCTAAGCCTAATACTTTTTCTGTACTCGATACCACCATTAGGCGTCGCCTAACCCTTCTACCACCCGGCTCTAATTTGTACGAAACCTGCATATATTTTTGTTCTAGACATTTTTGTTGATAGTAGTTGCATTCCATGGTTTAGTTTTTAGTGAAATTTCCCGTCATGGTATCATGGCATGTTAAGTATTAATTAATCTAATAGGTCTGATAAAAAGACGAGTGCTTTAAGGGGGATACAAGTGATTATATGCACTTCTCTTAAGTCAGTCTTTACTCAATATATCTTCTATTACGGCACAAATATGTTTTCTTTCATATAATCACTTTCTATTTTCACAGAAAAAAGAAAAAAGAAACTACCGAATTTATAGTATTTTGGAGCAGCAAACATGGTGGAGGAGTGGTAAAAGAGTTGGGGCAACTTGACTATTGTTGTTAGTGGATGAGTATTGGAAAATATGGGTTAGAAATTTTCAAATAATACTTTAAAAGTAAATTAGAATCTTTTGGTGGTCGTGAACACTTTTGGGACAAAAGAAAACTAATATGCGGTCAAATAAAATCACTACATAATTAGTTGTTACTTCTAGAAACTTTGAAAATTTCCCTCATTAAAGAAAAATATAGGAAATTGATTTTGTCACTCTCCTTTTTGTTAATGTCACTCACATTTTCTGACAAAACAAATCATCTAATAAAGGCACAAAGGGAAGTGACATTAACAAAAATGAGAATAGCAAAATTACTCCTCAAAACATGAGTGAAGTTATTATTTGAATAAGGCAGTGTAAAAGTCATTGCCAAAAAAAGAAAAACAAAAACAAAAACAAAAAAAAGTATTTTTCTTATTTTTCATTAAGAAAATTAGACTTTATAGGTGATTTTGGACACCGCAGCACGTGTGGTGCTCGGAGAAGCAAGGGCCCAGTCTCCCAGTTTTTTCCACTTTATTTTTTCCAACACACAAAAATTAATTAAAAAATCCATTAAATAACGAATTTTCTGTAGGGTTTTCATCTTCATCCCAAAAAACAAAGACCTGTCCGCGAGAGGGATAGATAGCTTCTCTCTCTCTCTCTCTCTCCCTCCTGGTTCTGGGTTTTCCCATTCTTTGATCTCTTGAATTCTATTCTTGTCACCAAAATTCGTCGAAACTCTATTGTAAACTTATTTGACAGTGATTATTTCTTCTTTCTCTCTCCTTTGATTACTTCTTTTCTCAACTGGGTCAGAATCATTTCACTCCTTTTCAGCTTCAAGAACAAGTAAAGCTTCGGTATTGGAGAAGAAGATTTTACACGTTCGTGATAATTGGAAATCTACACTTTGGATCTTTTGACCAGGGAAAAGAAAAGAGATCAGATAAAGCCAAAAGCAGGTCGTCAAGAAGGGAAAAAAATGCCCCCTTTGATCTGTATCGTTGATTTCTGTTGCCAATAAGGTCAAGATCCTGATATATAGAGATACAAAAGAGTGTAAGCGTCTTTCTTTTTCTTTTCCCCCATCTTTATTCCACCACACGTTTCGTTTCTTGTACTTTTCTTGATTGTTTCGGAGTGAATTCTAAAGGGTTCCTAAGTTCTTGATTTCAAAAGGGTTCTTCAGTTTTGGGGTTTTTGATAATCTATTTCTATTTAAAAATGCCGATGTATCAACCATCTAGTCGTAGGAGGGATGGGGAATGGAAGAAAGAAGTGGGTGGGGGTGGCCAGGTTTTAGATCTGGAAACCGCCGTGAAAGATGGGATTTTGGGGGGCGGAGGTGGGGTGGTTGCCAAGGGGGAGAAATTGGATCTGAAAACGATGGTTGAACGGCTCGATTCGATAGAAGTCCCATCGGTGTTCATTTGCCCGATTTCCTTAGAACCAATGCAAGATCCAGTGACCCTTTGTACTGGTCAGACCTATGAGAGGTCTAACATCCTCAAATGGTTCAGTTTGGGGCATTTGACTTGCCCCACTACAATGCAAGAGCTTTGGGACGATTCGATTACGCCGAATAATACTCTGAGCCATTTGATTCATAGTTGGTTTTCGCAGAAGTATACGGCAATGAAGAAGAAGGCAGAGGATGTGCAGGGTAGGGGGTTGGAGATTTTGGAGGTTTTGAAGAAAAAAGTGAAGGGTCAAGCTAGGGTTCAATCCCTCAAAGAGCTTAGGCAAATTGTCAGTAGCCATGATTCAGTTAAGCAAACAGTGGCGGAAAATGGTGGGATTGGGATGATTTGTTCTTTATTGGGTCCTTTTACTTCACATGCTGTTGGGTCTGAAGCAATCGGGATTCTTGTGAAGTTGGATTTGGATTCGGAATCAAAGAAGAATTTGGTAGAACCCGCGAAAGTATCACTAATGGTGGACATGTTGAACGAGGGATCGGTTGAGACGAAGATCAACTGCGCCAAAATGATTGAGATGTTGATGGAGGGGAAGGAATTGGAATCAAAAAGTTTTTCTAGTTTTAGCCTTTTGGTGGGGCTATTGAGATTAGTGAAGGATAAAAAACACCCAAACGGTGTATTAGCAGGATTCAGGTTGCTCAAGTTGGTAATTTCTTATGAAGGGGTGAGGAGTTCAATTGTGAGCATTGGGGGAGTCCCTCAAATAGTTGAGCTTTTGCCCAATTTGAATTCTGAGTGTTTGGAATTTGCTCTTTATGTACTGGAAGCCTTATCAAGCCTTACAGAAGGAAAAATGTCTTTGAAAGATTGTCCCAACACAATCCCCAACATGGTTAGGTTGTTAATGAGGGTCTCAGAGAATTGCACTCAGTTAGCGCTTACGATCTTGTGGGGGGTTTGCGAAATTTCACCAGAAGAGTGTGCACCGATAGCTGTCGATGCAGGGCTAGCGGCTAAGCTTCTTTTGGTAATTCAGAGCGGTTGCAATCCGGTGTTGAAGCAACGGTCTGCTGAGCTATTGAAGTTGTGTAGTTTGAATTGCACTACTACTCTTTTCATTTCCAAGTGCAAGCTTACAAGAACAATACAATGAAGGGAAATTTTTGGCATAGTTGTGCATATGAACTAATCATTTTTCCTGCTATTGTGGGAATGATGGTGTTGAAGAGAAGGGATCCAAGATGATTACTCAAGCAACGTGAAATGAGTCCTGAGGTACACCCTTCTTTCACCTGTGAATATTCAAGAATGTCAAATTTTGATCATTTGGTTTCACATAGGAAGCTTCATAATGTGAATTTCTGGGCTCATTTTTATTTCCAATGGATTCAATAAGCCTATGTGAGGTTGTGTTCCAATGGATCCACATGTTTATTCATCAAAGATACCTTTCCGCGACATGTCTTTGGGTTGTTTGAAATGATCTCATTTTTGAGCAATAGTGTTGGGTTCGATGCGAAATGTCGAGAACTCATATGCATTAGAGCAGCAGCAGCAGCAGCGGCGGCGGCAGCTAGACTTGAATTTGTCAATTGTAATTATAGTCAAATTTTGTAAGTTCCCTTTCCCACTGATCCCAATTTTCCCCTCCCCAGTGCCTTCTTTCTGAAGGTTTTGTGGGGGCTTCTCACTTATTTGTCCAATTTTGTTCATTGTTCAAAGGGGTGATTCATTACTGAGTCCCACCATTGTAGACTTTGTGTATGTTTTTTTGGGCTTGCAATAGAAAATCAACATAAGCAATGAGTACCCATTCCTTTCATATACTTGATGTCTATTTCAGTTTTCCATATTTTGCTTTTGTTTGCCAGAAGCCTCAAGTGTTCTCTCTCTTTTATGGCATTTTGACAATATGGCTTGCTCTCAAAAGAAGTATAGTTTCTCATCCTTTTCAACTTGAAAGATCGATGAACTTTATTCAAGTCCACAGGCAATTACATTGCAGTATTCTTGAAGCAAATGAATGCTTGATGAGACTTCTTTGTTTTTTGGCTCAAGAGTCTTAGATTGAGCCAATGGGTCAAAATTGTGTAGCTGAGGATGAATCTAAAAATTACCCATCCAGCAAATGTTGACGAAGAGCATTTGAATTAGCTGAGGTGTGTGTAAGCTGTCTGGACACCTTTTTAGGAAACGAAAATCATTTATAACAAAGAAAAGAACAAAATGCAAGTCTTTCTTTTCTATCAGGTATAAAAAGCAAATCTTGGATTCAAAAAAAGATATAAGAAGCAAATCAAATCAAACGAATTTTAAAGGGATCCATTAAGATAGGTTATATAAATTACTTTATCCATTAAATTCAATGGGATATCCGGTTATTGAACAAAAATCTATCAGGTAAATCGTGTTTTGTGATATGACAAGTAGATTAATTGTATATACATGAATGGAGTAACTTGGGGATAGCAAATCTAGAATTTGGCGAGCAGGCATGAAAAAACAAATAAGAACCCACGGCTCCACTTACTTCTTCTTTTTTTGGGTCAAGCGGAAAATCTACGGCTCCACTTATTGAATACCCACCCCCTCACTTCCCCGATTGAGTTTTTTTTTTTTTTTTTTTTTGTGGTGGGATTAAAGGATTCCTTTCTTTTGCTAATCTCACGGAGCCCAAAAATTTCAAACTTTGTGGTCACTCAAGAGTTTTGCCCTATTATTAACTTAAAGGGCTCCGAAAATAGTTGAGATGTGTACATGCTGGCCCGGACATTCAGTTATAAAAAGAAAATCTTTGGACATAGCAGTAAAAGAATGATGTAATTGAAGGAGGGTTAGAAATGGGATTTTTAGATCTCAGTAAAAGGGTCTCTGTATTCCATGGATTTTGATGCAGAAAATTGCTGTTTAGAGGGGCAGTGGGAATCCACTTTTTCTTTCTTTTTGTCACAAATGAATGCCCCACGTACACTGCCTTGGACCAGGAAAAAGGAAGCAGCAGGTAGAAGAAGGGGGAAAAAAAAAAGTTAGTACTAGAAAAAAGAGCTAGGAAACATTGCCTTGCCTTAAAAGGAGAGTAGGGCACAAGTTTTTGTACTTTTGTTTGGCATTGGCAATTTGGGATCTTTGACTGATGAGACACCCACCCCCAACCCCCCCCCCCCCCCCAATTAACATTTGTTTTAAACTTGAGAGGAAAAACAGCTAAGCCTAGCTTTAAAGTTGAATCTGGTCAAATCTCCCTAGTTGTTAGATGCGTTTGAATGGACTGACTGGCACACGACCAGCCTCTTTTGTGCTAATTAGTACTCCACTTAATTAAAAGTTATAACTAATTTTTTATTTGATTGAAATAGGACGAAAGACAAAAAAAAAATGGAAATGGATAGAGTATTATGGTAAAGTATATCAGTTGCTGTAAAAATTATTTTGTCTAAAGAAGTACTATGATGTGTTACATTTCTAGAAAGTTATAATTAGGTTATGAGGTTGAACAAATATTTGATGTAGAGATCCATTGTAGATCGATGTGAATATTACGAACTATACCATAAGGAAAATAGTCATTGCTGTTAGACGTTTCTGGATATCGTCTTTGAAGAAGTTGAATACAAAGAAGAAATATCTAAGACCTTAGGGGGATGCGGACATATATCTATCTACAAAAGAGTTGCACATAACAATGCTAGTTGTGTCGATTTGGTGCCATGGCAGAATATCGAATTCAAACTGCTGATTTAATTAAATCCCCTTTTTTTTTTTTTTTTGGAAGTGATTTTCACACTTTCCTTTATACAATTCGCACTCTGTTTTTCGTCTCTATCCATATTAATTTACTATCTTACCTTTTTTTTTTTCCCGATATATCACACCCCCAAGCGTAACCTTGTAAATTCATGTGGATTAAAACAAAAAAATAGTGTGGATTATAAAAAAGGGAGTATGAAAATCATTTCCCTTTTGTTTTTCTATGAAAATTAGATGAGTTGAGTGATCTTGCGAATTTGGCAAAGTCAAAAATTGCTCTCAAATTCAAAACTGATGACGACCTTTTCTTTTTTTGTGACAAAAACTAACAACATTGAACTCAAATGTGGTCGCAAGTGGCCGGAGTGGTAGCCAAGTAATAGGCACCATGCACTCTCATGCATTGTTCAAAATTTCAATAACTACTAGTACCAAACTTTTGCCGAGGAAAAAAAACCTTGAATGTGATTTAAAGAAGTTCAATTAATTCTGGCTTGACAGTCAATATGGCGACGGGTAAACTTGCTCTCAGATGCTCTTACGTGGTGTCTGAATACCCTTTCCAGTTTCTAAGAACAGATGCAAAAATAATGAAAGACTCGAACAACTTTCTTAGGCCTGTGATGGGTTTCCATAGTATTAATGAGCACAAGAGGACCCTGCTGCGTTTGAACCAGTTGGCACTTTCATAGTTTCATGGTACAACTTCGATCTTAAGATGGATTTATTGCCTGCCTATGCAGATTTTGGGAGGTCTTAAATGCATTGGTAAATGAAGTTTGAATATGGCTTGGCAGTCAATATATGGCTGAAGTTGCTCTTGAGATGCTCTTAGGTGAGGTCTCAATACCTTTCACAAAAACGCATCCAAAAATAATGAATGACTCGATTGCCTGCCTAGCTAGTGCCTATGTAGATTTTGGAAATTCTCAAATGCATGGGTAAATGAAGTTCAAATATGGCTTGGCAGTCAATATAACTACAGGTGAAGTTGCTCTTTGGATGCTCTAACGTGGTGTCTCAATACCTTTCATAAAAACGGATTCAGAAATAATGAATGACTCGAACTACTTTCAATATGGTTTACAAAATGAGACAAGTCTTTGAACTTTGAATAACACATGCAGTTGGCACTTTCATATATAGTACAATTTCTTAATGCCTGCCAATGTAATTTTGAAAATTCTTAAATGCATGGATAAATGATGACCAAATGCTTGAATTTTGAGCAGTACTTAATTATAAGTGCTATGGCCTATGAGTTAATTTTATCTCTGACCTACCAATCAATGATCTGCATGAGATTTAGTTTTATGTTTGAGGGCAATGCCAAAATCATATTTCTTTTATAATATGTATCTAGAATATCCAACCAAATTTACATGATAACCATATTTTCCATATAGGAGTAATATAAAATACATATTAAAAGTAGTAAAAAGTTTAGGGGGTGTTTTAGTTTGGAAAGATAAGATCAAGGTCTACCATATTAAGGTTCTGGGTGTTTTTTTTTTTTGTGGGTATGAGTGTTCTATGTATATCAGTTTTTTTTTTTTTTATAGTTCACGTGTACGGGCCAACTTACGCACACCTCGAATAATTCCTAAGAACCAACCCCATCGCCCACTAGCGGGTGTCCCAATTGGAGACCGATCCCATCGCATACTTGCAGGTGTCCCAATTAAAGTCAGAGAGAGTTGATAGCACCTGAGAAATTTCGAACCTGAGATCTTAAAAATGGAAGAAAACCTTGGATCCCAAACCTTATCACTAGGCCAACCCTGAGGGTTTTCTATTTGGTCAATGGAAAAAAACAAGAGGAGTGTTGTACTATTAATGTCTTGCTTCTGGCATACATATTGCTTGGTCCTCTGGCTCTTATCCTCCATTATATTGTTGCTGTCCCCATGCAAAAAATAATTCAACATTAGTACTAGTTTAAAACTCCTGGTTTCCCCAAAAAATTTACATTTATTTGTCAGAGAGCCATAATGTGGACATGGTTTCATTGTAAAGCTACAAAGACCCAAGTCAAGGAGTCAAATGGAGAAGGAGTTAATACAGGGCCAAGTTTTGAGATACAAATTTAATGCAAAATCTGACCCATTTGGATTTGGCTAATATTTTAAGCTTTGCTTTAAAAGAGGGTAGGAGGTAGCTACAATGCTACATTGACCTTGAATTATTGAGGCATTTTTTTAAAAATCTATTGGATGCTTTTGTTAGCTTGTTACTGGTTTCAATGGATCAAGGATTTGTATAATTCAGATGTTGTGCTTTTCCTTTTATCGATCTTACTCTCACAAAAGAAAAACATCATCCAAACATGTCTCTTTTGTTGTCTTGTTCAGAAATTTGGGTACTTTTGTATCCAATTTTTTGTGATTAAGACATGGTCTCAACGCGAAAAATTTGAAAAATATTATCAAAAGTAAAAAAAGTTCAATAAAAATAAAAAAAAATCAAAAAAGGCAGTTTTGGAGTTTTTTGTTTGTCTTTAATATTGAATTTCTTCAACTTTCATTTTTTTTTTTTGATTCCGGTGGTTGAGATGAGTTCTTAATCTCAAGAATGTGGAGAATTTCTTTTTATAAATATAAGAAATACTCATTGTTTGAAAATGTAATTAATCTTGGGGTGTTTGGGACAGAAAAGGCACAAACCTAAAGCTATTTTCAGATCTGCAACCGCTGCAATTTCACTATCTATTTCTTCAAAGGGGATCAATAATAGAAATAGAATCTTTCTCAATGAGGCACAAGCAGTTTGGGGAATTGAAAAATCTTTGGGAATTGGTTATGATGGTGATGAAGGGGAGCTCATATGGAGGAAATTGATGAAGAATGTTAGAGAGCTATGTTGGCTGAGGAGGGACTGAGGTAGAGGTGTTGGTCTAGTGCTTTGGTTGCCTCTTAGGAAGTGTGGTGGTTTAGGGGCGTTTCATCACTGGCCTCTTGCGAACTTTGTTTTTCGGGTTCTGAGCGGCATATGATTGTCGGGTTGTAAGGATATGTGCCTTTTGTTGGGATGTTCACTTCTTAATGTGACGCCTTCATGTCTAGGGTTCTTTTAATCTCTTGTAATTTTTTGAGATTAATTAATTTTCTTTTTTCGCCGTTAAAAAAATAATTCGCAGTATGAATTGTGTACATGGTAGATTATGCAAAGACCACTTTAGTAAACTCTATCACCTGCAGAACGCATAGTTAGGGACACTCCGGTCAGTGGTGTTTGGCGGGAAATGTCCTGACCAGATGACCGACGAGAAGGGACAGCTAACTTAGTCATTAAAGTAGTGTAACATATTGAACGATTCAAATGTTTCACGACATCACATGGTAATTAGAATTCAATTCGCATTTTACTACATAAGAAAATATTGAAGGTTCCACAAAGCATTTCGTTGGTCTTTCAGATTACTCACTTTAGACAGATGTTGCTTTATTAAAAGAAGTCAATGTTGTTAAAGCAGTTGACGGAAAAAAGATATACAGTACTTGACATTAAAAGAAAAAGGGTACCAAATTTTAAAAATCCACTCAGCACATGTCTTGACAATTTATATACTCCTTTTTTTTTCAAAATTTTCCATTAATCATAAAAAAAATACTAGAAAATATGGTTGGAAACATAGTTTTAAATATCGGAAGATACAGTTCGTATCGGCCAGTTCGTACCGGTATTTTGGACTCCCGGTTCGGATATAGGCCGGTATAACGGTGAGACTGAAATTCACAGGCGAATCGGCCGATTCCCGATACGTATCGGTATGTAACCGATTTTTGGACCGGTTTGGCCGGTATGGCCGATACGTATCGGTTCGAGAAAAAAAAATAGAAAAAACCAAAAAACAGAGCTCCTAGCGATTATGTAATGTAAAACCTCTATGGTGTATTTATTTTAATGTCTTCATCTTATTTTGCTATTTATGTCAATTATATCGAAACTTATAATGTTGCATTTTTTGCATATTTGTAAAATATTATTGACTTGCGGGTTTTGATAAATTATCGAATATTTCACGTGAAGAGAATGGGCTATTACATGTCTTAAATTAATTAAAATGTGATGATTTAAGCCAATGTTTGGGGCAAAAGTATATTTTTCAAGTTTTATACATGTTGCTGATGATTTTTAAAAATTCACGACCGCGATACCCGATTCCCGCGACGTATCACCGATATGTCCTGATACCGATATACCGCGACCGATACCGCGACGGCGACCGATACCGCGATTTAAAACTATGGTTGGAAATAATTTAAACGAAAATCTCATTAATGGAGAAGAAGAAGAAGAAGAAAGAGACTCAAATAGAACAGGCTATACTTAGCAGGCTGTGCGGGCCTGATATTGTATTTTCCCGGGCCTAGGACCATACCAAGAAACCAGGGTGGAAAATCGTCCAGTCCAATGGAAACAAGATGGGTCGAATCGTCGCTCGGCCTTCTCCAACATGTTTGGAGGGCCCATTACATGCAGGCCCATTAATTTTGTTATTTTGGGTATAGACTCTAGAGTTTGAGGAATAGGAATTATTCGTACGAGACCCATAGCCATGCCATGAACACACACACACAAGAACACACACAAGAACAAGGTTGAACTTCGCATTTTGGATGATGAGGTTGAAGAACTTGGCATCTTGAACACGTGCGATTAAAGGACCAAGAACACGACACCGATCCTGTAAAATCATTTCGCGAAGTTTGAATATCTCTTCTGCTGTCTTGAATGCATGAGGTTGAAGGGCAGTGACGACGATGGCGTTTTGGAAAGAGAATAAATTCTTTACACCGCCGGTGTAAACATTTATTTCCTCCAAATCAATTACATTGCGCCACGTTGCAACACAATGGTCCCAATCAATAAAACATGGCGACGTAGCGCAATATAATTGATTTGAAGGAAACAAATATTTACACCGGCGGTGTAAAGAATTTAACCTCTTTTGGAAAATCGGTACCTCGCACCTCGAGGACACGAGTCTTGAGGTTCATGGAACGACTTGCTGTCCGGCACGGCTGCACCAATATTTCATGTTTGATCGGTCCAAGTTCTGCTAGACCGTTTTTTTTTTTTGTCAATCGATAAGAGATACAGTAATTCATGAGTTGGTCGTTGAGACAATCTCTGTCTTATAGATTGTGAAACTCTTTTGAATTGGGGACTCGGGCCTGCGATGGGAGCAATCAAGGGTTCTCTTAGGTGATAATTCCTCGCGTGGTCTCTCATTTGACTAAAAATGAAACCTATCATGAGTCTTCTTCAATGATTCGAAATGTTCATCTTATAGATTCTACGCATAGATTATATCTTGAAAAATGAAATTGTAGATTGCTCGAACGAGGGCATATTGCGACCGAAGTGACTGCAGGCCCAGTCCTCTCGACTCAAGTCATATATATATTTTTTTTGGAACGAACTCTCAAGTCAATTAACCACAATTATTTCAGAAACTGTTCTCCTTTTCTCTGGAAAATCACCTCAACGAACCAAAGCATTGAACATAAAACAATCATCTTCCTTGTTTTATAAACCGAAAAAAAACAGCAACCATATACCTAGTAGGATGGAAACAAATCGTGTTACTCGCCGAGCTCGACCTCGAGTTTTAGGCTCATTTAGTAAATGAGCCAAGGTCGAACACCACAAAACTCAACTCGGCTAGGCTCGTTTGAGTGGGTTTTTGCTAACAACGAACCCAAACAAAAGACAGCATAATAAGCATATGTGAATCCAAATATAACACCTACAGAGGTGAGAAGTGAGAAGAAAAACGATCAACAAATAAGTTGAAGAAAATGGATAGTGTATATGGTTTGAAAATCCCCACACAGCCTAAAAAGTTACACTCAAGTGTAAAGCGCAAAATCAAATTTTTGGTGGTGTTTTGAAGGATTATTGGTAGAACAATTTAAAAAATGATTATGAATCTTTCCGTAACCTTATACAAAGTATCCAATTTCGGTGAGCTGATGGGGATGTCATTGATGATGGACAACAGCTGGGGGAGTGCTCTGGCGATACCGGAGTTGGTGCCGGTGGGGCGGGAGGGTAGTTGTTGTGGGATTTGGGAGGGTTTGGTGGGTAATTGTTGTTTTTGTGGCGGCGGTGCGTTTGAGGAGGGAGGAGGCGGAGGAGGAGATGAGGAGGAGGAGAAGTGGGCAAAACAAGTAGGAGTAGTAGAGGAAGACAACAAATCCTAGTTGTAAGGAAATCGGGATAAAAACCAACAATCATCTACGAATCATGAAAAATATCGGGTTCTCCTAGGACACCGTCACGGCGTGCCCCAAGCACATTCACAACCAGACATCCACGAAGAACCCACAACTAAGTGTATCAATCCTGCATGAACGTATGTTTGTGGATAGGGTTGGGACATCACACGTAGCGGAGCTCCATGATCACCAAATAATTAATCATAAATCATAGATTACATCAAGCCGAACCGGAGGAAGAAATTAAAGAAGAATGATTTAAGTCACGATAAGAGCAGAGATTTGAAATGACACAAACTCCTCTTCATTTTATTGTGCGTGAATTCAAATTTGTTCGAATTACGAAATCATAGATTATAATTTTTGGATTTATTTATTCGAGATGAACGATTAAACTTAAAAAATTAAGCAATTCTAATAACAAAAAGTATCATTCAATTAATTTTGGCGAACCACCCCTTAATCCAATGGATGTGTGTTTAAATATTTACAAACTGCTATAATGAAAAGAAAAAGAAAAAAATAAGATCTAATTTTAAGGTAGCCTGGCTTAGACCTATGTTCAGTGTTTGCAACCAACGGGGAATGGAGGGAGTGGAGGTTTGTATCAATTTTGGAACCAAAACGTTGTAGTATGGGGGCACAGTGCCTATGCCCTCTGTCGACCTGAGTGATGCGTCGTGCATAGGATCCTTTTAACTTTTGTGATTGTTTCTAAAGATTAATAAAATCTTTTTTTCTGTTAAAAAAAAAACATGCATGTGATGTTCACATTGATCTATAATTTATGATGGGCTGCAATAACTGATTTTTTTATGGGACAGTTCGTGTTGATCATATCAATCTACGATGGGCCGCCACATTCCGGATCAGAATTCCTTCGAAAGCCTGTTGAATAATATTCTTTTCAAAACCCTGAAACTAATTATCCAAAACTTGCACTAGAGAACCTTTCCATAAACCCTAGAACATATGATTAACCTAGCTACACAAACAGCTACATGTGCCTTGAAACAATCAAAAGATACGAATAAGCACAGACAGAGAGAGAAGAACCTGTAAGGTAGTTCGGATTGTGCTCGTAAAGATTCACATCTATAATTCCGTCATTTGGCAATGCCTCGTTATCAATCTTCTTCTTCAAGTAGAAGAAGATGAGCTCCCCATCGTACGGGCAGAACCTGTACCCAAGTGGGATAACTTGGGACTGGCTCCTGTTTTTTTTTTTTTTTTACATACATGAACAAGAAAAAAAAAATTATCAAAAGGGTATAAAGAAATAACATTGTAAACAAAGCCGTGAAATGGTTTAATTATCTCTATCACCCGCAACAGTCAAGTATTGGCCGTAATTTTCAAGTATTCAACTAGCCATGTCCCAACAAGAGCTCGCATAAATTATCCGATCCTTCCACCCTGCAACATCCAATTGTTATCTTCTTCAATCACAAAATCTGTCTGTACGTTTGGTAATTCAACGATCCAAATCTCATTTCTACCGTGTAGCATCCGAGCTATTCATTGCTGCGATGAGATGAAATTTGGACCGTTGAATTACCGAACGGACGGCTCAGGGCCTTAGGCCCCGTTGCATTTTATAGTAGCAGTAGATTCGTTTTCTTGGCCACTATTCTTTTTTTTTTTCTTGGCCACTATTCAGTGCTTTTATAATGGTAGTACGTTACTTCCATGATAGCGGCAGCCCTTGTATTTGCAATAGTATCCTGAATCTACTGCTACTATAAAACAGTTTTTCTTATGGTCATTTTTATTTTTGGCCCATACGGTTCCACTATTTCCCAGATTTTCAAATTGATAAGTAACATGAACCGGCCATACGCATTAACGCTTTTAAGAGGCTAAAAAAACAGTTACATAACGGCCTATTTTTAAAACCGTAGTTCTAGATTTCCGGAAAAAATAACAATGTATACATCGTACTCCGGCACTATGTTAATAACCAAAAATAAATAAAAAAGAAAGGGAAAAAGAAAATCAAATATTGGTATCCATTAAAGTGGATGAAGTTGCTACTGATGGCGCCAAAAGTTTGGTCTTCTTCTCCTTCTTGCTCTTGATTTGTGGGATGAAACTATCGTTATGGATAGTTGCAATAGCCTGGAATTTCAGCTGAGTTTGCTCATTGGAGGCCATGATTAGACGTTTTTTTTGCAAGAGACTCGAAAGGAGAAGACATTGAAGCGCGATAGAATTGTGTTCAACGGACTCTCTCTCTCTTCTTTGAGAAGAAGAGTTTCGTAGATGATAATAGACTCTGGTTTAAGTAGAAGACAAATATGATATATTAATGAAGTTTTCTCTTTGATGTATATCACTTCAATTAATGTTAACTAATCCTTGGATATATTTCACTTGCTATTAAATCCATATTGTTATTGGAATGGACCAGCAATTTTACTATTTGTAATTGACAACTATACCATGACCCTTCACGGTGATATAGCTTGGCACACCCCTGACCCACTCCAGTTGGACTCGTCCGTCCAAAATATTGAAAGCATCAGAAAATTGAGTTCAAAATTTAATTGAGGCGTATAGAATTGTGTTTCCTCTATCTCCTCTGTTCTCTCTCCTTCGTCCCTCCCCAAACCCTCTCTCCAAACCCAACCACCACCACCGACGCACCCCGTCCCCACCATCACCGACAGGCCACCTCCGACGCACGGCCACCACCAAAGTTCATAAATTTGTTAGGGATTCGAACGTCCAAACCCACAAGCAAACGCACACAATCGAAGAATAAACCAAGAACAGAAAACAATATAAGCAAGAAAAGAACAAAACACAGAGATTATGTGGTTCCGACTTAAGCTGATTGCTTAATCGTACGTCCACGGGTTGCTGGGGTGTTTCACTATGATGAAAATATGTCAGAGTTACAAAATGAGGCAGCCCTAGCTTTGCTTTTATATGTGCAAGCAAGCTAATACTAGAAAACCCTAAAAAACGCTAAAACCTGCGTTGGGCGGGACCCAAAACCTTCCGGGTCATTTTTTACTGCAACTCTAAAATTGTCTTCACATCTCAACAAAATTTCCTCGCCACTTTTTCATCACCAAATATTTTTTTTCTTAGAGTGAACTTTCTTTGATTTGCAAAAGATCAAGAATTTCTATTCTAGTAATCCAGGTTCCCAATCAATGGTTCTGCATCTAATTACATATACCAAATGCGTGCGTTTATTTACAGAAGACAAATTGACCTTTAAATTAAGTCACTTTGGGTGTTGTTTTTGCATTGGTTGGATTTTTATCTCTCTGGGTGTTGGTCTTCCGTTTAAATTTATCAAAGATGCTACATGCACAACGGTTGTGCAATACATCAAACACAACCAATCTCTATTCGTCCATTGTTGTAATAAATTGTCAAGATTCGTTCAAACTTTTTCTTAGAAGAGTTAAACTTTTCATTGGAAGAGTTTTTTTTTTTTTAAATCTTGAGCGTTCAAACACATCTGAACGGTCAGAATTGGTTACACAACACACACAACGGTTGTGTGAGTATCATTTCTGTAAATTTATATGTCTTAGGGCCCGTTCCAGAACTAAAAAAAGGTCCTTATTTTTTAAGAAGGCAATTTTAAGCTCAAAAATTATGGATTTATTGAAATATAAAAATATGCAATATGGATCTTATTTTAAAGATCTTGATAAGATCTTTTATACGATGCAAAAAAATTGAAAATTTATTTTTCATTTACATTATTTTTGAGTTTGAAAATGTAAAATAAACTGTTTATTTTTTAAGATGGTTTCTAGAAGCATATGATTGTCGGAACGTGGTTGTGCCTTCTATCGAATGGGGATGGTGCTGTGCAATAGTATGCGCAGCACTGTGCTGCGTACCTCCGCGTGAGCAGTTGGACGACTGGTCGGATCTCATCTTGGCAAGGAACGGCTCTCGATAGCTGGTTGTCGAGATGAGATCCGAGCCATCAGATGAACGATCCGATGGCTCGGAGGTGCGCAGCACGGTGCTGTGCACCTCATTGCATAGCACCAATCCAAAGTCCGCCTTCTATGAGGTTATGCTCCTATTCCGGCTTGATGCCTCATAATTAGGGTTCTTTTCATTTTTTTATTTATTTTCAAAGATTAATAAAATGTTAGTAGGAAAAATAAAGCAATGCAGAAACACCATCCATTTAAATAATTGCAACTAGCATCGTACCTGTTCAATGTATAGAGAATAAAAAAATTCACTTTTTTCTTAACTATAAAAGAAAATATCGAAGGCATAAATGGTAATCATTTTGACAATCAGAGTTCCCACCAAGCATTTGTTGGTCCTTCGGATTTAGAGGTGTCAAACGTGCGTGTCGTACCGTGCCGTGCCATTCAACTTCCGTGTCAATCGTGCTTCATGTCGTGCCGTGTCGTGCTATTTTCAATCGTGTCGTGCTGTGTCGTGCCCATTTACTTAAATCGTGTCGTGCCGGGCCCATTTACTTAAATCGTGTCGTGCTGTACCGACCCATTTTTTAATCGTGTCTTGTCGTGCCGTTTATCAATCATGTCGTGCCGAGTTGGGCCCATTTACTTAAATCGTGTCGTGCCGTGCTGGCCCGTTTTTTAATCTTGTAGTGCCATTTTCAATCGTGCCGGCTGGACCCATTTACTTAAATCGTGTCGTGCCATGTTAGCCCATTTTTTAATCGTGTTGTGCTTCGTGACATATATGCCCGTTTTACTTGATTGCTGTTTTTAATCGTGTTGTGCCCATTTAGAGGTGTCAAACGGGCCGTGCTTCAAACCCAAGTTCCATAGGACTTGGGTTTGAATCACATGGAGGTTTTTTTTCTTTAAAATTAGTTTTTTTCTTATTTATTTTTAGTTGTTCTAATTTAAAAGCATATTTTTTATAAATTATATGAAACTAAAATGCCTTGTTTTGTAATTAAAATTATTATCATTTAATCACATTATATTCATGAGTCACAAGTCAAATTAATAATTTTTTTTCCGTGCCTTGTGTTGTGCTCGGTTAGAATCGTGTCGTGTCCTGCCCAGCCAAAACCATGTTGTGTCGTGCCCATTCAACTACCGTGTCGGGCCCGTGCCCGGCTAGAACCGTGTCGTGCCGTGCCGCGCCAGGCCAACTTGCCGTGCCCGTGCCGTGCCTGCCCACTTCTGTGCCCCGTGCCAGTCCGCATACCCACTAAAACCGTGCCGTGTCGTGCTGTGCCAAGGCACGACCATGCCCGTACCGTGCTACATTTAACGGTGTCGTGCCGTGTCGGCCTGACCCGTTTGGCACCCCTAGATCGAATTACTTACTCCAGTAGACAGGTGTCGATTTATTAAGCGAAGTCGATGTTGTTAAAGCAATTGATGGAAAAAGATATACTTGACATTAAAAGAAAAATGGTACCAAATCTTAAAGATCCACTCAGCACATGTCTACAAATTTATATAATTTCTTTTCAATTTTTCCCACTAATCATCAAAAAATACTAGAAAATAAGGTTGGAAAGAATTTTAACGAAAATCTCATTAAGACAAAAAAGAAAAAAGAAAAGAAAAGAAAAGGGACTTTAGGGGGTGTTTGGACAAATAAGCCAAAGTGGTTTATTTTTTGTCCTTATTCAAATTTTTTTCGTATCACTTGGCTTATCCTCATTTTTTTTGGGATTATTGCATCCTCATGACGAGAGGAATCTAAAAGTATAAAATTTTGATCGAAATCTAATTTTTTTTGAGTAAAAACGAAAAAAGTGACTTATTGGCTTATTTTTGTTTTTATGTGGATTTATTTGGCTTATTTTTAAAAGAACAACCCCTTACATGCAGGCCTGATATTGTATTTTTCCGGGCCTGGTACCGTACCAAGAAACCAGGCTGAAAAATCGTCCAAGCCCAATGGAAACCAGATTCGTCGCTCGGCCATCTCCAACGTGTTTGGAGGGCCCATTACATGCAGGCCCATTAATTTTTGATTTTGGGTCTAGACTCTGCCCAGTTCGTTTTGGGGTCCCGAAACCCCTAGACACAGTCTCTAATAAATTTTTTCTATTTATCTCTCTCCCCTCATTACTCTAAAAAAACCTCCTTCAAAATTCGAACCGAACAAGGTCGAGAGTTTGAGGAATAGGGATTATTCTCACGAGATCCCCATAACCATGAACACACAACAAAACAACGTGGTTGAACTTCGCATTTTGAATGATGAGGTTGTGCTTGGCATCTTGAACATGTGATTGCGAGGTTAAAGGACCAAGAACATGACACCGATTCTGTAAACGTTTCGTGAATGCGTTCTTGAATGCGCGAGGTTGAAGGGCCAAGACCACAATGGCATTTTGAAAAATTGGTACCTGGCGCCTCGAGGACACGATCGAGTCTTGAGGTCTTGGAATGACTTGCTGTCCACCATTTCAAGTTGGATCGGCCCAATTTTCACTGGCCCATGTCTTTTTTTTTTGGTTGTTGTCAATCGATAGAAGATATCGTTTACATAGTTTAGATTATGTAGAGATACAGTAATTCATGAGTTGGCCGTTGAGGCAATCTCTGTTTTGTAGATTGTGAAACATTTTTGAATTGGAGACTCGGGCCTCCAATGGGACCAATCAAGAATTCTCTTATGCGATAATTTCTTGCGTGGTCTCTCATTTAGCTCAAAATGAAACCTATCACGAGTCTTCTTTAATGATTCGAAACGTTCATCTTATAGATTCTACGCGTAAATTATACCTTGAAAAATGAAATTGCAGATTGCTCGAACAATGGCATATAGCGACCAAAGTGACTGCAGGCCCAGTCCTCTCAAGTCAAGTCAAATTTTTTTCGAACAAACTCTCAAGTCAATTGACCACAATTATTTCAGAAACTGTTTTCCTTTTCTCCGGAAAATCAACTCAACGAACCAAAGCATTGAACATAAAACAATCATCTTCCTTGTTTCATAAACCGAAATAAAACAGCAACCATATACCGAGTAAGATGCAAACGAATTGCGTTGCTTGCGAGCATCTCATGGCTCGGCTCGACTCGTTTAATAAACAAGTCGAGCTCGAGCTCGAGTTTTAAGCTCATTTAGTAAATGAGCCGAGGTCGAACACTACAAAATTCGACTCGGCTAGGCTCGTTTGCACGGGTTTTTGCTAACAACGAATCAAAAAAAAAAAAAAGACAGCATAATAAGCATATGTGAATCCAAATATAACAACTACAGAGCTGAGAAGTGAGAACATGAGAAGAAAAACGACCAACAAATAAGTAGAAGAAAATGGATAGTGTATATGGTCTGAAAATCCCCACACAGCCTAAAAAGTTACACTTAAGTGTCAAGCACAAATCAAATTTTTGGTGGTGTTTTGAAGGATTATTGGTACCATAATTAGACCAATATATCGAAATTCGGGCCGGCGAGATTGGGAGCAAACAAGCCATCCGGGTTAACGAACCCGTGATCCTCTTCCAATCCCCTAAGGATAGTATCCAAGTCATCAAAAGCATCATCCGGCTGATATAACCTGCAATTGTCTTCCAGCCCCCAAAGGGAAGTATCCAAATCAGCCGAGAAGTCATCCTCTTGAAAATACTTGTTGTCCAGGTGCTGGAAAGCAGGATATCTCACCTCAGCTGGTCGAGTCTCGTCATTGAGAATCGGTTGATCAGAAACAGCGATCGAGGCATGATCTGGGAGGAAACCATCCGTGGATCGCAAGGTTTGCAAAAGTTTAGTCGATTGAACGCATATGTTGTCGTGTTCGGAGCTTTCGAACATCAGATCATTTTCATCAACAGAGGAAGCGAGCAGAGTTGTGGGATCGGCACCCTCCTTCCCTTTTCCTGGTTCTTTCTTGTAAATCTTACATAAAACACAATCCAACTGCAAGAAAAATAGTCAAGTAAGTACTGCATGAAAAAACAAAGCCATATTTTATGAATATGAAAAGGGTTTGGATCCTTTCAAGTCCAAAGTTTGGACTTGACCGGACAGTCTACATTAATTTGAATCATACACTGGTATAACTAATCATTTGGATTTGTTGAGTGAACTCTTACCGATAAAAATAGTCCCTAAACAAATCCAAATTATTGTTTATAGCAATGAACAATTCAAATTTGGCCTATCACGGGATCCGATGCTTTATGAAAACCTAGTAAAATTGAGTAAGGAATAGTAATTAATACCATCATATCATTCTCTCCATCTTTAGCTCTTGAAGGCTTATCGACTATAAACTCGTGCATGATCCAATTTGTCTTAATACCCTCTCGTGGCTTTCCAAGATAGAAAACCAATGCCCTTTTATACCCAACTTCTTGACCTTTATGGTGCACGGGCATGTCTGCACCTGTGGCTTTCCAGTATCCATCACTCGCTGTTCGATTAGGTCGTATTCCGTTGGGATATTTTCGTTCCCTTGGTGTGAAGAAGTACCAATGTTTATCCCCTAAACGGTGGATAACGATCTGCGATTAATTCAAATAATGCACGTGAAATTTTGAAAGAACGATTAGAGGAAAGGGAAAAAAAAAACTCATACCAAAAGTTTCATTTATGCATGATGATTTAAGCTTTTTAAAAGTTTACATGATACATACGTTATACTATTTGGATTATTCTGCATTTAATAAAATATAATATCATAATTATTTCTTTCCTCAACTTTTTATTTGGACGGTTCAAATATCCATAAGAATCTGGCCTTTTAACTATACTTTTGAAAACTCCAATTAATTAATTTAACGTTTGAAGCCCAACAATTAAAGAATTTTGAGCCATTAAAAAAAAACTCTTCGAATACAAAGTACTCATATCAAGCATTGAGAAATTGCAAATAAGAGAACTTATAAAACTTGTTATTCGAATATGAAACAAAAAAAAAATTGAGATCATAACTAAGCAAGAAAATAATGGTAGAACAATTTAAAAAATGATTATGAATCTTAATTTCCGTAACCTTATACTACAAAGTATCTAATTTCCGTGAGCTGACGGGGATGTCACTGACGATGGACAACAGCTGGGGAGTGCTCCGGCCATACCGGAGTCGATGCCGGTGGGGGCGGGAGGGTAGTTGTTGTGGGATTTGGGAGAGTTTGGTGGGTAATTGTTTTTTTTGTGGTGGCGGTGGGTTTGAGGGGGAGGAGGCAGAGGTGGAGGCGGAGGCGGAGGCGGATTTGAGGGGGAGGAGGCAGAGGCGGAGGCGGAGGCGAGGAGGAGTAGGCAAAACAAGTGGGAGTAGTAGAGGAAGAGAACAAATCCTAGTAAGGAAATCGGGATAAAAACCAACAATCATCTACGAATCATGAAAATATTGGATGCTCCTAGGACACCGTCATGGCATGTCTCAAGCACATTCACAAGTAGACATTCACGAGGAACCCATAACTAAGTGCATCAATCCTGCATGAACGTATGTTTGTGGATAGGGTTGGGACATCACACGTGACGGAGCTCCATGATCACCAAATAATTAATCATAATTCATAGATTACATCAAGTCGAACCGGAGGAAGAAATTAAAGAATGATTTAAGTCACGATAAGAACGGAGATTTGAAATGATACAAACTCCTATTCATTTTATTGTGCGCGAATTCAAATTAATTTGTTCGAATTACGAAATCATAGATTATAATTTTTGGATTTATTTATTCGAGATGAGCGATTAAATTTAAAAAATTATGCAATTTTAATAAAAAAAAAGTTAACAAAAAAGTATCATTCAATTAATTTTGGCGAACCACCCCTCAATCCAATGGATGCATGTGTGTTTAAATACTTACAAACTGCTATAATGAAAAAAAAAAAATCTATTTTTAAGGTAGCCTGGCTTAGACCTATGTTCAGTGGTTGCAACCAAACGGGGAATGGAGGGAGTGGAGGTTTGAATCAATTTCGGAACCAAAACGGTGTAGTATGGGGTCACTGTGCATATGCCCTCGGTCGACCTAAGTGATGCATGCGTCGTGCGTAGGATCCTTTTAACTTTTGTAATTCATTTCTAAAGATTAATTAAAAAAAAAATTTGGTTAAAAAAAAAACATGCATGTGATGTTCACATCGATCTATGATGTGCCACAATAACTTATTTTCTTATGGGATAGTTTGTGATGATCATATCAATCTATAATGGGCCGCTACATCCCCGGATCAGAATTTCTTTGAAAGCTTGTTGAATAATATTCTTTTCAAAACCTTAAAACTAATTATCCAAAACTTGAACTGGAGAACCTTTCCGTAAATCCTAGAACATAAGATCAAGCTGCTACATGTACCCTAAAACAACCAAAAGATACGAATAAGCACAGACAGAGAGAGAAGTACCTGTAAGGTAGTTCGGATTGTGCTCGTAAAGATTCACATCTATGATTCCGTCATGCGGCAACGCCTCGTTATCGATCTTCTTCTTCAAGTAGAAGAAGATGAGCTCCCCGTCGTACGGGCAGAACCTGTACCCAGGCGGGATAACTTGGGACTGGCTCCTGTTTTTTTTTTTTACATACATGAACAAGAAAAAAAAATTTATCAAAAGGGTAGAAAGAAATAACAATGTAAACAAAGCCGTGAAATGGTTTAATTATCTCTATCACCCGTAACAGTCAAATATCGGCCGTAACGTTGAACCAAAATTTTCAAGTATTCAACTAGCCATGTCCCAACAAAAGCTCGCATAAATTATCCGACCCTTCCACCACTGCATCATCCAATTGTTATCTTCTTCAATCACAATTGGCGAGAAACAAAAAACAAAAAATACCATAAGAAAAACTGTCCGTCCGTTCGGCAATTCAACGGTCCAAATCTCATCTCCACCGTGTAGCATCCGAGCCCTTCATTACTGCGATGAGATGAGATTTAAACCGTTGAATTGCTGAACGGACGGCTCAGACCCCGTTGCATTTTATAGTAGCAGTAGATTCGGTCTCTTGCCCACTATTCTTTTTTCTTCTTTTTTTCTTGGCCACTATTCAGTGCTTATAATGGTTGTACGTGACTTCCGTGATAGCAGCAGCCCTTGTATTTGCAATGGTATCCTGAATCTACTGCTACTGTAAGACACAGTTTTTCTTATGGTAATTTCTATTTTTGGCCCATACTACGGTTCCACTATTCCTCAGATTTTCAAATTGATAAGTGACGTGAACTGGCCATATGCATGGGATTTTTCATCTCACCGAAAAAAATAACAACGTATACATCGTACTCCAGCACTATGTTAATGACCAAAAATAAATAAAAAGAAAGTGAAAAAGAAAACCAAATATCGGTACCCATTAAAGTGGATGAAGTTGCTATTGATGTCTCAAAAAGTTTGGAGGCCATGATTAGACGTCTTTTTGCAGGAGACTCGAAAGGAGAAGACATTGAAGCGCGATAGAATTGTGTTCAATGGACTCTATCTCTCTAGAATTCTTTGGGAGGAAGAATTTCGTAGATGGTAATAGACTCTGGTTTAAATAAAAGATAAATATGATATATTAATGAAGTTTCTCTTTGATGTATATCACTTCAATTAATGTTAACTAATCCTTGGATATATTTCACTTGCTATTAAATCCATATTGTTATTGGAATGGACCAACAATTTTACTATTTGTAATTGACAACTATACCGTGACCTTCACGGTGATATGCATGGCACGTACCCCTGGCTCACTGCAGTCCAAAATTTGTCCGTATAGAATTGTGTTTCCTCCATCTCCTCTGTTCTCTCTCCTCCATCCCTGCCCAAACCATCTCTCCAAACCCGACCACCACCACCGACACACCCCGTCCCCACCACCACTGACGGTCGGACGGGCCACCACCGACGGTCATAAATTTCCTCGCCGCCTTTTCGTCACTAAATATTTATTTTTTTATTTCCTATACAGTGAACTTTCTTTGATTTGCAAATTAAAGATCAAGAATTTCTATTCTAGTAATCCAGGTTCCCAATCAATGGTTTTGCATCTAATTACATATATACCAAATGCGTGAGTTGATTTGCAGAAGACAAACTGACCTTTAAATTAAGAATTACTATCATACTTAGATGTCTCTTTGGGTGTTGTTTTTGCATCGGTTGGATTTTGTACCTCTTTGGGTGTTGGTTTTCTTTTTAAACTTATGCCTTAATTGGCTTATTGTCAGCCTTAAGTTGTTATTTCTCTCCCTTTGAATCCTGAAAGCACATGATTGTCGGAACTTGTGCCTTCTATGAGGTTATGCTCCTCTTTTGGCTTGGTGCCTCATACTTAGAATTCTTTTAATATTTGTAATTTGTTTTTTTTAAATTTCTTTTGCTATTAAAAAAAAAAATAGAGCAATGCAAAACAACCTTCCATCCTTGGTCTTCGGCTATGGGCTTGGAAGGCAAGCTACTATACCTAGCTTGATGGGCTTCCAATTCGTTATGCTCAGCATCTCCAACAAGCTCGTCAGTCTCTTGCCGCCTAAAACTCTGCCAAGAAAGCGCTGCTTTACGTTTGATCATTTAAATAAGTGCAACTAGAGTTGTGTCCGTTCGTTACACAAGAAATAAATAAAAAACTCATTCTTTTCGTATTGTTTTGTGCATTGAACGGACACAACACTTGTTAATAAGGAAAATACCAATCAAGAGATGTGTGGAGTTTGCGGACTATTTTTCTGTGAGAAATTAGCCGATAAAAGTTAAAAAGGAAGGAGCTTTTCTGTGAGAAATTAGCCGATAAAAGTTAAAAAGGAAGGAGCTACCCGTGTGGCTCCTTTGTTTCATATTAAAATTTTGTAAGAAATAATACATTGTAACTATATAACATAGAGAAAGACGTATGAGAGAGAAGGACGTATTTAGAAGAATCGAACGGGCACATATTAACATTGTGCCTGCATGATGTACAGAATATATATATTGATCACTATTGTTAATTTTCAATTTGTCCTTGTTTCGATCTTTTTCGAAGTTACCAGGTCAAAGTTGACAATTTTTTCATTTTTTTAGTAACTTTTCTACAATTTTGGTCATTATTTGTGTGTGTGTGTCTAGACTTGATGTACCAAAAAAGTTTTAAAAAAATATTGATAGTCCTTGGTTTATCCTGACCACCTCACCCTGATTGATTTTTTCGGAGTGATTATTCGGTGCCTTGGACATGGTAGATCGGTGTCCCAACTCCCTCCTCACCACACAATTGTGTGGCTCCACACACTTTTGTGGTGAGCTCTACAAAAATGTGTGTAAAAAGATAATTTGGGACATCCACCTTATACCATGCCCAAGGAAATTTTTCGTTTTGTTGCTATCCCAATTGCCCTCCCACCGTCCCTTCTTTAAGAGATAGTAGAAAGGAAAAAGATGAGAGAATGTGCATGTCGTATCGAAATCTAGGCTCAAATTAAGTAGAACAGAAGAGTTAAAAAAGGGGGTACGCGCGTGTTACGAAGGCCCCATTTCTGCTGAACTAGTACAAGTTATAGACTAGCTACAACGTTTTTATTAATTTTGTCCTTTAAACGTGCATTGTAAAGTGGAGTGTATGTTTTTGTTGTCGGGTCCGGGGAATTTTCATGAGTGGCTGATTATCAGATTAATTATTGGTAACAGGCCCAGTGAACCTCAGTGCTCAATCTAGCTACTAGGCCGTTGGTATGGGCCTGCCCTTTGGGTTCAATGCTATTTGCCTCTTAGATGATGTAAATGGCTCCATTTTACTCGACAAATTCATGTTTCTTCAAGGGGCAGACATTGGATTACAGGTATATATAGACTAGAACCATAACTGCGAACTTCCTTGCATGTTTAAACGTTCTTTGAGAGGCGTTGACGTCATTCCCTTTTTGAATGGGCACCACCTATTAAACATTCTTTGAGAGGCGTTTGACATTCCTCTTTTGAATGGGCACTTAAATCAGACCAAACCATCTCAGAGGAGAGGAGGGAAGGGTGCATGGGTGCACAGCACGCAAGTATTAGTGCTAGCTAGCATGTAGGGCGCGTGGTGGAAGGATCAGTCCCTTAGGTTTCTACCATCCCACCAAGGTGCAATTAAGTAGAACGAAAGCCACTCTCACATGGTATTTGGTTAACATAACTACTGCCGCAAGAGAATTCAATTAATTAATCCTGTGACGCGCGTTTGCACTCAAGTTCGGCTGCTTTACCAACTTGCAACTACGTACCAAAGTGATCGAATTCATGAATTAAAATAGACATGAGTAGTGTTTGTAAGCATCTCTTCGGAGCAGCATAGGATATAGTAGTTCCATTTGCTAGTATTATTTTGCCAAGTATTGCTCAAAATCTGTGCGCTATCAAATCTCTAAAAATCTACAAAGACACTTCTAGTGGCATGCATTAACTTTATTCGGCTAATATTAAGGAATTTATTCTCTCTCTCTCTCTCTCTCTCTCTCTCTCTCTCTCTCTCTCTCTCCTTTGATAATAATATACTTCTTATATGGAGAAGGCAAGTGGGTAAGCCATGATGGGAGAGATTTTGGGTCTCATCATTGTCGTCTTTGGCCAATGTTTTTCCCCCTACACACATTACTTTATTCTCATTAATTAATCTTGTTAATATCCTCTCCATTATTACACATGCACAACTTCATCATATATTGTATATTTTCTAATAACCTCTTTTATGCGATTTTTACAGTATAATACTCCATGAGCAAATGGCCTCTGTCATTTTGTACTAGTTCCACAATGTTTTCTTGTGGCGAGTTTGCCCTTTTGTTGCACCAATATTTTGCTAGTTTTTTTTTTTTTTTTTCCTTAATAGATTTGACGAGTAGCAAATTCTCAAGGCCACTAGAGATTTAGTCGAATATTTACTTCAGTGTGTTGGAATTAATTGAGGTGGGTGTGTGTTGTCCCAAACATAAGATTGTAAAAAAATAAAAAATAAAAACTGGCAAGTGATAGTATGGCTCTACACCACGCATGATAGCAAATTACAATCATGAATCCAAATCTTGCTCTTGACTGTGTGATCATTCAGAACCGTCGCACCTTGGTGTGGGAGCTACACATACTTTGCGAGGGAGCCTACATCAATGCATGGAGAAGCCTTCACTTGCGGAAGGTCACGTAGGATTTTTTAAAATTAATTTGGACAACATAGTTTATTTATGTTTGTGAAAATCCGGATTCGTTAGAGTGCAATAAAGGTCGAGGAGTGGACTAGATACCTCACCGATATTTTGGAGCATTTACACCAATGATAGTCAAAATACCTACTAAAAGAGGTAAAAAATTTATTTTACCTATCCACTTTATTGTCCCACCGTACAACAGTCTCTCCATCCTATTCTCTCTATCCAATTACTCATATATCATGAAATATTACACACAAGAGAGTTTTGAATGAGTCTTGAAGAAAATTTAGACAATTATATGCCTAATATACATTTGATCTGAACCACAGATATTAAAGGGCATGTCAAAAAGAGCTTTAGTTAAAAAAATTATCTTGATTGGACATTGATAGGTATCAAAATAAAAATAAAATACGCTTAGTTTTAATACCTATCGGTGTTCAATCAAGATAATTTTTTTAATGAATGTTCTTCTCGACAAGCCCTACAATATCTGTGGTTGGAAGTGTATTCAAGGATCGGAAGTGCTGGTTTTATACATAGGTCCTGTTCCCCAACTCAAAATAAGTACTTATTTTTTAAGAAGACAATTTCAAACTCAAAAATTATGTGTTTACGCAAATAATTTTTCTAGCAATATAGATCTTGTTTGTTTGACCTTATAAAAGATCTTTTGAACGGTATAAAAAAATCAAAAAATTATTTTTCATGTACATTATTTTTGAGTTTGAAAATGTGAAATATTCTTGTATGGGGTTTCTTATTGGTGTTGTACCTATTTTTACTCCATTAAGTGATATCCTATTTGTCTTAGAATTACAGCCTTTCATGGGTTAGGACTGTTAAGTGAGCTGAGCAAAGTCTCCCCAACTGACTCAACGACTCCAACTCAAACAGAATTCTCTTATAGTGATGCCAGGCCTACCTCAGCTGATGACAGATGTGTGGAGTTAGTTACAGCTGTTGACAAATAATTACAGCTGTCAGTTACAACGGCATTAGCGTGTAATCAAAGCTCAAGTGAGTTAGTGGTAAAATAGTTTTCTGTGTATTTCATATAAATAACAGTTAGGGCTTCCATTGTTATTAACGATTGGATTCATTGTTTTGTAATCTTGAATTGAGTTCAATGAAAGAGAGAAAATAGATTGGTTTCAGTTTGTTCTCATGGTATCAAAGCCTACTGACGCGAGTCTTTGATCTTACGATCCTTTCGATTACGCGAGTCTTTGATCTTGCGATCCTTTCGATTACAGCAGACCGCTTTGAGTTTCTTCATCTTCATCAATGGCGCCATCAACTAGTACTGAAAATTCCTCTCATTTACCTCCAACTCTAGCTTTCTTGATTGCTAATTTTCCGTCTTTCATTTCTGTGAAACTTGATAATTCGAATTATTTCACCTGGAAAACTCAAGTTGAAAATGCTTTGAAGGCTAATTCACTGTTTGAATATGCTGATGGTTCGCTTGGAATACCACCATTGCAAGTTGTTGATACATCTGGTAACAAGATTCCTAATCCAGCTTTTGAACAATGGAATGTCGTTGATCGCATGCTGTTTTCATGCTTAATTGCTACTCTATCTCCTTCAGTACTACCACATATCGTTGGATCTACACACTTGTTTCAGTTATGGACTAAACTAGAGGAGAAGTATAATGTTTTGTCTCGATCACACGTTCATGATCTTAGACGAAAGTTATATAGTTTGCACAAAATTGGTCCAATGGAGCAATATATTGATTCTATCAAGGAAATTGTGCAAAGACTTGCTGCATCTGGCTCTTATATTGAAGATGAAGAACTGATTTTCCACACTTTGAATGGTTTGAAGACAGGTTTTAAGTCTCTGAAACAAACTGTTCGTTCACGCCCAGAATCCTTCACTTTCAGTAGTTTAACTTCTCTTCTTATGGCTGAAGATCTTCATATGGAACAGGATCAAATGGAATCTTCTTCTGCTCCCATTCTTGTTGCTAATGCTTCGAACCCCAATTCTGGAGGTGCACAAGTTGGGGTTCCACAGGTTTCCTCTCCTTCAGTTCCCAATCCTCTCTTACAGTCCTTCCAATTTCCATTTCCTTCACCACCATCACAAAACTTTCCTTCTTCGTTTCCTACACCACGGTTTAACAGAAATTCGAATAGGTTCAGAGATAACTCCTTTACTCGACCATTTTCTTCTAATTTTACACCTGGTTTTCAGAATAATGGTTGTCAAATATGTGGGAAAACAAATCACTTGGCATATTCATGCCACTATCGTTTTGATTCAGGTTATAGACCTGGAAGAGTAGCAAACAATGGTGGGTTTCCTCCAAGATTTCTGCCTAGATCACAATCTCAGGCACTGTATTCTGTGGCGTCTGAGCAGTGTTTTGATCCTAACACATTCTCTAGTTATGAAGTTGGATCCCATGGTTCAGGTCAAGGATTTGGAACTGGATTTGGAAATGGTTCTTCCTCTTATGGTTTTAATCCTGGTTCTGCTTCTGGAGTTGGTGCTGGTCCCTCTGGTTATGGTTTTGGATTTGGAAATGGTTCTTCCTCTTATGGCTTTAATCCTGGTTCTGCTTCTGGTGTTGGTGCTGGTACCTCTGGTTATGGTTCTGGTCCAGGGTTCGTTGGATCTACTCCCCATCAAACTGCTCTATACACTTCTTCAGCTGTGCCTTCTGATCATGGGAAGTCTCCTATGTCTCCTTGGTTTTTTGACTCAGGGGCTACCTCACATGTGACTTATGATGCTACTCAGCTTCAGTCTTCTCATGCAGGACCTAGTACTAATCATGTGACTGTTGGAAATGGGCAAAATATTCCTGTGACACATTCAGGAAGGGGTATACTCTCCACTCCTTTTACTACTTTTAGGCTTGATGATCTCCTTCATGTTCCTCTCATATCTCACAATCTCCTATCAGTTCATCAATTTGCTATTGATAATAATTGTATCATTTCATTTGACTCCAATGGTTATGTTATTCAGGACAAGAATACGCACCAAGTTCTTCATCAGGGGCCATGCCACAAGGGGCTATATCCCCTTCTGCCTTCCTCTAATTCTGCTACTGCTCTTACTACTACAAGTTCTTCTGCTGCACTTTGGCACCAAAGGCTTGGACATCCTCACTCTACTTTACTTCAGATCTTGTCTAAGCAATATCATCTTTCTATTCCTTCTTCTACTTTTGATTGCTATCCATGTAATAAGGCTAAAAGTCATAAACTTCCTTTTTCTCTTTCCACAACCCACACCACTGCACCCTTTGACTTGATCCATATGGATGTATGGGGTCCATCCCCAGTTTCCTCCTTCTCTGGCTATAGATATTATCTTTTGCTGGTTGATGATTTTACTAAGTACTGTTGGTTATTTCCTTTGAAAGCTAAGTCAGCAGTTACATCTCATATTCAGGCATTTAAGGCTTTTGTGACCAATCATTTTTCTGTATCCATTAAAACAATGAGGTCTGATAATGGAGGTGAGTTCTTGAGTAAGCTTATGCACTTCTTTTTTGCTCAGTTTGGCATCATTCATGAAACCTCCTGTCCTCATACACCAGAACAGAATGGTGTTGCTGAGAGGAAACATAGACATATTATTGAGACTTCTATTGCTGTGCTTCAGCAAGCACACCTTCCTATTACCTTTTGGCTTGAAGCTTTTACCACTGCCATTTATCTTATTAATCGCTTACCTAATTCTTCTATTCAATTTCAAGTGCCATTTCATATGCTTTACAATACTAGTCCTGATTACTTTCTTTTAAAGCCATTTGGTTGCTGTTGTTTTCCTTGGCTCAGACCATATGCTTCTAACAAGTTAGTACCAAGGTCTACACCATGTATTTTCTTGGGTTATTGTGCTCATACCAAGGGGTATAAGTGTTTGGATCCTCTTACAAACAGAGTGTATCTTTCCAGGCATGTTAAGTTTTTGGAACATGATTTTCCTTATCCTTTTTTAGTTTCTTCTCAGCATGGTGTTTCTACTCCTTCTGTTCCTAGCTCTTCTAATATTTCCTTTAAGATGGTACCTTCTAATCCTTCTTTTGTTCCACTGCCTATATCACCCTCCTCATCCTTGTCTAATTCTCCTAATCCTACACATTTCCCTACTCCTCCTCTCCCTGCTTGTTCTGGATCCTCACATCAGTCCCCTAGTATGCATTCTCCTTCTCTATCTTCTTCTCTTGATACTGCAGTTCCTTCTCCTCTTCCTTCTCCTGCAGCTCCTTCTGTTGTTGCTCCCCCTCACTCTATGCAAACCAGATCTAAATCTGGAATTTATGTTCCCAAAATTCCTTTTTCTCTTCTTGTTAGTACTCTTCCCACTTCAGAACCTTCTTCTTTTAAAGAGGCCATGATTTATCCTGAATGGCAAAAAGCTATGTTAGAGGAATATTCAGCCCTGATTCAACGAGGCACATGGTCGCTTGTTCCTTTACCTGCTAATACTCCGACTATTGGTTGTAAGTGGATTTTCAGGATTAAACGAAATTCTGATGGGAGTATTTCTAGATATAAAGCTCGACTTGTAGCTCAAGGTTTTCAACAAACAGAAGGTCTTGACTATCATGAAACGTTTAGTCCTGTAGTTAAGCAGCCCACTATTCGTCTTGTGCTTTCCATAGCCCTACATTTTGGATGGGAAATGAAGCAGCTTGATGTGTCCAATGCCTTCTTGCATGGTACTATTCAGGAGCATGTTTATTTACGACAGCCTCAAGGTTATGTTAGCTCTCAATTTCCTCATCATGTTTGCAAACTGCATAAAGCTTTATATGGTCTTAAACAGGCTCCACGGGCATGGTATGATATGTTGTCCTCTACTCTTCTTAAAAAGGGGTTCAAAAATAGTTTGGCTGATTCATCTTTGTTCATCTTCTCCCAAGGACCAGACGTGGTATATGTGTTGGTCTATGTTGATGATATTATCATCACTGGTAATAATACAGCTCTTGTTACTCAAATTATTACTAGTCTTGGTACAGATTTTGCTCTTAAAGACCTTGGTTCCTTGCACTATTTCCTTGGTATTGAAGTGACTTCAGACTCTCAGGGTCTCATCCTTTCTCAATCTAAATATACCCTTGATTTACTTAAAAAGGCAGGAATGACTGGTTGTAAACCATGTGCATCACCTTCTTCTCTTAAACCTCCTGCTTTTCTTGAAGATCCTCCTTTCGCTAATCCAGAATTCTATAGAACCTTGGTTGGATCTTTGCAATACCTCACTTTAACCAGGCCCGAGATAGCTTTTGCAGTTAATTCTGTATGTCAGCATATGCACCACCCTTTAACTAGTCACTTTACTGCTGTAAAAAGAATCCTGAGATACCTCAAAGGCACCATTACTCAAGGTCTGCTTTTTACTAAGGGTAGTTTGCACCTTTCTGCATTTTCTGATGCTGATTAGGCAGGGAACTCTATTGACAGAAGATCCACTGGTGGTTTTTGTGTTTATCTTGGATCCAACCTTATTTCATGGTCTGCTAAAAAGCAACCTACAGTGGCTCGATCTTCTACAGAGGCCGAATATAAAGCTCTGGCAAATACAGCAGCTGAATTGGTTTGGTTAGTTCAATTGATCAAAGATCTTCATCTGACTCAACCTATGTCTCCTCCTTTGATATGGTGTGATAATGTCTCTGCTATCTCCCTTGCATCTAATCCTGTTTTCCATGCCCGCACAAAGCATGTTGAGGTGGATTTTCATTTTATTAGAGAAAAGGTGCTTCATCATCAGCTTGTTATACAACATGTTCCATCTCAGTATCAAGTAGCCGATATCTTTACCAAACCTCTTACCATCTCTCGATTCCAGTTTCTTAGACACAAACTGATGCTGTCACCTCTTCCAGCATCAGTTGACAGCATCAGTTTGCAGGGGCGTGTTAAGTGAGCTGAGCAAAGTCTCCCCAACTGACTCAACGACTCCAACTCAAACAGAATTCTCTTATAGTGATGCCAGGCCTACCTCAGCTGATGACAGGTGTGTGGAGTTAGTTACAGCTGTTGACAAATAATTACAGCTGTCAGTTACAACGGCATTAGCGTGTAATCAAAGCTCAAGTGAGTTAGTGGTAAAATAGTTTTCTGTGTATTTCATATAAATAACAGTTAGGGCTTCCATTGTTATTAACGATTGGATTCATTGTTTTGTAATCTTGAATTGAGTTCAATGAAAGAGAGAAAATAGATTGGTTTCAGTTTGTTCTCATGGTATCTTGTGTAAAAGTTGTAAATATAAGGGATTGGTCCCTGCTCCCGCTCTATGGTTTTGTAGTCTCGCCATTAGCCTTAGCAACTTAAGTTGCCATTCCGGTTTACCCCTTAAAAAATAAGTATTTATTTACAATTTTCAAGCATAAAAATAATAGACTTATTGAAATAAAAAATATATACAATATGAATCTGGTTTTCTAGATCTCGAATTCTTGATGAGATCTATCAAATCCTGTAAATAAAAATTAAAAATTATTTTCAAAAATTCATTATTTTTAAACTTAAAAATAAGTCCTTAATTTTTAAGTACTTAATTATTTTGAAACGTGGAACGTTGCCGGACGGGAAGAGAAGAAAGGAGAAGGACCCACGATTCGTCCATTCATTCTTCTGTCCGTCCAATCATGGATTCAGATACAAACTCTGGTCTACAATTTATTAACATGCTTGGAATTCAAATTAATTACATATGGAGTAATTTTTTTAGCCTTCAAGCAGTCCCCAAGACCGGATAACTACGTGCAACAATCAATTTCTTACCATTTTTACATGGGTGTTGCTAATGTCAAAACTGTTTTTTGTTTGTGCCAAAACTGTAATGCATAAAACCTTTGTACCATATGCAAGGTACAAGACTTTTGTGCACAGAGTTTTGGCAAAAACAAAAACAGTTTTGACAAAAACAAAAACAGTTTTGGCATTATTATTTTCCACTTTTTGCTTACTTTATCTTGTTTTAAAGTATATTTGGCTGTGGAATGTGTAAACCCTCAAGGGCATTGTTGGAAGAATTAGGTTTGTCTTCGGTCCACATTTGGACGGCAGAGGTGCGGTTGGAGTGTTCACAACCGTTGAAATAATGTTTTTAACGGTCATGATCTAAAGAAAACTTTTCCGGGGAGGGAAAAGTTGAACTTTTCTCCGAAAAAGTTTTTAAAAATTTGAACTGCTAAATGTAAAAATGAACGGCTGTGATTAAACAGGACTCTTTGCGGTCCAATTGCAGAGAATCCGCCTCCTTGGTGGAAATAAGCCTCGCCTCCTAATCATTCTGCATCTTATTTCAGCAACGTTTTAAAAGCCTAAAGACTACTTAAAAATAGCTCCACCACTTTCTTTCTCTGTGCCTCACTGCTTTGGAATATCACCCAATTCATGGCAGCTACCACATCAACCAGCTGCAATACCTTCCTCAACCTTAGATCCAATCCGGTCGAGCCGAGGGTCCGGTCCTCGCGGGGCCACAGCTCGCCGGGTTGCGGAAAACTTGATGGCATGGCCATGTGGCTCGCAAATGGTGTTGCGAGCGCGTTCTTCGCGTCCTTAGAACGGTGTTCTTGCATCCGTATCGCCACCGAGGACGACGGCGACGATGCCAACGACTTGCCGCTGATATTTAACGTCGACGGGAACCACCGCCTTGACGGCGGTTCCGGCAGCCAGAGGAGGAGGGCTGCTGGTAAAGGAAAGAAGGGAGGGGCTTCCCTTGAAGATTACTAAAGGGAATGGATTTGCATTTTTATGTTATGTTTTGGTAAGCTGTATTATCATTGAGGTCTTTTGGAATTGTGTGAGTTTGCTGCTTTTATGGGAAAAAATGGATGATTATGAGTTATATGTTTACTGTCTTTCTTTGTATGCTTCCACTTGCAAATTAACTTCAAACAATTCCAAATTGAACTTGCTTTTTGTGGGCTGAAGATGAGTTTTGCTTGGGCTTTTGTTGGGTGATGAGTTGTTTAGATTGTTCATTCTATTCTGAATAATTTGCATCAATGTTAGAGGAAGATTGTGATAAATCAAGAACTTGATCATGAATTTTCATATATGTATACATATATCGGCATCCGCTCAATGGACCGAGAGTAATCTGGAGATCAATTCCAACTATCTACTAGCAGGGGCCCATTAAAGCCGATGAAAAACGCCTTCAGAAATTGATAGCACGTAGTGAGAGTCGTATTTTCAAATCAAATGATTCTTGAGACCTCTAATTTCTCAGGTGATCAATACTACCACACGAGTACCTCAGGGGTTAGAACTTGATCATCATTGATCAACATGCATCACTGATCCAAAGGTCTAGCTTATCACAATTGTGGTGCTAACTTGAAACTACTTACTATTGTGATTTAGGTCCCGTTCTATCAAAATTCTTATTTTTAAGTATTTATTTTTTTGTTTTACGAGACAAATCATTTCAAATTGGATCAGTATGCTAGGTTTAGTGGCGTTTGGTTTTTTGGTTTGAACACTTGAATGTTGAACCAACCAGTGTACAAGCTACTCAAAAAATATTATTTGAAAATGTAGCAAAAGTAAAAGGCATGGACTAAAGGCACTTTGGTTAGTTAAAAAATTTGATACTTTTTTGTTGATTTTTAATGATGCTGTCCTTCTGGTTATCATAGTGACCACTGGCACATGCTGCTTTAACTTTTTTTTGTTTTTTCTCTCTTCTGTAAAAGACAGTCAACAGTAAGGAATCCTAAGAAATACAAAGCACTAATCAACTAAAGTAAATGCCAGTGGGAAGAAGTAGGTTCCTTACATTGTGCCTTGATCTGTGTTTGTACCCATCTTATAATAGGAAAGTGTAAAGATACACACTCTTTTTTCTTTTTTATAACTCAGGTGTCCAAGTCAACTAAGCGCACCTCGACTAATTCTGGAAGATACGACACATTCTTATTTGAGTGTTTATTATAAACACCACTTGAATCGCTTTGAACCACGATGTATGTCGAAGAGTTCATAAGATGCATTTAAATACAAATTCATAAGATTTGCGAAACTTTTTGTAATATTAAAATAAAAACTTATAACATACAAAATTAAGATGTTTTGAAGTTATGAAAGATGCCATCAATTCAAGGCAATTCAAGATGGTTAACTAGCAATGCGTACTATCTATACTAGCATTTTCCTAACTTCGTAATATTTTGGAAGAATACGATGCATGCTACTATCATTCTTAAGAAGAGGACAAGATAAAGAATGAAGTGATATTTATGAAACGGTGAGGTAGATTCCTGCGTCTGAAACGACAACATTAGCGTCAATTAACCAAAAGTTGCTCAGAGGGCACTCTTATACCTAACTCATGCTCAATTCTGAAAAAGTATTCAAAGGTAAAAGTAGATTGTAGGCGTATGTACCTCTTTAGGATTTCATCATGTATTTTCTATAGAGTGACTTGGCCTCCAAGCATCTCCGCGCTCGTTGCTCTCATAACGGCCTTGTGTGCATGACATCTGTCGAGCTCCACGTCGGTCTCCGCCATATGGCCAAGCAGTGCCATCCTTACTTCCATGGGGCCTAGACTGGATCAGATTATTCTTAAGTGTTGGGCCTGGTCCAACGTCATTTAGCCCAATGGTCACTCATGCTCTATTCCAGGGGATGGGCTCAAAGCACTTAGGCCTAGCTTTGTCGCAACTCAAACGGCTCAAGCAAATTACTCTTGTTCGGCCCAATAACACATGCAAATGATTGGGCCCACGGGATTGGCCCAATGCTTGCTCGTCTTGTATAATTTGTGTTTTGCGTACACGGACTAAAAACAATGTAAAAAGCTGACTTTTGAGACTTTATCTCTTTGGGGGAGGGCAAGAGGATAATTCCACGACATATCAACTCACTTGGACTTTATCTCAAGTTTTTTGGTTGCTTAAGAAATCGAATTAAAAATTTTCATAAATTAACCTTGAAAACTTGAACACATAAAATAGAATTGATTGCTAACTAAAAAACCTTCTAATAGAATTTCTGATTTTAGATCAAATTATTAAGTTTTATTTTTCCTCTTGTCAATGCGGTCAAATTAAGAAAATTAATCTGGAGCTCTTGAAAATTCGATCAAACACTGTAGACCCCTACTTCTCTTAGACGATGAAGCGAGGTTGATTATCATGAAGTTTTGAGGGAATCGCTCGCTACTTTGATGTACAGGGTGTTTTCACGAGGCTGATGAAGATGCTCTCAAAAAAAAAAGTCAAATTAGAAGAATAGTAAAATTTAGTCAAAACTGAGTCTTAGTGACAACATGCTACAATTGGACCTCTATTTATGATGTTCACATGCCCTAACCTTGCCCCGGATCCGGCCCAATCCAATGATAGGGTACCAAACGGGCCGAAACCAAGGGGTATTTCCGGAAATCACACAATTTCGAAATCACAAATAAACGCGTAAAACCCGCCCAGTGTTTATTCCGATTTGAAACCAAAAGACAGACAACTGCAGCTTTCTTCTTTGTGTGAGGGAGACTCTGCGTGTGTGTGTGTGTGTGTGTGTGTGTGAGAGAGAGAGAGAGAGAGAGAGAGAGAGAGAGATGGAGAAGATATGCGTAGCGGTGAGAGTGAGACCGCCTGTAAGCGAAGAAACCTCGAATGGAACATTCTGGAAGATCGAAGATAATCGTCGCATTTCTCTTCACAGGTCCCTGAGCACTCCCATCTCTGGAGCTTCTTACGCTTTCGGTATCCCCTCTCTCCCTCTCTCTCTCTCTCTACATACGCACACACTAAACGCCGGGGCACATGCGATGTGTGTGCACATCGAGTTACATATATTAGAAAAAAGAGAAAAATCTTGAATTAAGGTTAGTATGAAATCTGAGGTGTGAAGTAGAAAAAAAAAAGAGGGAGAAAGAAATTTGGAGTGTCGATGTTCCGGGCACTGACTTTGTTTGGTTTGAATTTTGAGGGAGGTTTTTGGGTGATGAGGGGAGAGAGAGATAGAGAAATTAGAGTAATAATTGGGAAGAAAATTTATTGGGGACCGTGTACGGGGAGAAATGATTGGATTCCTAGACCCAAACCGAACCTAGTATGTTTGGAGCCATGTATGTGAGCCACGTGCTTCAAACTGCTCTGGATGCAGTTGTGTTTGGAGTTATGTTCCTAGCATTGCTCTTTTTTATTAGCGGTTTGGTTAGGTCATTGAAGGGGTAAGTTTGAGGAAAAAAGTACAAGTCAGCTTCAGAACTGACGTTCACACCAAAAACTTTTGTTGTGCGGCCAAAAAAATGAACTTTTATTGTAGTGATAGATGTGTATATGTATATGCAGTGGATGATTTGTTTGTTGAGATGGATGTGTGTGCAAATCATGTTATCTATTAAAAAACTAGAAAAATCTTGAATTGAGGTTAATATGAAATCTGACGTGTGACAGTAGAAAAAAGGGGGGAGAAACAGTTTTGGAGTGTCGATTCTTTAAAAAAAGTCTAAGAACACAACTGTGTGTGAAGCCGTCCAATGTATGTGAGTCATGTGCTTCAAACTGCTCTAGATGCAGTTGTGTATGGGGTTTTGTTTTCCTAGCATTGCTCTTTTTTTATTAGCAGTTTGTGTAGGTGGTTGAAGGGGTAGTTGTTGGAGGAAAAAAGTACCGAGTCAGCCTCAAAATCAACGTTCACACCAAAGACTTTTGTTGTGATGCCAACAAATTCAACCTTTATAGTAGTAATAGATGCATATATATGTATAATGCAGTGGATGAGTTGTTTGTTGACATGGATGGGTCGCAGATTATGTGTTTGATCAGGACTGCAGAAATGAAACGGTTTACGAGCTCCTTACAAAGGAGATCATTCATGCCGCCGTTGAGGGTTTCAATGGTATGCTTCCTTTGTTTTTTTTTTTTGTTTTTTTCAATTTCCCTAATTGTTTTTTGAAGGTGCTTATTTGTTTTTCTTAGCTGGAATAATTTGAGCTGGAAATGGATGTAACTTGTAAGTGATAAAACAAGTAACCAACCATGATAATATCTAGTAACCAACCAAGACAATAGATACATCACATGTATTAATGTGTTTTGAAGAATAAGTACATGAAGTTTTTATTTTGTTTTTCATTTTACATCCTTTTTTTGTAAATTTCGATTGTACCTTCCAGATTTCTTATTTTTTGTCAATCGACCTTTCTTTTGATGTCAAGAAGGTTCTTTTATGCTTTCGTTTATCTTGTTGGTCCAATTGGTGTTGGTTTAATTGCTGTGAAATCTCAGCGTAAGAACGGAATTAAATTTTGAGTTGTATGTTTTGGTTTTTGATAGGCCTCCACTAAGGAACTAAGAACGGAAATAAGTTTTTTTCAAGCTGTTATATAATTTTAGTTTTTTTATTTTCCTTTGTTCATATGAAAAATAGGATTAGCTATATGCCACTAACATATAAGAAGAAAAGCATTTTTTTAAGGGAATCGTTGCAACGTATGCAGGGACTGCATTTGCATATGGGCAAACCAGCAGTGGCAAGACTTTTACGATGAATGGTTCCGAAAGTGACCCAGGAATTATTCACCGGGCCGTGAAAGATATATTTACCAAAATTCAGATGGTAATTTCTTATTTCAATTGCCTTATTTTCTGTAATAGTCACTTTAATTGGCCAGAAGGATTATGCAAGTTACAATCACTACTGCTATTTATTTTCAATGTAATGTTCCTGGAATTCTTACAGTGTTTATGTAATAGTTCTTTTGTGTTATTGGTCCCAGACAAATGACCGGGAGTTTCTGATTCGAGTTTCCTACATGGAAATATATAATGAAGAAATCAACGATCTTTTTGCTGTGGAGAACCAGAAACTTCAAATTCATGAGAGTTTAGAGGTATGTTAAGACAGAAAAAGTTGGATACTTTTGTAAGCTTTTTGAAGAGGTGATAAAACATGACATTTCTTGTTTTCTAGCGTGGAATTTTTGTTGCAGGCCTTAGGGAAGAAATAGTTAATAGTGCTCAACAAGTCCTTAAGCTCATCCAATCCGGAGAAGGTTTGATCCTCCATTGGATTAAGTTCTTTAGGCATGTTATAAGCATGCCATACTTTCCGATCTGATGCTGATATACTCTTTTGTCATGGCTTCTTACAGTTAACCGGCACTTTGGTGAGACAAACATGAATGTTCGAAGTAGTAGATCTCACACAATATTTAGGATGGTATGTCCTTGATGTTTTCGTGGAAATGCTGCTCGAGTTTGAAACTGTTTCGTCATGTCATTTACTCAGATGGTCATAGTTATATGTACCAGGTAATTGAAAGCAAGGGAAAGGATACCAGTCTTGGTGATTATTCAAGTTCAGATGATGCAATTCGTGTTTCAGTATTGGTTCGTATTTCTTTGCTGGTCTTCTACAGATACTAAAGTTGGATAATATTCCACACGTGTTATGATTCTATGGTCCTTATTTTTTGCTTAGATTGGTATATTTATCGTTCATCCTTCATATACCGCTAATTTTTTTATGTTCTTTTTTTGTTGGATGTAGAACTTGGTAGATTTAGCTGGTTCTGAACGGATTGCTAAAACTGGTGCTGGCGGAGTTCGTTTGAAGGAAGGGAAACACATCAATAAGAGCTTAATGATTCTTGGCAATGTGATCAACAAACTAAGTGAAGGTGCAAAACAAAGGTATTTGCCTCTTCGGTATTAAGCATTCTCATACGAGAGCCAGGTCTAAGTGAATCGAAATTTTAATGCAGGGGACACATTCCTTATCGGGATAGTAAACTCACTCGCATACTTCAACCTGCTCTTGGTGGCAATGCCAAAACATCTATTATTTGCACTGTTGCACCAGAAGAGGTAGCTATTCCTGTATCATATATTCGTATGCTTATGTTGTATCTTACAAGAAGTTCACGTAACAATTTGATTTGGAATTCTGTTTTGTCCAGGTTCACATAGAGGAAACAAAAGGAACCCTCCAGTTTGCTAGCAGGGCCAAAAGAATAACAAATTGTGTTCAAGTGAATGAGGTCTGTTTGTTATTTTGTTTACTAGCATTTTACCTCTTGTTCAACCTAGTAGGATTATGATACTTTAACATATACTCAGATATGTGACACTGTAGCTGGCATGTTTTTGTCTGGTTTTCAATTTACTGTAATCTAGTTGTTGAAGTTGAAAAAAGTATGGACTATGGACCCAGTGGAGCTAGGCCAAGAGTTCGAAGTTTTTGAGATGCGGTGCTTGTTAAACATTCTTAAGATCATGGCTATTGGTTACTGTTAATGCCTTATTTAGACATTTACTTTTCTGTGATTGATACTTTTTAATGGGGGAGTTATAATTTAAATGAGTTGGAACCAAATAGGCATTCCATTCAAAAGCAGCTTACTGTTGATCGGATGGTCATTGTTGTCTAAATTTCCAGTTTTGGCGTGTGACATCAGTATGTTTTCGTTGTTGTGACATAGTGGTTGCTAACTACAAAGTGTGAAGCGAAGTCCCACATCGCTTGGGTGCCAAAGTAATATGAAGAATATAAGCGTGAGGGCACCCTCACTTCAATAGCTAGCTTTTGGGGTTGAGTTCCACCCAAGACCGTGTAACACAAAGTTGGCCCTTGAGCTAGTTGATAACTATAATGTGGCATCAACTTCAATTGATTTGAAAATATTCCTAGTTATTCAATAGAGGTAATGGGTTTTTGTCAGAGGTTTAAAAGTTGGAGGATCTAACCAGTCTGAGCTATTGCATTATGATAACATTGTAATTTCCTCTGTGTTTTGATCACCAAATTGATAACGTAGATCTCTGTGAGGGAAAGAGCTAAACATATCTGGATATGGGCCTTGGGAGCAGTCACTCCTTGCGTGGCATCATTTTTTGGCTGCAGATAGTTGTCACATAATGATTGATCATATCCTTTACAGTAGTAGTCATTCTTTTGGAGTTGATTCCTTGCTCCTTCCAAAAATTATGGCTAATTTGAGGTGAATTTGTTGTAGATTTTGACAGATGCAGCTTTATTGAAGCGCCAAAAACTAGAGATAGAGGAGTTACGCAGTAAACTTCAGGTGACGATTGTTTTTTCGTTTTTTCTTTGCCTACTACCAACAGGCAAACAACCGATTAAAATTCCGAAAACATCTTTTCAGGGGTCTAGGGCCGAGGTGTTGGAACAAGAAATCTTGAAATTGCGGAATGACATGCTCAAGGTCAGTTCTTTTCTCTGTTTATTTTGTTTGTCTATCTTCTATTGCACTGAACATTGTTACTGTTGCTCTTTTGTGATGCCATTTGTTCACCATTTTCTCTTTATCAGTATGAGCTAGAGCATGAGAAGCTTGCCATGGAACTGGAGGAGGAGAGGAAATCACACAAAGAACGAGATCAATGCATTAAGGAGCAACAAATGAAACTTGACAATTTCAGTAGTCTTGTCACCTTGTCGGACTCTGATAGAAAGTCTAGCCAGGTATGGACAACCCAATACCTTTAAAATCTTTATTGATGCCATCTGTTTGAACTGCAAGTCTTTGCTAAGTTAAAGATGTTGTCTAATTCACCATTGTTCTCTTTTTTTCGTAAGTCTAAAGATAGAAAAAGAATATGTAACATCCTTCTAAGCAGAATTTTATAGATATTGGGTCATTTTAGATTAAAGAGTCACCCAAGTGTTTTCCTAGCCCAAACAATTCATTTTCTCCTTTCTCACTTTCCTTGAGTATTCTATAAGTTTGTAGTAACTACATAATTATCAAAAGGCCTTTTATTTAACATGTTTTTGGATCAATACATCAATTTCAAGAATTTTAAGGTAGGTATAACATGTCTGCGAGTTGTGGGCTTGTTTTTTAGAAATCCTGAAAGGGTCTGATTGATTATCACAAAGCTAGTCTTGCTAAAATAATTAGATTGGTGAGATTTGAGCATTTAATATAAATGGTAGGATATGATCCGTTCCACCCTGGGTGATGCAGAAATTGTGATTCTTCTTCTTATTTTCCATGAAACAGAAAATGTGTGTTATCGTTTCTACAATGTGCTACAAATTCTGCCTTATTCTGTGAGTTCAGTGTAGCTCATTGAGATATATTATGGTAGTAGGGCCAGGAATTTTCAAAACAGAGCCTCAAGGATGATGGCAGTGATGGTCATAGCATATTCAAGGAAGATGCTTTTAGTACCCCATGCTTTAAGGCAGTTCCTAATGCCTTCGTCATGAAAAGGTCAAATTATTGTCAGCAACCTGAGTATAGTCCTCTTCCGGATACATTTAGTAATGTTGCTGATGAAGACACCTGGTTGAAAATGAACAAAGGCTATAAAGCAGACCTTGATTCACTTCACATGACTCCTGCAAGGAAAGTTCAATCCTTCCCTGACGGCGACATCACTCCAGTAAGTTTATTTAATGCATCCATCGAACTCTTTATGTTTTCAAGTTGCAATTATGACTCGTTATTATAAATAATTAAATAAGTCACTCTGCCATATAACTTAATATGAACCTTTTAGCACTACTAGTGACTAGCAAAAAATTACTTATTTCTGCATAGGCATGGCGAAGGATGGGAAAAGGCATTTAAATTAAATATTTCTGCCAGTTTGCAACCTTTGGGACGGTTGCATGTAATTTTTCTCTTTTAGGTCTTTTTTAGTTTTAGGAAAAATGCACTGCGTTTACAACAGTTATGATTTTAATGTGATTACGTCTGTGTATAGGAAAAAGTGATACAGAGGAGAACGCTTTCCGAAAACTAAAAAATCAGAAAGCATTCGCCCAATGCGAAAATTTTCTTCGATGAATTCCGGACTTTCTCTCGGATAGAGAAAAAAAGAGAGCCCGAGAGGGTTCGGATTCAGATTTTGATGAATAGTCTTGCACGTGGACAGTGCGAGGAAAGGCAGTAAGAAACGTTGGAACTGGCCTGGCCACGGGAAGCACTTCGCTCTACCTAAGGGAAAGAAAGAAAATGTAATATGAACTCTTTATTATCCTTAGATGACTAGCAATCAGTTCAATTGATGCCTAAGTAAATAGTCTTCTTATTGAATGTCAATTGACTCAATACATTATGTGAAGGGCTCATTATTATGGCTTTCAGGGTTGCTCAATTGGGAATTACAAGCAAGAGATACAAAATCTCAAGAGACTATTGGAAATTGAAAGAAAAGAAAAAGATGAACTCAAGGTTAGTATTCTACTACTACTATATGCATTTGCAGATTGCCTTAAAATGCATGATTCTGATAGTCGCGCGAGAAACAATAAACAGTCCAAGGCAATGTTTAGTGATCTTGTTATTACTGTCTCTTCTGAATAGATGCTTTAACTAATGATGAATACAATAGCTTTAGTGCTATAAAAGCTTAGGAATCCTCTTTTTACTCCAATTATGGTAGCATGTGCAATCTTTTATCGTAAGAACAATGCTCGCAATGCCGATAGTATTTCATAATTAGGAGGTTTCTGTCACATATCTTTTTCACCTACTTGTTGTGTCTGCTCCTTCATTGCCTATAAGGCCACAATGACATACTCAAGCACCTCAAGCTCTTGACCTGTTATCAGTTTTCTTATTTGCTACTAGTAAATATAATAAGCAACCATAGTGATTCAAAATAGACAATCTTCCTAACCTTCTGGTTAAGCTCTCTTGGCTTTTGTGTATTCCAGAGAAATCATGCTGAACAAAAACTGCTGAATGAATGTTTAATGGGGGAGATATCTGAAATTCAACAAGAGGCACAGCTAGTTCAAGAAATTCCAAGACAACTGCTCGAGTCTGTAGCAAATTGTAAAGATATGTATAGTGATGTTTTGTGGACTTTGCAGGTTTGTACTTCATTTTTCCCTATTTCAACTTTACTATTAGAAAGTTCAATATTTGAGGTTAAGTTGTTAACTATATGTTCTTTTGACACCTGAACAGAGTTTTGTGACTGATGAGAAATCTTCAGCCTCAAAGTTACTCTCTAGCACAAGTGAGATCGGTACAAGTCTGTTCTCAACTTTGGAAACTCACTTCTCCATGGCTATAGAAAGCCAAAGAACCTCCACAGGAAATAATATTCTCGTTGAAGAACAAAGCAAAATGCTTTGTGAGAGAGTGAACAGCACAATTAAGTCCTTGGTACTATCAGAATCACCAAAGAATGAGGATAAATTGTTGAGAAGTCTACTATGCAACTGGGACTATAAGGTAGCTGTCTCACCATTGTCAAAATGCCACTGGTCAGTTTTAATATTGTCACTAATTCTGATGCTGGGATATCACTACCTAATCTTCTTATGATATCCCTATTTCTTTTGCTGTATGCTATGCCCCTCCATTGAGGTTGAATGTTGATTGAAATAAGCAAAACATGTTCCTGATAATGCAAATAATCTGTGGATATATTTTTGTTTGTTTTCCCGCAAAGAATTGATAGGAATTCATTGTCAGCTCTTCTTAGTTCATTTGACTATTGTGTCCTACTTTATAAATGAATATTGATTTCTTATTCATATGTTAACTATGTAGTCATCTGCTGGTGTTGAGGTTCTGATATCCCATTTTGACTAGCTTCATTGGGGGCTGCATGCCTTTTGATGTTTTCCATGTAAACCTTTGCTGGACCTAATTTCAAGTTCCGTTGCATATGTGAGACCACAGAGTAACGGTTTTTAGATTTTCTCAAAGAATCCATTGTTTTTACTCTGCGAACAGAAAAATACTGTAGTAGTTTGGCTACAGTCCGTGTGGTAGTGCATATTTCCCATTGGTTTAACCCATGCAAGCAGAAAGTGTGCTGGAAATTTACATCCAATAGTTGTCAGATGCACGAAAATGAGGTCTGTAACATTCCCGATTAGTGACTTATGATTGTTAATGGTTGGTATTAACTATTAAGTACTCTTTCCTGCTTTAGAAATTAGTTTTAACTTTTAAGTCCTATATGGCTATGCACATCATACACGCAACATTGGGTGGCAGTTTATACGTGTAGTGAATTGTGTTAGTAAATGAATGGATTAAGTAGCTATATCAGAAAGAACACTGGTTTGAAATTAGATAGGTACGAACTATGGAGACAATGGAGTGAAAAAACTAATAATGTTTGAGTTAGCTTCTGGCTGCTTGAAATTATAGAACCTAGCATGTGAACTGTATTTCAGCTCATATTCCCGCAGTAGTTGTGGGTATGTCTCTCTTCCATTTTAAGATTTAGTTTTTAAATGCTTAGGACTGCACTTTGGGAGAAGAAATTGCTTGTAAGCAGGAGAAGCTGAGTAAGGATCTCAGTAAAATCACGGAAAAGTACCAGAGCTTGGAGAAAGAGTTGAATGTCAATACTCATCTTCTCGAGCTTTCCAAGGAAAGATATCATACCTTGGAAAGGGAATTCCATCTTTTGAATGAAGAACGTGACACTTTGCTCCAAACAGTCTCCAGTTCATCAAAAAGCCTAGCACAGGTTAGTGAAGAAAAGGATAGAATTTGGCAGGATTTGAACTCTGAAGTGCAGAGAAGAAAACATCTTGAAGAAGAGATGAAGCAGTTTGGCATTGCTTTCGCACGTCGCCAGAAATCACTCGTGTCTCTCCAAAGTGAGTTCAAATCCAAATTTGAGAAATTGAAATCACAAAATCCAATTTCAATACCCAAATCTCTTGGGTATTGATTAGAATAGTTGTACTCTATGTAATGAAATCCAGTAACTTATTTGACATTACTTTTTTTTTTCTCCCTTTGGGAACCGAAATACTAGGGATATGCTAATCCTCATTGCCATGTATTTATGTTGACTTACTTTTTTACTCAATCATAGACTTAATTCTTGACACCTTCATATTTCTTCAGAATTTATCTGTTTAGTAGTGAAAGATGATGGTACAATTTACAAGGAATCCCTAGGGCATTTGGCCGTTTCCAAGTTTTAGTGGGAAAGTTGATTCTCGGTGAAGCTCACCATACATCTTAGTTCACCAGTGAGCTTAAATTTACGTAGCACCCCTTGCCTTCCAAGGGAGGAAATATTGTAACTCACTATAGCCAAATTTGCAGAAGGGTAGAGAATTGACAAAATAGTATGTGTTTGTGACTCTGTTCGCGTATTTCATACCTATTCATGTGGTAATTGTTTTCTTCTTGTGTGTAGATACGTGTAGGATATGAAAAAGAAAAGCGGCGAGATACATCTTGTCGGAAAGATAATTGTCGATCGCGAATATTATTTGTTGGCATTAATCTCGACATCCCCAAGTCCCAACATCATCAAGCAAACCAATAACAAGGAATGGTATTGAAAGAGAAAGCAACAACAGCATATTTCACATAGCAAACTTTAGGGACATTAGAATTAGAGCTCCCTATCTGTGTCTGATTTTGAGTTAGGAGGCTTAGAGATCCTAACCATACTGTCATCTCTCACACTTACAGAGTGCTTACATGAAAGAAAGTTCATATTATTCCTTAACCGAAATCCGCCACCATCTTTCCCTTCTATACTGCCCTTAGTACACTCCCTATAGGCATTGAGAAAAGGATCGTCTTGCTTCCTAATCCCTCTCCTAGAAGAACTCCTCGTCGGGAGTTGAAACACAGAAGGAGGGAGAGGGACTGGAAGCTCATGAAAAGAAGCCCTAGCACTTTCCGACAGGCAAGGCGGTGGCGGTAGCTTCTGCCCAAACTGCCCCACATCTGCCGAGCAGTCCCAGTGGGCGGCCACCTTGCTTACTCCAGGCCTCTTCTCCCATGAGAAGGGCACTGCCCCTTGTGAAGGAAACTTATTATGACTCATTCTGCTTTTCTGTTTCTTGACGAAGTTATGAGCCAAGTTTAAAGGCTTATAGGGGATTTGGCCCTTTGGGTTCATATATTTTGTGTTCTCTAACTGCAATTCTTTGATAAGAACAGGCAAAGGAAACGTGTAGGGAGAGGCTGGTGATAGCTTTTAAACAGAAATAACAATAGATAAGATGACGAATGTCTATATGGGGAAAAAGGCGAGAGGAAGACTTGTTTTTTTTTTTGTTTCTATCTTTTGGCAATGTCATGAGAAATGTAGAAAAGTATGGAAATCAGGCCAGTTGGTTATGTGACGACATTGGAATTGATGTTTTAGAGTGATCAGAATGGCCACAACACAAACGATCTCCCAATCTAGGAAAAATCTTTTAGGAAAGTTCTCGAGAAGTAGGGCCGATGAACGAAGAGAACGAGCTGAACTTTTTGATTATTCGAGTTTGGTTTGAAAACAAGTTCTGAAAAATATGTTTAAGTCGAGCTTGTTTACGAGGCAAGCGGATCTCAAATAACTTTTAATCTACCACGAGCTGATTTTGAGTAGTTTGGCAAAATCAAACGGGCTGAATAATAGTATTAACAAATCGAAAATCCTATGGGGACCGACCATTTTTGGACCGAAACCGTACCGACGGCCGCGCGCGGCCGTCTCCGGCCACCGGACGGCCGATCCGAGCCGTCCAAAAATTTTAAAAAAAAAAACCGAGGGGCCCCACGCGGGAATCAACGTCATCCGATGTGTGTAGGGTGCTTGATCTAAACACCCTATTTTTCGTGTATACATATATACACGAAAAATAGGGTGTTTAGATCAAGCACCCTACACACATCGGATGACGTTGATTCTCGCGAGGGGCCCCTCGGTTTTTTTTTTTAAAATTTTTGGACGGCTCGGATCGGCCGTCCGGTGGCCGGAGACGGCCGCGCGCGGCCGTCGGTACGGTTTCGGTCCAAAATGGTCGGTGTATATAGCAGTACTCTTAACAAATATTCAAACTCAATTGTATTTATGTAACAAATCAATTTTAGGCAAACTTTTAAAGAGCAAACACGAACAGTTTGGTTTGGTTAAATATTGGAACACTTAATTTTATAACCATATTTTTTACTAATATATAAACAGTGTAAAAAATTAAGTTCTCTAATTTTCCATTCATTTGAACTAGTACGAAGATTTTATTTTTTTATCATTTTATCCTAAATTGTCATACTGAATTTTTGTCTTTAGGGCTCTCACATGAAAGTACGTGTTTCTTATTTTGTTCTAGAATTTTCTTAGAGTGCTCATTGAAAGCTTCAGTGTCAAAATTTTATTATGACTATTTAAAATAAAAGGATAAAAAAATAAAATTTTTATACCGATTCAAATAAATTAAAAATTAGAATACTTAATTTTTTAACTATATTTTTACCGGACCGTTTATATTTTCCGTTCTATTTCCGTTAACTCCATTATAAGCTTGTTGTTGTCCATTTGAGAGCAGAAATAACGTGTAGCCTTCGAATTGACATAATGCATCCCAGCACAAACTGGCCTGTACTGGACAGTGGAAGAGTGGATGGGAGCCGAACCCTCCTTTATTTTAGTACTTCGAGTTCCTCTGCTCTCTAACTATCCATCCCTCTCTCTCTCTCTCTCTCTCCCCCTAGAACCCTCGCTGTAATCCACTACTGTTCATCCGTTTGATCCTACGATCAAGGCTACGATCATCGCTAGAAAAGGTTATGTTTTGTCAAGCTTTCCTTAATAAAATTTTATTGCCGATAAAAAAAAAGGGTAATGTTTTCGCCTTTTCGCATTTTCTACATGTATGGATTGTGTGCTGTTCCATTCACATCAAATCTTCATCTACTGATCTACATTCTCTCAGAATGTTCGAGTGCGGTTGCATGAAAGTTTACTTAGTTTGATTTGGTGACTTCAGAGTTCTTGCTTTTTCAATTGGCGTTCTTTCTCCTAAATCGCTTGATGTCTCTTTCTGCTTGTTAGGTAACGTTGTTTATCGAAAGGATCCCCAGCTTAAATTTTTTTAATTCAAAAATGTATATTTGTGAATGTTGAGGATATCATGTGATGTGGAAATGAGTTCAGATAGAATCGACCTTAGTGTGTATAATGTCAAACGAGTCAGAAATTCAATGCCCATGTTACGGATATCAATACACTTTGGATATCATAATCACTTTGTTTGGTTCTCCTATCAGAAATAATCTCTCCAAAACTTGACTGTTTTGTCATCCGTATTTTTTCATCTTTAGTGATTTTTTTGTCAATTTTTTTACTTTTTGGATGTACATAGCGTACCTCTATTCAAAAAGTAAAAGAGTTTGTCAAAATGTTTAAAAAAAATTACTAAAGACGGAAAAATACGCTAATCTATAGAACTTTTTTATCTCAAAATTGCAAACCAAACAAAGTGTACTTTTCTCGGATATCGATTTACGCATTATCCACCACCCTAAGACCTGTGGTTAGCAATTTCTTTTTCTTTTGGGAAAACATGAATACCTTGCTTTTCTGAAATTAGAATAACAGAACCAGGTTTCGAGCAAAGTTCGGGGAGATAAATTAGGGGGTTTGAAAAGATTGAGAGGATCTTAACATAATGTTGGAAAGAGCACATTAATCACAGGAGGCAGATGAGTTGTCCGCATTCTAAGAAAATCAAGGCGAAACCCCTGCAGAGAATGCATTACAGCATAAATCAACCATAATCATAGTCAAAGGACAGTATTGATGAGTAAACAATGTACGATAGTGAACTTCACATGGGTCTTTTATATCTGATTAATGACCTTTTGTTTGAAATTTGGAATCAGCCATTGATAATAGTACTGCGCGAATGGAGAGACACAGAGTCAGCATATGTTATTGCCATTGGCTTTGAAGTTCTCTTGAGTGTGAAATGGAATGGGAGTGCCATAGACATTGGAGGGTGTCTTTGTTGTGCTGCAATTGTATTACTAATTAGACCTTGAAGTTGTGGAGACAAATCACAACCGGACTAAAGAGTATTAGATAATTAGGGATTGTAAAAATTGACAGGACAACAAATTTGGGAGAAACCATTTGGTTTTCTCCCTTTATATGTTAGTATAGATGTTCGCTCAAAGCACAAATGCCATTGCAATATGTGTTTTGGAATGCAGTTCCGGAACATGGTAGAACTTTGGTCCAAAATAGTGATCGTAGCGATGCAAATCGATCACCAAAGTTTTTCGAATTCTTTATATTTTATTTGGAGAAAAAAGTCAATTGTTGTTTTGGCAGAACAAAATCTATATAGTATGCATTGAGAAATGGGTCATAATGCCCGTATAACAGGCTGTTATGTTGGAGGGACTAGTAGCCACTAAGATGCAGGATTCTGGTGGGCTTTCTTTCTTTCTTTTTTTGGTACTTTGGATTCTGGTGGACTTTCACCTCCATTATAGGCTGAGTAGGCTCACGTGTGAACCTTTTTTCGCAACGTGTCTTAACCATGCAGATTTTGGTGGATTGTTGTTGATGTTTCAATGCACATTGTTTTCATATAAAGAAAAATAAAATTTTCAAAAATATCTATTACAACTATTGTTCTTGAGGATAACAGTTTGCTTTTATGTGTGTGCATGCCAGTTTTGTGTGGGTACAGGTTTGGACCTTTAGAAGAAGGTGATTTGCTTTTCTGCCGCTGCGCTTGATTTTGTAGTTTCGATATTGGGTGCACCTTTATAGAAATTTTTCCTTTTGTATGTTGGAGTTCACCAGTTCTCTCCGGTTCACCCCCCCTCCACTTCCTCTCCCTCTCACCTCTCTTATCTTGATTCTGTAAGTTTATCAAGTGTTTTAACAAAAATAGAAAAGAAATAACTTGAGTATAGAAATTTGTTTTTTGTGTTTGTAAGGTAATGATTGGGCATATCTTAAGCGCATAATCTTTGCTCTCTGTGTTGATTTATTCTCTTTGCGCACTTATTTTTGGTGGTATTTGAAACGTGTATAATTCCACTTGCTTACTTTGAGGAAATCTTTTAGCCTCTTTGCGCACTTAATTTCTGGTGGTATTTGAAACGTGTATGATTCCACTTGCTTACTTTGAGGAAATCTTTTATCGGAGATTTTATTTGTTGAGTGAATAACCTATATAAAATCATGAAAGGGTATACGTCATTGTTTGTATCTGTTGGTGCTATGTTTGTGGGGATATGTTGATTTTCTTTGTCAGCCTATGCTGCTATGATAAATTAAGCAGTTGACCTTACTCATAGTTAGAGTGTTTCTTGTTCTGGATTTGAGTCCTATCTATCTAGATTGAAACTTTTACCCTTGCTCTATATGTATTTTTCACTTTTCACGTTTAGCTTATTTGTTTCTTTAATTCTTGACTTCGGTAATTATGTGTTTCACAGAATGGATGCTGGGAGGAAGAAATCCACACTTACTTTGAAAGAAAAAGCTCAACCCTCTTGTACAGTGAATTGCAGTGCACTGTGCACCTGCTAGAAATCTAAGAAAGACAGATCTAGCTGCTGTGATTTTTGGATGCAAGCATAATACAATCAGAGAATGTTATTCTGAACTTTTGTTTGGTATGTGTCTTGCAGCCATCTACTTAGACGTTTTCCTCAATATTCAGATTTTTATTTTGTTTTTGATGTTTAAAGTCAGTCGTTTTTTATTTCTTGCATAGGTTTGCCATCTCATTTTGCTTACGTGAAGAATATCAGTCTTGGCTTGCCACTTTTCTTATTCAACTACAGTGATAGGAAGCTTTATGGTATCTTTGAGGCTGCAAGCCATGGACAAATGAATATCGATGCATATGGGTGGACTGGTAATGGTGCAAAGTAGTCGCCATATCCTGCACAGGTATAGAGACTTGATCACTCCCTCCTCCCCATATTGTTTGTCCAGTTTTGGTAGCCGTGCCTTTAATCACAAATGAGATATTTTCGTGAATAATTTATATGTTTTCCAGCTCTCAGAAGAACTAATTTGAGTAGTGGAAAACATATTGAAAATTTGGATTAAAAAATCTGTTATCAGCCAAACTGATTTAAGGCATAACTTTCAGAAATGGACAAACAATATGGCGAAGAGGGGGCATTGTACTATTTCTGCACCTGCTTTTGGATTTGTTCCTGGATTCTATGGGTGTTGTATGTTAACTTACGCTCAGATGCTTTGATTCAAGGTTCGAGTCCGAATTCAGACCCAATGCCAACCCTTGCTTGAAGATCAGTTTGGACCAGTTATTGCTGACAACTACTATGAGCAGAGGCTTTTTTGGTTCGAGTTAGACCAGGCTCAGACCAAAAAATTGATATCCATGTTTTTATTTGCACCACTAGATACGAGTGTCTCTCTCCCTCGGAACATGCCTAGGTGTAATACTCTCGCCAATTCTTTACCAACTTCTGGTGGGAGACATGTCCTTGATCAAGTTGAGGCCCCATTTTCAGAGGCAGGTTCTGTTCATTCAAATCAATCTGATGTGCAATGGGGCTGGTCAAATACAAATTCTTCGGTTATAGGCAATGCAAACACTTCCCATCCACAAAAAACTTGGAGTTCATTGTTCCAAAATTCGACAACTTCTCAAACACTGAGGGAAGATCAAGATTTAGGGGCACAAGCTCCAGAGTTGAACTTCCCCCATTCAGTCAGTCTAACATGGAATGCGATTCTTCATCTGTCCCTCCTTGGTTGGAAGGAGAAATCCTCAACTATGAAGCTCTTCCGGAAGATTCATCTATGTGGAATTATGAAGAAGTACAAGCGGGGTCGGTTCCCGTGTTGGTTTCTCCAGCTTTTTGAGCCCTTGGATTGGGCCTCGGTCCAAAGCCCAACCAATTCTGTATAGATATATAAGGGTCATTCTACTCCCGCACTAGGGTCCGTTTGATTAGCGAGATAATGGTAGAAAGTGCAAGAAAAAGAAAAAGAAAAATGCTTTTTTTGGGGTTTACTTAGCAAGAATGCCCTAGAAAATGATAGAAAATAAACTTTCTCATACAACCTCTAAAGCGAGGAAGTGTGCTTTACTTTTTCTCACAAAAAGTGCAAGGAAATTTTATTTTCTTGCAAGAATGAACATTTATTACTATAACTTCCATATTTTCCTGCAAAACTTTCATCTTAATCAAACGGATGCGGGAAAAAAAATACATTTTCTTTTTCTTTTCTTTTACTTCACTTTCTCTCATTTTCACTTTCCATTATATTTTTCTCACTAATCAAACGGCCCCTAGAAGAAAAAGCCCTAGAATCGACTGAATCGACTGAAAATTTGAGAGAGATGGCCAATTTGATCAGCATCAACAAACTCTCCGATGAGAATACTCCATAAGATCGTGGATGAGATTTCATATGTCAAGTCGCTTTTCATGATATATTTGGTCTTGAGCCGCTTTGCTCGCATCGTCGGCGACGATCAGAAGGTGTGTGTTACTCTCTCATGCTTTCAACGGGATTTCGGGGATCTTACCACCCACATACGATCTCTCACTATGGGGGTGTATGAGGAGTTTTTGGAGAGTATCATCGACAAAACGATGAGGCCGTACCCCATCCTCCCATCATGGGTCAGCCGACCTGCCTCCCGCCGGTATCTTGCTTTCTCTCCGTCCTCCGATTTGTCTCTAAATTGGGAAGAATTAGGTATCTCACGATCGAGGTCCCGTCTTTCATAGATGACACGAACCAATTGCTCTTTAAATGTACTGTCCATTTTGGGGATGACCTTATACAAAGCATCTGTGCAATACATTGCACAAGAATGGTAATGTCGGACGAATTCCATGGGAGGCTATCGCCAAAGATGCAGCTTTGAGGTTGGATTTATTGGTTCAACAGTCGCTCCACCATCCGCACTTGCAGTCGTTCACGATGATTGATCCCCGAGGACTTCCCTGGGGATCAATCATCGTGAACGATTGCAAGTGTGATGATGGGGCGACGTTGAACCAATAAATCCAACCTCAGAGCTACATCTTTGATGATAGTCTTTCATGGAATTCGTTCGAGGTTACCATTATTCTGCATTCTACAGATGCTTTGTATAAGGCCATCCCTAAAATGGACAGCCCATTTAAAGAGCAATTGGTTCATATCATCTACAAAAGACGGGACCTCGATCGTGAGATGTCTAATTCTTCCCAATTTAGAGACAAATCGGAGGATGGAGAGAAAGCGAGATACCGGCGGGAGGTAGGTCGGCTGACCCATGATGGGAGGGATGGGGTACAACTCACCGCTTTGTCAATGATGCTCTCCAATAACTCCTCATACACCTCCATAGCGAGAGATCGTATGTGGGCGGTAAGAGCCCTGAAATTCCATTGAAAGCATGGGAGAGTAACATACACCTTCTAAACGTTGCCGACGATACGAGCGAAGCGGCTCGAGACCAGATATGTCATGAAAAGCAACTTGACATATGAAATCTCGTCCATGATCTTCTGGAGTATCTCATCGGAGAGTTTGCTGATGCCGATCAAATTGGCCATCTCTCCCTCTCAAATTTTTAGTTGATTCTTGGGCTTTTTCTTCTAGGGTCCGTTTGATTAGTGAGAAAAATATAATGGAATGAAAGAAAATGTATTTTTTTCCCCGCATCCGTTTGATTAAGATGAAAGTTTTGCAGAAAAATACGGAAGTTATAGTAATAAATGTTCATTCTTGCAAGAAAATAAAATTTCCTTGCACTTTTTGTGAGAAAAAGTAAAGCACACTTCCTCGCTTTAGAGGGTTGTACGAGAAAAGTTTATTTTCTAGGACATTCTTGCTAAGTGAACACCAAAAAAGTATTTTTTTTTTTTCCTTTTTCTTGCATTTTCTACCATTATCTCGCTACTCAAACGAAGATCCACATGAGAAGTTTAAAGTTATTTTCTTTATGAGATATTATAATTTGTTTGTTTTAAGTTCTCTTTATGTTGTTGGATTTTCTCTAGTGATGCTTTGCAGTTTGATAATGTGTTCTGGAGTTTAGGCTTAGAGTATGTGACTTGTATGCAGTTGCTTTTTGGTGATGAATAATGTCTCATTAAGAGAACTTGACTTTGGTGTGCTTTTCTGAGTACTGGCTCACACCATGGGAAACTGTTAGGTCATTTGTATGGTTCCTTTGCTATTTACAAGTTATTCTAGAGTTGATGATTGTGGTTTATTCGAGTCTTGTTTGTCTATAGCTGGATTGTCATTTTGTCATGTGGTCTTAAATTTTTTTTCTCCATGCAGTCTTGTTTTGGGTGTTCCAAGATTGTTCAGCAAGTGGCTGTATGCCTATTTATACATGTTGGAGAGATAGAGGCCTTGTCATACTAACAGTTTGCCGTTAGTTTGTTTAAACTATATGCCTATTATTTACTACTGTTTAGCGACAGTTTGAGTCTCACTTTTTGTGGACAGGAGAGACATGGATCGACGCCGGATTTTTTTGTTTGTTCTCTTTCTTCTACTATTTATTTTGGTTCTTTCCTTTTTTTCACCTCTCCATTTTGCTGGCCTCTATAGCGATCTATATATCCTGCAGTATCTGTCAAGCAGTTTCCTTTTTATTTGTATGTGTGTCGTGAGCGTCATGGAAGACTTTTTATCCCCTTGCGTATGCAGATGCTTGTTGCCCCTTGCTTATAGCACTCAAGGGAGTTTGCAAGTTTCTTAGAACTACCATATATTTGTAGATTGTAAATGAGTTATTGAAACTGGTTTTTATGTCCTCCTTTTACATATGTTGCAGATCTTTAGTGGCATATAGAGGTAGATGCATTATTGGTCTTGTATGTCTAAGTTGTACATTTCCTTAGTGGTGTTGCCACTGACAGTTTTACTGTCAATTTCCAATATTTGTTTAACACACCAGTAGAGTCAAAACAACATTTTTGACGTATTGCGAGGCTGTTGTTTACATTTGCTGTTTACTCTTGCTTGACATGCCAGTGTCCCTTTCTCTCTTAGTGTTGTAATTGTTACTCAAATCTCTGAGATTTCTCCTTTTTCTCATAAAAAAAAAAAAAACAAAAAACCAAAAGTGCCTACCCCCTTTCCTATTTGCCAGGTACATGGGCTGTTTTGTGTGTTTACAGGCTGGTTCAAGTCTAAATAGTGCATGTAACAGGCATAAAAGCTTGAGTTCGTACTATGGATTCAGGATTCCTGTATGTTTTAATTCGAGGCTACTACATATTTGAAGATAGATACACGTATATAGACGTACGTATTTATTGCAGATAATTGCGGTTTTAGTAGGCGAAGTGCTCCTGTAGGATTTTTTGATTTCGCATCCTCTTTGTCATGGTGAAGTTTCAAAATTCAGTAATGCTCAAGTATTTGTTATCACCCCTTGAAAATCCAAGCACTCACCTGTCCAATATGAGCTGTGACTACCCAATATGAGCTTTTTGTTGGCATGAACGATCAAGTAACTAAGTAGCAAGTACTCAGGTTTCAGCTAAATTCATGGCATAAGACGTCTACTCATTTGCAGGTTTTGGATTTTGTAGTACCGGTAGATGTTTTCCGTCAATGCTTTTGCGAGATTTCTTGCGTAACAGTGTTAATTCACATCAGGTTTTGCTGGGTTGATTGTGGACATCTGCCATTGAAATTAATCAATTTTTCGCTGGGCCCTGGGATTAGGACCTAACTAGTTCCATTCGCGTAATGAGAAATCATTCTAATTTTGGGTTTTCCCACAAATCATCATTATACGTTTACCATGGTATTAGAGCGATTCGATCTACCTTTTGCCATGTTGATCTTCTTCAACCTTCATCCTTGTCGATCAATCTAGGCTCCAGCGATAGGCCTTTTCCGATCTGGTTACAGCATCTTCGCTAGCGACGGCCTCCGACGAAACCTTTTAATTGAGTTCGATCATCTTCGCTAGACTTTCTAACTATGCAATGGGAATCACAGTTGCACTTTTGTTACTCCCTCCATTTTAAATTGGTCGCTCCCAATGAAAAGTTGTGCAATCTTCGGGTTGAACATACAGTACTTTAATTGCAAGGTTTTTCATAGGGGCCCAACTAATATCTAAACGAACATTATTAGTAATGCATGGGATTAACCACATGCAGGGGCGGACCCAGGATTTAGTCGCAGTGGGGTTAAATATTTACACCACATATAATTTATTTTTCATACAAAAAAATCACATACAGTCTGTTCAATAAGATCTAAGTTTATCCTAATTCCTCCATTCGTCCTTTATTGTCTGTTATTTTCAATATCTTTTCATGTTTTCAATCATTTATATCTTCTAATATGAATTTTCAAAAATTATGCAAAATATTATAAATTGAAAGATATAAACAATTAAAAAATATAACAACATTAAAAAATGGACAAACAAAATGAGAGGGAAGAGTAGCAAATTGGACAGCACAAAAAATTACTAACCACAGTGCAAAATGCACTGATAAAGTTTTTAATTTTAACTTGGAGAAATTATCATACCCAAGCTTTTTCACATTAATCGGTAATTGTCTGACCAACCTTCTGTCTAGATAGACTACGTGCTTTTGTCTTTGCAGGAGTCTATGCTTGCTTTTGGGGAGGGAGGGAGAGAGAGAGAGAGAGAGAGAGAGAGAGAGAGAGAGAGAGAGAGAGAGAGAGAGAGAGAGAGAGAGAGAGAGAGAGAAATCATAGAGTATAGAAGTCTATAGACTTGTAGATTTTGTAGAGAGAGAAAAAACGTTGAGTTCTTTGTATAACGTCACAATCAAAGAGGGCAAGAATTTGTATATCCCGTGGAATTTTCAGGGTAATAATATCCTTTGGAGCAAAATTATAGAATACTCTTCAAAACTATACCTGCTCTAGGAATATTTTGAGACTTAGTGGGGTCAAGTGACCCACTTTGACCTAGTGTAGGTCTGCCCTTGACCACATGAGGTAACATAGAAATTTGTAGCTTGAAATTTTTTCCGATAATTCAAGTGTTTTAGTTCATGTGCATCCCGAGTTTCGACTAATTTTTGGAACCAATTAAAGCACGAGCAAAAATTCGTATGGACCAACCTTAAAATAATTGAGCTACACAGGATCCGTAGTACATGCGTAGCTTTTAGAAGCTGATGATAGGAGTAAATATGGAATATTTTAAAACAATAGGGTGAAATATGTAACTTTATGAATATATAAATGTGTCAACCCTAAAACCTTCCCAAAACCTTTTTGTTAAACCTAACGGCTCTTGAAATTCCGACGTACCCCCCCAAAAACAAACAAACCTAACAGCTCGGCTACCATCGGCGGCCAAAGCATCTGTTCGTCTCTCTCTCCGTTATTCTGTCCGCCCGTCTTACGGTTTTATTTTTTATTTTTTAGGTATTTTAGATGCTTAATAGGAGCACTAACTTCTCTTGGTTTTGGTGAATTGAAAGCATATTATTTTCTGGTGCCTGAAGCGGTGGTTAATGTCTTTCTATGCTTCTGCCCAGGACCTGAAGCGGTTTGTTGAGGTCTTAATGGCGATTTACCAAAGTTCTCGTCTTGAATTTGAGCTCGAGAGGTTCCTCTCTCGGTGTCCCAAACTTTCTTCTGTTTCACGACTCAATTCGCTCTTACAACAGGTATTGGGTCTTATCACTATCCTTAGCAAGACTTCGTTTTTGTGGTTTGGAAATACTGTATGCGCCTCATTGTAAGATATTTATTTTGCAAGACTTTGTTGTTATGGTATGGAAATTTTGCATGCGCAGGGACACTCGTTGACAGAGGAAAAAGTGGTGAATTCGTTGGCAGAGCTTTTTCTGAACCCAAACTATACAATCCCATTATTGGGGTGTTTTCGTTTTATAGCTCAGAAGATTGTGGACAGGGCTGTGGCATTGCTTCGTCTGGTGCCTGATTTAACACTTGATTCTGATGTACCCATGGTGGAATCCCCAAAAAATGAAATCCTCGGAGAAACTGGAAACTTGGATGATGGGGTTGGAGTTATTGACGTGTATATTAGAAGTGGGAGGACTTTAGTTCTTCATGAGCTTGCTTGCCTGGCCTTATGTCGAGCTCTGGATTTGGCACCTTTTTTATTGGGGTAGGTGTGCTTTTTTGTGAGGTGTTTTGAATTATTTTGCAAAGAAGAGGTTGATGTGATTTACTTCAGGAGTGTTTCAATGTCTTGCATGCATAAAAGAAATGCACAATCCCATTCCCGTAATTACGTTCATTGACTGATGTTTATTGTTTATGTTTTGCAGTTCTGTGTTGAGCTATTTTAAATTTGCTCCTCCTCCTTTTGAACGGATTATGCAGAGAAAATATATTTCTGAGTTATCTGTTAAGGTATCATGGTTGTGTTTTTACCTCAATTGTGCTTAGAATGAATTCTCTCTTGCCTACCTGTACAAAAGAAATGCCTTTTTTCTTATCAATGCCTTATTTCCCCCCTTTGTTTTCTATTTTGAATGGGCTGGCTATGGCACATGGTTATTGTCTTCACTGTGCGACTGAAGTCTTAAGTTTTTATTTGATCTTGATCAAGTTATTTGCTTCTGCAGGTAGTTTCTTATTGCAACTGCTTCTGTTTCTGTTGTTTGTCCAATTCAGTTCCCCTCTCTGAACGGGGGAAGTGGTTTTGGATCGTTGCCACTAATTAATGACCCTTTTGTTTTCAGACTGGAACACAGTATTTATTAAATGTTATCCGAGCATCATACCGCCTCCTCTTGACACGACCTGAAGTTTTTGCCGCACTTTGGGATTGGTACTGTTTTTTAGACCTTGTGCCTGAAGCTGCAGATCTTGAGCCTGGTGATGATGCCAAGTTGTATGAGAATGTTTCAGACATGAAATGGTGTGGGATACAGATCCTGTCAGTAGTTCTCAAAATAAGTGACAGAGCAACCAACAACGTTGGTCTTGGGCCGAAAGATGCTTTTGCATGTTTACTGCGGTTTGCCTCCCTTTGCGTTCTTTCTAAATTGAAATTATATACTTTCAAGCTTCATGGGTTCAAGAAAATGTTGAGGAATTGTTGAGGGAAATATACCTTGGAATACATTTACCTTGCCATCAACAAATCCCTTAGCAAATCTTGATGCGAATTACATTCTCAGTGATTTGCAGTGTTTCTTTTTCTTTTTTTAAGCTTTTGTTATGCCATTTGCAGCTGGCAGGAATTCTGTCAGGATGTGTCATTAGAGAAAGCTGGCTGGTATATTGAACCACTTTTGCATGAGGGGTCCCCTTCTTTTGATGGAAACCTTGCAGTCAGTCAGGAAAATAGACTTTGGACTTCTACTTCTGCTTTTGCAGCCCCTTCCTCTTCAATGTTTCTTGACCTTGAGCCATCACATAGGAATAGAAGGTCGGCCTCACGGTACATGTTCCTGACTTTGAATATTGGTCATTTTTATACTTCTGTTGAGTTATGCAGCTTGTAGTCTGCTGTTAATGGGTGTTTTATACGGATGACAAAGTGGCGAGCCCGTGACAGTGTCTTTGTAGACAAGTGGTGTGGGTTAGATTGGTTAATCACTCACCGCCACTCATCTTGAAATAATAAAAGAATACTAATATTTTCGTGTACCATATTTTCTACTTTTAATTTGGCATCATATTATGTTATCTGAATCTTGGCTCTTTAAACATATTCAGGATTGTGACATCCGCTCGACACCCTTTTATCTTGACGTCTACCATGAAGAAAAGTTTTGAGATGGTTCAGTTGTCAGTGGACCAAAAGTGGCCTGTTCTTCTTTATGGTCCTCCTGGGGCAGGGAAAACAAAACTAATTAATGAATTAGCTTGGGATAGTGGAAGTCCTGGTACGTACTTCTACCTTGGTTTAGTTATCATGTATTTGACAGTATTAGATTTTTTTTGGGCTTATGGTGGCTGGAATTTTTCCCAAATCCCCTCCCAAGAACGTGTTAATTGCCAGTAGTTGGGAGAGGGAGAGAACCCTTAGTTACTCTCTCTTTTTCGATTTTATCAGTATTGCTTCTCTCTTAACCTCCACTAAAGCTAGTTTTTTTTTTTTGATATACCGTGTAGCAGTGGACCTAGGTATGATAATGCATGAAGTGTAGGAGGTTTAATCATTTTTCCTCATAAGAAACATGTACTCTCCCAAAAGTGATTTGGATCACCACTTTTTCTGTTGTCAGCTGTTTTGGGGTTCTGTGGGCAAACTTATCTAGTTGTCTTCATAGCATGTCTGGGTTGTTCACAGACAAGGAAGTTGGAGATATTGACTTTGTGGTGATTGTGGTGCTGGGACTTGTGGAGAAGATTCATAATAGGGAGCACTTTATTTTTTTATATACGATCTCAAGAGGCTGTATTCTCATTCTCCTTAAAGTGGGCCAGTGGGGTGCTGATATCAAAAACCACATTAATAGACCTGAAATTTCCAGTTCTGGTGTTTGGTAGTCTACAAAACGTGTCGAGAAATCATCAGTGGTTTTTGATTGGTTATTTCTTCTGTACATTTGTACCTTATCTGTCTAATAATGTGGTATTTGATTGGTTATCATCTAGTTTAGAGGCATGTGTTTTGAATGTTTATCGGGTTAACTGTATTATTTGTTGCGTTTCTGCAAATGTTCCGTGTTGCATTGATTTGACCGTCTCCATTGATTTTCATGGTTCAGTGGTACCCATCAGCCCTGATTTGATGTTTATTTGGTCACTTATTACGTTTTTTCACTATGTGTTGAAGTTTTATCTATTCACATGGATGAGCAAATTGATGGCAAAACATTGATCGGAAGTTATGTCTGTTCGGAGAAACCTGGTGAATTTAGATGGCAGCCTGGTTCTCTTACTCAGGTATGTCCTCCATAGAAGAATTTTTTTTTTTTTTTTGCTGATAATGTTCGTTGTAGTCTTAATTTATTGTTTTCACTACTTCTAGGCTATTATCAATGGACTTTGGTTTGTTTTTGAGGATATCGATAAAGCTCCGTCTGATGTGCAATCCATCTTGTTGCCATTATTGGAGGGTGCAAGTTCATTCTTAACTGGCCATGGGGAGGTATTTACCTATATCTCTCTCTCAAAGTATTCTATTTGCACTTTTTTGGCCGAGCTTCATTTGTCCATACATGTTATTTCTTTCTTGTTCTTGAGCAGGATGAATAGCCTCAAATTATTCTTTGAGCTTTATCCCCTTGTGTTGTTTCCATGTGAACATTCCAGTTTTCTTGAAACTGGTGTTTACGTTGGCTCTTGTTATAAGGTGGTGTTCTACTAGGGTTCATGAGTCTTCTTGCTAATTAAAATGAGGTTTCTCCAATTTACATGATATCAATACTATAGAGCAATTAACTAACATTACAAAAGTTAAAAAAAAAGTATTGAAGACATCCTTTTTCAAACACCATTCAAAATTCTGTTATTTTTCCATTTGGAGTTGTACTAATAAGACTTGAACTAAAGAAGTTGTAAGTTTTTTGAGGCTCTGACCTTTGTGTGATTTGGCTACGGCCCTTTTGTGCTTCCTCTCTGCCCTTTTTCCCTTCTGATTCTGTGTTACTCTGTTTTTGGCATAAGTGTTTCTTCATCTGCCCTCTGTTTGTATTTATTCATATGTAGCATTCTTCCACTGCAAATCTGCTTGTTTGGAAAGACTGAAAGACCGTACATTAGCAGGTGATAAGGGTGGCAGAAAGCTTTCGACTATTTGCCACAGTGTCAAGTTCAAAGTTTGATATTTCACAAGCTACAGAAGGTAAAAGCAATTGAACTTCAGCAGGCTTCCGTTTTGGAAACCTTACTATATTTTCATTTAGTGATTTCATTAAACATGATCGAACTCTCTTAGTACTTTCACACTGACACCTCCTTTTATACTATGGCTTGTTGCTACACTGGGCAATCACCAGGATTTATTAACTATGTAAACCATATATTTCATTCGCAGAGGAAGTCAAATCTTGATATGCATGTTTATATATTTATTTTTTGATGATTATGACGTCCGTGTTTGTGTGTGTGAGAGAGAGAGAGTTGGGGTGGGGGGGGGGGGGGGGGGGGAAGGTCGTCGGTAAACGATTATTTGACCTTCTGACTAATCTAAAGGTTTCTACTCAAGCATCTAGTGTAAGATGTTTTGACATACTTAGGTACTCATCATTGAACAGTTGGTCGGAGTGCTGTTGGTGCTCTTTGGAGGAGAGTGATGATTGGACCCCCATGTGGTGATGACTTGAGAAGCATAGTGAAAGCACGCTATCCAGATTTGGAGTCACTGGCTGAGAGACTCATTGGTAGGGGAGGTCAATACGGTTATAGTTGACAACTTGTGTCAGCTTGAGTTTTTTTCCTTTGACAGCTATTGATTATTCTGGCAGAGACTTTTGAAAGGGTTAATCAGCTCACAAGATTTCAGTTTGGAATTTCTGCTTCTTCTTGCACTCTCAGCAGATTCTCCCTAAGGTGGTTAACTGTGTTCACTTTTTCTGCAGATTTACTCTGCTGTATAGAGTGTATTGCCTATATTAATTGACTTTATCGCTGCACAGTTTATGAGTTCTGCAACTTATAATAGTTCTATTTATCCCTTTACAACTGCAGGGATCTCATGAAATGGTGCAAGAGGATTGATGCTCTGGGTTTTAGTGTCAGCGGGGATGATCTGCCAACTTATGTGTGTAGCTGTATTTATCAAGAGGTTTGGAACAGTTGTCCCTACTCTTTTGCGGGATCTTCTTATGCTTGCTTTTTGTGACTGGGAAGTAGCAGTTAATTTTGTATTTCCTAACTGTTCCTTAGGCTGTAGATGTTTTTGCATCTTTCACAACTTCAGTGGATAATCGGCTGAATATCATGAAATGCATTGCGAAGATGTGGGCTCTGCCGATGTCTGCGTCAGAGACTTTGTATCCTGTTAACAAACCATTGATCCAGGTTTTCAAGATTTCCACATGCAACATCTTACCTGTTGGCTGTATTTGGATAAAGGATTTGTGGAGTGAGGTGTGGAGGGGAGGAAAAGGTATGGGAAACCAACCTTGAACTTGTGAAGGAAAATCTATCATGTTGTCTTTTCCGTCACCAATCCCTCCGCATCTCCCAATCAAATCCTTGATCCAAACACAACCTTATGATGGCATCCTATTATTGTTCCTCATAGTAGCAACTTACTTGCAGGAGCTCCACTCAGATTTATGTATTGGACGAATTAGCCTCCAATGCGCTGAAAAAGCAGTGAGAGCACGCAATCGATTTTGTCTGTTTGTGTATTGATGATATATTTTTATCTTCTCTGCTAATACAATTTAACTTTGGTGTTTGCAGTTCCATTATGAAAGAAAACCTTTTGTTGAAATTCGAAGTGCAATACATGTTCTTGAGAGGATAGCTTGCTCTGTTAAGCTAAGTGAGCCTGTTCTTTTGGTGGGTGAAACTGGTACTGGGAAAACCACTCTTGTGCAGAGTCTGGCCTTGAGACTGGGTCAGAAACTAACTGTCTTGGTATGTTCATCACATATCTATGAACCTTTGAATCATTAATTCTTTGTGTCTTCATGATTTACCCATTTGTTTTGGACCAGAATTTAAGCCAGCAAAGTGATGTTGCTGATTTGTTAGGAGGATTTAAACCTATGAATGCCCAATTTGTGTGCATTCCTCTTTATAAGGAGTTCGATAATCTTTTCACCAGTACATTTCCTAAAAAGGTACTTGTTGGTTTTTCTATGGTTTTGTGCTTTTCAGTTTCACTTCTCAACTTCTTCAGTTGGAATAACTGAGTTGTGTTAATGGTTGTCGCTATTCAGGATAATGAGGATTTTCTTTTTCATCTAAAGAAATTTGTGAGCGATAAGAACTGGAAGATGTTATTACGTGGATTTCAAAAGGGTGTCCGAAAGATACTTGAAACACCAAGATATGGGCCTGGTACCAAGCGAAAAAGACCTTTGGGAGAAGAACTACTGAAAGCTTGGGAAGATTTTTCTTTGAAACTTGAAACTGCTCGTGCACAAATCAATGATTCGGCCGGAATGATATTTTCATTTGTAGAGGGAGCTTTTGTGACTGCCCTTAGAAATGGGGAGTGGATTTTGCTTGATGAGGTGAGTTTGGCGCCTCCGGAGACATTGCAGAGAGTTATTGGTGTTCTTGAAGACAAGAACAGTTCACTCTGTTTAGCAGAAAGAGGTGATATTGATTATGTCCATAGACATCCCAACTTCCGTCTATTTGCTTGCATGAATCCTGCCACTGATGCTGGAAAGAGAGATTTGCCCTACTCGTTGCGGAGCAGATTCACGGAATACTTTGTTGATGACGTGTTAGATGACGAAGATTTAGTGATGTTTATAAATCAATTTATGGATGACGGTCATTCTGATGTTGAAACTGTTAAGCAAATAGTCCGTTTCTATAAAGCTGCTAAGAAGGACTCTGAAGAAAGGCTGCAAGATGGGGCCAATCAGAAGCCCCAATACAGTTTAAGGTCTCTTTACCGTGCACTAGAATACACAAAGAAGGCAAGAAGAAAGTTCGGATTTCTGAAAGCCCTCTACGATGGATTTTGTATGTTTTTCCTGACTTTATTGGATGGGGCTAGTGCTAAAATAATGAACCAAATGATTTCATCAGTTTTGTTGGGAGGAAATATACCGCCACATGTCCCTTTCAATACTTACTTGATAGTTGGGGATAAGTCCAGGTTGGATAATTTGTCAGCGAACTATGTCCTGACTACGAGCGTGAAGGAGCACTTAAAAAACCTGGCGCGTGCTATATTTGTTGGAAGATATCCTGTTCTTCTACAGGGGCCCACGTCTAGTGGGAAGACCAGCCTTGTTCAGTATCTTGCTGAAATAACTGGTCATGAGTTTGTTCGGATCAATAACCATGAACACACAGACCTTCAAGAATATATTGGTTCTTACATCACTGATGCTGGTGGAAGGTTGACATTCCATGAAGGCGTATTGGTTAAGGCTGTTCGGAAAGGGTACTGGATAGTTCTAGATGAGCTTAACCTGGCTCCATCTGATGTGCTGGAAGCATTGAACAGGTTGCTGGATGACAATAGGGAACTATTTATACCTGAATTACACGAAACTATTCGTGCACATCCTGGTTTTATGCTGTTTGCTACTCAAAATCCGCCTACTTTTTATGGTGGACGTAAAATGCTATCTCGAGCATTTCGAAACCGGTTTGTGGAAGTGCATGTTGATGAAATACCTGAAGGAGAGTTGAGTGAAATATTGGAGAAGAGGTGCAAGATTCCCGAAAGTTATGCCAAGAAAATGGTTGAAGTTATGAAGGAGTTGCAGTTCCGTAGACAGAGTAGTAAAGTTTTTGCTGGGAAACATGGGTTTATAACCCCACGTGACTTGTTTCGGTGGGCCAATCGGTTCCGAGCATTTGGGAATTCATACGAAGATTTAGCCCGTGATGGTTATTTTTTGTTGGCAGAGAGGCTGAGAGATGAGTCTGAGAAAATTGTCGTTCAAGAAGTGCTGGAGAGGCAGCTCCGTGTTAAACTTACCACTGAGAGTCTGTACCAGAAGGTTTATATACTATCTCTATGCCTTTCACTCATTAACTGCATGCACTGCTCACCTATAGTATTTGGGCCACCAGGTTGAATGATGCCACCTGGAATTTTTGGAGTTGCACTAACATCTGAAGCAAATGTCAGCCATTATAAGTATTTTCTTGTTGACTATTTGTGATACATTTGGTACTTGAGTCCACCTAACCAGGCGTTGTCATATGATAAATTAACGTGCAAAATTTTCTTTGGAATACATAATATGGTAACAATGTTTATGGAAATAAACGGTGCCCACTATCCTCCTAAAGCTGACTCTTTTACTTTGCCTTTGTAAATGTGGATCTTGAGTTGTCTTCATGCATTCTCTTCTGTTGTTTTATTTGACTGATTGCTAATGGATAGCGTGTCCAAGTGTTCATGATCTCTTACACACCCATTCTACTTTGTAGGTCCGCATAGGCATTGTGTTCACAATTTATAGAAACAGTGTGTGGTGAAGGGGCATAAATCCACTATTCTGAGCACCTGTTCTTGAATGTCTTGTATAACATGAACCACCAGTGGACATTGGGTTAGTTTTGTTTTGTTTGTTAATTGGTTTAATTAAAGTATGTGGAAGCTGCTTTGGAGGTAGATTGTTGGTTGAATTGGTCACTGGTCAGTATGCTTCGGAAATTGCTTGCAGTAGACATACCCGCATTTGAAATATCTTCTCGTTCAATTTGGTTGAATAGTACTCATTCTGTAATTCAGGATCCAGCAGTGAGAGACAAGATCTTAAGCCTATGCTATGGCTCCGAAAAGTATGAATTTACCTCATAATTGTGCTTATTGTGCTGAGTTCGGTTCGTAACCTTCTGAAAATTTTCCACCTCTTTTCCTGTTTGTAGCATTGCCTTGACTGAGAGTATGTGGAGGTTACACTTTCTTATCGAACGCTGTTACAAGATGCGCGAACCTGTCCTCCTTGTTGGTGAAACGGGTGGTGGGAAGACAACTGTCTGCCAGTTACTTAGCATCATGTTAGGTTCCACATTACACATTTTGAATTGCCATCAATACACGGAGACATCGGACTTTCTTGGGGTTTGTGGCCTTTTAATCTAATTTTGACTTATCTTGCTATGTTTCTGTCTCTTTTCTTGTTGTAGAGGAGAAGTTTCACTTTGCGAATGCCTATAGTAATTTTCTATCATTGACTATTAAACAGGGTTTTTTTCCTGTACGAGAGAGATCAATTATTGCTTCTGAGTTTAAAAATCTATGCAAGCAAGTAATGCTGTCGAAGGGTTTTGTCTACTTTCCTGGCGCTGCTGTATGTTTCTTTTATTCAGCTCTTTATTACTTGTGTTTTTTTGTTTGGTAACCTTTAAGCTGATTGTCATGCTGATTGTTTTTGCCCGCAGAAAATATCTGCAGACATCGGTGAAGCTTCAACAACTATTGATCAGCTGGATGTAGTTATAAATAGTTACAGAGAGGGTCTTGTTTCCCATCCTGAGGTTACTCTAGAAGATCTTGATTCAATTGAAAAACTGAAACTGCACCTATCTCAGCTGCAACAGAAGTGGCAGACCATTTTCATGTGGCAAGATGGACCACTTGTACAAGCAATGAAGAATGGTGACCTCTTGCTTGTGGATGAGATTTCTTTGGCGGATGATAGTGTGCTCGAAAGACTAAATAGTGTCTTGGAGCCAGAGAGGAAATTGGTGGGTAACTTTTTCAGGAGATCTGGTTTCTTGATATGGTTTGATAGTTTGATATCAATTTCATATCTGCTTGAGTTAGCACCCGGTCCTTTTCTCATCATAGTTATATGATTTTACCTATGCGATTCAACAATGTGTTTGTCTGCTTTTGATGATTGCCTGGACTTAAAACATGAAGTATGTAATATTCCATATATCTGGGATACATGCCTTACTTTTTACAGGTTAATTTTACTTGCATTTACTGACCTTCACTGGTTCTCTTGCCATTCGATGCGATCAGTTTCGGATGAATTACCATCTCATCCTCAATACATATTTTGCGAGTCTTGTGAATAATTAGAAGCTATACGTGCGGAGGACATTTACAAGAATTTCTGATCATTTCATTTTAAAGGTTGTCAAAATACTTCAGTGATGGGAAGAAATTTTGTTCGCGTGTATGAAAAAAATGAAAAAAAGTCCCTTTCTGGGGTTTCTATTATGTTGACCTTGTCAGCATGCTGACAATCCACTCAAGATTTTCCGCCCGTTTTCGGCAAATGGTCACCACTTGCTTGTTTTCCTCGTGATAAGTGATGCGTATGCAGTTTTCATCCAGTCACTTTATGTTTGTTTCACTGCTGTCCAGGTTTTTTAATGTAACTTCCCATGTAGCATTGACGATCTACTTCTTTTCTTCCAGTCTGTTTGGTTTGATGTTTTGAGGTTTTTTCCAGAATTTCAGTTTCATTTTTTCCTGCAGTCTTTGGCTGAGAAAGGAGGTCTTGATCTTGAGAAACTGACTGCTCATCCCGACTTTATGATTCTTGCAACAATGAATCCTGGTGGTGATTATGGGAAGAAGGAACTATCTCCTGCCCTGCGCAATCGATTTACGGAGATATGGGTTCCTCCTGTCAATGACCTAAAGGAGCTGAGAACTATAGCTCTACAGAGGTATGTGAAAGTGAAACCTCAAAAGCAAATTTGGATGTAGCTTAATTTGCTAACGTGTTCTTCTCTAATATTCCCGATAATGTTGCAGAATTTCAGAACCGGGCCGATCTTATGTTGTTGATTCTATGCTAAATTTTTG